>CM060970.1:113416838-114616838 GCA_030765045.1 Tenodera sinensis | reverse complement strand
CTCTTGACAGTGGAAAGAAAACGGAGTTTCAGAGCTAGCACTGTTAAAGCATTTGTCTATCGCTCAAAGCCTAATGTATTGCCATATTCCCCTTGCATCTACTACTACAATTTCTGAAAGAGTAGAGAAAGTCATTGACTAAACACCAAGTATTCGTTCTTACCCACTTACTCTGCTTCAGTGTTCTAAACGTTTCTTCCGCTTAAGAATTGGGCCATTGTTGTAAAGAGATAGCAATCTGATGGCAGAAGATCAGGGTTATACGGGTGTGTAGCAGTTCTATTGTTTCCAATGTGTTTTGTCAATTGTTCTTGGATCCCGTGTTGCATTGCTCGAGGACATGCATGTTCCTATAACTAATGCTGGGTCTTTCGCTCTCAAAAACAAAAGAACTGCATCAATTGTACAAAACGAATTTAGTAAAATGCAAGGGTATAAATTATTTAACGAGGTCTCCGTAGCTTCCCCTCTTCTGCCTTGCTACATGCTAATTATAATCAATGACACGTTGACTCGAGAGGAAAGTATTGCTTTTTCTGGTCGCTCAGTAAAACGTACGCATTGAGCTCAACCTTGTTTGATTCAAAGCAGCAAAAGGTACACATGATGGCAAACTGGTAACATTTCGACAAATTTCAGAAGTTGTGCAAATTCAGAGTTAACTAAGAAAGACGGTTTGTTGAATAAGTATTAAAATAAATTCAGTCTTTCGAAAGCAGAAAGGACAAACAAATTAAAGCTGATATGATTTTTAGTTCCCATATAAATATAGGGAGAAGCTGTAGAACAAATAAAAGCTTTTTATATTCTTCAATGTAATATGACCTTATATTTACTCTAAAGCTGTTTTTGTGATTCTAACAACAAATATAGTTTTTCTATAACACATATTCGTTTAACTCAATAATGCTGCTTATTTAAGGTAAAATTTCCAACATTATCGATAATAGGTATAAAAAATTTGCATATAAATCTAAACGGCTTGTTATGCTAAAGGTTTTGATTCTCGGCCAGGTGTATTTATCCTTTCCCCACACTATCCTTCCTTGTTCTCATTACGGAACGTTGAGAGGCTAAGAAATTGACAGATGTTCCCGAACAGCGCAGATTACTAAATTCGTTTGGTGTACATTCGTTTGTTATAAATTTCCAGTGAATCACATTTTTATAATTGCACCAGACAATTACTTTGGAGCCGAACATATTACTTTCTCTACTAGTAAGTAGAAGAAGTATTGTGTACCATCCAAAAATTCGATGTCGAGATATCACCGGAGATATGTTATGAGGACCCCCAAATTCAAAGAAAGCATTTTTAGAAAAATGTCCCTCTATGTGTGTGTGTGTGTGTGTGCGTGTCAGTCCCTGGACAGTATAACGCAAACAAGAAAAGTCGCTTGGAAAGCAAAGTTGGTATTTAAGTTTGATGTTTTTCAAGAATGCGATAAGAGGATTTGGAAGAAAATTACTGCACCCTAAACTACCCTTTACATAGAATATTTTTTGAGAATGTTAATGTTCTTTAAAATGGGTCTAACGATTTTTATTAAAATGCCATATGTTTGAGATAGTTTTATGGCAAATGTAATGTATATCTTGAATTCTCTGGCTATAGCCCATGTAGTTCTGTTTACTCTGGATAACCTTTGCATAACTGGTAAACCCAAAGAGATAGACCAAATCTTACTATACAAAAAGTGTGGATCTTGATAAAACACAATTTAGGTCTAAATGTTTTGTAGAGTGAACCATTTTGGAAATATTCTTTGTTATTTGTGAGTTTTGTACTTCTGTCAAATGGAATACATTATTAATTTTGTATACGTTGACCGTGCAAGGAGAGCGTAATTTGAAAGCTTTAAAAGATGTGACTATTGCTCAAAGCCTAGTGTATTCTAATATTCCCACTGCACCTGCAAGGAAATAAGCAATACGAAAATTTCTGCCAATGTTTATCTCAACTAACACGAAGAAGATATAGGAATAAAAGTTTGTAATAATGGTTAGTACAAGAGAAAAAAAACTCATATGAGTGCAACGCATCAGATTTTTCGTGTAGCTAGGCTCCATACGAGTTGCAAATGGAGAGAAATATTTTTCAAAATACTATGGCCTTCAAATGTTTCACAAAACAGGTTTGGGATTTGTTTGTGTTTGTCTTCTGACACATTTCCTATACCGCGATGTTTGCCTTAAACCTGCTGTTAGTTTTTGGGTCTACAAATATTTTCCAACAGAGTTTCTCCAAATTGAACTATATTAAAAGTCTGTATCGCAATATGTTACGCGGCGATCACTTGGTATATCTTATAAAGCTATGTCAAATATTGATAGACCTCTTAAACGTAAGCAGTACCAAAGAAGTTACTAATGAACAGATGTTTATCGCATAAGATTTGAAAGTGTTTACGTAAATCAAACGTAACATTTTGTGTATATCAAACAGCCACTGCTAGACACTGTACGGCTGGTGGTTAAAGAGAGGCAAGGTCCGCGTGGAAGGAGTTGAACCCAACTTCTCCTCTTTCGCAAAGTTTGGACATCGTTGTTTTTCAAGTCAAAGCCCCCGATATAACCGTAGAAGTTAAAGGAGACCTTAGAAACAAAACAAAGGAAAACAGAGTTCCACTTGATACACGTTTTAACACAAAGCTACACATTTAGACGTAGCAGTTCATGTCAAAGGTTCTGGCGACAATACGTTACAAGCAAGTTTCTAATTTCATTGCTGTAGAAGGGAAGACCTAGATCTAAGTTGCAGCTGATTGAATTGTTCAGGTAACTCTGCGCCATACCGTCAAATCGACGATACAGTCTGTGCAGACAGTACCCTAGCAATGTATGTTTGATACGGTCCTAACTTACTTCAAGTACAAATTTATTTGTGCCTTCAATCAACCTGTTTTTATGCTGAATGGTAAATTGCATTCACATTCACGTTAGGAACGAACATCTATATCTTAGACAGGATTTTTAAAAATATTTTTGAGGCAATCATCAAAAACTCAAAATACTGTAACTTCTGTAAAGATATACATATTTCATATTTAAATACAAGGGCCGTCTCCGTCTATCCTGCAGTGCTCTCAAACAGAAAATACCTCAAAGCATAGGTTCCAGACACTCTAGTGGGTTTTGTAACCAATAGATGTATCTGATGTCACCATGTGTGTATATAAAATTTTTTACGCCTTCTTTTTCCATGAAAACCGCATGTTCAACGGATGGAATCGCGTAGTTGAGGTAATTAAATGACAATCGTGACAAATATTTCTTACAAGTTCTGTTTTTCTTGCTGGTTTGCACGTTTGCTTTGCGATAACAGAGATCCTTCCCGTAATACGTCGACACAACTCTTTCATACAGCTGACCGTTTGCTCCATCTTTATTCTATTCTATTAACTTATACAACTGCAATAGTGAATGGTACTTCATAACAATCATACAGTTCAAGGGCTGCAAAATATAATTCTAAAATTACTGTAAAAATTACACGTTCATATTAGTTCCTAATGTAAAATAAGGTTGAATTATATTGTTGTAACCCAAAACACTAAAATACACTGAAATACCTAGGTCCCGTGCTTTAACGATTTATCTCTATAACGTTTAGACTTACTTTGCACCTGCGCAATGGCCTTGTTTCTTTGAAGACAAAAGATTCGTAACATACTTATATAAACAGTTAATTAACACTTGAAATATTATGCAGGAAAACAAATAAAAACACAGTGAAGATACAATGCAAAAGTACTGTTGAATAATCGTGAACACCTTTCTTTATTTATCCCTGATTACCCTCCTCTTATGTAGGACTTACAAGCCAGTGCCTAGGGTCAGACGCCTGTCGAGAAGCAGACGAACCTATGGACCCGTCAGAGTGAAAACCTGGAAGCCAAGCCAAGCCAAACACCAGGTATGATAGTGAGGAAGAGGATGATATGAAATGCAGCCAAAATCGATGAATGGAAGGGTGATAATGGAGCAATTGGTGGAATGAGTGGCGGGGGAAATCTGAGAACCCGGAGAAAACCCGCCCAGACGCCGTTTCGTCCACCACGAATACCAAATGTGGGTCCCTGGGTAGGCGAACAGTCTAACCACTCGGCCACGGTGCCGCCAACCACAAATACCACTGGAAGAAACTCAAGTAGAGAAAATTGTATGAATGTAATGCGTTGCATTTCAATTTCAAGCATAGCGAAAATTGTTTGTAGAAGAGAGAATAGAAGGCAGTGTGACTGTTTTCCATACAGGAAAAGTGAATAGAGAAGACGGTGTGAATGTAATACCTTGTATTTGTATTTGTATTTCAATGATAGAAAATTATATGAATTGTATGTCGAACGGTGAGTTGAGGGCACATGGATGTGTTAGATAAAAGAGAAACGAGTAGAGAAAGCTATATGAATGACATACGTCGAATATTAGAATTGATAGCAGAAAAAGCTCTATAAAAAGTTATGGTGATCCGTCAAGCAGCAGATTGTGGGAATTGCATGTTGAACAACTAGAGAACAAGTGACTGTCACATAAAACAAAGTGAGAAGAGGAAACCATATGAATGTAACAGATTGTATTTCTATTTCAATCATAGAAAACTGTATGAATTGCATGTTGAAGGGGGAGCAGAAGAGGACATGTGTGTTAAGTAAAAGAAAAGTGAGTAGAGAACACCACATGAATGTAACACGTTGCATACTAAAATGGACAGCATAAAAGCCTTCATAAAAAATACATGTCACCGGAAATATATGTTTTGAGACCCACCGAATCCAAGATAGTATTTTTAGAAAAAAGATGTGTTTTGCGCGTGCGTGCGTGTGCGTGTATGTGTATCAGCATAACTCAAAGACCAAAACTCGGTTAAAAACCAAGGTTGGTATTTAAGTTTACCACACGAATAAGTTAAAGGAAATTGCTCCACCCTAAACTACCCTATATATTGAAAATTTGTATTTTCTCGAAAATGGCTCTAATGATTTTGATTAAAATGCCATATGTTTAAGTTATTTTGAATTTTCTGGCTATAGCCTATGTAGTCCTGTTTACTCTGCATGGCTTTTGCATAACTGGTAAACCGTAAGACGTAGACCAAACCTTACTATACATAAATGTAGATCTTTGCTAAAACACCAATTTCCTTCTAGAGTCAGCAATTTCGGAGATATTCCTTGATATTTGTGTGAGTTTTGGGAAACAAACTTTTGTCAAACGGAAGATCATTGTTTATTTTTTGGATGTCAACCCTGCAAATAGAACGTAACCTCAAAGCTTTAAAAGATTTGACTATCGCACAAAGCCTACTGTATTCTAATATTCCCCTTGTACCTACAAGGAAATAAGCCATAAGATAATTTATGCAAATGTTTATCTCAACTAACACAAAGAAGATATAGGAATAAGAGTTTCCAAGAATGGTTAATACAGGAGTAGAGAAAGTCATGTAACTTTTATATAGAAGAGGTCAGGAATAAATAAATTATAGTTTAACAAAACTGAAAACCACTGTTTTATAACAAACCGAACTAAAAAGTAGAAAGTAATATTTAAGTACAAAGAGATTGTTCTATAGCGATATAAAGTCAAGTAGTTCATTATATTTCAAAATTCTGTAATAATCTTAAAATAAAAGTTAGTCGATATTAACAAAATAATACATTTTAGTAGAAAAAGCGTGGGATGCGTTTTATATATTTTAGCATTATTTTTACTTTTATAAATAGCTACTAATGAACTATTTTTAACACTTGATATCCTCTCTCTGGGCATCTACGTCATCCAATATAACAAATATGTAGAAATTTTCAGGGTGCATGTAGCAATGTTCCCTAGCGACATCTAAGTCCTGGTCAGGACATTGGAACAAAGTCATAACATTAATATATTCTCATCAGTCCTTGACTTGTGTGCAAATTTTAAAGTCAATCAGACGACTCTAAGTTGCTGAAGATTACGTCAAAAGATTCCCATCTATTCATATCTGACTTAGTCATTTTTTATCCTGAAGATCCTGGTCAGTAGAGTAAGGCAAATGCAAGATATTACGGTGTTGTTATCGATCTTTGACATGTGTGCAAATTTTCAAGTCAATCAGACGAATCTAAGGTGGAGAAAATTACGTTATATTGTTAAACATAGCCGTCACTTTTTTATCCTGATAATGCTGGTCAGGACATCAGGACAAAGTTGTCATATTCTTATATTATCTTTGGTACGTGCGCAAAATTTCAATCGAGACAACTCAAAGCTGGTGAAAATTGCGTCGAAAGATTCCGTTACATACTGTTGGTGAACTTGTAAATAGGTTCATTGCTCTGGCCACAGTTACCAATAGAAATATCTTCACTTATATCTCTAACAGCCTGTGTTTAAATATACAGAGGAACGACATAGGCAAATAGGCAAACGCCGGATTCTACAAACTAGTAACAACTTACTATTCCTGGAGCATTGCCTTCATCGATAACTATAGTCGTCTTTTGTCCCGCTCCATGCCGCCATTCGCTTTGACAATCGGACAGGTTCCACAATTTACAGATACTTTGGTTGAACGGGCCGATAAATTAAATACGCGATATCCATTTTGTTTGTGTCCTTGTACAGTTCAATAGATTTTAAACAGGGACAGATATCTCGTAAATAAATTGGAAAAGATATGCTTTTTTGCTTGTTTCGTTACACAAAAACAGAATCGGAAGTTCCACTCTGCACTCCCATTAACAATGCAGAAATTAGGTAGGTGGGGGAGGTGCTTCGCAAGGGAACAATTCCACCCTTAATTGTTTTGTTGTAAAAAGTGGCTCGTTTTATAAAAGCGTGGCTATTTATTCAGTACGTTCTGTTACGAGCCTTCTGTTCCCACAGTATAGGAAACCGAAGGTTTACTCAGGTTACCAAAAAATAAATTTGGTCCATAACGTACGTCAGAATAGCCAACATTTCAACTGGAATCACGAGATATGCTGCAGGTAAGGGAAGTTAATACTTCATAGAAGTGTTTAAAAAACACTTAAATCTGATAAATTGCACTCACATGACCTTTTACGAACTTAATTTTTGTGCCTTCTACAATGATTTTAATCCATACTGTGACTTTTTGGAGGGTTCAAAAGTAAAGAAGACAGATGTAGTCTAGATAAAGAAACACTTTTATTGCCGTAAACAGTAACTTTGTACACTCGCTGCAACAGCAAGAAAGTCTTTACCGATTCACCAACAGCACGGCTCCGAATTCGTAACACAAGAACTGTCCCTTCTCCGTCGGCACAACTCCTCAACGCTTCGCATACGTCTGACCTTTCCGTCGGCACGACTACTCAACGCTTCACATACGTCTGACTTTTCCGTCGGCACGACTACTCAACGCTTCACATATGTCTGACTTTTCCGTCGGCACGACTACTCAACGCTTCACATACGTGTGACTGCCTCTTCTGTCGCACTTTGCCGCTATTTATATCTCCCAGGCACTATTCTGGAAAGTTCAGTTATTGCGGTGAAATACAAAGCAGAAGATTCTCGAAGTCTCTATCTTTTCTCTCTTTCGGCAAGCGCCCCAACAATGCGGCCATTCTCTGTCTCTTTCCTTCGGCTCCTTTGCGGTAGTGCCGACAATAATGCGATGGGTGACACTGCTGTTGTCGGCAATTAGATGTGGCGGGCGCGGTGACACTGCTCCCTCCTCAGGACTGGTCGTCCCGACCAGCACTATCACTGCGGCAT
This sequence comes from Tenodera sinensis, assembly GCA_030765045.1. NCBI lineage: Eukaryota > Metazoa > Arthropoda > Insecta > Mantodea > Mantidae > Tenodera > Tenodera sinensis. The sequence goes on along the minus strand of CM060970.1, from coordinate 114,609,113 downwards.
CTCCCTTGCGCACCGGTGGACTAACCCATCGAACCTCTTCTCCAGGAGGCACGATCATAGGTATCGCTGTTGGATAGTGTCCCTCGGTCCGGGTAGGACGATGTATGCCATCCGGCTTCAAAATTCTGCAACAGTGCCGCCGGTCTTGACGGTCCCTCGTCCAGTTGCCCTTCTTCCTGGTGTGTTGACGGGCCATCCTGCGCACTTGGAAATGGCTCACTGGGTACCATGTCCGCAGACCTCTCCGACGCACCTTCGCAGCCACCTTGCTTCCGATGGGTCCGACAACAAACCCCGCCACATCCGCGCGAGTCGCGTCCACCGCTGCACTCGTGTTCACTCGTGCTCGGCACGGCCTCTCCTGTATCCTGCCGTCCAAGATGATGTCCACCATTCTTCCGTTCACGGCACTATGCGTCAGGTGATTGGATGGCTCCGACGGTCCCCCCATGTCACACGCCAAGTCGGTTCTCGCGTGTTGCTCGTTTGCTTGTGCGCTTCCCTGCTAATCGTCCTCCACGTCATATCGTGGTTGGTTACGTACCCGACACACTCCTCCAGGGGATCCTCGACGACGTCCCTGAACTGCCCGTTTGTCTTCCCCGAGAGGTACACTTTCGTTATCTGAAACGGGCGCAACTGTCGCCTCGGCCATTAGGTGCTCCCTCCCCGGGTCCGCGCTATTCCGTCTGCCCCTGGCATCCAGTACTTTGACGCTCTCGTCAACTCTTACTACCAGGACGCCAAGACGTTCCCCGTCGGCCTCCACGACGTCCACATGCTGGCAGAGGTCTTCCACCTTTTCGCCGAGTTCTTCCACGTCTTCCGTCACGCCAGTCAGTTCGCCGAGTTGTTCCACGACTTCCGTCACGCCAATCAGTTCGCCGAGTTGTTCCACGTCTTCCGTCACGCCAATCAGTTCGCCGAGTTGTTCCACGTCTTCCGTCACGCCAATCAGTTCGCCGAGTTGTTCCACGTCTTCCCTCACATCATCTGAAACGGGCGCAACTGTCGCCTCGGCCACTAGGTGCTCCCTCCCCGGGTCCACGATATTCCGTCTGCCCCTGGCATCCAGTACTTTGACGCTCTCGTCAACTCTTACTACCAGGGCGCCAAGACGTTCCCCGTCGTCCTCCACGACGTCCACGTGCTGGCAGAGGTCTTCCACCTTTTCGCCGAGTTCTTCCACGTCTTCCGTCACGCCAATCAGTTCGCCGTTATTTTCGCCGATAGCTCCGTCTTCATCTCTTTCAGCTCGGCAGCGAGGTTGTCGTTTCTCGTCTTCATTTTGGCAACGAGGTTGTCGTTTGCCGTCTTCATCTCTTTCAGCTCGGCAGCGAGGTTGTAGTTTGACGTTTCCATTTTGGCAAATAATTCTTTCATCATTGCCATCATCCTGGTTTCCGAATCTCCCTCCATCTTGGTTCTAACGTTGCAACTTCTAACGACGATGTAACGAAACTAGAAGCAATTCGACGGATCCCACTTCTGACACCAGTGTGACTTTTTGGTGGGTGTAAAGTAAAGAAGACAGATGTAGTCTAGATAAAGAAACACTTTTATTTCCGTAAACAGTAACTTTGTATACTCGTTGCAGCAGCAAGAAAGTCTTTACCGATTCACCAACAGCACGGCTCCGAATTCGTAACACAAGAACTGTCCCTTCTCCGTCGGCACGACTCCTCAACGCTTCGCATACGTCTGACCTTTCCGTCGGCACGACTACTCAACGCTTCACATACGTCTGACTTTTCCGTCGGCACGACTACTCAACGCTTCACATACGTCTGACTGCCTCTTCTGTCGCACTTTACCGCTATTTATATCTCCCAGGCACTATTTTGGAAAGTTCAGTTATTGCGGTGAAATACAAAGCAGAAGATTCTCGAAGTCTCTATCCTTTTCTCTCTTTCGGCAAGCGCCCCAACAATGCGGCCATTCTCTGTCTCTTTCCTTCGGCTCCTTTGCGGTAGTGCCGGCAATAATGCGATGGGTGACACTGCTGTTGTCGGCAATTAGATGCGGCGGGCGCGGTGACAATACATTCTTAGAGGTACAATGGTAATTGGAGAATACAGTAAACAATATTTGAAAGTTCAAACCAACAACTGGTAATATCTCGAAAATTTAACAAAACTGACAAATTACTTTGTGTATGAGTGTGTTTCTAATCCACAGGAGTTAACACTAAAGCCAAAATAATCGATGATTTGTGCCATGTGCCTGGGAGTTGACGGGGCAGGTGCAGCCGCTTCCAAATATTTTTCGTCGCACGTGGGACTCGCGGTGGAGACGGGAGGCGTAAGGGTTATCGATTAGTCAGTCCAAGCCAGAGCTCTCTCAACTTACCTGTCTTATGAGTTTGATAGCTTTAATGTTAATGTTTTCCCGTTTCAATAAAAGAAACTATCATGGAAACTGGCTTCTTTGGGACTTCGTTGTGACATAAATATGTCTGCAAAAATATTTTTGGAGTAGAGGCACAATAAACACTTCATATTATTATAAAAATGGCTTACATGTTATTAGGCAACGTTCACACACATCTTTCACCAAGCTTCTGGACGTTTCCTAATACGATATGTTTATGATAATGACAACACTAATACTAATATTACTAATAACAACAGTAAGTCAATGGAGAAACTATACATTCAAAGTAAACCTCTCCTGGTATCTGATTTTTCGTAAAATGGTCCACTGTTACACTTCTTACATATTATACTATTATCATTATTATCGAAAATTGATTATACTTATCTTCTTAAAAAACGTTTGTTTAAAATGTTTCTAAAGCGCGTTTCACCCTTAGAAGACAGTACACGTTAAATGGAGCGCAGTGTTGCAACATGTACTAGTTGCGAATCTTTCTCCGCGAGCGACTCGAGGTGGCCGGAGTCCTGCACTTAAGTCTTTCAATTGCTGCTTGACGAGACGGACACTTTTAACTTTGGTATCCCTCCATGCCTTTGTTACTGTATGACCTAAATTTACAAATGACTCGTCTGTATAAACAACTGATTTCCCCTGGTCCCTAAACCTTTTTACGTCTTTTAGATATTTATGTCGCCATCTGATGATATCGATATCGTCTCTTTCTATTAATATGCACTTGTTACCCCTTCTTTCATATTCCAACCCCAATTCATGTAAGAACCGACTAAGAGTGGCCCTTGAGAAATTTGGTAGGGTCTCATTACTGTTGAATCGTGACAAAATTATATTCAGCGTGGGTGGAATATTTGCAAACTGTAAAGAATGAACAATTCGCCGCAATCCACCTTGCACTATTCAATCATATTGTGTTAACCTATCGTTTTGTGTAGTCACGCCCTTTTTGCTTTCTTTTTCGATGGCGTTCTTAGAGGTCCTTTCATTAGTTCCTTTTTAATCATACACACTACTGCTTCTGAACACCCGATAGCCTTAGCTGTTTCTTTTACCGCTTTACACGCATTTTGCTTCAAAAATAATATAACACATTCATAATTATTTGGCGTTCCTTACTTCTTAATTTACCAACATATCCTCTCTTCCTAGCTTCCCCCTCCATAACTACAAATATTTACAAAAATATTAAACAAATAACACAATAACAGCTCACAGTTACACACACGGCTTCTTTCGAACTAATGTTAGTGCTGCTCCTTATACTATCTTCTGTGTCAGGCCTGACGCTGAATAGATGAATACCTTTTGTTTGCCTTACTGGATAAAAGAAAGAGGTTACTGCCTTTTGGTTTATTTTAAAAACTTTCTCCAACCTTCCTCAACATTTGTTCTCGCTGGTTCCCTGATGTAAACTCAATAACAAAAAAGTTTCACACTGCGTAACTTTTGCAGTGCACAGATATAAAATTTTCCGAAAACATTTCATTTTAAAAATTATAACACTTAACTGGGTAAACATAGAGAATTCAAAGTGGGCAGGTAGTAGCACTATGGTTTACTCTACCTAAGGAAAAAATATAGATGCATTCTAGCAGTTAGTTTGTTAGTTAGTGGGTGATGAGTATAGAAACAGGAAATATCGGACTTCTATTGAAAAAAACGTTTTCTGAAGAAATTTGGGCCTATAGAAATGTATAATGACTCTAAAAAGGATATAACCTGATAGAGAAAAAAATTCTGCATAGGATAATGTGTTCAAATCTGAAATTTATAACAAATGAATATTTATACCATGCTATTAGTAATCTGGCAACAGCGCGAGGGTAGAAAAGGAAGCGGCTAATGGCAACTTGTATGCGCTAGATAGAGACAGAGATGTCCCATTTAACTCCATACTGTCTTCTAAGAGTGGAACGCTATATAGAACAGCACTACCACAAAATGTCAACATTAGTTTGTACGTAAATAAACACGTGCAATAACCCGCCCCAGAACAGGCTCAACTACTCGATAAGAAAATTCTCCTTTCGCTTCCCCTCAACATTTCTCTCCCATCAAAAATATTTGGAGCCGGCTGTACCTGCACCGAGTGTGATATCTATGTGATCATACCAGAATTGATAAAGCACTTTTTCCTGGCTGGATTGCTGTGCTCAGGTGACGCTGCATTTACCAGATGAAACACCAGGACTTGTTTAGTTAACTGCTCAGGTACAAACTTAGGTCGTTTCTAAGGCAACGCTCGTTTCAGCTGATAGAACTGTTCTCAGGCAACTAAGTCGAAAGGACACGAATTCACTCCCAAGGGTCTGCAGGTAAAGAAAGTAGTACTCAGCTTCCGGCAACCGCATAATTCTCCCTTTTCATGCTTCGTTTATAGTGACTCCTCCAACATAAGTCCGTTATCCAGCTCAGAGAAACATATACAGGGTGGAAGAGAAGTCATTACTTTAATTTAAACCAGTGATAGATCCCAGTAGTTGGAACACATTTTGTATCTTACATTTTTTTCTCTGACCATTTCCTACGGAAATATTTTATCTTTGTCGAACACAAGAGACAGACAAGCTGGCAGCACTGCAGAATATGCGGGTATCACTTTCACTATGTCAGTACATAAACACAGCAGCGGTGCGTCTTGTGAGCGTAAACATACACCATGCTTGGTGGTGGCCTTTGAATACAGAAAGACAAAACAAGATTACAAAAGCTTATTGAACAAGTGTATATGTCCATGTTTCCACTACTTTATATGGTTGCGACACCAACATTTTTTTTTTACCAGTGACCGAGTTCAGGTCGTACAGGTTCTCTCGTATGGGATGTCGTGTTTGCACAGCACCTAGCCGCTAATGCGACTTTATCTGTGCGGTATTGGAGGTTGTCTTTGTCTTGTCATGCTTTGGTGTCCTTGGCAATGGATTCTTTCTGTATGCCTAGTTTAGCATACAGAAAGGGGGCAGGAATAGGTATTGGGGTAATGATGTGTTAGAAGATGGGAGTGGCATTACCCTTATCCAAGGGCGTCCTTGGGTAGGCGGTAGCTTTTCCTTCTTCGAGGTGCTGTGTGGTCGTATTGACCTAATGCCCGTACCAGCTGATTGGCGTGGGAGTTTAGTTTGGAGTGCATGGTTCCGGATCGCTCCCTTACCAAGTCCATGATGTAGGGAAGTCCTGATTGGTTGTGGAGGATGTAAGATGGGAATCTACGTCCGGTATTGAATATCATTCTTAGCGCCCTGTTCTGCACTGATTGCAGTTTGCGCATGTTAGATGGTGCTGCCGATCCCCAGGCTAGGATCAATGGCGGAATGATTGCCCGATAAATCCTTAATTTTAGGTGGTTGGGCATGGTAGATCTGAGGATAGGGTAGAGCTGTCTGAGCGCAGCGTGACCAAGTTTGGCCTTTGCGCGGACGTGTTGGGCGTATGTTAGCCCGCGATCGAGGAGAACACCTAAATATTTGGCGGAGGTTACCCATGGGATATTTCTCCACCTAAGCCGAAGAGACCGTTCCGGCCGCCAATGGCGAACCTTACCAAGAAGGAGAGCGGAGCTTTTCCCCGGACTAATAGCCATTCTCCACTTCTCACTGCAACGGTCGACGGCGTCGATTTGTCGTTGAAGGGGAGGGAGGCAATATCTCACATTTTTATTTTGTGCCATGATGAGGACGTCGTCCGCATACTGGCATGTCACAGTATGTTGTTCCGTGGGGAAATCGGACATGTAAGCTGCGAAGAGTAGCGGGGAGAGTACACTGCCCTCTGGGACTCCTGCCGCTATTTGTCTTATTGTAGACAGTTTTCCTTCCACTTTCACTCTGAAAGTGCGGTCCTGAAGGAAACTGCTGATAATAGCGAGATATGCAGGAGGGATATTTGCCTGCTTTAGTTTGTACAGTAGGCCTTGGTGCCAAGTTGTGGCGAAACCCTTCTCCACGTCCAGCAGCACCGCTATGGTCTTGATGTTTCCCTGGAAACCCAGGGATACCATCTCGGCCACACGCAGCAGCTGCATGGTCGTGGAATGACCCCGACGAAAACCAAACTGGTGATCCGGTAGGAGTTGCCTCTCCTCAAAAAGAGCTATTAGGCGGGTAACGAGCAACCGCTCAAAAACTTTTGAGACGATTGGGAGAATGCTGAAAAAACTTCCTCCACTACAAATTATCCTTTATAGGGAAAAAGGATATCATCCTTTTATTTTCTAATATATGGTTATAAGCAGTTTGACTGAAATTATGCAAGTTAAATATACGAAGGTCGTTCGGAAATAATTTAAAATAATACTCTTAGTAGCTTAACAGAAATGATTCAATATAGATACATGGATATCTTAATATAGTTCCCACCAACATTGATACACTGCTGCCATCTGCCAGGGAATTTAATTACTGCGTCACGGAACCATTGTAGACCTTTTTTGCCATGGAATGTCTTAATCTTGTGGTATTTTAACTGAAATCCTTGGAGAAATTTTTGAGAAAAACGAAATTTGGCAAACGTTTTCGATGTTAAGCGTAGTTCAAGATTGGAGGAACTTTTAAAAGCTGCATGCCACTTCCTTGGAAGACGTTGAACTGTGATTCCGAATTTAGTATTTAACCGGCTATTCTTTTTGGAGCGATGCTATTCATAGCTTCTGATAAATGAAGTCTTTCCAGTAAATAGTCTAATATTTTAATTAACAGCTCTTAGTTTACGCATAAACAATTTTGCTTCTCTGTTGAAAAATTAACAGGAGTGGACATATACGATTTGGTATGGACCTTCTCCTGTAGGTATCAGATGGGGCTGTACAAATACAGCTATGCTGAGAAATATCTGTTCAGCTATATCACACATACACACACACAGTCTGTGAACACTTGGTCATAAATCAGGGTCTGTCGCCTTCACTCGCACAAACAGCCTTTAAATCACCTTCTGCAACCTAAGTTTGATTTATGTCCTGATGTGATCTTAGCACTGAATAATACCAAACTGCTAGTTTACATTTTCAGTGCACTTTACTTGCTCTTGAGTATCTAACTATGACCGTTTACTTGCTAGTGATAAGTAAATTTATATAATTCAAACATCCTAAAATTTGCATTAATATTCTAACACAGTAAAACGTATGTCTATGGGTGACCACTCAACAGATTTTGATAATTCTGTCGGCTGATTGCATATCTCATTACAAAATCTGATGTGTTGCACTCACATGACTTTCTCTACTCTTGTAGTAAACATTCTTACAAACTCTTATTCCTATATCTTCTTCGTGTTAGTTGAGATAAACATTTGTTCAAATTACCTTATTATTTCCTTGTAGGTGCAAGGGGAATATTAAAATACAGTAGGCTTTGTGCGATAGTCAAATCGTTTAAAGCTTTCAAATTCCGTTCTCTTTGCACGGCTAAAATATAAAAAACAAATAACGATCTTCCATTTGACGAAAGTTTAAGTATACTAAAACTCACAAAATAACAAGGAATATTTCCGAAATGGTTCACTCCACAAAAAGAAAGTTAATTTGGACATAAATTGTGTTTTTTAATCATATCTACATTTCTTTTATACTAAGATATGGTCTATCCCTTAGGACTACGTGGTGTATAGCCAGAAAATTCATAATATACATTTGATTTGCCATAAAAATGTCGAATATATGATATTTTAATGAAAATCGTTAGGGCCATTTTCAATAAAATCAAAATTTTCGAAACATTTTTCATGTAGAGGGTAGCTTAGGGTGGAGAAACGTTCTTCGTGTCGCATCCTTAAATACCAACTATGGTTTTAACTGACTCTTCGTTTTTAAGTTACGCTGTTTACAGACTCACATACCATTTTGTAAAAATGCTTTTTCGGCATTTATGGGGCCTGAAAATATGTATTTTTGGTAAAATATTGACATCAAATTTTTTGGGGTGGAATATAATACTTCCTCTACTTACTATTATGTAGTAGAGAAAGCAAAATAGAATAATGGATTATTATGAATTGTTCTATGAGATATGGCTTTAAACTTAAATGCCTCAAGCAATAAATCATAAGGAAAATGCTGAATTTTCTTAAGATATACATATCTTGGAAACTTACATTAATTTGCTATCTTTGGCACTACAAGCACTCTATGGGTCTCACAAATTAATTCTATAACATAAACAGAACTCTTGAATCCTTAAAACAACAACAATTACATAATAAGGGCTAGACTTTTAGATCGATGTTCTCCCATTAGCGTGTAAGTTGCGAGAGATACAGTGAAGAACTTTGGAGCGGGTTGCAGTATTTCAGGGAGCTAGAAATTTATACGAGTAGCAATGTTTCTCGGGGTTGATTCTTCTTCAGCTAGAAATGGCTGAATTTTACGTGCTTTGTTCTGCTTTCCCCTGCTATTACTCTCCCTTATTCGCCACATTCCTTAAGTAAATGTTAAACTGTGTTGATCATGACGGAACACTTCATTCTCCTTTCCTCTGACATAATTATCTCCTGCTTTCCTCGCTCTTACATACTGATGGAATATATGGGTCACGTTTAACGCGTCTAAGTCACGCTCTCTGGCGTATCGTTTGCCAGCTGCTCCAGTATTCAACTATGAAATCTTTTTTCAGAGATCACCTCGTCACCCTCTCTCTGGGTATCCAAGGCGAGATTCGAACCTGCGATCCTTCAGCGACAAAGGACGTCGAGCCACCAGGTCGACCAGAGCTAAGTGCGGGCAGTGAATCCACTACATATGACAGTGGTTGTAGAACAAAGGGTTCCAGAGTGACAGTTCCATGAGTAAAGTAGTTTTACAGGATGACTGAAACAAACAAACCTAAAGAAGTTTCTAAAGCGACGCATTTTGGGCTTTGTTGGGCCACACTGTCGTCTGTTTGCCCCCATACATGTGTGATCTTATTAATTCCAATATTTTCCATTGGTGAATACTTAAGAAGACCTCGAAAATATACTCATAAAATACTCTTCTTCAAACCTTCAAAGAATCAAACGTATTTCTGTATTACCTGGAGCCTCTGAAATAGAATAACAGTATATCCTGAATATTCAACATCTGTTGACTCTAGCGCCTGGAATATACTGCAAGCATTGAGTGATATAGTCATTATCTGTACGGAGCACAAATACACGTGTTGTCAGCATATGCCTGGATACACTAAGGTAACTCTAGAAGGCGGTGACAGATTCAGTGAACACATAGGACCTCTATGCTGCAATGTTCGGCATCAAAAAACGTAGTTAGCTCCTTTTTGCGAGCACCAATCCATGCTAAGGACTTGCCTTTGGGCAGAAAACTTGCAACGGTTGGAAATAATGTTTCCCTAAACATCAATTAGGAAGCTCGAAGTGGTCCGTTCAGCCCCTCTGGGTAGTACCAAGTAGCTCCTTCAGTCGGCCTTGCTGTCAGTTCTCAAAGGAAAAGATACGTTTCAGAGGCCGAACCCCGCACCCTGAGACAGCAGCAACAATTCATATTTAATGAACACGAGCAGATGTAAGTTACGCGCGTCGCATTGCCCCGAGCCAGTTTGTATTCATGGCTCTCTCTAGCGTTTAAAATTCTGCACGGCGCAGTAGCACTTTTCCTCACTGTTTCATGTTTTTTAAAGTTTGCTAACGTTATGATGATGATGATGATGTTTCCTAGTACAGCTTAAACCTGTCCAAATTTTGAACATGTTAAATGCTGTTTCACAACCTTTTATGTTCCCAAACAGAACGTTTCACATTTGGTGGAAAAGTTCAACCTGCATTGGACAGCCTACGTCATGCTTAGGGGAGGAAATGTGCAAAACAAAAAGCCAGAAAACTAAAATAAATCTTCAGGTATATCTACAAAACACCAATTGCTAACAACTGTTACAAACACTCACACTCTTTATGTTACTCGAGATAAACACTTGCAGAAATTATCTTGCCGATTTTCCTTGTAGGTGCAGACGGAATATCTATGGGAATACAGTAGGCTTTGAGCGATAGTCAAATCTTTTAAAACTTTGAAATTCCACTTCTTTTCACAGCTAAGAGAGAAACTGAATAACGACCTTCCATTTGACAAAGGTTCATGTCTTGCAAAGCTCACACAAATATCAAAGAATATCTCCGAAATGCTTCACTCTATAAGAAAATGCATTTGGACATAACTTTGTGTTTTAATGAGATCTATATTTATTGTATAATAAGACTTGGCCCATCTGTTATGGTTTAGCGTATATGCTAAAGCCATAGAAGAGTAAACATTTGCCATAAAATATCTTAAATATCTTAAACACTTTAATCAAAATCGTTCGAGCCATTTTCCAGAAAATCAAAATGTTCAAAAATGTTCCACGTAAAGAGTAGGTTAGGGTGGAGCAATTTTCTTCAAAATCTTCGTGTCGTATCTCTGAAAGATATTAAACTTAAATATCAAATTATTCAGAATCATCTATAGTATATCCCATCAGTCTTAGAATCTGATTTTGCAGTGTGATTCACTGTCAGCCTATCTGATGTTCTTTTGGATCGAGCACTTTGTTTACCCTGAAGCCCTTGTATCAAATAAATCTGCAAGTTCTCAACAGAACACCTCGACTGTTTTCACTAGCAAAGAGGAATAAAATTCCTCTCTTAGTGCATTTAACACATACGCCAGTCTTCTTTCTTTGGCCGCTTCCTAAAACCCAATTTATGTTTTAGCGAAAAGCTGAAGAATGACCCACTTTAATGAGCCATAAATTTTGAACCAATAATACGACAACTTTACAACAATACACAATTGGGAAATTACATCGTTCATTGTTTGTTAGAGTAAATGTTTGAAGTTTTTTCCACCAGCATCCATACACATCCGCAGTATTCTTGCCAATGTCGCTTATTTCATTATTGATGGCTTTACGAGGTTCAGAAGTTGTCCAAGATCGATTCTTATACACTATTTTAAGTTTAGGTCAGGGGGCCATAGACCTTTCGTCAGCTGAAACCATGCCTCATCTGTAAACCACATTGAAATAATGTCAGGACGTGGAACTACAGAACCCCGAACAACGCCAGAACTGCTGAAATCAACAAAACGGGCACATTGGGTAATGATACTGATTTTCCTAGAGCCGCTGGATCATTAAAATAAATCTTACATTTATGTGAGCTTTCATAGGGAAATTACAGCCCAATAAAGTATTTCAACTTTATTACGCCATATATCATGATGGATGCATCATTCTGGGAGATAGTTTTAAACCGATGTATTCTCCGACCTATTTGCTGATTATATTCATTCCACATGTATTAGCTATTTTATGTAATATATTTGATTCATAAGGTTATGAATTAAAACTAACACTGGTTTAAGACGAGTGTAGCCAGTCACTTGCTTGGTTCATTTAAGTGTGATGTATTATTGATTCAGCTCCAAACAGAAAGATGTTACATGCAATACACGCATGGTGAAGAAGTTGCCTACCAGCAAGGCGTTCAATTGGAAGCGTAGGAATACAGCAACTAAATGTTCTTAGCAAAAATCTGATGAGTTTCTCTACTCTTGTACTACCATTCTTACAAACTCTTATTCCTATATCTTCTTCGTGTTAGCTGAGATAAGCATTTCTAAAAGTTATCTTATTTCCTTGTAGGTGCAAGGGGAATACTTTGAACGATAGTCAAATCTTTAAGCTTTCAAATTCCGTTCTCTTTGCACGAGTAACACAAAAAACTGAACGGCGATGTTGCATTTGACAATAGTTCCTTTTCCGAAACTGACCCATTTGAGACATAAAATTGTGTGTTTTAGCAAGATCTACATTTTTGTATACTAATATTTGGTCCAACTCTTACGTTTTACCAGTTATGCAAAAGTCATCCAGAGTAAATACGACTACAGGCCTCTTTTGATCAGGAAAAGCTTAGAAACATTCGAAGGTAACCCGGTAATTTTGTTATTTAATGATATAAAGACACTAGAAGGTTGTAAAATGTTTATCACACTCTTTAACTCTGGTTCTTAGTATCCCATTGTGTATTAGGTGTGGAATAAGAGCCCTTTATATCTTCCTGAGGATCCTTAGCAAAAGGACAAAGGCTCTCCCTTTCTATATTAATTCCAGATAAATTAATAGTGACGTACTGACACTCAAGCATTCGACCAATTTTATTTTTTACTTGTGTAGCCATGCACTATAAAGAAAAATGGTAGAGGAAGTCATGGTTCAACTTAACGTAAAGAAGTGACCGTTGACATCTGGGGAGTCATGGCCCACAAACACCTTTTATACTTCTGACATATGGTTTACGAGAATCTGAAACTGAATAAATCAATAGTAGGAAAATTTAATGCGGCAGCCACTTGAAGTATAATGTAAAAAAGAAATTCTCATATTCTATATATCCAAATGGCAAATCCTTTTCTTTCCCTTTATCCGTCAAAAATGTCAAAATCATGGACTGATGGCTACTTCTTAGTTCTCATATATCCTGAACCCAATTTACACAGAAAGGAAGACAAAACTAAGGTACGAAACCCTTATAAACATTCTTGTTGTCTTTGAACTCCCGTATAAATAAAAGCAAATGAATGTTTGATCTGCTACAGATGCTGCAGCTACCGTCAGGAGCGAGAAATGTTACGAAGGCTTATCGATGACATGATTAAGATGACGGAATATCTTGGCTTGGTGACAAATACTCCTAGTTTGGAGGAAGGGAGCTGAGAGAAGTGAGGAGGTTGAGAAAGGATTTGAAAAACGAGATGACAGTTAAGATAAACCGAGAGATGAGAAGTGAAATGAACGAGCATTTCGCCGAAATTAAGAGAGAGTTGACCGAGCGACGAGGAACGAGATAGTGGAGGAAAAAGGAACAACCATATAAGAAATATCGGGTCTTGGAGGAGAGGTTTGACAATTTAAGAGGGTAAAGAGTGTCTCTGATGGCATCCAGAGCGGTTAGAAAGTAGCAGGGTCAACGAGTTCAGGGCAACAGTAAGAAGAAATACTAAAAATAAGGTATAAAAATGAACATCTGAGCATCTTGTTCCAGAAACTGAAACTCAAGATCCTGCTTAATTTGACGTTAAAAACTGCCCATTAAGTGAACTGCCAAGCAAATGATAAAAAAAAATTTGTATCATTTCTCCATAAGTGATTCTGTACAATCTGAACCATTTTAAGTAGGTAATTAGCAGCAAGTAGATACTTTAGGCCAATTCGTGGAATTCACACGCATAACTAGGCTAGCAGAATTAGCTGCAGTGGTTTGACGAGAGTTTTAGAACTTGTGGAAGGATTTCTGAGAAATCTGTGGATAGGCCAGACTGCAAAACAAAAGACGTGACTTGTGAGTATTGCAATGGAATTCTCACGGGGAAAGACCCAAATACAGTAATGTAAGGTCAGAGATGAAGAGGCACTTGACACTGTGATCGTTTCATCGTCAACATCTATGTATTCTATAAGATAAGAATTTCTTCGCTTGAGCTCATAGCCAGGCAAAGTAATCACTGGCGCCCAATCAACTCATCGAGATCAAGAAGCAGTAAGATTACTGTTCCAACAACTGTCGTCATGAAGTTAAGACAATGGCGACATCTTTGAAGTCACACCTGTAACCTCCCATAGCCAGTAACCCTCTGAGTACATGACAATCAGTGAAAACGGGACAGTGCTGTCACTTAAGCTCATACCTTATACACTGAACTGTAGAAGTGTTTTGTTCGGCGCAAAGCTTTGGTCATCAGTTCCTTCTCCGCCATAGTCACTGATTACCCATATGTGCACCTAAGCCTTAAATTTATGCACTGAAGCTTGCTTGGGATATAAATGATAGAAGAAGCGTATGTGATTAAACGTACTACAATAGTGTCATAAATAGGCTATGGTCACATTTAATATGATTTCAAAGTACTTACCTGAACCAATCCAAATGTTCGCCTTTCTTCTACGCACATCTTCTTCCTCTGAAAATAAAACACAAAACAGACATCAGTTACAATTTTTTCAAATTTTTAAGTTAAATTAGGTAAGAGCTCATTATTTGAAATAACCTAACTTCATAATAGCAATTGAATACTCCTATACTTAGCCTAATTAAGGTAACTATACCTATAAATAATATAATAAAATATCTATGGCGGTATAATTAATATAATAATGCGTCAGCTTGCAAAAAGTGCAAAATTTGAATTGCTGTGAATATAAAAATAGGACACAAATATAACCAATGCACCACAGACTCTTTTGGGTATAAGTGTAAATATTTTGCTAACTGCTACCTTAGAATGTATCCGTTTCGTGTGTTAGTTATTTTTTCTGTTCGTCTAACAGGTTTCCCACAAAACCATCACATAGTTTAGTACTCGATTCTTTGCATAGTCGTATCCGCGCCGTGAAATGAACAACGCCTACCGTATATACTATCCAACTTGCTTCACGCGTCATTGCCTGAACTACTGGCCTAGGTAGCGCAAGGTCATTGACCTTATACACATATTTCAACTCACTTCCAATACACAATTCGTCACATTCTGTGCCAGGCCTTCTTAGAGGTACTAACAAACTTGAAGATACATTGCTCTTCACCCTCCGTTAGTCACGAGGGGTATATTAGGCCCTCGCTGTATTTATACGCTTTTATAAGCTTTCATTTATTTTTTGATTGTATTTTTCCTTCATTGCCATGTTCAGCTTCATTTAGCTTAAATATCCACGGCTTTTATTAGCATTATCTTACTAGATTGATTGAAGGTAATTAAAACGTAGTATGATTACACAATAATTATAACTTGTACTGCACTACATGGAAAGATAAATTGCGATGTTAAGGTACACAATTTGTAATTTGAATTGTATGTAACAACAAAAACAATAATAATAATAATATTAATAATAATAATAATAATAATAATAATAATAATAATAATAATAATAATAATAATAATAATAATAATAATAATAATAGTAGTAGTAGTAGGCTTTTTTTTTTTTTGCGCAGAGGAAAAATCTTACAAAGGCACCTCAGGCGAGTTGAATTCTCGCCAACTAAAAAACCTCTGCGAGGACCTTTGTGTGATTCTTCTTGGAACTGCCCAAACGGCAAGTAGTAGTGGCAGTGGCAGGGGCGGGGGCGGGGGCGGGGGCGGCGGCGGCGGCGGCGGCGGCGGCGGCGGCACCGGCACCGGCACCGGCACCGGCACCGGCACCGGCACCGGCACCGGCACCGGCACCGGCGGCGGCGGCGGCGGCGGCGGCGGCGGCGGCACCGGCGGCGGCGGCGGCGGCGGCACCGGCGGCACCGGCGGCACCGGCGGCACCGGCGGCACCGGCGGCGGCGGCGGCGGCGGCACCGGCACCGGCACCGGCACCGGCACCGGCACCGGCACCGGCACCGGCACCGGCGGCGGCGGCGGCGGCGGCGGCACCGGCGGCGGCGGCGGCGGCGGCACCGGCGGCACCGGCGGCACCGGCGGCACCGGCGGCACCGGCGGCACCGGCGGCACCGGCGGCACCGGCGGCACCGGCGGCACCGGCGGCACCGGCGGCACCGGCGGCACCGGCGGCACCGGCGGCACCGGCGGCACCGGCGGCACCGGCGGCACCGGCGGCACCGGCGGCACCGGCGGCACCGGCGGCACCGGCGGCACCGGCGGCACCGGCGGCACCGGCGGCACCGGCGGCACCGGCGGCACCGGCGGCACCGGCGGCACCGGCGGCACCGGCGGCACCGGCGGCACCGGCGGCACCGGCGGCACCGGCGGCACCGGCGGCACCGGCGGCACCGGCGGCACCGGCGGCACCGGCGGCACCGGCGGCACCGGCGGCACCGGCGGCACCGGCGGCACCGGCGGCACCGGCGGCACCGGCGGCACCGGCGGCACCGGCGGCGGCACCGGCGGCGGCACCGGCGGCGGCGGCGGCGGCGGCGACGGCAGCGGCAGCGGCAGCGGCAGCGGCACCGGCGGCGGCACCGGCGGCGGCGGCGGCGGCGGCGGCGGCGGCGGCGGCGGCAGCGGCGGCGGCAGCGGCGGCGGCGGCGGCGGCGGCAGCGGCAGCGGCAGCGGCAGCGGCAGCGGCAGCGGCAGCGGCAGCGGCAGCGGCAGCGGCAGCGGCAGCGGCAGCGGCAGCGGCAGCGGCAGCGGCAGCGGCAGCGGCAGCGGCAGCGGCAGCGGCAGCGGCAGCGGCAGCGGCAGCGGCAGCGGCAGCGGCAGCGGCAGCGGCAGCGGCAGCGGCAGCGGCAGCGGCAGCGGCAGCGGCAGCGGCAGCGGCAGCGGCAGCGGCAGCGGCAGCGGCAGCGGCAGCGGCAGCGGCAGCGGCAGCGGCAGCGGCAGCGGCAGCGGCAGCGGCAGCGGCAGCGGCAGCGGCAGCGGCAGCGGCAGCGGCAGCGGCAGCGGCAGCGGCAGCGGCAGCGGCAGCGGCAGCGGCAGCGGCAGCGGGCAGCGGCAGCGGCAGCGGCAGCGGCAGCGGCAGCGGCAGCGGCAGCGGCAGCGGCAGCGGCAGCGGCAGCGGCAGCGGCAGCGGCAGCGGCAGCGGCAGCGGCAGCGGCAGCGGCAGCGGCAGCGGCAGCGGCAGCGGCAGCGGCAGCGGCAGCGGCAGCGGCAGCGGCAGCGGCAGCGGCAGCGGCAGCGGCAGCGGCAGCGGCAGCGGCAGCGGCAGCGGCAGCGGCAGCGGCAGCGGCAGCGGCAGCGGCAGCGGCAGCGGCAGCGGCAGCGGCAGCGGCAGCGGCAGCGGCAGCGGCAGCGGCAGCGGCAGCGGCAGCGGCAGCGGCAGCGGCAGCGGCAGCGGCAGCGGCAGCGGCAGCGGCAGCGGCAGCGGCAGCGGCAGCGGCAGCGGGCAGCGGCAGCGGCAGCGGCAGCGGCAGCGGCAGCGGCAGCGGCAGCGGCAGCGGCAGCGGCAGCGGCAGCGGCAGCGGCAGCGGCAGCGGCAGCGGCAGCGGCAGCGGCAGCGGCAGCGGCAGCGGCAGCGGCAGCGGCAGCGGGGCAGCGGCAGCGGCAGCGGCAGCGGCAGCGGCAGCGGCAGCGGCAGCGGCAGCGGCAGCGGCAGCGGCAGCGGCAGCGGCAGCGGCAGCGGCAGCGGCAGCGGCAGCGGCAGCGGCAGCGGCAGCGGCAGCGGCAGCGGCAGCGGCAGCGGCAGCGGCAGCGGCAGCGGCAGCGGCAGCGGCAGCGGCAGCGGCAGCGGCAGCGGCAGCGGCAGCGGCAGCGGCAGCGGCAGCGGCAGCGGCAGCGGCAGCGGCAGCGGCAGCGGCAGCGGCAGCGGCAGCGGCAGCGGCAGCGGCAGCGGCAGCGGCAGCGGCAGCGGCAGCGGCAGCGGCAGCGGCAGCGGCAGCGGCAGCGGCAGCGGCAGCGGCAGCGGCAGCGGCAGCGGCAGCGGCAGCGGCAGCGGCAGCAGCAGCAGCAGCAGCAGCAGCAGCAGCAGCAGCAGCAGCAGTAGCAGTAGCAGTAGCAGTAGCAGTAGCAGTAGCAGTAGCAGTAGCAGTAGCAGTAGCAGTAGCAGTAGCAGTAGCAGTAGCAGTAGCAGTAGCAGTAGCAGTAGCAGTAGCAGTAGCAGTAGCAGTAGCAGTAGCAGTAGCAGTAGCAGTAGCAGTAGCAGTAGCAGTAGCAGTAGCAGTAGCAGTAGCAGTAGCAGTAGCAGTAGCAGTAGCAGTAGCAGTAGCAGTAGCAGTAGCAGTAGCAGTAGCAGTAGCAGTAGCAGTAGCAGTAGCAGTAGCAGTAGCAGTAGCAGTAGCAGTAGCAGTAGCAGTAGCAGTAGCAGTAGCAGTAGCAGTAGCAGTAGCAGTAGCAGTAGCAGTAGCAGTAGCAGTAGCAGTAGCAGTAGCAGTAGCAGTAGTAGTAGTAGTAGTAGTAGTAGTAGTAGTAGTAGTAGTAGTAGTAGTAGTAGTAGTAGTAGTAGTAGTAGTAGTAGTAGTAGTAGTAGTAGTAGTAGTAGTAGTAGTAGTAGTAGTAGTAGTAGTAGTAGTAGTAGTAGTAGTAGTAGTAGTAGTAGTAGTAGTAGTAGTAGTAGTAGTAGTAGTAGTAGTAGTAGTAGTAGTAGTAGTAGTAGTAGTAGTAGTAGTAGTAGTAGTAGTAGTAGTAGTAGTAGTAGTAGTAGTAGTAGTAGTAGTAGTAGTAGTAGTAGTAGTAGTAGTAGTAGTAGTAGTAGTAGTAGTAGTAGTAGTAGTAGTAGTAGTAGTAGTAGTAGTAGTAGTAGTAGTAGTAGTAGTAGTAGTAGTAGTAGTAGTAGTAGTAGTAGTAGTAGTAGTAGTAGTAGTAGTAGTAGTAGTAGTAGTAGTAGTAGTAGTAGTAGTAGTAGTAGTAGTAGTAGTAGTAGTAGTAGTAGTAGTAGTAGTAGTAGTAGTAGTAGTAGTAGTAGTAGTAGTAGTAGTAGTAGTAGTAGTAGTAGTAGTAGTAGTAGTAGTAGTAGTAGTAGTAGTAGTAGTAGTAGTAGTAGTAGTAGTAGTAGTAGTAGTAGTAGTAGTAGTAGTAGTAGTAGTAGTAGTAGTAGTAGTAGTAGTAGTAGTAGTAGTAGTAGTAGTAGTAGTAGTAGTAGTAGTAGTAGTAGTAGTAGTAGTAGTAGTAGTAGTAGTAGTAGTAGTAGTAGTAGTAGTAGTAGTAGTAGTAGTAGTAGTAGTAGTAGTAGTAGTAGTAGTAGTAGTAGTAGTAGTAGTAGTAGTAGTAGTAGTAGTAGTAGTAGTAGTAGTAGTAGTAGTAGTGGTAGTAGTAGTAGTAGTAGTAGTAGTAGTAGTAGTAGTAGTAGTGGTGGTAGTAGTAGTAGTAGTAGTAGTAGTAGTGGTAGTGGTAGTGGTAGTGGTAGTGGTAGTGGTAGTGGTAGTGGTAGTGGTAGTGGTAGTGGTAGTGGTAGTGGTAGTGGTAGTGGTAGTGGTAGTGGTAGTGGTAGTGGTAGTGGTAGTGGTAGTGGTAGTGGTAGTGGTAGTGGTAGTGGTAGTGGTAGTGGTAGTGGTAGTGGTAGTGGTAGTGGTAGTGGTAGTGGTAGTGGTAGTGGTAGTGGTAGTGGTAGTGGTAGTGGTAGTGGTAGTGGTAGTGGTAGTGGTAGTGGTAGTGGTAGTGGTAGTGGTAGTGGTAGTGGTAGTGGTAGTGGTAGTGGTAGTGGTAGTGGTAGTGGTAGTGGTAGTGGTAGTGGTAGTGGTAGTGGTAGTGGTAGTGGTAGTGGTAGTGGTAGTGGTAGTGGTAGTGGTAGTGGTAGTGGTAGTGGTAGTGGTAGTGGTAGTGGTAGTGGTAGTGGTAGTGGTAGTGGTAGTGGTAGTGGTAGTGGTAGTGGTAGTGGTAGTGGTAGTGGTAGTGGTAGTGGTAGTGGTAGTGGTAGTGGTAGTGGTAGTGGTAGTGGTAGTGGTAGTAGTAGTAGTAGTAGTAGTAGTAGTAGTAGTAGTAGTAGTAGTAGTAGTAGTAGTAGTAGTAGTAGTAGTAGTAGTAGTAGTAGTAGTAGTAGTAGTAGTAGTAGTAGTAGTAGTAGTAGTAGTAGTAGTAGTAGTAGTAGTAGTAGTGGTAGTGGTAGTGGTAGTGGTAGTGGTAGTGGTAGTGGTAGTGGTAGTAGTAGTAGTAGTAGTAGTAGTAGTAGTAGTAGTAGTAGTAGTAGTAGTAGTAGTAGTAGTAGTAGTAGTAGTAGTAGTAGTAGTAGTAGTAGTAGTAGTAGTAGTAGTAGTAGTAGTAGTAGTAGTAGTAGTAGTAGTAGTAGTAGTAGTAGTAGTAGTAGTAGTAGTAGTAGTAGTAGTAGTAGTAGTAGTAGTAGTAGTAGTAGTAGTAGTAGTAGTAGTAGTAGTAGTAAATCTTTGACAAGCATGTGATATTACCTATGGTTCATACAAATTGTCATACAGGGATAAAACATCGTCACATAGTATCTAAAATTAAGTAATGACTTAGAAACTACCATGGAATCACCTGCTTGTGTCCATCACTGGATACTGACTGACTGGTTGTGTTTCTACACGTCATAAGCAAGATCTTATTCACCCTCCGAGTGAAAGAGGAAGTGGGAAATAGCAGCTAATTACCTGAGGGTCTCCAAAGAGACAAGATTGAACATTGCTGCAATACAACGTATCCAGTTTCTGTAGAAGTTAATTGTTACATATGTTACTCCC
Organism: Tenodera sinensis; assembly: GCA_030765045.1. Lineage (NCBI taxonomy): Eukaryota > Metazoa > Arthropoda > Insecta > Mantodea > Mantidae > Tenodera > Tenodera sinensis. Next base: position 114,588,680 of record CM060970.1, on the reverse strand, counting down.
AAAGTCGAATTGCCACACAAGGATCAAAACTTGCAAATGACTTCAATTCTCTGACAAAATTGTGTCGTCTGCTGCATTATGCATTAATTTTAACACGTGGCAATTATTTATTGCAATTATTTCTTCCTGCCACTTTTAATTTCAGCATGTATGAGAGGTAGCTACAGCCTCTACCACTCCCCATTGCGTATGTGAATAAGGGATTAGCTCTAGGTACATCCCTGACGGAGTACAGTTCTCATTTGGTAGAGCAACCCTTGTGTAAACGAAATACATTTCCAGCCACGAGGAACATGAAGTGTTTGCATAAACTTATTCTAGTATATTGCGTCACGTCCTTCATAAAAGCCGCAAGAAAAACGCTATTTCATTTTCCTTTCTTTGCTTAAGAAGGGTTGTTCTCCCAAAAGAAGAAGAACGACCGCACCTGAGGCAAAGACATATCCGCGATTGTCTGAGATTGGGAGGAAAATTCTATTCCCCTGGAATGTTTCTCAACCAGCAACCTCTTATTGTGTGTTGAAGGAGACACATTCATTCTGATATACGGTCTTGCAGATAATAGCGCAATTTCTACACTGCAATTTAGTTTTTCCATGGATAGTGTTTTCATACATATGAAACTTGCTTTTTGAGAAGGGAAGGCTTGATTAAAGATAGTGAATGTCAAATAGTTTAAAACTATACATTCACAAGGTCTTCATACTACTCGTAATAAGCCCAAAACTTATATCCTTCTAATTTATTAACATCCTGAGATACTTAAGATGCCTTTACCACCTAGGTTCAACAGTGTTTAATTATTCCAGAACAACATTTTATATATCTAGTTTGAACAATATCTATGAAATTGTATTTAACATTCATCAATATGTGGATCCTTTCGGACGTATGTTATATTCTCTTTGTTACGATTCTATTTTTAGGTTTACATTCCTCATATAATGTTTTCACTCTGTAACGCTTCAGCTTAAACTTAACACATACTGGAACAGAATGGCAATTCGACGAATCCCATCCCTGACACCAAGGTGAAAAAATTAGTCCAATTATTCATCACTTTATTGTCTTCTAAGCTTTTTATCAATACGCAGTTCCCTTTACTAAAGTTCAGAGCCTAGACTCTTTCGTGATATTACAACTCTCAATTGTTTTCTTCTTGAAGCCATGAGTCTCTCTTTGCACTGTCTTTTTTCATTTTCTCTATCTCTAAACGCTAAATCCGACGATATATTCGTTCAACACTCATTAAAGCTTCCTCAATTCGATACGATGTATCTTTCACAACTGTCTAGCACTCAAAGACACTGACCGAATCAAAAACTACCTGTGCTCACCTGCTCCGCAAGTAATTAGGTACCACATCTTTCTCGAACGTCTGCAAACAAGCCGGTTGCCTCACACTTCTGAATGCTCTGGAAAAATACTTTTTTCTTCTTCTTTTGTAGAGTGAGCCACTTCGGAGATATTCCTTGTTATTTGTGTCAGTTCCGGAAAACTTCGTAAAATGGAACATCCTTGTTGATTTTTTATGTTAATCGTGCAAAGAGAACGTGATCTCAAAGCTTTAAAAGATTTGAGTATCGCACAAAGCCTACTGTATTCCCATATTCCCCTTGTACCTACAAGGAAATAAGCAATAAGATAAATTGTATAAATGTTTATCTCAAGTAAAACGAAGAAGATATAGGAATAAGAGTTTATAAGAATGGGTACAGAAAGTCATGTGAGCGCAACACGTCAATTTTTTGACTGCAGCATTAGAAATGTGTGTGAACATTTGCGGCACATTGACGCAGTGCGGACCCCTAAGGCCCTTCACGTGTTCCCTATTACAATGCAATTCGAGCTGGCTGTTCCTCGGTTAAGTGACTTTGAGCGTAGTCGTTACCTGCAGGTTAACTGTATTAAATCCTTTGTGTGTGTGTGTGTGTCGGTGTGTGTGTGTGTCGGTGTGTGTGTGTGTGTCGGTGTGTGTGTGTGTCGGTGTGTGTGTGTGTCGGTGTGTGTGTGTGTCGGTGTGTGTGTGTGTCGGTGTGTGTGTGTGTGTGTCGGTGTGTGTGTGTCGGTGTGTGTGTGTCGGTGTGTGTGTCGGTGTGTGTGTGTGTGTGTGTCGGTGTGTGTCGGTGTGTGTCGGTGTGTGTGTGTGTGTGTGTGTGTGTGTGTGTGTGTGTGTGTGTGTGTGTGTATGTGTGTGTGTGTGTGTGTGTCCCGCGCCCGCCTATAAAGACGTTATACTCCACTGTTGCATCTTGCTGCTTCTGATGTAAATGTAGATATATCCGGTTCTTCAGTGAGACCTCGGCCGTTGTGGTAAGGTGAGGTAAGGTGGTGCACCCTACCGGCCTGCGACGGTCGACGTGGCTGTTGTCGGATGCAGTTTCTGTGAAAGTTTTTCCTCAGTTTCGAGTTTTTGTAGACCTCACCTTAGGTAAGACATGAATATTTACATTTTCATTATATGAAATAAGCAAATACACAGCACTATATAATGCATTTATCGAAATATTGATTTAAATAGTTCAACTGTCGTAATGTAAAATGACGCGAAGTTCCTATTTTAGGATAGTGTAAAGTGCTCATTTTCGGATATCCGATATAAATACCTTTCAATCTAAATTTTGCAGATAGGAGTTCACATCCATAATCTATAATATGTCACTCGTTGCGGATGGCGTGTTGATACAATACAGAAAATAAGCTGCAAATAAGTGTGTACAAGTTACAAAAATTGATCCAAGATTATGGTTTAAATATATCACTAGAAAAGTCGAAGATTAAAACATTTAGGGGAAAACAAAACGATCCAACATGGAGGTAAATAAAGTGTTAGAAGAGATGGGAAAAGTTAATTACTTGGGCTATAATGTATCCTCTACAGTAAACAATGAAATATTTTAAATAAGTTCCAATATATTTGTGGAATTATATCTTATACTTTGAAAAGAAATACCCAAACGAAAACAATTCTAAAATTTGATAAGGCAATGACTGTTCCAGTGTTAGTTTATGGATCGGAGATTTGGACACTTAAAAACAGAGATTGGGGCCAAACACAAGTGACAGAAATGACATCCACTAGCAGTATAAGGATGTACAACACAATATCGTATTAGAAATGAAGAAATCGGAAAAGAACTAGATATATTTTCGTTAGGTAAAAGAAAAGATACAAATATTCGTACTATCACCCTACTAGGCAATGACGTCACGCTCTGCCCATGTGTCGGGTAACTTGCGACCGCCTCATTTCGCCATAACTGTATGAAGTTTCGAAATCTAATCATTAAAGGCCGGAGGCGTGTGCATTTTTCCATAGATATACTGCACTTGGACTTTACTGTTATCGCTCGCGCATGTAAACAACTGCAGGTAGATACAGCCTGACCAAGTTACCAAGTTAATCAATAAATTTAGAAAACAGGCAGTAGCTAGGTCATTTACATTTTTCCCACCTTCATCAAAAAGGGAAAACTATTATACTTGTGTCAAATTTTGTCCCCGTCTATACTCACACATGATGGCATTATGTAGACAACGACACCTAGGTTAATGTGTACCTATATGAACAGAATGACAGAGTACTGTGTTATCAAAATTTAGCCTGTTATCAGAGGCGGAATCCACACCTGCAACCCTAATCTAACTTTATAACATCCTATCTCAACTCTTTCTCCACTTTTACAAATTAACACAGGTATAACAGCTTAGCCTATTGTTGATAATTGCTATTTTTGTGCAAATTTACCAAAGCAGCACGGTAAATGTTGATAGACTGAGTTTAATTAGTATTTTGCTTCAATTTCTGGGATGCCTATCTATAGGACAAATCCACACCCAAAAGCTGGGTCACCGATGGGTTTTTGTTAAACCCAAAAACTGTAAACTTTTTAAATATTTATAATTGTAAGTTAATGTTAATTGTAGCCTGTAAGCTGGGTCCTTTGTACCGGCACCAGGCCAAACTTTCTCTCAATAAACAAAACTGAAACTGAGAAAACTACATATGCCCCGCTGATAATAGGTTAACATTTATAGATTCCATCATTAATAAATTTATGTAAGGTAAGTGGATACATAGGTAAGTACTTTATACAAGTGATATTGAAAAATAAGTCTTCCAGCTTCTCCGGAGTAGGCAACATATCATTAATACCATTATTTTAATATGATTGACTAGTTATAATAATATATAGGTTAGTCACAATGGGCCATTAAAAATCAAAATATTGATAATATATATTCAGTTTCAGTTTAATTAACATTCTACGTGTGGGTCATTTATAGCCCAATTGTGCTCTAAAGTGCCTTATAATCTCCACATATCACTGGTATAAACCAGAGATACTCTGGTCCTGGGCGACTGTCAACTGACTGCCTCAATAGAAACACAGTTTCTTTCTCCTTAACCGTTTTATATCTGCCATAGAGAGTTACCACTTTCATGTTATTCAATTCTGATTACCTAATTAATCATTTGAAAACAGAAGTGACATCTAGTGAGGGCAACACGAGCCATGAATAGTAATCGTGCAACTTAAACGTCAAAGCTAAGATTCTTCCAGCTTGTCTTCAGTAGCACCATTGTCTGGTAATTGGTAGTTACAATTCAACATTGATTTATTTACAGCAAGAATACCACATTATTTTGGAAAAGGGCTCCCAATAATACAAACCTGGCATCATTAGTTTAGTTACAACAAAGAGACTACGTTGTACCGGGAAAGGACTGTAAATTATACCTAGTTGGCAATATTGATTTATCTGCATCATATTGGTAAAGGATTATCAATTACACATAGACATCAGTAATGATTTATGTGCAACATGTGGATTACATTGTACTGGGAAAGCATTGTAATTAGGATAAAGGGGCACGAGAATGGCATTCAAGGTAGAGACAGACTCAAGTCTTAGAGAATGCGAATTCCTTTGGGAATCATACAGATCTAAAACACGAACACAATTTTTGTAAAGAATTGATGTTTGTGAAAAATCAATGTAGGTAAGACACTAGTTTATAGAGTTTCATGCCTTTTTAGCCAAGGCTCAACATTTCCAATAAAAAATCTGATGTGTTGCACTCACATGACTTTCTCTACTTTTGTACTAACCATTCTTACAAACTCTTATTCCTATATCTTCTTCGTGTTAGTTAAAGTAAATATTTGCACAAATTATCTTATTGGTTATTTCCTTGTAGGTACAAGTGAAATATGGGAATACAGAAGGCCTTGTGCGATAGTCAAATATTTTAAAGTTTTGTGATCCCGTTCTCTTTACACACTTAACATATAAAAAATGTACAGAGATGTTCCATTTCACGAAAGATTTAAGTTTCCCGAAACTCGCACACATAACAAGGAATATCTCCGAAATGGTTCACCCTACGAGAAAATGTATTGAGTAAATTATGTCTTTTAGCAAGATCTACATTTTTGTATAGTATGATTTGGTCTATCTCTAACGGTTTACCAGTTATGCAAAAGCGGTCCAGAGTAAATACGACTACAGGAGCTATAGCCAGAAAATTCAAGATATACATTTCGTTTGTCATAAAAATATCTCAAACATATGGCATTTTAGTCAAAGCCGTTAGAGCCATTTTCAAGAAAATCAAAATTTTCGAAAAATATTCCATGTAAAGGGTACTTTAGGGTGGGGCTGTTTGCTTCAAAAACTTCGTGTCGCATTCTTGAAAGACATTGAACTTAAATACCAACTTAGGTTTTTAACCGGCTTTTCGTTTTTGAGTTATACAGTCCAAAGCCACACAGACAGGCGCACACACACACACACACACACACACACACACACACACACACACACACACACACGCGCGCGCGCGGACTTTTTTCTAAAAGAATTGTGTTTCATCAAGATCTACATTTTTGTATAGTAACATTTGGTCTATATCTTACGTTTACCAGTTATGCAAAAGTCATCTAGAGCAAACAGGACTACGTGGGCTATAGCCAGAGAATTCAAAATATGGATTTTGTTTGCCATAAAAACAACTTAGAAATATAACATTTTAATCAAAGTCAGAGCCATGTTTGCGTAAACCAAATTTTCTAAAAATGTTTCATGTTTCTTCTAAAACTGCTTATGGATTCAGGGGTCTCGAAACATATATTTCCGGTGAAGTCCCAACATGGAAATTTTGGGTTGAATACGTGGTAGAGGGAAAAAAAAAGCTGAGTAGAGTTTTAACGGTTTTGGTAGCGTCATTGGCCACCCAAACTTTTGGTTGGTAAGTGAAAGTAAACGAATCTTAATTCTTTGGCATAGAATACGTTAAAACCAACTGACACAAGGCTATATCATAGTGAAGCATATTTTAGGCGTGTAAGAACCGACAGATATATTTGACTGGTGAATCGTTCTGTTTACAGTAGTCGGTAAGGAACGTTGGAATGGAAATGTAGAAAACATTTATTAAAATACGTTATTACCATACTTAGTGATGTTCTTTCTAAACAAAACCCACGCACACCCTGGGAGTAGAATCTCAGTGCTCGACGGATGGCAGGGGAATGCACAACAAAGGACTTTGAGGCATTATTAGGCGACGTAAAGCTTCAAACTGACTTATCAAAGTGTGGCTTACAAAACGCTAATTTGACTTCAAAAGTTTTGCATCGACAGACGAACATGACTTCAGCGCTCAAGTGATTTTTTTTACCAAGTTCTTATTAATTTATTCAAAGGAAAAAAATAGAAGGTTAGTTCATTATGTGTTGAAGAACCATTTGTGCTAAAGGAAAACCACTGTATTTTAGAAGAATGCTTAACAAAATTAGTATTTATTAATATTGTTATTGTTATTATTGTTGTTACTTTTATTATTTCATTATTGTTTCTTCATTTTGCCTTTTATTATTATTAATTATTATTACTGGTATTAATTATTGTTGTCGTTGTCATTGTCGACGCCGTTATTCTTGTTATTACTATTAGTATTATTAGTAGTATTGTTTATTGTGATTTTTATTATTATTATTATTATTATTATTATTATTATTATTATTATTATTATTATTATTATTATTATTATTATTATTATTATTATTATTATTATTATTGGATTATTTAAACTATATGCTACAATTAATAATTTCCTGGTGGTATTATGTTAAACTAATTTTGCAGATTTCTAATCAATTCATTTTCATATTTGAACAGTTATAGCAAGGAAGTTTACACTATATATTTTAAACGAGTGCCATTTGTAATACTCTATGCACTGTTAACAAAGCCATTTCAAAGCCAATAAATTGTAATCTAAACAAAGGTTACTAGTTTGTGTGTGCACTTGTAATTAATAACAGGATTGCGGACCGTATTGTTTTATATCATATTTCAAATCAACAGAGCACAACGAAACATTCATTTGTTCTGTATTTAGCGTGCTAACAAATCAAGAAGGTGGAATAAAATGTACTCTATGGAAGATGAAGCAGGCGAAAAATTCTGATAGGTGCAGTCAAATTACTTTCTCTCCTCACTCTTGCATAGACGACTCTTAACGGAGCGTTAATCCAGATGGACATTTGTAGAAATAATTTTATTGTATACAAGGCGACTCTGTCAAAAGCAATTGGACTTTGGCAGTCCCAGAAACTCATCAGATAAACCAATCAGATAAAGGGAAAAAGAAAACAAAAAAAGAATGAATCCTTCAACTTTAAAGGAAAGGAAATATTCAATTTCCATAACTAATGCTTTACTTTAAACGACTTTCAAAACAAGAAAGGAAACACACACACACACACACACACACACACACACACACACACACACACAAACATACATATACATATATATATAGTGTAACAACACGGTAAAATCGAAAATTCGGTCACCTTTCTATCACTTTATTGTCCTAAATTTTACTACAAATACACAATTTTCTTGTTAACACAGTTTATAGTTCTTTCTACTATCACAATTGCTCTTATGATAATATTTCTCAGTCTTTCAATGTCTTTCTTCAGGTTCTCTGTCCCTTATTTCTCGACTATTAGGATACAATCACTCGACGACACATATGTACCCACTGACACGCTGGCCGACTCCCTCTTGTAACTAAAAACTAATTGCACACGACGACTTAAAGAACCCAGCTAAAACTGACTCGATAACTGCGCGCTGTCTGTGTCCTATTTATACTGGAGCCGATGTCACGTGACCTTTCTGGATCTTTCAATGCGCCCGAGTGGAATGACTCAGCGAGAATCAACGAGAAGATTTTCGGTCCCTTTTGTGGTTATAGCGCGTTATTACGGTCAAGTACAAAGACAACCCTTCCCGGTCGCTCAACCCCCTCTCGTCCGTATATTGTTTCACAACCAAGTCACTATATTAGAAACTATCTTTTTTTTTTTTTTATAAAGGAATTAGCCAATCTAACTAAAAGCAGGGGAAGACCTCCCCCGCCGAAATGTGAAATACCTTTAAAGCTTCTATTTAGAAAAATAGATAATAATTTTACAGATGTAGATTTCTTTGTCCTATATTTGTGATACAAATAACATAATTTTTCTTGTTAAAATCTACAAATCAGTCCTTACCTTCTTGAGATTGATGAATACATAACACAAGGGCAAGCAATTTGGTGAAGGTTTTGTTTATACGTCATTTTATGATTTGACCTTTACCCAATAAGAAGGAAGAACCTCAAAACGGAAGGCGTATCTTCTTTGTTACTAAAGCATTGCCGAGATGAAGAAGAAGTAGACTATAAAGAATAAATGGCAAAGCCAGACTAAGAAGAGCAAAAAATGGAAAGTATCTGCACCGAAAATAGAGATGGCCATTTCAATAACGATGAAGGAGAAGAAGAAGAAGAAGAAGAAGAGATGGAGAAGAGAAGGATAATGATGACCGTTTATACAATGAGGAAACACAAGGCGAAATATGATAGTTTTGCAAGTTAATATATTTCGATCCATCCCTGGTCTGTTAAGAATGGCTTCTTCCTTGCAAGAAGGAACAGTGGCTGGGGTCTGTGCATGTATAGGGAGTATTGCAAAGGAGCACGAAACTCTGTGGTAAATATACAGGGTGTTTCTTAACTCCTATGACAAACTATGAGGTTTTTAATATCTTATTTTAAGTTTTTCATAAATTTCGAGCTTTCTTACGCTTTAACTTCACTTTTTATACCACAACATACTCTCTCCTGTTTCGGAGACTGTTGCCTCCATCTTCAGCCGTGATTCACTGCCAGGCTTTGTTCTGTGATCTTTGCCTGGACGTATTCCGTAATGATACTCCTTTCACACGGAACCTCAGCGTTTAAAATACTGGAAACAGTGCAGTAAGATGTATTTGTCAGTGTAGATAAGAACATAAAGAAATTCAAAGAGAAGAAACACAAGAAGGGAATCACTAGACTAAGTGGTATAAAAGAAGCAAAGAATCCAGTATTCAAGGAACATAGTATTGTGACTTAGGACTTGGCGCACAACAATGGACGCATGGGACCAAGCGACTTCACACCACGTGCCGTGCCAGTGAGTGGGCAAAGACGTTCCAGGTCAGGCTGCCTCGCGTGACTACTGCGTGGACGTGACCATCAACAATCGAAGCGGCAGAAACAAAAGGCTGCTAAACAACGCAGTACCGTGAAACTTCAAACTTAAGCTTTACAGGTTGGCACTTTCTACCATAGTCATTTGTTTGAAACAACAACCGCTATCTATACATAAGGTCGGGTACTTATGGGACAGCCCTCGTGTACCTGAAGAACTTACATTATGGTACTCCACTGTTCTTTGGAGATGCTTGTATGCCGATCTGGTCCTGATAAATTCGATATGTTTACCGCCCGAGCGCTGCGTCCCCCACCTTTGCCCGCCATAGGAGTCACGAGTGAGCTGCGGTACTGGAGATAAATTGAAGTTTTAAAAGTGCAAAATAGTGTTTGGATTCCAAGATTAAGGATGTATTTCACTGCAATCAATTCCAAAATAGGTTAGTAGATATTTATAAAAACAATTTGGGTATAATATATTTTGATGTGGAAATGAACTCTGAGCTTTAAACATACATACTCCTTTCGTAAACAAAACAAACTATATAGGTTGATGCTTTCTTAGAAGTTCCAATGTCTAGTTATTCTGAAAAGGCTATTAAGGAGTTTGTTAATGCAATATTCATGTACTGAACTCCTTAATAAAATGTGAAATGATAGAATTCTATTCCTTCAAAGTATTAACTGTCCTCGTGTTTATCAGATGGGCAATATCTGTGCGTAAATTTGTCTCTACTAAATTCTTGAACATGGTCGACAAAATGATGTTTAATTACTACCGAAGCTATGTCAGAAATAAGTTACTCTACGCATCTTACAAGTAACAAAGTGTTATCTTCGTACATTCTTGTGGAATTGCGCATCCAATTTGGAACAAAAACTATTTTTTTGAAATCGGCTGATCAAAGTACAAAATTTCATTTGACTTTTTGTTTGTAATACTTCTATACGTTTATGATTTCCATGCAACTTATTAACAATTTAATTTGATTTACAAATATTGGATATGCTTCCTCTTTGGGCAAAGAGAAAGCCGCACGTCTGATGTTCCTTTTCTTCTCAAAGTCTCGCACATCCCGAGAATTGAATACATCTTGTGGTCTGTAAGCAAGGAAAAGCCTACGCTTTAACCTTCCCCGAAATGGTAAAGAGTGGCACAGTGGAGCGGAAGACATGAATAACGTATAAGGAATTGTAAAGACTGCAGTGGACGAAGAAATTGAAAACAGAATCGGCAGGAAGGGGCAGTGGCTCGGCACAAGGATAGTGCGTTTAGTAAATAAAAACTTAATGTCCCTAGGGCGGGCGGGCGGGCCTGCTTAACCCTTCAGAGAGTGCCTGTGTGCTTGTAAAGTTCACATAATTAGGTAGCTGCAATGTACCACTTTGTGCTAATGCACTGTTACACGACAATGAATTACACTGTGTTTTGTATCGCCATTTATTACACAGTGGACATTCCGGGCTTACACGGGCACCACAACGAAATAATCAGTGCAAACTGTGCTCCAAAGAAGGCAAGAAAAATGCAAACAACTAACACGAGTAATTGCCAATAAGCATAATCAGTACATAGAGAACAGTTAGGCCACTAACTGCCCAGTTTACATTCAACTGTTATTGATATGCTAAAGAAGGAGCACAAATATAACAGTAAATTCTGACCTAACGACCTTGTTGAAGACTAGCCAATCTAGTATATAATTGGCCATTTCATTATACAACATGAATTATTTTCACCTTGTGTGCTTACACTTAGAAAGGCAGTATTGTATCAAAACAACAAAATTACCTCTGGTTACTTTTCTATCAGTTCATTATCTTCTAAAATTGTATCAAAAATAGTTTTCTTCCCGTCATTAACATAGTCTACAGTTTTTCGGACTATCACAACTCACAACTTTTAATTCTCATAACCTTGCTCAGTCCTTTTAGCGTCTTTCTTCACATCCATTTACCGTATCTAGCGTTAATCTGTTTCTAATTATATTTTTTTAACCTAGTTTGGAAAAAACGCTTTCACAAGAAGTGTTTCTGTGGGGCAACGGAATCACTGATCATTCAGTATTTCCACCAAGGTGACGTGTGTTTAACAGCACTCCAGAAACTGTCAGGTCCGGTATGTTCTTTATTTCACACGGAATATCACGTATTCCGAGTTTTCTCCATTGAATTTTCTGAACAGTGCCTTCTTCATTCAGATCACCAGATCTGGGCACACTGGCAACAAGAAGATAAAGGGTAGAAGGATTAGTAGGATATGAAATGGTTGCCTTAGAGGGGTGGAGACAGGCCATGAGGGCAAAATTGGTGTCGCTATTTATAATTTTTCATTTCGCTGGCGTGACAAACCAATGGTATCGAAATTATAGTATACCCCGGTGAAATCTCGACATCGAATTTTTGAGTGGAAAAAAATACTTGCTCTACTTACCAGTAGAGAAAGAGAAAAAGGTAAACATTTGGAAAAGTTGCACTGTTGTAGTTTTTTAATACCATTAATATATATTACAGAATTATTATGGTGGTTCAGAAAGTTCAACGTAATGAAAATTTCAGCTCCCTACCTTACCTTTCATACTTTGAGAAAAAGATTACATGAATTCGCATGACTTAACAGTAAATTGTATTATCTTTCCACTACGGGAAATAAATTTTATAAACTCAACCACAGGAACAAAGAGCCAATGCAAATAACCACTTGAAATAATTGTCATGATTTATATAACAAGAAGCCAATGTGCAAGAGTCCTTTCCGAGCCAACGCGTACCGCCCAATCGCTGCATCCTCCACCGCTGCTCACTACAGGAGTCATGAGTGGGGTGTAGTACCGAAGAGTGGGACGTGGTCAGCGCTCCTATCCCTCCAGGCCGGTTATGTAGTCTACGCAAGCAGTGCCGCTATTTTTCAATTAGGTAGTTCCTCAATTGGCTCCTTAGGGACCTAACGAGACTGAGTGCACCCCGAAATATGACTCCTAGCGGGAGAAAATCCCCACGCCAGATTTGTAGAGTGAAATTCATAAAAATGCCAAGAAAACCCACAGAGAATTTTGAGAGTAGTAGTAGTTTTATTTAATTTAACTCACTAAGGTGAAATTTCTGTATGTTCAGGCTACCTTGCCCCCTTAAGAAAACTTTAATCATGGATTAAATCTGAACAGAGAAATTTTGTGCCGAATAGAAGCGGTAGGCTGCACAGAAACTAAACACGTTACTGTTCCATATGCTGGTGGAACCTATATGTCATTAAACAGCAATAATAGTATTATAGTTGCCTTGCTGGCGATAAGTTTGTGTTACAATGTATTTTCATTTAAAAATATTTCTATAGTTTTATTATTCCCTGGAAAAAGATAAATCGACGTTAAAAGTTGTGCATAATAGAGAATGGTGAGTCAGTGTTATATGGGTCCCTTGTTGTAGAGGTAGGTAAAACAAATGAATAGCTATTATAAAGTAAATATTGCCTACCTCTCCCAGTGGCGTTACGGACACAGTGTTGCCCAGTCCATTAGATTATAGTGCGCCCTTGCAGCGCAGCAACCAATGCTCTTTTTGGATAATGGGGAATTACGCAAGAAAATGAAAGAACTAGATATATTTTCGTTAAAAGAAAAGATACAAATAAATAGAGAAACGAAAAACAGTAACTTGCAAAGAAGCGGTACCTCAGAGAACCGCGGTCAATCCTTGAAATTGTCAGTAAGTGCAGAGGGTGAGTACTCGATTGCATTGCTGTCACCCCTTTTCCCCATACCTGTAATAGAAGTATAAGTGTTCGTAAGAATACGAGCAGAGAAAGTCATATGACTTTCTTTAGATCTTACTTCCTTTACTACGTAGTAGGGGAAGTATTATCTTCGACAGAAGGTTTCGCTGACGAGATTTAAGTGGAAACATATGCTTTGAGGCCGCGTGAATAAAAAACAGAACATTTTTAGAAAAAGGTCGGAGTGTGTGTTTGTGTGCACCTGACCATGAACATCGTAACTAAAACAAGGAAAAGTGGGTTAGAAACTCAAGCTGGTATTTAAGTTTGAAATATATTAAAGATGCGACAGCAAAATTTTCAAAAAAATTCCTCCACCCCAAATTACAGACAATTATTCAAAAATTGTGATTTTTTTAAGAGTACCTCTAACGACTGTGATTAAAATGTCATATATTTAAGACATTTTTATGAAAAATTAAATAATATTTTGAATTTTCTGACTATAGCGTACTCTGGGTGACGTTAGTATAACTTGTAAGCCGGAAAAGATAGGCAAATGTATTATACAAAATATGTAAAGCGCGTCTCACCCTTAAAAGACAGTACACGTTAAATGGAGCGCAGTGTTGCAACATGTACTAGTTGCTAATCTTTCTCCGCGAACGACTCGAGGTGGCCTGAGTCCTGTACTTAGTCCTTCAATTGCTGCTTGACGAGACGGGCACTTTTAACTTTGGTATCCCTCCACGCCTTTGTTACTGTATGACCTAAATTTACAAATGACTCGTCTGTATAAACAATTGATTTCCCCTGGTCCCTAAACCTTTTACGTCTTTTAGATATTTATGTCGCCATCTGATGATATCGATATCGTCTCTTTCTATTAATATGCACTTGTTACCCTTTCTTTCATATTCGAACCCCAAATCAGAGTGGCCCTTGAGAAATTTGGTAGGGTCTCATCACTGTTGAACTGTGACAAAATTATATTCAGCGTGGGTGGAATATTTGCAAACAGTAAAGAATGAACAATTCGCCGCACTCCACCTTGCACTATTCAATCATATTGCGTTAACCTAGCGTTTTGTGTAGTCCCGCCCTTTTTGCTTTCTTTTTCGATGGCGTTTTTAGAAGTCCTTTCATTACTTCCTTTTTAATCCTATACACTACTGCTTCTGAACACTAAACAGCCTTAGCTGTTTCTTTTACTGCCTTAAACGCATTTTACTTCAAAAATAATCTAACACATTCATAATTATTTGGCGTTCCTTACTTCTTTATTTACCAACATATCGTCCCTTCCTAGCTTCACCCTCCATAACTACAAATATTTACAAAAATATTAAACAAATAACGCAATAACAGCTCACAGTTACACACACGGCTTCTTTCGAACTAATGTTAGTGCTGCTCCTTATACTATCATCTGTGTCAGGCCTGGCGCTGAATAGATGAATACCTTTTGTTTGCCCTACTGGATAAAAGAAAGAGGTTACTGCCTTTTGGTTTATTTTAAAAACTTTCTCCAACCTTCCTCAATATTTGTTCTCGCTGGTTTCCTGGTGTAAACTCAATAACAAAAAAGTTTCACACTGCGTAACTTTTGCAGTGCACATATATAAAATTTTCCGAAAATATTTAATTTAAAAAATTATAACACTTAACTGGGTAAACATAGAGAATTCAAGGTAGGCAGGTAGTAGCACTATAGTTTACTCTACCTAAGAAAAAAATATAGATGCATTCTAGCAGTTAGTTTGTTAGTTAGTGCGTGATGAGTGTAGAAACAGCAAATATCGGACTTCTATTGAAAAAAACGTTTTCTGAAGAAATTTGGACCTATAGAAATGTATAATGACTCTGAAAAGGATATAACCTGATAGAGAAAAAAATTCTGCATAGGATAATGTGTTCAAACCTGAAATTTATAACAAATGAATATTTATACCATGCTATTAGGAATGTGGCAACAGAGCGAGGGTAGAAAAGGACGCGGCTAATGGCAACTTGTATGCGCTAGATAGAGACAGAGATGTCCCATTTAACTCCATACTGTCTTCTAAGAGTGAAACGCTATATAGATTTGGTACAAGCGTAGAGAAAGTCATGTGAGTGCAGCACATCAGAGTTTTAAATATAACGTGCTTTAAGCATTGTTATAAATGTGCAAATAACCACAAAGGTTCTAATTTCATACAGTGAGTTAAAACGCTTATGATAAGCAAATTGTTATGTAATGTGCTGTGGTTCCCCGTTGTGCATCAATCCGTCCGAGCATTTTCCTGCACCTTGCTTAATTCGTTTATAATGGGGAAGAGGAATATAAACTGTGTTCTTAAAGGCTTTACAGTTGCGAATGCTGAAAACAACACGCTTGGGAAGAAAAAAAAAAGACTGCTGAAATAAAAGTTTCCTTACTTAAAGGAGAAAAATAATTTCATTGGATATTTTTAATTTAATAGGGGATATCAAAGTCTTTTCAATGCCAGCTGCATTTAATTTGTTTTCATTTTTCTGACGACCGCACTATTTTTCTTCATCTGATTTAAAGTATACAGGCAGTCACTTTGCAATATTTTGAATCAAACTTCTTTAATCTTTCACATAACATCAAATATATTGGCGGCTTTGACCTCTTACAATAATTTGCCTAACAGCATTGATGTCATTCGCTTAACGATGGTTCTGTTCTTTGGGTTCCTATTGCTTGGGTTAACTTATTACTAGATACCTGTTTTTAGGCACTTAAAAAGTTTAAAATAGGCAAGTAACAGTCTGTTTGAAGGCAACCAATATGGGCACTATAACAGTGAAACTGCAAATCTGACACAGGGACGTGTGTTATCGAAATTCTGCCTGTGTTAGGTTAGGTTTTGTGTGTATATGAGTGTGGTATCAGGGTCCTGTGTTATCGAAATTCTGCCTGTGTTAGGTTAGGTTTTGTGTGTATATGAGTGTGGTATCAGGGTCCTGTGTTATCGAAATTCTGCCTGTGTTAGGTTAGGTTTTGTGTGTATATGAGTGTGGTATCAGGGTCCCGTGTTATCGAAATTCTGCCTGTGTTAGGTTAGGTTTAGTGTGTGTATATGAGTGGGGTAACAGGGTCCTGTGTTATCGAAATTCTGCCTATGTTAGGTTAGGTTTTGTGTGTATATGAGTGGGGTAACAGGGTGCTGTGTTATCGAAATTCTGCCTGTGTTAGGTTAGGTTAGGTTTAGTGTGTGTATATGAGTGGGGTAACAGGGTCCTGTGCTATCGAAATTCTGCCCGTGTTAGGTTAGGTTTAATGTGTGTATATGAGTGTGGTAACAGGGTCCTGTGTAATTGAAATTTTGCCCATGTTAGGTTAGGTTAGGTTTAGTGTGTGTATATGAGTGGGGTAACAAGGTCCTGTGTTATCGAAATTCTGCCCGTGTTAGGTTAGGTTTAGTGTGTGTATATGAGTGGGGTAACAAGGTCCTGTGTTATCGAAATTCTGCCTGTGTTAGGTTAGGTTTAGTGTGTGTATATGAGTGTGGTAACAGGGTCCTGTGCTATCGAAATTCTGCCTGTGTTAGGTTAGGTTTAGTGTGTGTATATGAGTGTGGTAACAAGGTCCTGTGTTATCGAAATTCTGCCCGTGTTAGGTTAGGTTTAATGTGTGTATATGAGTGTGGTAACAGGGTCCTGTGTTATCGAAATTCTGCCCGTGTTAGGTTAGGTTTAATGTGTGTATATGAGTGTGGTAACAGGGTCCTGTGTTATCGAAATTCTGCCCGTGTTAGGTTAGGTTTAATGTGTGTATATGAGTGTGGTAACAGGGTCCTGTGTTATCGAAATTCTGCCTGTGTTAGGTTAGGTTTAATGTGTGTATATGAGTGTGGTAACAGGGTCCTGTGTTATCGAAATTCTGCCCGTGTTAGGTTAGGTTTAATGTGTGTATATGAGTGTGGTAACAGGGTCCTGTGTAATTGAAATTTTGCCCGTGTTAGGTTAGGTTAGGTTTAATGTGTGTATATGAGTGTGGTAACAGGGTCCTGTGTTATTGAAATTTTTACATCTTGGGCAGTGTTTATGCAACAATTTCAATGTAAATACATGAATCAATTATTCTAGCATATGTTATACTCGTTTATAAACATTTATTTGCTAAATATTCGCCGCATACTCGAAATTCGTTTTCTCGAGCGGTCGATTTTGTAAACAATTACCTGATGTGTTATTACATTGTTAATTTATAGAGAATTCTTATCAATTTTGTTTTCTGTTACCGGAAAAGTTTGGCCTTATCTAAAATTGTTATTCTTGTAAAATTATTTTATTTTGCTTGTATTAATCTTCTCAAATTACACGTATTTTTAATACGTTAAATAACGATAGACAGTCATAATTGTGAAATTCAAAATATTTACAAAATTACATAATTTGTAATGAACACTTAATTAATTCATAAATACGACGAAATTACGAATATTACACAATGAGTAATTCTTTATAGATACTTATTAGCAAGGAAGGACAAAAGGTAAGGAGGAACTATTTTTTTTGGTAGAAATTACAACAATCCGAAGTATAATTGAAATGAATATGTGCTAAAAATATTAGGAATCGACAACTGCTTGCGATAGTGAAAAGGTTTGTATTCAGAAAGAGTTGAACGGTTGAGCTGAAATATTAATATCCCCAAGTTAAATAACGTTAAAGACTCAGAAGATTGACTTACAAATTTAAGAACGTACAAAACTTGATCGTACCGGATTTAAGAATTAATTACGGCAATTACATCTTATGATATTTTATAGTAAATTAGAGCAATTAACTAAATAATTCATGTGTAAAATAGACATCACATAACTCTCCATTTAAGTAAATTTATAAAATTATTGCACATTAACACAAGAAATAGCCTGAAACAGGATATACACGAAGCCAACTACGTCACGCAACCAAAGAGAACTGGCACATTCAACTGAATTATCAGGCTCATTATAAATCCCTTCTTATCAAAATATTTGAATTTTTCTGAAGCTTCTTAATACGCAGACAATGGGTATATATAGAAAAGTTGCCAAGTGTTACACCTTGTAATTTTGAGGCTAGTAAAAGGTTTTAAAAACGCAATATTTTTCAGCTTTTAGATATACACAAGGTTTCGAGGAAATCTGAGTTAAATTACAACGGGTGTTTTGATAAAAGCAACTTGTATGTAAAATTTACTAATTTTCGAGCAACATAGATACATAACATGTCAGCTTCTACTAGATCTCAATGTCTTTTCCTTAACTGGCCATATTAGGAGTGCAATTCAAATGCAAAAATCCGAACAAAAATGGGTTTTGTTGCTTTTTGGGTAGGAGTAACCTTTCGCCAAACAATGCCTTTTTAGGACCTTTAAAAATGGTCACGTATAAAAGATAATTATATTACGGCGTGGGAAAAAACTGGGATATGATGTGAAAGAACCCAAATTTGGAATATTTTACCATTTTTGGTTAAAAACTCAGTGGGGTTATGAAGTCAATTCACCTACCTTTAGCACTGATGGTTGGTTCATTTTGACAGAGAAGCTTTCGAACTTAACTATCACAAAAAATAACACTTCCTAAAATTCCGTCGCAGTCGACTCTTTTGCACTGCTTCTAGAAGCATATACTTGCATTAGATTTCGGCCCTTAAAGTTTCCTTATCGCGACCCCATAACAAGTGCACTAGACAGCGGAATACGAACAACTGTTGTCGATGAACTTTGACCGTTCGCGGTAAGACTGGCAACTGTTCTTCATACTGTTTACTCGCTTGTTTCATATGGTACAACCTCTCCCGTTAATGCTGTCAAACGCAGCAGACACTGGATGTCCGTTTGTTTACCTGCGTGACTAAAAATGCCAGCGAAACACGTTGGTCGTGCTATATTTTTGAGCTTATATTCTTGTATTTATTTTCCTTAATTCCCATGCTTAACTTTATTTACCTTAAATATACATAGCTTTAATAGGTGGAATTTGGACTAAAAATTCAATGCCATAGCCGGGATTTGAACCACGGATATTCCGCTTACCAGGGGCTACTTTAACCACTACCAACTTGCCACTATGACACCGAATTCCTCAGCCATTCGTACTTTCCCGGTTAGAGCACAAGGAATCTCACATCAGACATAAATACCCCAAGGGTGACTTAAAAGTTGTAAGTGCTTTATGTCCCGCGTTTAAGTTGGTGCTGTTTTTTTTTTTTTTTTTTTTCAAAAAAAAAATATGGTGATGGTGATGAGCTTTTGACTCTTTCGCTATCTCGGGCCGTGGTACTGGATGGAATGAACATACACTCGATGTTTATTTCACTACATTACTTTATTAACACTTTTCCAAGTTTTTAGATTTTCGTTGCACCAATTTATATTATATTGATAGTCTTTCCAGTTTTTTAACAACTTTAGAACAAAAGGTTCGTGAAAGTTTAATCAATTTTCTACTCACATCCAAGAGCACCAAAAACACGTCTTTTCATATCAAATACACGGACACCATTAACTAGGCACCTCTTCACATGATGCTACCTTCTTTTTGTGTACATCCGCGTATGCGTTCATCAAATAGTTCCCGTATTGTTAAGGAAGCGATCTTTAGCTACTCTCCCTTCGCTTTTAATATTGAACACATAATTCTTTTATTTATACATATATATTAACATTAAATATGGAAATATCTATGACGTCTTTAAACAAACTTAATTGTTTGTAACAATGAACAATAGTAACACGTTTTCGTCATTCAACCAACTCGTACCAACACCAAAAACAAATTACACTCTTAACAAATATTCACACAAACGATTTTCTTTTGGGGTCTTACAATATCCTGTCTCAAAGTGATGGTAATTATTACTTATTTATGCTAACAAACTGTTTTTAAACACATAAGGCGTGTGTGGGCATTACCATCTAAAGGTAAAAGAGAAAGTAAAGGTTAATTCTGTTATTTACAATTCGCACTACTTTTTTCGCGGACTTCCCAAAGGCGCTTGCGTCAATATATGAACAAATTTACATAAATTTACATAACATAGAATAAATAAACACTACAATAATAAATGCAAGAGAGTCAAAACAATGAATATTATATTAGGCTTTAAAGATAAATGTTCAAATATTGGAAGCTAGAATCTGCAGCGAGTGGATTTAGCACAAATGTCGTTTGGTATTACATACATCAGCTTTGGCGTAGCATTTGCTATTTATTGGTAAAAGAAGGATGATTCCAAAGCTTTAAATGCATTTCACGGCATTGAAGCCGCGATAAACAGATTGGCCTCGTCCATTTCGTTACCATGGAAACCAACGCTGCTGCCCGGTACACTTGTTGATTTATTCAACTGTTTTATTTGTTCCGCCTGCTGCAAGGAGGTTTCGACTTGGAGGTGCTTGCATTTCGACGCTAACCAACCAGGTAGTAAGTTGTTCAAACCTCGGCCTATGTACATAATTTCACTTGTTCCGTGCAGTTTGCGGGAAGGCTATCTAATATTGACTTAAGCAAGTTACAGCGCCAGGGAAAACTTTTAATTGGAGAGCACGTTTTGATGTCATGGAGATTTGTTCTACAGTAGCAAAAGCAGAGAAGGGGATCGAAAGGGCTAAATAAATCGCGCTCTGCGTCGTATATCGGTTTCCGATCGTGGAAAGCTACTGCTGTTTGTGTTCCATGACCTACTCTGGGTGAGAAGGTGACAGCCACTAAGGCACAGATGAGATTTTAAAGTAGATCGACGGCGGCGCCTGACATTGTTGATTGTTGCCACTTGCTTGTAGAGAGCCACCCATTTATCAGCAAACAATTCTTAGATATACATTTGTCGACATTACACATACCCCAAGGTTCAGCATTACAACCTCTATTATTTCTGATCCATACAGGTGGATGGGAAATCATTATATTAATTTAAACCAGTGGTAGATCTCCCTATTAGGAACACATTTTGTATCTTACGTTTTTGCCTCTGACCATTTCTTATGGAGATATTTCAGTTTTATCAAAAACAAGCTGGCAACACTGCAGATTGTGTGGCTGTCACTTTCCCTAGCTCAGTACATAAATAAACAACGTAGCGGTCCGTCTTGAGAACATAAAAATGAAATGAAATGAAAAAGGTAATTCGGGCATGTTTTACAACATGCCCAGGCTGTTTAGGGACAGTCCCTCTTCAGCCTCGTCTTGGTATTATTGTTTGTCGTGTGGGAGAATCTTCCTGGCGTGTGTGTGTAATGTTTTGATTGTAGTGATGTGGCTTATGTATTTGTTTATGTTTGTTTGTGTGAGTGTTGTCGTCCCCAGCTGCATGAAGATGGCTTCTGCCCTCTGTAAGTTTTTTGTTTGTTGTTGCTGCCCCGGCTCATATGTAATTTTTTGTATTAGTTGTGTTGTTTTGTATGTTAGGTTTTGAAAGTGTGTGTGTTTGTGTTTGTGTATGTATAGTGTGTGTGTTTGTGTGTGTTTATGTTTACTGTGTGTTTTTGTTTACTGTGTGTTTTTGTTTACTGTGTGTTTGTGTTTTTTATTATTGTTTGTTGTGTGATTGTAATGTTTTTATCTGTCGTCTATAAAGATGGCAAGTTGGTTGCCAACTCTGGTTGTGTTGACAGCTTTTTTCAAGGTCTTTTGTGCTGTTTGTGTTAAATTGTGTAGAAATCTGGGTCTTTGTGCTGGTGGAGTTATGTCATAAATTGGTGGAATGAGTGTACTTAGGATTTGTGTTATTGTGGTGTTCGTGATTTGTCGGATGTACTTTGTGATGTTTTCTTGAATGTGTGTGATTTGTTCTTGTAGTGATTTTATTTGCTGTTCTGTGTGTCCTATTACATGTTTAAATGTTCCAATGGTTTCATTTGGCGTCATGTCTGTTTTTGTCCTTGGGATTTTTGGGAAGTTTATTTTGGGCCAGTCAGTCACGTGTTGTGGTTTTGGTGGTGTTGGGATGTTGTGTGGGAAAATGTGGGTTTTTGCAGTGTGTTCGGGAAGTGTGGATGGTTGTCTGGGATACATCGGGCATGAGAACATAAACACACACCCTGCCTTGTTTATAGTGCGAGTGTAAGCCAATCAGAAGCGTTATCTTCCACAAAAGCGAAAGTGGCTGACCTATTTATGTCCAAAAACCGGTTTTATTTCCTGACCAATCTCAACGGAACGTTGTCGACTTACTGCACGTCTGAAAGAGCTGCTCGGAGTATTCCTTCACGTTTTTTAAGTGATTATTTCTTAACCCTGTGTGATGTCCCATAATTACTATGTCAGAAATAAGTTACTCTACGCATCTTAAAAGTATGAGGCCAGATGACAATTTGTCACAATGGGGAAAAGGGAACAGCCCTTGGCTACCTATTCAAATAATTCTTCTCCATAGCTGAAAATAGTGGAAGAAAGACAGTGGTCCACCATATCTGCCCAATGTGCGCCACTTTGAACACCTGCTAACCTCTAGCTTGCTTAACAGAGGCAAAATTAAAGCTTACAAAATTGATTTCAATGGTTATTTATGTTAAAATGCTAGTTTAGAAGTCCCTACACCTGTATAAGCCGGCTGAGCCTTCTCATCCTGCGGGTTGGTAACTAGGCAACTCTGCATTTACAGATGATGCGAAATGGAGGTGCTGACACCGCATTCACGAGCCCGCTGATTAGGGCGACCATTGTTAACGTGCTCCAGTAGCACAATGGAACATGCTGGAAAGTCATGGCGCCGGGCGGAAGTTGAAATTATACTTGCGAATATATAAGGTTTGTATTCATTTCCATGTTTTAAATTTCGAGAACGTTCCGCAAATAATATTTTCTTTCCAAATGCACTAGAAAGAGGTTCTAGTAGTTATCTAGTTTCTATGTAAGTACTACATTGTGTAAAATCTTAGAAAATCTTATTCATTGGCTTTCTGTTGTATAAAATAGTAGATTTAAGGGTGCCACGAGGTGAAAAGAGTGATTTTGTAAAGTAATGAAGTTAGAGCATTAATTATTCTTGCACAGGCATTTCCAGCAACTGAAGAAATGGGTGTGCTAAATTTCATCCCAATATCATCAATCCTGCAACAGGCGTTGAACTACAAAGTTGGTTATTTAAAATTATATCTCTTCCTACCTATGTAACAAAGTAAAGGAAGGAAATTTGTAAATAAGGAATAGTTTTTCTTTAAAAAATGTTTAATCCCGCAAAGTGTGAACAGTCAGAAAAATAGCGCATTATTATATTAATTATTGTTTTTAAAAAACAATTATAAACACAAAGTACGATCAAGTGGCCATGTTTGAAACTGGGACCTTCATCTGAAGCCCATTGCGCAAATTGTTGTGTTATGAGAGGAAATCACTTCACGCACAGCGATACAAAACAGTATTGATTTTTCATTTTGGTTTCTTTTTTGATACTTGCTGCTACACTTCAACTGCTATTTTTATATTTATGACAATTTTGTATGTTAGGTGTATGTGCGTGTTTATGTGTAATTAAATGTTTTGAAAGTGTTGTAAGTATTCTTCAAGTTTTTCCTGTTCTTGTTGTTGGTATTTGTTATAGACATGAATAAGTGTAATTAGGGGAGGATTTTTGTCTTTTTCTGTTTCTTGTATAGTTTTTATTTTTTGTGCTGTGTTTGAGTGTTCTTCTGTAGTTTCTTATGTGTCCATTGTGTTTATATGTGATCATTTGTTTGGCTATGTGTTTATCTATGGGAGTTATTGATAAAGTGAGTTTGACTTCAAAGACAGTAATACTTTGTGTGCAGTTCTAAGGCACCTTCTCCCAAAAGATCTTATTTTCGTGTAAAATGTGTGGTGTGAGTCCTCTTTTGTTTAATCTGGTCAGTGGTACGGGTCTAGTTTTGTGTAGTGTGGTTTGATTTTCAGTTTGTTGTGTGTGTGTGTGTGTGTATTCCTAAGTATTTAATTGATTTTTGACATGTGATGGTTTGTTTCAAGCTTTCCTCGTGCTGCCATGAGTATGTGATGTTTTCTGGTCCAGGAGTAGTAAACAAAAGGCACATAGAGGATGAAGGTTGCATCCTGCAGCTCCATGAGTAAATTGTTGAGGCCTTAATTTTAAAAAAATGCAGAGAACATGTAGTTGAAAACTGCCTGTCAGATTGTTTTATTCAGTTAGTAAACAAAATTGAATAAACAACATCTGACACATGTGTCGAATGTCCGTTATTAAATTATACTTCTACATACACTCCTTCAGGACATGCAACGCTTATATTTTTGCTTAGAATCATCACAATAATGACAATTATACTTATACAGATTAGCCCTCCTTTGAAAACTAAAAATTAAAACACAAAATGTATAAATGTATTGATATTTCTTACCCTATGCTGTATTTCTACTGCATCTTCAAAAACAACACAGCTAAGCTTTGATCTTGCCATCTATTGTTGATATAACTGAACTCGTTCAGAGCACTGCACCCTATATACATATGCTCGGTCTAAGTGGCTTAGTTGGTTAGACGCTGGCCTACAGATCCAAAGGCCGCGGGTTCAAATCTGACAGAGGCCGATTGTTTATAAGTCTGCTTAAAAACGACAGTTCAACGTCAGTAGATTTACTGGCATGTAAAAGAACTGCTACGGAACAACGGTGACATTGATATTATCCTGTAAATTGACAGCGTTCTTAAAGGACACTGGGAGTGAAATTTTGGTCAAAATTGTCAAAAAGTCGAAAATTGTTTTTTTAGCTTAAAATGTTCCTGGAACACCTGTGCATTTGGATCAGCTAACATTTTTCATATCCCCCACTCCATGTGGCCATTACGGCCCTTTCAAGTAGTGCTCTTCCCTTAACGTACACAGGATGCTCCTATATAAAAGCCTGTTTTTCTCAAAACTACATTTCTGCACATTCCAAAAGAAGGTCGCGCCTGAGTTTTGCTTCAAATTCAATGAAAACTTCCAAAAGTATTCATAAATAGCAGCTAAACAAAACTATGATTCAATATTGATGCTGTCATTAACATGAATTCCAAAAACATTTTTTGTATGAAAAAAATCAATAATTTTTAAGATTAAATTTTCTTTGTTATTAAAAAAATATGTATAATCCGCATATTATGCATAATTTGCAAACGTATTTGAAATATCTCTCCATACAATTGTTACCCATGTTTTAGAGTATCAGTTCTGCCAATATAAATTAATTTTGAAAAGTCAATAGACGCGAGCTCTATTTTGAAAATGTGCCTATTAAATTCATAAAATAATTTATATATTCTAAACGAATTATCCAATTTTAATGAAATTTTGTGTACCGTCTATTCTCACATAAATACAAACACAGTAAAAATTTCAGAAAAATCTATTAAGAAATGTGGAACTTTCAAATTTCACTCCCAGTGTCCCTTAAAAAGCGACAAATAAGGACGCTAGATGGCAGCATTGTTAACGCTTCTGTATGGATTTAAGCTTGCTCCAAGTACCTTTTCGGTATACTAAGATGGTCGAGTCTAATCAGTATTGCCAACTTAGCTATCTCATGGCCAAATTTAGCATTCTTCCAGGAGTATTTAACAATATAAACTTATAAATTTATAACTGTTTTGTTGTTAGCGAAATTTACAACTGCTGCTGTATACAGCTTTCCTGTCCTGTCACAAAACACATTCTTTCTGATTGTAAATTTGGCATTAATTGTGTATTTTATCGAGATCTACATTTATATAAGCAGCTTTTGTTCTTACGGTTTACCAGTTGTACAAAACTCGTGCAGAAAGAAAAAACTTCAGAAGCTTATTAAAAAATGTGGAATTTAAAAAAGTTCATTGCCAACCCATGGCTGAAGGTTTGGAGAACATGTAGGTACAAGGAGAATATTGGAATACAGTAGGCTTTGAGCGATAGACAAATCCTTTAATGCTTTGAGATTCCTTTCTCTTCATGTGGTTAAGAAATGACAAAATGAATAACGATCTTCCATTTGAGGAAAGTTTAAGTATTGTAAAACTCAGACAAACAACGAGGAATATCTCTGAAATGGCTCTCTTCATAGAAAAATTGTTTCAACCTAAATTGTGTGTTTTAACGAGATATACATTTTTGTATAGGCTGATTTAGTATATTTCTCACGATTTGCAAGTTATGCAAAAGTCATCAAGAGTAAACACGACTACATAAGCTATAGCCAGAGAATTAAACATTTATATTTCTTTTGCCAGAATATCTTAAGTATATGGCACTCTAGTCCAAATTCTTACAGCCATTTTTCAGAAAATCGACATTTTCGTAAAGTTTTCCATTTAAGGGATAGTTTAGGGTGAAAGAATTTAGTTTAAGATCGTGTTACATTCTTGAAAGATATTAAACTTGAATACCAATTTGGGTTTTAACCGACTTTTCGTCCACAAACTGACACACACACACACACGCGCGCGCGCGTGTTTTTCTAATGATGATTTTTACTTTCTGTACTGGTAAGTAGGGAAGTATTGTATTCCACCCAAAAATTTGATATCGACATTTCACCGGAAATATAGGTTTTGAGACCCTCTGAATCAAAAAAAAAAAAAAAAGCATTTTTAGAAAAAGGTCATGAGTTGGTATTTAAGTTTAATGTATTTCAAGGATGCAACACGAAGATTTTGAAGAAAATAGCCCCACCCTAAACTACCCTTTACATGGAAAATTTTTCGAAATTTTTTTTCTCCAAATGGCTCTAACGATTTTGATTAATATGTTTGAGATATTTTTATGACAAATGAAGTACATATCTTGAATTTTTTGGCTATAGCTCCTGTAGTCGTATTTACTCTGGATGACTTTTGAATAACTCGTAAACCGTAAGAGATAGACAAAATCTTAGTGTACAAAAAATGTAGGTCTTGCTAATTCACGCAATTTATGCCTCAATTCATTTTTATAGAGTGAACCATTTCGGAGAAATTCCTTGTTATTTGTGTCAGTTTCGGAAAACTTAAAACTTTCGTGAAATAGGACATCGTTGTTCATTTTTTTATATGTTAAGTGTGCAAAGAGAACGGAATCTCAAAGCTTTAAAAGATTTGATTATCGCACAAAGCCATATTCCCATATTCCTCTTGTACCTACAAGGAAATAAGCAATAAGATAATTTGTACAAATGTTTATCTCAACTAACAGGAAGAAGAAATAGGAATAAGAGTTTGTAGGAATGGTTAGTACAAGAGTAAAGAAAGTCATGTGAGTGCAACACATCAGATTTTTTCTATCATTGTCAATGTAGGGCGTTGCATATCCCCTTAAATAGCTTTAACATTCAAAGGAACAGCGGCCTATGTAGCAAGATAGTTCTTGGAATAGAGCGCTAAATCCTGCAATCAAAATTTTGTTTGGAATCCAATACATAGTTTAGTTGCATAGTTAAATGGCAGCGAAAGTAATAAATATGCTGAGACTATGGGAGAGAGATTGAATGGAGAAATGAGGGTATGTTGTCGATGCCATGCGCATGCGCGAGGCTGCCTAGTTTGCAGTTGGCTCAGTTTGTCTCTGGCGGCGGCGGCGCTAGGAGCGTGCTGGGGCATTTGGCGTTTTGTGGTGTTTGGTCAGTGAATGGGATTTTATTTAATGGAATTGCACACTTGCACTGCGTGCTGCAGACCGGCAGGGGCGCTACGTGTTGATGCAACTTCCTAACACGGCAGTTCATGTTTGTTTAGACGAGTGACAGTGATGACATTTGCCTTCCAAGTGGCGATGCGTTTCTGTTTACATAAAACTGAAGAAACGGACGTTGGATCTAGCAGTTACTTTTGAAGGTGAGTATTGATTTCCGTTAAAGCACCAGTTCTTAGTTAGAATTATTGAGAACGATAATATTTATAAGCAAACAAGTACGCCAACAAATTTTAATAATATACATAAGGAGCTCGCCACCATTTACGTCTAGTAACTGTTGCAATTAAGTTAGTCAAAAGCAATTTCGCGACTTATTTTGAAATTTTGCGCCACACTTTTCTAGTTTCCCTATGCAAACGGTAACTACGGCAACTATTGTACTCCACCCAAAAATTCGATATCGAGATCTCACTGGAAAAATATTGTTTTGGAAGTCTCCGAAACTTAGAAAAAAGAAAAACATCTTATGTGTTGCACTCGCATGAGTTTCTCTACTCTTGTAGTAACCATTCTTACAAATTCTTATACCTATATCTTCTTCGTGTTAGTTGAGATAAACATTTGTACAAATTATGTTATTGTTAATTTTTCGTAGGTATCAGAAGAATATGGGAACGCAGTAGACGATAGGCAAATGTTTTAAAGCTTTAACATTCCGTTCTCTTTGCACGGTTAATATACAAAAAATGAATAGCGATGCTCCATTTGACAGAAGTATAAGTTCTCCAAAACTCATACAAATAACAAGGAATATCTCCGAAATGGTTCACTCTACTAAAATGTATTTGAACATAAATTGTGTATTTTAGCAAGATCTACATTATAGGAAGATTTGGTCTTTCTCTTACGGCTTATTACTTATACAAAAGTTATCCACAGTAAATACGACTACATGGGCTATAACTAGAAAAATCCAAGATATATATTTCGTTTGCTATAAAAATATCTCAAACGTGTGATATTTTAATCAAAATTGTTAGAGCCATTTTCAAGAAAATCAAAATATTCTAAACATTTTCCATGTAAAGGGTAGTTTAAGGTGGAGCAATTTTCTTCAAAATCTTTGTGCCGCATCCTTGAAGACATTAAACTTAATTACCAACTTGGTTTTTAACTAACTTTTCGATTTTTAGTTGTGCTCTCCACACACTGACACACAGACATACACACACACAAACGCAGGGAATTTCATCCCGAGGGAGTTCTTTTATATGCCAGTAAATCTAGTGACATGGAGGTGTCGTTTTTAAGCACACTTAAAAACCATCGGTTTGGGTCGGAATTGAACCCGCGACTTCGGGATCAATAGGTCAACGTCTAACCAATGGTTTCTACATGCGAAGAGAAAATAATGTGAGTGCAATACATGAGACGTATTTTTCTTCCATGTCGACAACTTTAGTTACAAATGTATGCCTAAGATTAGGTATTTCACCGGGTTGAAGTTTCAAATCTATCTTATTTTAATGTCCCTTGTTTCGTCTTCAGATGTTTTACTATTTAAAATGTATTAGCTTTTTCACTTTCTCTACCACGTAGATAGCAGGTAGAGAATGTATCGTATTTCATACACAAATTCGATACTGATATTTTAATGGATATTTAGGTTTTGAAGTCACCTGATTTTGAAAGAAGTTACTTTAGGAAGTTATGCGAAAGTCATCCAGAGTAAATAGGAATATATAGACTATACCCAGAAAATTCAAAACATAAATTTCGTTTGCAATATGAATATGTCAAACATTGGCACCAACTTTCATTTTAACCGACTTTTCAGTTTTCAGTTATGTATACTGCCCACAGACCGAGGAACACACACACACACAAACCTTTTTCTAAAAATTTCTTTTTTTGATTCACAGAACATCAAAACATATATTTCCAGTTAAAACTCGGTATCAAATTGTTGGATGGTATACAATACTTCCTCTACTGACTGTAAACACGTAGAACAGAAGATTTGCAGCTGTGATGGGCTAATTTTTCTATAAATGGAGTAATTCCTCAGAGTCTAAAGCAGAGACCCTCAGTGTGCATGCACCAGTGGATCGTACGGAAAATGTGGAAAATGCGATTATGGAACGTTGACCTCTATGCAAAATTCCATTCGCACTTTCCTTAAGCCTGTTTCGCTCCCTTTGCCGTCCTTCCCTTCCACGCTTTCAGTGTTTTTCCCGCCCCACAGTGCAATATTTACTTGCAGTCCCTAGTCTTAAACTGGTTAATTTAGTTTTTAATACCAAAACTGGTCTTCTGTTTTAATGATCTAGAAAACACTAGTACAGACCTCCGTTTTGGTTAAAGAATGCTTACAGCAACCTCTTTAATTCTTCCTCTCTAGCGGCCGCTGTGTTTTCACCATGGTTCTTTATGTATTCTCTTATAGTGTCTTTCAACAGGTGATTTTCTCGCATACATAATAGAGCAGTGGTGTTCAAGTGCAAGCACGAAAAGGGAATTTGAAATCACCTCCTTCTACTCGCTGGAACACACTGACGCATTTATCCGTGTTTACTCAGTTCCAGTGGCGGCACATTCATATTCTACTCCTAATTAACCACATGGTGTTTCGGAGAATTACCTTTTTTGACACGATTTGCGTGTCACAAGTTTTTAAGTATTTGGTGTATCAGATGAAGTGTCTCATATTAAACTGTATGCAAACAAACGTAATCTCGAATACTCACTTAAAAATAATAAAATAATTACATTTTGTTTTGAAATGTTTAGTTCTTCAAATTGTAAAGAGAATGTATCATAAAATTGCTTCAAAAGTTCGTTGTATTATTCCAGGAGAATAACGTTTATCGTGAATACGGAACATCTGCAACTACCAGTCTTACGAATCAGGCGCCCAAAGTATGCCCATTTGACATGGTACTACTATTCCGTGTTATCCGCCTCTGACTACTAGGTCTGGTCTTGTAATAGAGCAAGAGGCCGTGTCTCCCAGATCTGCCTAATTTTACAAAAGCTGAACGTTTCTCAGCGCACGCCTATAGCACAGGTAGAGGCTACCATGAAGTTTGTATCACGTGGTTTTGGCAAATAACTGGTAGCAAAGGTATATAAAATAGCCATTCAAAGTCGTCAAAGCATAAAGCTTCAAGGGAGCAACCCCAGGAGGAAGGATGAGATGACGGGAGACACCTAGGTCCAAACCAACCACACAGTCACTGAAAGGGTTCCTTAGGCTTTTCCAAGTCTGACGACACCTAGAAATGTTCAGGTCTTCCGTGACAAACTCAGGGAGACTTCGGCGCAAGGTAGACACCGCCCCCTTTTCCACCAGGATCCCACGGAAGAGAGACGGAAAGACGTCCTGTGCGCATATCATCCCTGCCGAGCTGCACCAATTATCCTTCCCAGGTTTCTCCTGGCGACCGGTAGCGTGAACCGTTTCCGAAATATTCCTTGATATTTGTATGAATTTTCTCATACTAATATCCTTCTCAAATAGCAATATGTTATTCCTTTATTTATTTCAAGGGCAAGCAAAGATAACAGAATTTAAAGCCATCACAGAGCGAGCAGGTCTTAATAGATTTGATTGTCGCTTAAACCCTACTCTATTCCTATATTCTCTTGGCATCTACAAGAAAATAACATGGTTTCTGACACAGATAATAGTATATTATACAACTAGACTAACGAATGGTTAGTACAAAAGTAGAAGTAGAAAAAGTCATGTGAATACAACACAATATTTTTTTGTTTTTACTTTCTCTACTGGTAAGTAGAGGAAGTATTGTATTCCACCCAAAAATTAGACCCCCTGAATCCAAAAAGAGCATTTTTAGAAAAAGGTACGTGTGTGTGTGTGTGTGTGTGTGTGTGTGTGTGTGTGTGTGTGTGTGTGTGTGTGCGTGTGTGTATCTGTGGACAGCATAACTCAAAAACGAAAAGTTGGTATTTAAGGTTAAAGTCTTTTAAGGATGCGACACGAAGATTTTGAAGAAAATCGCCCCACTCTAAACTACCCTTTACATGGAAAATTATTCAAAAATTTTGATTTTCTTGAAAATGGCTCAAAACATTTTGATCCAAATGCCATATGTTTGAGATATTTTTATGACAAATGAAATGTATAGCTTGAATTTTCTGGCTAGAGCTCCTATAGTCGTATTTACTCTGGACGACTTTTGCATAACTGGTAAACTGTTAGAGATAGACCAAATCATACTATTCAAAAAATGTAGATCTTGCTAAAATACACAATTTATGACTCAATAAATGTTTTTGTAGGTTGAACCACTTCGGAGATATTGTTACGTGTGTGAGTTTCTGAAAACAAAACTTTCGTTAAAATTAAATTATTTTCTTGTTTAACGACGCTGTCAATTGCCAGGATCACATCAGCGTCGCCAGTGTGTCCGAATTTTGTCCCGCAGGAGTTCTTTTACATGCCAGTAAATCTACTGACATGGAGCCGTCGTTTTTAAGCACACTTAAAAACCATCGACCTGGGCGGGCTTGAACCCGCGACCTTGGGAACAGTAGGCCAGCGTCTAACCAACTGAGTCATCCAGACCGACAACAAACAAAACTTTAGTGAAATGCAACATCGTTGTTCATTTTTCTATGTTAAGTGTGCAAAGAGAATGGAATGTCAAAACGTTAAAATATTTGACTATCGCACAAAGTCTACTGTATTCCAATATTCCCCTTGCACCTACAAGGAAATAAGCTATAAGATAATTTGTAAAAATGTTTATCTTAACTAACACGAAGAAGATATAGGAATAAGAGTTTGTAAGAATAGTTGGTACAAGAGTAGAGGAAGTCATGTTAGTGCAAAACATCAGATTTTTTCTTTTGCCACGCATTACAACTTTTGTGCCGGTACCTAATCAGTAAATCGGAGTGTAATTGCAAATATTTCTCCAGTGATTAAGAATTATAAATAGAACGAGCAATTCTGCACTTTGATGTTAATACTGAAATTTTTGTTGTGCTGACAGCGACCTCTAAGAAACGATTTCTCCTCAATGAAGTAAATTAGTTTTGCTGGAATGTAAGTGGAAAAGTTATCTAAAGATTTCGTGTTGATGAACTGGAGCTCTCTTCTCTCCAGTCCAGCGACCAGAATTCCAGTCCAACTTTTCAATTAAAAGTTTCGCTGCCTTTCCGGCTCCGGCAAGTGCCGATAAAACAGCCAAGTTTGCGGCTGCGAATTTCCGTATCTATTGTTAAAAGATATGACTTAATAACCGCTATGCAGTTGTATCATCGGAATAATTATCCATCAAAATTTCTTTATTTCATTTAATTAAGGTCACTTTTTAAGCTGCAAATGAATCCAGCAACCAAAATAATTTATAAATTAAACCACAAAGGGAACACAGTTGCTCGCGTGGAGCTATCTCTCTATTTTTCCCCCTAAATTTAATTACTCCTTCATTCGCATATTTAGCTTCATTTAAATTAAATATACATGGCTTCTATTAACATCTTATATATAAATAAAATATAAATAATAATAATAATAATAATAATAATAATAATAATAATAATAATAATAATAATAATAATAATAATAATAATAATAATAATAATAATAATAATAATAATAATAATAATAATAATAATAATAATAATAATAATAATAATAATAATAATAATAATAATAATAATAATAATAATAATAATAATAATAATAATAATAATAATAATAATAATAATAATAATAATAATAATAATAATAATAATAATAATAATAATAATAATAATAATAATAATAATAATAATAATAATAATAATAATAATAATAATAATAATAATAATAATAATAATAATAATAATAAATGTGATTGAGAAAAATCTGATGTGTTGCACTCACATGACTTTCTCTACTCTTGTACTAACCATTCTTACAAACTCTTATTCCTATATCTTCTTCGAGTTAGTTGAGATAAACATTTGTACAAATTATCTTATTGCTTATTTCCTTGTAGGTGCAAGGGGAATATTACAATACAGTAGGCTTTGTGCGATAATCAAATGTTTTAAAGCTTTGAGATTCCGTTCTCTTTGCACACGTAACTTACAAAAACATGAACGATGACCCATTTCACGAAAGTTCTAAGTTTTCCGAAACTCGCACACATAACAAGGAATATCTCCGAAATGGTTCACCCTACAAGAAAATTTATTCAGACATAAATTGTGTATTTTAGCAAGATCTATATTTTTTGTATATTATGATTTGGTATATCTCTAACGGTTTACCAGTTATGCAAAAGTCGTCCAGAGTAAATACGACCACAGGGGCTATAGCCAGAAAATTCAAGATATACATTCATTTTTCATCAAAATATCT
This sequence comes from Tenodera sinensis, assembly GCA_030765045.1. NCBI lineage: Eukaryota > Metazoa > Arthropoda > Insecta > Mantodea > Mantidae > Tenodera > Tenodera sinensis. The sequence goes on along the minus strand of CM060970.1, from coordinate 114,554,491 downwards.
CAAACATTTTAATAAACATCGTTAGAGCCATTTTCAAGAATTTTCGACAAATTTTCCATGTAAAGGATAGTTTAGGGTGAGGCTATTGTCTTCAAAATCTTCGTGTCACATCGTTGAAAGACAAAAGCTTAAATACCAACTTTGGTTTTTAACCGACTTTTCGTTTTTCAGTTATGCTGGGGCGTCAAAACATGTATTTCCGGTGAAATCTCGACATCGAATTTTTGGGTGGAATACAATACTTCCCCTACTTACCAGTAGAGACAGTAAAAATGAACAACGATGTTCCATTTCACGAAAGTTTTGTTTTCCAAAACTGACACAAATAACAAGGAATAACTCCGAAATGGTTCTCTTTAAAAAAAAGTATTCTGATATAAATTGTGTGTTTTAGCGAAGCCTACAATTGTTGTGAAGAAAGATTTGGTCTATTTCTTACGGTTTACGAGTTATTCAAAAATCATCCATAGTAAACAGGACCACATAGGCTATAGCCAGAAAATTTAAAATATATATTTCATTTGGCAAAGCATATATTTCCGGTGAAATCTCGACATCGAATTTTTAGTTGGGATACAATACTTCCTCTACTTACCAGTAGAGAAAGTAAATTTGCATATCAGTTAAGTAAGGATACTTGCAATAAGAAAAACAAATAAAACCATAATTAGACACAATAACACAGAAATTAAACCAGAATGCCCATATGCAGCAGTGTATGTTTCCTTTAAAACAGGAAAAATAGAAGCATTAGAAAAGATGGAAAGAAAAATTTGAAGGAAAATCTTCGGTCAATTTTAACCTAAAATGGGAGAGGTTAGACCCAGGAAAAATGAAGACCTATGTATACAAAACAAAAGAATGTGAAACGATTTCAGATACAATAATTGTATCTCAAATCTTTGGAGAAAGAAGAATAAGATTATTCGGTCGTTTAATGAAGATGAAATCCAATGCATGCAAGAGATAAGGAAAGACTTAAATAAAATGGAATTATCTGAAGAAGTAATATAGGATAGACCAAAGTTAAGAAATTTCATTCAAAATTTCGAAGGCCTCCAGTTGAAAAAATTAAGAAAATAACTGCAATTTTAAAATAAATTTGTTTCCATTATTGCTCGGACATTTTTAATGGTTAAACACATGCTTAACGACTGCCAAAGCTAAAACTCACAGCAAAACTAACCTACAAAGGAACATTTTTTAAAAATAACGAATCTAATGGTGGTTTAAAATTTACATAAAATGGTATTCTTCATTCCTTATCCCCACATCCTATGAGTCACAAAGCTCACAAAAGGATTTCAATGGCCTATTGAGGTTAAGGTACCTCTATCTGAATATTGTACTTCTAACAGCACGTCCATATTTCGATGAATGAATGAATGAAAAAGTTATTTGGGCATGTCTTTCGACATGCCCTGGCTGTTCAGGGGCACCCCTCTTCAGCCTAGTGGTTGCGTTTTTATTTTTGGTCGTGTGGCGGATTTCAGTGGCGAGTGCCTATATGCGTGTTGGTGTTGTGGGTTTTGTGTTTGGATGGGTGATGTGTGTGTTTGGTCATCCCTAGCTGCATGGCCTGTCGTCTACCCAAGAGAGAAAAAGAAAAGGCCAGGAAGTATAAGTCGTTTGTGCTAGTAGTTTTGTTAAGTTTGTATGTCCACTGCAACAGCTCTTCGGTTACTTTTGTATGCTTGTGTGTTTGTGTGTTAGGTTTTTGTGTGTTTTTATTTTAAGTGTTTATGTTTATTATGTGTTTAGATGTTTTGGAAGTGTTGAAGGTGTTGTTGTAGTCTGTCTTCTTCTTGTTGCTGGTATTTGTCGTAAACGTCGATTAGTGTTATGAGAGGAGGATTTTTGTGTTTTTCTGTTTGTGTTATGGTTTTCATTTTTTGTGCGGTGTTGATGAGTGTTCTTCTGTATTGTCTGGTGTGTGCGTTGTGTATGTATTTGATCATTAGTTTGGCTATGTGTGTATCTATGGGTGTTGTGTGTGTGTAGTTGTAAAGTGTGTTTGTCTTGAATGAGGGCAAAAGTTTGTGGGCAGTTCTGATGCACCTCCTCTCAAAGGATTTTATTTTGTCCATTATATCGGTCGTGATTAGGGGCATGGTGGCTACGGCTGCATATGTCAGTTGTGGTCTTATTAGTGCAGTGTAAAGTTTTCGTAGTATTTGTGGTGTAAGTCCTCGTCCGTTTAGTCGTGCTAAGTAAGTCAGTGTTGAGTGAACGGGTCGTGTTTTGTTAAGTAGTCGCGTGTAGTGTGTCTTAATTTTCAATTGGTTATGAATATGTATACCCAGGTACTTTATGATTGTTTTGCATGGTATTTGTTGATTATTGAAGGTGAGGGTGGCTGTTTTGTATGAGTGTTTCATGATTTTCCTTATCACAATGGCTTGTGTTTTGTCTGTGTTTATGCTGATTCGCCATTTTTGGGTCCATTTCAGGAATGTGCTGAGTTGTTTTTCCAGTTTTCCCTTGGCTCCTATCAGCGTGGCGTGTGTGCTCCAATACGCAGTATCATCTGCATATTGGGCTAGGTGTAGGTTCTTTTGTGTTGGTTGTGGTGTGTCGGATGTGTACAGTATGTAGAGGAGGCCGGAAATAGCGCTCCCCTGTGGTGTGCCTGCTTTAATATTAATGGTATTAGATAGTAAGTTGTTTATACGTATCTGTCCCGTTCTGTCTGTAAGAAAGCTGGCTACCCAGCGTACAATCTTTGGTGAAATTTTTAAGTCTGTCAGTTTGTATAGTAGTCCGTTAGTCCAGCATTTGTCGAAGGCGGATTGTACGTCGAGGAAGGTTGCCATGGTGACAAATCCTCGATTGTAAGCGTCTTGTAGGTTTGAAAGTACTCGTACTAGTTGGTCTTGTATTGTTATGTCGGTTCGGTAGCCAGCTTGTGTCATTGGTATCAGTTGTCTTTGCGTGCATATTTTTGTCAGTCTGTGTACTACTATCTTTTCGAAAGTTTTTGATAGTGTGGATATTAGTGATATGGGTCTATAGTTTTTGTGGTCAGTCTTGTTTTTGCCAGGTTTCTCGAACAACAGTATGTGTGCGCGTTTCCAGTCAGTCGGGTGGTATCCATGTCGGTAAATGTGATTATAGGTGGTTACTAGTAGATTTAGTGTGTTGTCAGGGAGTTGTCTTAGCATTTCGTAGGTGATGTTGTCCGGGCCTGGCGCTGTATTTCGTGTTCTTTTTAGTACTGTCTTAATGTCTTGAGCTGTTATCGGTTGGTCAGTTTCGTCGTTTTCGTCTAGTTCTATGATGTCCATTTGTGGTGTGTACAGATTTTGGTTTTGTTCTATATGTCTATTAACGTTTCTATAGTGCGTCTTGTGGAAATTCGGGTCGTCAGGTGTTTGAAAAACGTTTTCGTAATGTTGTCGGAATATTTCTAATTTTTGCGTTGTGTCGTGTATTGTTTGTCCGTTTTGTTTGATAGGGTATTGTGGGTAGGTCTTGTGTCTGGTGCTTTTAATTAATCGCCAGAAATTGGCTGGGTCTCGTCTGTTCGTCTCGGTCATTTTGTCAAGTAGTGTATTCCATTTGTCACAATTAAATGTGGCTATGGCGTCTTTTACGTCCTGTTGTAGTTTGTTTACTATTCGTTTGTCTTCTGGAGCGTGTGTCTTCATGTATTGTCTGTGTGCTTTTCTTTTGTTTTTTATTATCTGAATTATGTGTCTTGGTAAAGGTCTGCTGTAGGGGTTTATATTAATTATTCTTTGTGGTACAGATGCTTCTCGTGCTTGCGTCATTATGTCGGTAAGTGTTGTAGCGTATATGTCTATGTCTTGGCAAGTATTAGGTGGTGTAAGTGTGACATTGTCTGTCAGTCGTTCGGCTATCTGTTTGTATGTGTTCCAGTCTGCGTTTTTGTAATCATTAATTACTATTGTTCTGTTAGATTGTGTGTACCAGGGGTGGGTTCGTATTGTCAGTATTATGGGTAGGTGGTCGGTATTTGGTGGTGCATCTGTGCTAATGTCGTCGACTTGGTTATACGTGCGTTTCGATGTCAGTATTTTGTCAGGCGAACTTGGTTTTTGTGTTCCAGTGCCTATCCTGGTCGGTCCTGGTGTCAACACTACTCTAAGGTCAGTCTGGTCTAGTAGTTTTTTCAGTTCACGTCCGTGTGCGTTTGTGTTTTCGTCGAGTAAGTGAGTACTGTATGCGTTAAGGTCTCCTGCTAGTATTAAGTCTGGGTAGTTGTCATTTAGGTATTTAAGTAACGTCGTCGGGAAAGGGTCTCTTGGCGGTACATATAGAGTTGCTATGACTGTCTTTTTGCGTCGTATTCTGATTTGTACTAGCAGGAGTTGGAGGTTTTGGAATGCCGGGGGCGTGGCCAAGAGGATGGGATTAAGCTCAGCTTTTGCCAAGATCATGACCCCGCCTCCAGCGCTTTGTTGTTGGTCTCTTCGAAAAGATAGCAGTGGTTTAAAGTTCATGTTTATGTTTTTGTGAAGTTTCGTTTCGTTGATGGTCACGATGTCTATGTTATGATACGTCATTAGGTCATGTAGTTCTTGTCTTTTTGTGCGAATACCATTAATATTAATGTGTAGTAGTTTTAGATTGTGGTGTGTGTCTGTTTGTGTTGTGTGTGCCATTGTGATTCGGAGGGTGATAGTGTGATGTTATGGATGATATTACTATGAGATGTCATGAACAAATATGGCCAGTTGATTTCCTACGCGAGTTGTGGTGACGGTCTTTTTCAGGGTCTTGTGTGCCGTCTGGGCTATGTTCTGTAGGAACCTGTGTCTGTGCTTTGGTGGAATGATGTCGTAGATGGGTGGAATGAGGGTGGTTAGTATCTGCGTTATGGTGGTGCTGGCTAGTTCTTTAACATAGCTGGTGATGTTTTCTTGGATGTGGGTGAGTTGTTGTTGAAGGGATTTGAGCTGTTGCTCAGTCTGTGTGATGACATTTTTAAAAGTACCAACAGTTTCCTGGGTTGTCATGTCCTTTTTTGTCGTAGGTATCTGGGGATATTTAATCTCTGGCCAGTCCGTTACATGTTGTGGTTTGGGTGGTGGTGGTATGTTGTGAGGAAATATGTGGGTCTTCGCAGTCTGTTCAGGTAAAGTTGGTGGTGCTCGTGGGTAGAGTGGGCATCTAACCTGTCCGGTGTAGTGCCCAGTCCGTCTGCACGTAGCACAGTATGGGATGTCGTGGCGTATTGGGTGCGTGCACCGTATTGTCTCTGTGCCGTAGCCACAGTAGAAGCAGGTGGGCTGGTTTGCGCACTGTTCGTGGTGGTGGCCATATTGTTGGCAAGTCCTGCAGGGGGTGTGTCTTTCAGTATGTTTCGATGGTTCGGCCTTGAAGATTTGTCGTTCTATTTTGGCTCCCTCTTTCAGGATTGTATTGATTGTGGCAACACATTTGCTAAAAATCCTGACTAAGGGAGTCTGTCTGTTTTTGCTGATGATACGAGATACTCGTATCACCTCAGGGTATGTCTCTTGTATGCTACTTAGGATGTCACTGTCAGGTATGTCATATGGTAGGCCTCTTAGTACGGCTGTTAGGGTTTGTCTAGGTCTCGGTTGTGTTTCGGTGCGTTGGTTTGTTGTTTGCGGTAGTATGTTGGTATAGTGTGCATAGTTTCCGAAGTTGCTGACTGGGACGGCCTGTGTAAAAGTAACCGCCTGTTGCTGGTTGCGGAAAGTAAGGGCGAAGGTGTTCTTGTTTAGTCTGTGTGCTCTGAAAAGTGTATTGTTGTCTATGTCTGCTCTATTCATTAGGGCTCTTACGACCCAGGTATTTTGCTTTTCTTGGGCACAATTCGCGATATAAATCGTGAAGTACCCATGTGGCATTGGGGGGATGAAGGTTGTCGGTGGTGTCGTCTGTGTATTTGTGTAGTTTGTCATGGCGTTAATCCTGGGTCCTAATCTTGAGGTAGACTCAATGCTTGAGTCTGAGTCATTAGGGTCGTTGGCGAGTGAGCTGCTGCTAGAGCTGACCGAATGGGTTCTATGTTGGTTTCGGGTTGTTCTTTGATGTTGTGGTGATGGTGGAGGTGTTGGTGTTGGTGTTTGTTTTGAGTTTGTCCTTGGTGATGTGGTCATGTTTGTCCCGCTAGTGGACGGTTGTGGTGATGTAGATTTCGTTGGTGATGCTGTAGTTTGTTTTGTGGTTCTTGTTTTTGTCCGGGCATTGGTGCGGTTGGTTATGGGATCAGGGGGTTTTGGGGGTTTGGCCGCCGACTGACCTTTGGTCATTCTTTGGCCGGAAAAGATTTAGGTAGGGGGGAGGTGGCTGCTTAGAAGCGCGGTTTGGATTACCTTTGTGCCTAAGAGTAGTCCCAGTGGACTACAGAACTTACGTTCTTTGGCTTACTGAGCTAGCTCAGTAGGTTGTTCCAAACCTCACCACAGGGAAGGTAAGCGGGAGGGAATAAGGGTTAGGTGGTGTTGTTGGGTAAGGGCCGTCGACTTAGGAGAGGCGTGCCCTTAGCTTGCTTACCAAGCTTCTTCAGGCCACGAACTCAGGAATAACGTGCCCTTAGCTTGCTTTCCAAGCTTCTTCAGGCCACGCTCCTGGACTTTTGGGCACCGAACGCGTGGTCTTGCGCCGTATTAATGCCAATAATATCGTAGCTGCCAATAAATATCGTAGCGATGCTTGTCGGAGAGTGGTACTGTCGCTTGCCGTCTTCCGCCGAAGAAACCCGAGGACCGACGTCTTGCTGCCACAACGACTCGACCACGAATGGCTGCTGCCGCTGGTCCATATTTCACTATACTCTCCATATATGACCTTCGAGGGTGCTTCATTCCACCAATAGTAAAAATTAACTTGACTTATGATTTAATTATGGTTTCTGAATCAGAAGAATCTGTTTTATAAGTGGGAAAAGTTTCATTAAATACATTGTATACCTTTCAACAAACACTAACATGAGACTCCAGGAGTCCAGGAGTCCAGGAGTGAGTACTAGTCGTCTGGGTTAACCCAGGCGGATGGTAAGGTGGCCACGGTACCTATCCGTTTAAATACGGATTTACCCGTGTGGTGGTATAGGTTGGTATATGTAACAGGCTTTTTTTGTCTTTGTAATGTCTGATGGTGCAGGGTGGGTTCCTGTGTTGTCACTGGCGGCGGGATCTGTCGGATCTTGGATGTCTAGCCATCCAAGCGACCATTTCCCTACTGATTACTTCGTCAGCCTTGGCCGGCGAGCAATGCAGTGCCAGTGACTGGAAACCGAGGGGAATAGGTGATAGGTGTGGATGGATGATGAAGGCAAAGCGGTACCTACCAGCCAAGGGCGTCCTTGGGTAGACGGTAGCTCTGTCTCCGCCTAGGGAGGCGATGGTCATATTGCCCCAGGCTGTTCACCAGCTGGTTTGGGTGAGGTATGAGTTTGTCATACATTGTGCGAGTCCTGTCCCGCACGACGTCCAGAATGTATGGGATGCCGGAATGAGTGTGAAGGATGTGTGATGGAAACCTACGGTCGGTACCGTAGATCATCCTAAGCGCCCTGTTCTGCACGGTCTGCAGCCTGCGGATGGTGGAACGAGCCACCGTACCCCAGACCACGCACACGTACAGGATCAGGGGCGGGACGATCGCACGGTACAAGCGTAGTTTCAGGTATGTGGGCATGGTTGATTGGAGTATGGGATATAGCTGTCTCAGGGCGCCATGTCCCTGACCGACCTTTGTTCTGACATGTGGAGTGAAGGTTAGACCACGGTCAAGTAGTACCCCCAGGTATTTGGCAGAGTTAACCCAAGGGATTCTTCTCCGCCGCATTGCCAGGGATACACCCGGCCGCCAGTTTCGAACTTTGCCCAGAAGTAGAGCTTGGCTCTTCTGCGGGCTAATGGCCATTCTCCACTGTTCACTCCACCTGCCGATATGAGACTCAAGATTCAAGATTATTTTTATTATAATTTTTGTCTGGTGCTGGTACATTTGGGCCCAGCTTACAGACTTACATTAGCATGTTTATTACAATTATTTATACTTATATTAAAATATGTACAGCGGGTTCTTAGGTAACCCATACAGTGACCCTCTTTGGATCACCGAGAACAGTTCCCATTTGTATAGTTCTTGGTTGTTTTTGTATGTTTCTTTTTCTTTGTCTTTTTTTCTGTTGGTTTTGTACACATATATTTACACACATGCACTCCCGCATTCACTCTGGCATATCACAAGATATGCCCTCATACACGCACACACACATACACACACACACGCACAGTGGGCACTTCACGTGAGCGTCCCGTTCGCACATGTTTGCTGGGCACACGTGACTATGCGTCCCAGCAGATAACTAAGCACTATATACACAACTATGTACACACGATATATACACTTTGTACAGTCCGCAGTTTTCCTGTGCGGGGCAGGATGCAGCTCCTGACCTGTTCCCTGGGGTGCAGGCCTCTAAGGTAGCGTGTGTGCGGCCTAGGGCCGTATTTGCGTGGACGCGCATCAGTCGGTGAGCCGAGTTGACGTTTAAAACATTTTAATTCGCGCATGCTTCCGATGCTTCGGCTCACCTTTGCCGATATTGGCAATGACATAATTGTCGTGGTTTCTGATGCGCGCCCACGCGGCAGTGGCTCTTTTTGTAATTGCCTCGGGAATGGATGGGATTTGGGTTTCTTGGTGAAGGCTTTGATTAGTGGTTAGGATGGGAGCAGAGAGGATTTTTCGGAGGGAGAGGTTTTGGAGAGTCTGGATGGTCTTCAGGGCGGTTTTTGAGGCGTTTGCCCAGGCCACACACGCGTATAGAACCACAGACAAGATAAAAGCCCTGTACAGGACGAGTTTGGACTTCAATTGCAGCTGTTTGCTGCGGAAGATGGGAGCGCACAACTTTAGTCGCTGTCTGCCTTTGTTGGCGCTATTTTTTATGTGGGTGGACCAGCACATTGTGCGGTCCAAGGTCACCCCTAAATATTTAACTTGCCGACGACAGTGCAATACCTGACCACCGACCGTTAGGTCCATTGCCAAAGTGTGATGCCGCTTAGAAAAATGGATCAGCTGGCATTTGTCGGGGTTAATTTTGATTTTCCAGTCATGTTGCCATGAGAGGAAGTTGTTGACATAACGTTGCATTTCTGCAAGGCCGAAACGTGGATTTCTATGGTGGTTGTATATTGCAGTGTCGTCAGCATACATGGCGACCTTACATCTGGCGTCCACTGGGAAATCATTAGTAAATAATATATACAGAAAGGGTGACATGATTGCCCCTTGTGGGACGCCAGCCCGCATCACTCGCTCTCGTGAGGAGGAGCGGCCCACTTGGACGTAGAACTTGCGTTTTTCTAGGAAATTGTGCAGCAAATATAGATAATTTTGAAGAGCCGGGAAATTGTGGTGCAGTTTGTAAATAAGGCCATTGTGCCAGCACCGGTCGAATGCGGCTTCTACGTCCAGAAATAGCGCCAACGTTGAAGCCCCGTTGTTAAATTGCTCTGTTATGTCATCTGTTAGCCTCAGAAGTTGTAAGTCAGTAGAATGTCCTTTTCGAAAGCCAAACTGTGAATTTGATAGTTCATGAGATTCCGAAACTTGTTTTTGGAGTCGAGAAAGTATAAGTTTTTCGAGCAATTTACCAATAGTAGACAAAAGACTAATGGGGCGGTAGTTTTGCGGTTGTCTGGTGCTTTTTCCTTGCTTTGGAAGCATGATTACCTTGGCTCGTTTCCAAGTAGAGGGAAAGTAGCCTTGCTGCATACAGGCGTTAAATATTTTGGTCAGTTGCACCAGAGCTTTTCTCGGGAGATGCTTAAGTTCCTCATTAGTCACATTGTCCGGGCCGGCAGCTTTCCCATTAGGCAATTTCCTAATGAGCTTGTAAACTTCCTGCGGTGTTATTAGGGTTAGCTGTTGCTCTTGCTTCTGCGCCACCCAGGTTTGTACCCATGTCTGTACCTGCCGTTCTAAATCACGGTTGATAACTGGATTTTCGCTGAATCTGTCTTCAAGACAGTCAGCGAAGACCTCGGCTTTCTCCTCTTCGGAGAAGTGCAGGCCGCCGTGAGTGTGCAGCGCCTCAGTTGCGGAGTTGACGCTCGTGGAGACCTTAAATGCCTTTAATAATTTCCACAAAGAAGAGTCCGAGTGGGTGGTACTCAGCATTTTGTTTTCCCACTGTTCAATTTTGTTAAGTTTAATTTGATGCCGAATGATGTTGCGTAGCCATTTTGCTAGCACTTTATATTCAGGCTGACGGGTGTACCGCCATAGTCTCGTCAAGCGTCGTCTCCGCGCAATGAGTTGCTCTACCTCAGGGTACGTGCAAAAACCGGGTGGTCTTGTGGTGTATGTGGTAGCGCTTCTCTTGGCTGTGTGTAGCGAGGCAGTAAAGTTTTCAATGGCGACATCTATGTCTGCCTCGCTATAGTATGACAGTCTGGGTTGCGCCATCCTGTGCATTTCCATGGAGAACTTATTCCAGTCGGTCTCGGCCCTCCTTCGAGGACCGGAGGCACCGGCCGAAATGCCACCCTGTATGTCGAAATGCACAGGAAGGTGGTCGGAGTCCAGGCTATGATACACTGTAAAGTTAATTAAAGGTGTCGCATTTTTTGTTAAAACGAAGTCCAAAATTTCGGGGTCAAAGTGCCCCGATCTGTGCCAAAATGTGGGATCTGGGGGAAGGTGTACCTCTAAGTCGTCATTTTCCGTTATAAGTTCAACCAGGAGATTTCCAGCCGCGTTTGCTCGGCGAGAAAACCACCAGGGGTGCCGGGCATTGAAATCTCCTGCAATTATAACGTGCTCCTCTAAAGCGAGGATCTGTTCGAGATCACGTATGAAATTTGGGGAGTTGGGGGGCCGATAAAGCGTTACCAGCATCACCGTTTTACTATTTACACATGTTTTAAGTGCTGTGCACTCTAACGCTGCCATCGCAGGTAGCGTAACAGAAGCATGAGCAATGTTGTTTCTGAGCAAAATAGCAGTCCCTCCCCCCTGTCTGCCAATTCTGTCGTTCCGAAAGATTTGATACCCCTGGAGCTTAAAAGTGTGCTCTTGTTGTAATTTTGTTTCGCAAATGAATGCGATATCAATTTTGTTACGCCGCAGGTAATTTTCAAGTTCGTTTTGCTTCCTGTGGATGCCGTCTGCATTCCACAGGAGCGCGCGCGTTAAAGTTGTGCCTCCCCTTGAAGTTGCCATTTACTCGAAGAGAGTGGTTACCAAGCATATGATGGCTTCCAGCTTCTCCATGGTATCGTTGCAGCTTTTTAATCTTGCGATTATGGGCCGCAACTTTGGTAACAGTACTGGGAGGTTTAAATCCTTAAAGAGGCTGAAAATTTCTTTCAAACCTCCCAGGTCACTGGTGGGTGCCTCTGAGGGCTGAGGTTGTGGAGGGGGACCATTTGGAGGTTGCTCAAGTGCATTTCGTCCTCCAGCGGCTCCTGCAAAAGAGGTGCCTTTTTGGACCAGGGCCGGGTTGAGGATGGGGCGTGGCCCTGGTTGAGTACCAGGAGAGTTCCTGGCTACTGCGGCCAGTTGACGGCGATGGCGTTCCATCTTAAAGGTCTCACACCCCCTATAGCTGGCAGGATGCGCCTCCCCACAGTTGGCACAGTGGGGTACAACGTCTTCCTTGGCCTTTCTTGGGCAGTCAGCTAGGCGGTGGAGGTCACCGCAAAGAACACACCGGGAGGTCATGTTGCACATTTTGAATGTATGTCCTAATTGTTGGCAATTGTAGCATTGGGTGATATTTTGGGAGGTTTTGAGGACCTCCACGGTGACCATCATGTGGCACACCTCTCTTTCCTGCAAAAGCCTTTGATTTTCAGTGGTTCTAGACAAGCTTACCTGAAAGTTTGGTAGAGGCCTGCCGCGGGAAACCATCTGTCGAACTTGCACGCCGGTGTAGCCCTTCAGTTCTAAGTCCTCTTTGACGTAGTCTACTTGCAGATCTGCAGGCAGGCGTTTAATCACGTACCGCAGAGGCTGATCACTTCTGGGTGTAAAACTGAAGTTTTCCACACCGGCGTGTGTCAGGAGCTGCATGGTGGGGATGGCATCTTGTTTTCTCTGTAGGAAGAGTTTTAGGCAGTCCCTCGTTGTTTGAAGCTTGTAGGACCCGTTCGGAAGAGAGTTCTTTAGTGTCTGTAGCACTTTCACGGCCTGGCGGACATCCGGGATGATGATCCTCGGCGGCTTTTGATTTTCTGTATTTTGTATGCTGGGTGTTGCTGTTGCTGTTGTTGTTATTGTTGCTGAGGAGGTACCTGGCATTGTTGGGTGTGGGTGGGGAGTGGGGCGGGTTTTTGTAGGTGTCTTTTGGTGTTGTGGGATTCTTGGTTTTTGGAATTGTGGGATGGGATTCTGTGTGGGTGTAGGTAAAGCCGGGTATTCTGTCTCCTCGCGTTCTGCTGCTTGTAGTGGCGCGAAGGAGTTGCGTAGATATGAGACTCCGCAGACTCCGCATAGAAGTTGCTATTCTTTCACTAACAAGTGTCCTTAAATTCTGCTTTGTTTCTGGCCTTCTTTCTAGTCCCGTAGAATGCAATGTGCATACAACTTCTTCGTACTTATTTTACTCCTTCCTTCCAAAAAAAAAAAAAAAAAAAAAAAAAAAAAAAAAAAAAAAACCACGTAATCCATCTTTGTCCATCTTGTTCTAGATATACCCTATTTGACAACAAACGAGTGCTGATCTATCTCTTCACAGCTGCCATCTAGTGTCTGCGTAGTGTACTAGCATCAGTTGATCGTTCTACGAGAGATGGAGCAGAACTTTTTAAACAACGCAATTGTAAATTATTTCCGGATGCCCTTCGTAAATTAACATTTGAACAAACAAAAACACAAGCTGGCAGCCGTGATTACAGTTAAAGTCAAGATGCTTAATTACTTTTCACAAAAATGAATGGAAGAGTTAACTGATGAAAGTAAACCACCCACATAAAAAAAAAAAAAAAAAAAAAAAAAAAAAAAAAATAGCGCCAATAAAGGCAGACAGCGGCTAAAGTTGTGCGCCCCCATCTTCCGTAGTAAACAGTTGCGACTAAAGTCAAAACTTATACTATATAGGTCATTTATTCTCTCGGTGATCCTGTATGCATGTGTGGCCTGGGCTAATGCCTCCAAAACTGCCCTCAAACAACTCCAAACCCTCCAAAACCTCTCCCTCAGAAAAATCCTCTCTGCTCCACTCCTCACCACCACCCAAACTCTTCACCTCGAAACTCATATCCCGTTCATCCCGGAGGCAATAGACAAAAGAGCAATGGCGGCATGGACGCGCATTAGGAACCACGAAAATGACGTGATCGCTAACATCGGCAAAGGCGAGCCGAAGCACCGCAAGCATACTAGGATAAAAATGTTCTAGAAGCGGCTCGGCTCGCCGACTAATGAGACATTGCATGGCTCGCCGACTGATGCGCATCCATGGAACCCAGGCCCTAGGCCACACACTCCGGAAGAGGTCTGTGCCTCGGAAACGCCACAGGAGCTGCAACCTGGTCCGCACAGAAAAACTGCGGAAAAACTGTAAATAGTGAAATGTATATAGTGCAGTGTAAATATGTATATACGAGCGTGTGTGTGTGTGTGTGTGCGTGTGATGGGACATATGTGTGGTATGCCCAGGAGTGAGTGAGTGTATGTATCCGTGTATATAAATTAAAGAAAAAAACTATTAAAAACAGACAGACAAAAGACTGAGAATACGCCCAAAAACTGTTCTCGGTGGGCTAAAGCCGCTCACTGTATGGGTTTTTTGATGATATAAAAGCTAACAAGAATACCCATGTAAATATTGTAAATTATAATTAATGTCAATTTTAGCCTGTAAGCCGGGCCCTTCTGTACCGGCACCAGGCAAATTTTTCCTCAATAAAATAAGTCTAAGTCTAGCCCAAATCAAATTATTTATACAACATAATGACACACGCTATTCAACTTTTAAGTGAATTTTACCAGAAGTGTTTTGTGTTTTCCTCTTTTTAAGTATTGAACTACCTATTCAATGTGTTACTTTTTACTTTCTGTACTGGTAAGTAGAGCAAGTATTGTATTCCACCGAAAAATTCGATGTCGGGTTTTCCACTGTGTTTGCGCACGCGCGCGTGTGTGTGTCTGTCTCTGGTCTCTGGACAATATAACTAAAAAACTAAAACTCGGTGAAAAACCAAAGTTTGTATTTAAGTTTAATGTCTTTCAAGGATGCGACACGAAGATTTTGAAGAAAATAGCCCCACCCTAAACTACCCTTTACATGGAATACGTTTCGAAAATTTTGATTTTATAAACATGGCTCCAACGATTTTGATTAAAATGCCATATGTTTGAGATATTTTGATGACAAATGAAATGTATATTTTGAATTTTCTGGCTATACCCTATGTAGTCCTGTTTACTGTAGATTACTTTTGAATTACTCGTAAACCGTAAGAGATAGACAAAATCTTACTATACAAAAAAGTGGATTTCGTTAAAGCACACAATTTATGTCTAGATCATTTTTTGTAGAATCAACCACTTGCGAGATATTCCTTGTTATTTGTATAAAATTTGGAGAACTTATACGTGTGTCAAATGGAACATAGCTATTCATTTTTTGTTAGGCGTGGAAAGAGAACGGAATTTGAAAGCTTTGAAAGATTTGATTATCGCTGAAAGCCTACTGTATACCCATATTCCCGTCCCACTTGCAAGAAAACGAGCAATATGATAATTTCTGCAAACGTTTACCTCAACTAACACGAAGAAGATAGAAGAACAAGAGTTGGTAAAAATGTTTAGTGCAAGAGAAGACAGGCATGTGTGTACAACACATCAGATTTCTTAGTTTTGGAAATCTGGTCAGCCTAAGTTAGGAAATTCAAACTATATATTTCATTTGTCATAAAAATATCTCAAACATATGACATTTTAATCAAAATCGTTAGAGCCATTTCCAAGAAAATCAAAATTTTCCAAACATTTTCCATCTAAAGGTTAGTTTAGGGTGGGGCTATTTTCTTCAAAATCTTCGTGTCGCATTCTTGAATGATATTAAACTTAAATACCAACTTTGGTTTTTAAGCAACTTTTCGTTTTTGAGTTATGCTGTCCACAGACTGACACACAGACATACACGCGCGCGCGGATCTTTTTCTATAAATGCTTTTTTTGGATTCAGGGGGTCTGAAAATATATTTCCGGTGAAATCTGGGCATCGAATTTTTGGGTGGAATACAATACTTCCCCTACTTACCAGTAGAGGAAGTAACTAGGCCCCTAAAATGAAATCATATCGTTCTTTTTGTGTTTAGAAATACGAGAATCCAGGACGCAACTTTTAAAATTTTAAATAAATACCTTTAAGTTTATCAAAGTTTGCTTTATGCTTCTGGTTGTAGTGGGGTTTGTTACTGTAACATTTAATATTTCCAAATTGAAATCCGCATGTTAAACAGCAAACTTTCCTGTTCTTGTAACTTAGAAGAAATTCTGTCTGGCACTCTTCATGAAACAGACGCTCGCCACTGAATGAGGCGTGTCGGAAGCCGAAAAGCAGTGAAGGGGAGGGATGACCTGCGGACAACGCGATTCAATGGAGTGACCCTTTTGTCCTGCACTGTACGCTTCAGATCTTAACTCATGTTTTCACTGTACATCAACTTTATTCGATCCATTTCCGGATAAAATGGGTTTAGAATTACAGTTAACTTGCGTGATGGTAGAGATAAGAGTAAAACACAATTTGGGCGTGTATTACGATGTCGCCATCACAATGGCACGAAAGTAATGTGTAACTGTGAACACCATTGTTGTCATGCAGGTTATTGGATTTTGACTGGCGCTATGTCATGCATAATAACCATCTACAGCTGTTTACGAAATAGCGACAGAAGGGCTAATGAAGTTTCAAAGTCAAAGGGTGTAAAGAAAGCCAGCGAATGTAGTGTTCATTAAGGAAAGCGTCGATCCGGACCTGCACGGCAATTTCCTCAGGTAATAGCAACACGGTGTAATGCTATTAACCCTGTCTGAACTGGGGACCGTATCACAATTCTGAATCCAGCTTTACGCAATATACAAGACATCGTAATAAAAGACTAGCGCTTTGAATATCTCCCTTGAGGAAGGCAGCCAATGTCGCAACGTGCATCAACTTGCTATTCTGTTCTTGCTTTTCTACTATTGTAATAACCATTCTTACAAACTCTTTTGCGTATTTCGTTGTAGGTGCAAGAGGAATATGGGAATACAGTAAGCTTTGTGCGATAGTCAAATCTTTTAAAACTTTGAGACTCCTTTCTCTTTGCAGACTAACAGATAAACAAAATGAATAACGATGCTTCAAAATCTCCGTGTCGTATCCTAAAAAAGATATTAAAATTAAATGCCAGCTTTGGTTCATAACTCTTTTTTGATTTATGCTGTCCACAGACAGACACATTCACACACACACACACACACACACACACACACACACACACACACACACACACACACACACACACACACACACACACACACACACACACACACACACACACACACCTTTTTTCTAAAAGTGCTTTTCTTGGATTTAGGGGGCCTCAAAACATATTTCCGGTTAAATATTGACATCGAAATTTTGGGTGGAATAGAGTACTTCCTCTACTTACTTTACGTAATAGAGAAAGTAAACAATATGTCGAGACTTTACTGGAAATACATGTTTTGAGGCTCTGCGTATACAAAAATATCAATTTTAGAAAAACTGTGTGCCTGTGAATGGCATAACTCGAAAACTAAAAGCCCTTTAAATAGAAAAAGTTGTAATTAAGTTCAGTTTAATTCAGGAATAAGACAAAGATTATAAGGAAAATCCCCTCAGCCTAAGCAACCCTTCACATCGAGTATTTTTCCAACATTTTAATTTTTCAAAATTGGCACTAGCATTTTGATTAAAATACCATATGCTTCAGATATTTTCATGATATTTTCTTGAAATAGTCCATGAAGTCCTGTTCATTCTGGATGACTTTTGTATAACTGGCATACTGCACAAAAAGTGATTTACTTAGGCCTAGAATTTAAATCAAATAAACTTCTCGTAGAGTTAACCGTTTCCAAGATACTTTGTTAATGGTTTGAATTTTCAAATACACGTTTTTATATAGGACGTTTGACATAGAACAGTGAAATTTTGATTATACTGTATATTTTATGTTCTGGGTGTGTGAGGAAAAAAAAATTCAAAGCAATCAGAAGAAACCTGTTGATTTTTTTTTAAGTGTCTTAGATACATTGCCCTCTCGTGGTATTACTACAAGCTATTGCACTCATACCGGATTATGACCGGTGGTGGTATTATAGATTTAGATCACCTCCTCCTTGCGGTTCCGCCAACCTTAACATTTTCTGACGTTTCTGAACATTTTAATTATCCATGCGCAGTAAAAGTAATTAGTATGCCATATTGAGGATATTTTAGCCTTAAATAGAGTTCATAAATAGCCTACTAACGCAAATTTGTTCATTTATATTTATCACATGCCAAATCCTCATTTACTTGGATTAAACGCTGTCCTCACAGCCTGTTATATTAGTTGCAGTGCCAACTGTGAAAAAAAATTTAATTAAAATGCATGAATGTTATTGTAAGTTGGTTACCTTTAAATCTGTATTAAAATTAAATTGTATTAAATAAATGAATTGTTAATTATCTGGAGTATTACCCTAAACAAGACCATTTTCTCGTGGTTCGCGCTCGCAAAATTATCATCGTATGAAACTCTGTCTAGGTATTACTATAAAAATTCACTTGCCCTTTTCAAAATCCCGCCCAGCTATTTTGGTTTAGAGGTTACGCAAGCCATTAAACCTCAGAGACAGTTGCGTAAAAGTGTCTCTCTGCAAGAGTTACACTTGGTTCTTGTTCTTCTGTGGCTTAATGTGCAGTCATTTGTTTCTCCAATCATAGCAACCCTTTATCATTCCGCCTTACCTACCAAGGTAACATTTTAACACTCATTTCTTTTGTTTTCCCCTCTGCCCTGCTTCTCGTTTTTGTTACTTTAAACATAAGAAGAAATAATCAACGCAAATGAAAGCCTTTATACTAAGGTACATGAAAAAGCCTTCTGAAATGGCGTTCTTTTCTCTTTTATTCTTGAGAATGGGCTGCATTAAGCAACGAAAGAAAATGTGTAGCCTTTATTTTACAGGCTTTGACATGCAACGAAGTATTGTCGTCATAGTTTGTAAAGTTTAATAAAGGGCGGCGTACTAAAAGACCTGACATTCACATCAGTATCCCTACTCACTCATCTAAAATCTGTTCTTATAAAAAGTTATTGTTATATCGAGATAAACTTCCATTGCACGTTTGAGCGTGTGCAATTATATAAAGTTAAAACGATTAAAACTCTGACTTCGAGATTTCACCGGAAATGTGTTTTGAAAACCCGGAATAAAAAAAATCATTTTTAGAAAAAGGTCCGTGTGTGTGTGTGTGTGTGTGTGTGTGTGTGTGTGTGTGTGTGTGTGTGTGTGTCTGTGTGTGTGTGCGTGTCTGTGTGTCTGTGTGTCAATCTGTGGACAGCATAACTCAAAAACGAAATATGCTCGTAAAAACCAAAGTTGGTATTTAAGTTTAATGTCTTTCAAGCATATAAGATTTTGAAGAAAATTACTCCACCCTAAACTACCCTTCACACTGAACATTGTTCGAAAATTATGATTTTCTTGAAAATGACTCAAACGATTTTGATTAAAATGTCATATGTTTAAGATATTTTTACGACAAATTAAATGTATATCTTGATTTTCTGGGAATAAGCTCTGAAATTTCTGTTATTTTGCATGACTTCTACATAACTACGAGACCTGTACAACAGAAATCTGAAGTGTTACACTCACATGACTTTCTCTACTCTTGTACTAACCATTCTTACAAGCTCCAATTCCTATCTTCTTCATGTTAGTTGAGATAAACAAATTATCTTATTGCTTATTTCTTTGAAGGTGCAAGGGGAATATTAGAATACAGTAGGCTTTGTGGGATAGTCAAATCTTTTAAAGCTTTGAGATTCCGTTCTTTTTGCACGCTTAACGTATAAAAAAATTAATAGCAATGTCCCATTTGAGAGTAGTATAAGTTCACCAAAACTTACACAAATAACGAGGAATATCTCCGAAATGGTTCACTCTACAAAAAAATTTATTGAGACATAAATTGTGTATTTTAGCAAGATCTACATTTGTTGTACAGTAAGATTTGGACTATCTCTAACGGTTTACCAGTTATGCAAAAGTCGTCCAGAGTAAATACGACTACAGGGGCTATAGCCAGAAAATTCAAGATATACATTTCATTTGTCATAAAAATATCTCAAATATATGATATTTTAATCAAAATCAATGGAGCCATTTTCAAGAAAATAAAAATTTTCTAAAACTTTTCCATGTAAAGGGTGGTTTCGGGTGGGGCTATTTTCTTCAAAATCTTCGTATCGCATCCTTGAGAGAGATTAAACGTAAATACCAGCTTTGGGTTCTAAGCGATTTTTCGTTTTCGAGTTATGCTGTCCACAGACACACAAACACAGACACGCACATACATTTTCTCTATTTGCTATACACTTGGGGCAGCACAGTCAAGCAGCCGTGGAATTGTTTAATTAATTTTGCCACCTTCAGTTACTGACGCCGCATTGCCGCCTTTGAAAGGATCCTTGGACCTGTGTTATGTGTATTAAACAAACATGGAAATTATACGGGTAAACATTGGATAGCACATACACCCACTCTTACATACGCAATTGCCAGACTCTGAAGTTATGGAGTTAGTCTAAGTAAACGAAAGTTCTCCCACCAACCACGAAGTAACCTACATCTGTGGCTTACGTACCAGCATGTTGATCGCCAGGTTAGGGTGCAGAGCACCTGTTTCTGCCATCCGCTGGCTTGGGGTTATGGACACTCTCTTAGGAATAAACGGACACCAACATTTTTAGTCATTGCCACCACTCATACAATTATGACGAGGGTCCGGATGTTTATGACGTCATACTTTTTTTCCATTGAAAATACAAGTAAAGAACGATTTTATCAATGTTGTTTAAAATTATGCAATTCTCATTGATCATATAAAATCATACTTTGTTTTTTTTTTTTTTTTTTTTTTTTATCATTTTCTGGTAATTTTTTGCATTATACTCACATTGTTTCTTAAATTTTCGTATTTTTGTCATATTTTTGTATTTATATTCTAGTTTTGCATATGTGACCCCAGTCGTCCCAAAGGAGATTTTTTCCCATCTCCTAATTCTTCTCTTTAATATTAGGCTCCTTTTTCCCTTACAATGCAGCGTGTTTGAAAACTTTAAAATGTAATTTGCTACTGTAATAATTATTTATGATTGCCCTTCATAATGTGACATCTATTTCGTTCTGTGCAGAACTGAGGGTAATCAAACAAATAAATTCAAAATGCAATAATAAAATAATAATAATAATAATAATAATAATAATAATAATAATAATAATAATAATAATAATAATAATAATAATAATAATAATAATAATAATAATAATAATGATAGGGATGATAACGATGATAATAATGATAATAGTAATAATCATTTTATAGTTTATATTAGTGATTTTAAGAAAGCAAACAACATTGCAAATTTTTTTATCTTTTTACTTTTTCTACTACTGCTTAAATGGATAACTCAGTTTATTTCACAAAGATTTTGTGCCACAAAATATAATACATACATTTCCAAATATAAACAAACACACCGAGGACTTCCACAAGGTGCTGTTCTGAGCACAACACTCTTTAACATATATATAAATGACCTTCCATCAATAATAAAAACTTTAGAAACCAAAATTGCTTTATATTCTCCAAAAAAACCTGAATTAATTAAAGACAGAATAGAAACAGCCCTAAACAAAGTACATGAATGGAGCTCCAAAAACCTCATGACTATCAATGTGGAAAAAACAAATTATGAATTATTTACACTAAAATACAAACCAGTTAATATTAACATAAATTATAATGGTAAACCACTCAAAGCAGTTGATGATGCCAAATACTTAGGCATCACTTTCGAAGAAAGCTAAGTTGGAAAAAACATATAACAAACATCTTAGAAAAGGTTGAAAAGAAACTGCAAATCCTGAAAAGGTTAGCTGGTGCTAAATGGGGCTGCTCAAGGAGAGTCCTTAACACAACATACAAAATGTATGTTAAACCAAACCTCTTGTACTGTTCTGAAGCTTTAATAACAGCAGCAAATGCTAACATCAATAAACTTGAACAAATACAAAATCAGGCTCTTCGCCTAATCACTGGAGCAGTTAAATCCACACCTATTGATGCCATGCTTGCCTTAACACGGACCCCATCAATAACAACAAAAGTAGAAGAACAAGCATTGCTCCAACACGAGAAAATGTTACGACTGCCAAACTCTAAATGGACAGAAGAGAACCTCCCCCCTTTAATCCTTAAAACTCATAGTAGTTTCCTAGAAAAGGTAACACAGATAAATCCAAATTAAACATTCCTAACACCAGAGAAAATCTACTTATAAGAGAAAATCCTTTGGAATTATTGCAACCTACCTTCAGTTTGGAATTAATAGAGGAAATAAGTAAATCAGACACACCAAAAGAAATACAAAAACTTCTAGCTCTGGAAACAATCAATACTAGATATCCCACAGAAGAATGGCTGCACATATATACTGATGGATCCTGAAAGGAAAACCTTACTGGAGCTGGAGTTACGTGTTCACATTTTTCCTTTTATCATTCTGTTGGCAGAGACACAACAAATTATGATGGAGAAATAGAGGCTATATACATTGCTCTCCGACAATTATTAAATCTTCCCTTAAATAAATTTAACAAGGCAGTAATTCTTTCAGATTCTAAAGCTGCAATTCAGGGAATATGTTCAAATACTACGAAGAAGTCAACA
This sequence comes from Tenodera sinensis, assembly GCA_030765045.1. Lineage (NCBI taxonomy): Eukaryota > Metazoa > Arthropoda > Insecta > Mantodea > Mantidae > Tenodera > Tenodera sinensis. Next base: position 114,532,548 of record CM060970.1, on the reverse strand, counting down.
AAAATTAGAGAATGTTACAAAATGTTAACACAACTCCAAAAGGTTAATAAGACTGTTCATCTCCAATGGATTCCAGTACACTGTGGAGTCATGGGGAACGAAGCTGCAGACTCACTTGAAAAGAGAGGCACAACAATAAAACAAAAGTCTAAATTCAATTTCTCATATTCCTCAATAAAACGCTTGATCATTAAAAAATTTTGCTCATTCATACCTACAAGAAATAGAAACAAATGCGAAAGATAAAAAGTGGATTACACTACTTTCCAACCCAGAGACCAAGGAAAACAGCGGTTGCAGCCTTCCGACTATTGACAAATCATGACTGCTTAGCAAGTCATCTCTACAGAATAGGTATCTCAGCCTCACCAATATGTGTCCTGTGTAACGATCCAGCAGAAATGAATGAAGAACACTTGAAGACCTGTGAAGCATTAAGATCAGAAGAAACTACAGTTCAAAAGTATTGGAAAGCACGAATGCTAATGGCTTCATTGCCAGATGCAAGGCACTAGAAAACAACAACAACTTTTTCTACTACGTATAGCAAGTAGAGGAAGTGTGTGTGCGTGTGTGTGTATGTGTGTGTGTGTGTGTATGTGTATGAACAGCATAACTCAAAAACGAAAAGTCGGTTAAAAACCAAAGTTGTATTTAAGTTTGTCTTTCAAGGATGGGACACGACGATTTTGAAAAACATTTCTCCACCCTGAACTACCGTTTGGATCGAATATTTTCAAAAAAAAAAATTGATTTTCTTGAAAATGGCTCTAACGATTTTGATTAAAACGTCATATGTTTGAGATGTTTATGACAAATGAAATTTATATTTTGGATTTTCTGGCTATAGCCCATGTAGTCGTATTTACTCTGAAAGACTTTTCCATAACTGGTAAACCGTTGGTAAAATACACAATTTATGTCGGAATAAATTTTGTTGTAGGGTGCACTATTTCGGAGATATTCCTTGCAAGTTTCGGAAAACTTAAAATTTTCATGGTTTGGAACATCGTTGTTCATTTTTTATATGTTAAGTGTGCAAAGAGAACGGGATCTCAAAGCTTTAAAACATTTGACTATCGCACAAAGCCTACTGTATTCTAGTATTCCCCTTGCACCTACAAGGAAATAAGCAATAAGATAATTTGTACAAATGTTTATCTCAACTAACATGTAGAAAATATAGGAATAAGAGTTTTTAAGAATGGTTAGTACAAGAGTAGAGAAAGTCATGTGAGTGCAACAAATCAGATCTCTAGCAAACTGAAATACGTTAATAAATAATTGAGGTTCAGAGGATAGGTGATTATACTCTGAACCTGAGTGCGAAATTGCAAGCAGTTTCAGAGTATTCGCTTGGTAGCAACACGAACTTCAAAGTTGGTTCACACTTGAAATGCAGCTGTTTGCTGATCTGTTATGAAAGGCGTATCACTGTTAAAAGAGCTATACGGCCATCAGCAAACTGTAGGAATCACACGTGACAGCTCATTTATGTCACTTTGCGACATTAATTAACGTTCTTTAAAGAGAATGCTGCCAAGAGTGTTCAGTCTAACAGTGGACAGGGTTTTCGATTCGCTACATCTGATTATACCACAGTAGCAATCTTACCTTGCTATGAAAATGCCACAGAAACAATCTGATATGTTGCAATGAATGATTTTCTCTACTCCTGTACAAAATATTCTTGCAAATGCTTATTCCTCTATCTACTTCATGTTATTTTTACTTTCCTACTACGTATAGTAAAGTAGAGGAAGAATTGTATTGCACCCAAAAATTCAATGTCGAGTTTTCACTGGAAATATATGTTTTGAGGCCCCCCTGAATTCAAAAAAACATTTTTAGGAAAAGGTTCGTGTGAAAATGGCTTCATTTTTCCATTCTTCTATAATTTCATTTAGACATAAAATAAACAATGGAGGGGTAGTCCGCATCCTTGTGGTAGGCCTAGGTTAACTTTAAACTGGTAGTTTATCTTCCCACGATGTAGTTTTACTTTTATAAATGTGGTCTCGTATAAACTTTTGTTTGAATGTATTAAATTATTTGGAGTTTTATATACTTCTAATATTTTCCACAGCATGCCTCGTTCAATCTTATAGTATGCTTTTTCAAAATCTAGAAATTATATAGCAAAATGCTTAATTCTTTCAATTAATTATTTTACCACAAATATGACATCGACACATCCTTCTGCAAATAACATATTAATGTTAATTAACTTCATGTCAAATTAGATAAACCTTTACAGAAATTATGTTATTGCTAATGCCCTTGTAGGTGTAAGGGGAATATATGAAATTGCACTACGGTTTAAGCGATAGTCAAATTTGTTATAGCTGGTTGCATTATGATGGCTTTAAAATGCTGTTCTCTTTTACATGGCCAAGAGATACAAATTATCCCTATTTGAGAAAAGTGTAACTATTTGAAAATTCAAACAAATAAAGAGGATTATCTCGGAAATGATTAATTCTAAAGGGAAAAACAGGAGTTGACATAGTGTATGTGCCTTTACGAGCTGCACATTCATGTATAATAAGATTTTTGCCCACCTCTTACGGCTTACTACTTATGCAAAAGTCATAAAGAATTAGGATTTAAAGAAAAGTGAAGTTATACATTTTATATGTATATTTCCATCAAAACATCCTAAACATGTGGTATTTTAATCGAAATCATTGGAGCCATTTTTAAGAGAATCACATATGTTCCATATAGGGGAGAGAGATATTCCTCGAAGCCTTTGTTTCGCATCCTTGAAAGATCCTGAACTTAAATACGAAGATTAGCATTTAATCCACTTCATTTTTAATTATACTGTTCACAGACACCCACATACACAAAAATAAATATTTTACTAAAAACGCATCTTTTTGATTCAGGGAGCCTCAAAACATGCATTTTCGGTAAAATGTAGGAATTGAATTTTCCTGTGGAGTACAATAATTCCAATATTTAGTACTCTGTATTTAGAATAGAGGTAAACAAAGAATGAAAGAGAGAAAGAAGAAAGAAAGAAAGATAGAAGGGAGGGAGGGAAGAAAGAAGGAAGGAAAGAAGGAAGGAAGAAAAGGAAGGAAAGATGCAAGGAACGCAGGAAGGAAAGAAGGCAGGGAAAAAAAGAAGGAAGAAAAGAAGGAAGGAAAGAAGCAAAGAACGAAGGAAAGAAGAAAGGGAAGAATTAAGGAAAGAAGCAAGGAACGAAGGAAGGAAAGAAGGAAGGAAAGAAGGAAGGAAAGGAGAAATGAAAGAAGGAAGGAACGAAGGAAGGAATGCATGAAAGAAGAAAAGGAAGGAATGAAGGAAGAAAAGAAGGAAGAAAAGAAGGAAGGAACGAAGGAAGGAAAGCAGGAAGGTAAGAAGGAAATAAAGAAGGAAGGAAACAAGAAAGGAAACAAGGAAAGGAAGAAGAAAGGAAAGAAAGAAACAAACAAATAAGGGAAGAAAGAAAGAAGGGGTAAAAAAGGGAAGAAAGAGGTGAAGAAAAAGAAAGAAAGAAAAAGAAAGAAAAATAATTAAAAGGAAATTCCATCTTTATCGAGTATTATTCAATTAGGTAAACATGGTTATGATTAACATCATCCCATTTATCAATCGAATATTGAAGACAGATGTTGGAAAACTGGTGCGTTTTCAATTCGTGCACTTAATTTGATGGGTAGTGTGCCTGTGGGAATGAGAGTGATTATGGCACAATTGGCGACATGAGGGAAGAAGGGGAAGTGCTACAGAAACAGAATGTCTTAGAGCGCACATCATTCAGCCAACATACTACATTAATACCACGAAAATGCAAAATTGAGGAGGAAGAAGTAATAAGGGCACGTTGCGAAATAAGCTTCGAACATTTAATAATTACATTAAAGACATCTTTTAGCCTTTAAGAGGGGAGGTGAGCAACCATAATTAGGGGAGTGGGACGTTCATAGCACCCCGCGTAAATATGAAATATGGGTGGCTGACTGAATGAGTGAGTGAGTGAGTGAGTGAGTGAGTGAGTGAGTGAGTGAGTGAGTGAGTGAGTGAGTGAGTGAGTGAGTGAGTGAGTGAGTGAGTGAGTGAGTGAGTGAGGGCGAATAGCCTTTAAGGAAGAATGTTGCTGTTATTTATTGTAAGTCGCAGTTATTCATATGTCTCTACTAATTGAAGTAGCTCTTGAATAGTGTTATGGTATCTTTGGGTGATAAATTCTCTCATTTCCTGAAATTCATTTGAATACGTCCTCCATTTATGATGAATCTATGGTCATATCATCTGCATGTATTAATGCCTTTGAATCCGTTCCTGTTGTGTTCGTCACGTCTGCAGTGTAAATGTTAAATAAAGTAGGGCTCATGAGGCCCCCTTGCGGCACTCCGCTTGTTTGCACGATTTCTTTGGAGATTTCATAATTGTTGCCTATTTGGATCGTGTTTCAGTTGCTTTGACTGTTCTCCCTGGATGGTCTCCCGCCCATGTCTGTCAATTTCTTAATTAGCCTTTATTCTGTTTATTGAGTCAAATGCCTTTCTGATGTCCACGAAAAGAGCTCACTATTTAACCCTGGATTAACTGGGGTCCTCGTCTATCTGGTCCATCAGATACTGCACTGCTTGCATCGTGCACCCGCTCATAAACTGCTTCTCCGGAATATGTTCCGTTGACTTAAGTATTTTGGTGAATGCCTTGAACGATGCATTCTCTAGTACCACTCCTATGAAGAACTAGTGATGTTTTATCTTGCTTTCCTTTATAGACTATCCTTGGCTTCGCTATTTCCCATCGTATGGTATTTTTTCTGTCTTTATACATTTTTTCCAAATTTTCTCTCGGCTGTGAACGGAAACCTTAACGTGTTCCAAGTATATGTTGTCCTGAGTACGATTTTTAAAACCTGTATTGCGATATGACACTTTTGAAAGAAAAATGACTAGACATATCTTGGAAGTGGTTAATGCCATAAAAAGTATGTGAAATATTTTTTAAGGTAATGGTTTACCACTTGTATAGACGTCATGCATTGTGACATCATGAACCAGACTTCATATGCTTTTCGCGTACTGAATTCCCATATTTCCCTTGTACCTACAAGAAAATAATAAAATAATTTCTGAAAATGTTTATGTCAACTAACACGAAGAAGATAAAGGAATAAAATGGTTAGTACAGGAGTAGAGAAAGTCATGTGAGTGCAACACTTCACATTTTTGAGTTACAGTTCACACACACATAGGATTAAAAGATGAATTTCCGATGAAATTTCGGAGTACATCTTCTGTACGTACCATGCGTAAACAATAAAATGTGATTTTCAGTTTCAGAAGCCCCGAAACACGCAGTTTAATTGAAAAAGCGAAGCTACCTTGGTTATACGACCAAGCACGTGTAGTTCTTGCATTTGTTTACAATTTCATTTCATTTCTCCTCCAGAGCTGTATTTTATTTAAAATACGTTTTGGTTTTCCTGGCATATCTCATACGCAATGTAAATGTAAGTCCACTAATTGGAAATGCATTATGTAGATTTGTTTGCCCGGAAATGGTCTTGTTTTACATACAACAATACAAAGGTCGCTGTGAATCCAAATGTAAATTTCAAAAGGCTTATTTTTCTATATGCCGACCTCTCGGCTGTATCAGTGTCCACCGCATAACAGGGAAACAGAGAATCTGAGAGCTTTACGATAAAATTCAAAGATAAATAAAAGAGGAACAGTAGATGGTCAGTTCATTTATCCCGCCGTAACGTTCTTGGCTATTCCAGTCAATTGCAGGTAACTAACTATCTCTTATGCACTTATGAAAGCCGATTTTGTCAGATAATGGAAGACAGTTTATTTAGCAAAACCGTTTGGGATGGAAAGTGTTAAAGCAATTGGTGGTTCTGCAATAATTACTGTGGCCTTCATTTTGAAAAATATCCTTATTTTGTCCCGGCTCCACCGTATGCAGCAGAATTCTCTGATTAAGAGTAAACTTCTGATTAGTGCAATAATATTGTCCATCCGCCCTTCTCTCCCCTCTTCCCTCCCACGCACGCACCCACACACCCATCCGTCCGTCCGTCCGTCCGTCTGTCCGTCCAATGAAAGTGACTGCCAATTAAAACGTTAACAATTTTATCAAACATAATTCCACAGCCAGGTAATTGGGGAATATAAACATCGCTTCCTCTAAATTGAAATGAACGTTGATTAAATTAATTTAAGTATTAATGTTAATGCTTATTGATGTTAATTCAAAATATTTAATTTTAAATTTAAACAATTTTTTTTTTGCTAAATTTTAATCAATAATCATTGATTTATACATTAAAATTAACGCCCAGCGAAACGGGGAGTGAGGCTAAGTATATGATTATAATGATTAATAATAGTAATTTTAATAATCTATCTTGCAAAGAATTCTGTCGTGGTAAAAAATGCTTTTGCACTTTTAAAAATCGCTAAATGTGACATGAAATGCATTAAAAACATATATATATATATATATATATATATATATATATATATATATATATATATCGTTGACAATTCTTTAAGAATGTCCCTTATTTCTAAGCTGTGGTCCTTATTTCCTTGTTATATAGGTGACAATTCTACAGAACCTTCTGGGGCCAATAGCTAAACCTGTCTTCGACTGAATTGGGTTGGTACAAAGCTGTGTTCGACGAATGAAAATAATGATAACCTAAAGTTTCCTTTGTGCTGCTAGTTGGATAAGTTTTCAAAAGTTGGTAATGAGGGAAGCACTTTGTGCACCATTCACACTTCCAGTTAGATCGCTGAAAGCGCTTATATGCCGTGGAAGATTCTTAGGACCGCAACGCAGGCTCGCTCATTAAAATGCGGCTAAAACTTAGTCCCTTTCTGAATGAGAGTTGTGATTAGCAGAACCTTGTTTCTGTAATGCCCTCTTATTGACATTTTGGGATTTTGTACTTTGACTTGTATTGGTATTTGGAATTGACGAGATAAACCCCCGGAATAGCAGATTCCATGGGATTGAATGCACGACAAATCCTCTTTAATTGCACACGAACCGGTTGTTTAAAGGCGTAGGCCACATACAATGGAGGTTGACGCCTGTTCGCCTGGGAGATTGTGAAATCCTCCGGAATTGAACATTATCAGCGCTCTGCGTAGCGGTCAAAGTGTATCAATGCGCCTGTAAATTGATTTACGTCGAGTGTCATAATAAATCTGGCGTTACGATTGTTGCTGTGCGCGTCCTAATGGCCTACTCTGTTTTAATGCCACATTCTGCGTCCTAGGAAATCTAGCCACTGCAGAAACCGTTAAAATTCTGCAGAGCTATTCTCTTCTGGGCTTATAAACGTGATATACTTCCTCAAAAGACGAATGGCTGCATATGGAAGAAAGATTTATGTAACTGCTTCAACCTATCAAAGCTCCTACAGACGGTGCACTTATAGAGGTTACGCCATCAATACTTGAGAACTTTCCTTGCCAGATTTTTATATTGTCGGCCTTCTGAGCACAGATGTGGCTTTTGGTGTTTGCGCTCAACAGGCTAACAGGCCGACTTTGTTCTTCAGAAGTCACCGCTCTCTTTTGATGAGATTTCAGCGAAAACAGAACTTCTGATACCTAAACAAAAGCCAAGTAGTTTTAGAAAAAAAAACTTCTAGCACGCGATGCATTACGAATACTAAAGAATATTTTGATTTTCTTTAAAATGCCTCTAACGATTTTTATTAAAACGACATGCTTAAGATGTTTTTATAACAAATAAAATGTAGGTATATTTTAAATTCTCTGGCTATAGCCTATGTAGTCCTGTTTACTCTGGATGTCTTTTGGATAATTCGGTGGACCAAAAATGTAGACCTCGCTAAAACACACAATTTAAGTTACATTTTTTGTAGAGTGAACCATTTCGGATATATTCCTTGATATTTATGTCAGTTTCGGAAAACAATTCCATCAAATAAAACATCGCTATTCAGTGTTTTATGTTTGGCGTGCAAAGAGAAAGGAATTTGAAAGCTTTAAAAGATTTGACTATCGCACAAAGCCTGCTGTATTCACATATTCCTGTTGTACCGACAAGGAAATAAAGAATACGATAATTTCTGCAAATGTATTTCTCAACTAACACGAAAAAGATATAGGAATAAGAGTTTGTAAGAATGCTTAGAACAAGAGTAGAGAAAGTCATGTGAATGCAACATATCAGATTTTTGGTTATGTTGTTAAGGAGAACACACCATAGATATTTTCATGGGACCTTAAAACCTGTATTTTCAATGTAATACCGGTGTATAATATTTGCACTCTGCCTCTCGTACGTGCAGATAATTAAATATCGTACATTACATTCTCCACATAAACGATTCCCGATTTCCATCGATTTCGAGCTAATTATATGCATGGATATTCGTTTAGCATTTGTTCACACTCTTTGTTTAACACCTTCATCTTTTTCACACGTTTGGATAATACCAACAATCGATAATGTTTCATTACATACTTCAATCCGTAATGTGTTCTGCAAGCCTATCAACATATTTGATGGTTTTACCATTACGTCATGAACAGAGACAGATAAAATATTCTAAAGCATGCTTGTTATCGCTGCGAGAACAAACACTTTGGGTTCTGCATTACGTAGAACTCAAAGCACGACAAAAATAATCATTTTTCGTAATATTTTTGTAAAATGTAATAATAACTCTAGCGATTTTGATTAAAATGCCATATATTTAAGATAGTTTTATGGTAAGTGAAATTTATATTTTTAATTTTATGGCTACAGACAGAGAGTAGAGTAGAATGAACCATTTCGGAGATATTCCTTGTTATTTGTGTCAGTTTCAAAAAACAAACTTACCTCAAATGCAACATCGTTATTCAGTTAGCAAAGAGAGCGGAATTTGAAAGCTTTAAAAGATTTGACTATCGCACAAAGCCTACTGTATTCTAATATTCCCCTTGCACCTACAAGGAAATAAGCAATAAGATAATTATGTACAAATGTTTATCTCAACTAATACGAAGAAGATACAGGAATAAGAGTTTGTAAGAATGGTTAGTACAAGAGTAGAGAAAGTCATGTGAGTCTACCGCATATATTTTGTTTAAATGGAATAGGCATTTATTTTTTTTAAAAATATCACTCTTGAGTAAAGACAAGCACAAAAATTACTGTGTTAATATGTTCCAAATGTCCACTTAATGAGCTCATTTTGATATCCCTAGTGGTCTCTGAGAAAATGTTCTTTAAACTTTGGAAATTTAACACTGTAAACATATAGCCTTCCGGGTACGCTAAGATTCCCCATAGATAAAATTCCAAAGGAGTGAGGTCGAGGGGAATGTGCAGGCCATGGAACTGGTGCTCCACTACCTATCCACCTGTCCTTCATAAACATTTCTGTGTACTTACGAGGTGAATATCCTGCCTTGGTTGAACTGAACATTTTCATGTACACAATTGAAACGTTAAAGATTAACGGGTGCACTTTCAATTAATTTACTACGTGAACAGGAAGGTAAATTTCATCACATCGCCATCTTTGCGAGACGCAATGAATCACATCATTCTATGATTGAGTACACAGATAAATGGAGTTATTGGGTTGAATGTGGAGAGTCTTTGAACGTAGAGTTTCATTAATAAATCAATAATACAAAAACGAAGCATTTTTGGTACTTAAGTTTGTAGGTATTAATTTATTTTCCTTATTTCAGTGCAAGAAACCCGAACCCAAAGTTTGTAAAAGTCTTCTTCAAGTTGTCTAAACTTCAAAGTTTTTTTCCCCCTGAAGTTTTCCCTTATTTTTAGGTTTCTATGGATCTCGAGGTCATTTCCGCATAATTTCACTAATTTCATTCATTCACCGTCCAATATGCAGATTATGTGGTTACCTACGCGAAATTAAGTGCCCTATATTTTTGAAGAGGTTTTATTTTCGCGATCTAGTGCTTTTAGCGACAAGTTGTAATAAGTGTTAAATGAAGCACAAACCAACCAGCAACTTATCTTTTTCTTTATTTCTGAGTGTTAAAAACTACGCATAAAATTCATGTAACTTGTGTTCAATTTAATATGTCATTATTAAATGCGGACAACATTCTATAAAGCCTATTTTTAAAGTAATGAAATGAAATAGCTTCAGAATATTAAATTATGAGATATTTTGTCATTAAAATGATTTGGGACTTTCTCTTTGAATGTTGGCTAAATTTGCTTCATATTTTACCCGTCTCTGGTTATGAAATAGGATCTTTTGCAAGTCTGTGACATTTCCCAAGCTCTAAATTAACTTTTAATGCTGGTTTTAGCATTGTTTTATTGTGTGAATATAATTATGGACACGTTTAATCCGTTTAAAATCAAGCAAGATGTCAGCATCCGCATTCGAAGAATTCCGTGTTGCATTCCCTCAGTTCGGCCATTATGATCCGGTTTTTCCGTGGTTTTAAATTATTGTTTATGTCGAAGTTGTTTCAGTTTTATAATGGCACCCACACTCAGCAAAGCTGAGCAAAGTGATGACCCCCAGTGTCGAGCTGTATTGCACGCTGCGGGCAAAACTCCCAGGCGCGCACTAAACCTGGAACAGTAACTACGGTACATAAAGTAAAAATATTAATGGTTAAATACAGATGTTTCATATAGACAGAAAGTCAGGTATCGTACAAAAGGACTGGCTTCTTCTCCTAGCGGAAGTGTTAAGGCGTTACATTTAACTCAAAATTTCAACACGAGATTTCACCCTAAATATATTTCTTGATACTCCCATATGTGTGTGAGAGAGAGAGCGAGAGAGATAGACAGAGAACAGTATAGTTCCAAAACGAATATTTGTTAAAATACCAAATTTTCTACGTATGCGACAGTAAGTATTTCAAGAAAATTCCCCACTTAAGGTTATCCTTTACTTCAATTTCCTCATAAATTACCCTTAACATTTTTATCAAAGTACCATATGCCCAGCACATTTTCATGACAAATAAAATGCATCTCTTCAATTTTCCGGGGACCGTCTCTCAAGTCCTCCTTCATTCTGAATGATGTTTCCATAACTATAAACTCTAAGAAAGAGGCAAGATCCCGTGAAAACACACAATTTATGCTAAAAAGATTTTTTTGTGAAGTAAACAATTTCGAAGCTATTGTTTGTTATTCGGCTGAATTTTTCAATACATACTTTCCTCAATTTGGAAGTCCAATTTGTCTCTTGGCCATGTAAAGAGAAAGAAATTTTAAAGCCTCACATAGCGACCAAGTTTAATATCGGCTTTAATTACAAGCATTAATTACAAGTACGACCACTTCATCCCTAAAAGGTTACGAAGATGGAGAGACTCTAATGGAAAAAGATTCCGGGCTCTTATAAGGGACTACTTTTTGCCTCAGTTGGATGGTATGGATGTCAGAAGCATCTGGTTCCAGCAAGATGGTGCCACATGTCATACTGCTCTCGAAACAATAGATATTTTGAAGGAGAAGTTCAGAGGTTTCATCATTTCCCCTGTTGGTGACTCTAACTGGCCTCCGAGATAATGTGATTTAATGCCGTCGGATTACTTAATGTGGGGTTATGTTAAATCTCGAGTTTATGCCAGCAAGCCAGAAACAGTAAATAATCTTATGAATAAAATCACGCGTGTTATTTGTAAATTGGGCCAAATTTAGTTCTTCTGTCATTAAAAATTGGTTTAAGCGTATACGCGCAACCCAACAGAGTCGCGGTGGTCACTTAACTGATATTCTCTCCCACATATGTTTTATTTAAGTTCAAAGATAGGACACTCTTGTTGAAAGACCCTATAGATTGAACTAGCGCTTAAAACCTACTGTATATGTTTTAAAAAGTTAATATTTTGTAATAAAACTCCATTAACACGTTTATACTTTTAAAAAATTGCTGTATTAAAATTCTAAGTAAATCGGCCGGCAATTGTAAGTTTTAGAAGTTTCGCAGATCGTTCTTATATTGTTATCTACGTATGAAAGAGATATGTTTGAAGACAAGAAAAGAAGTAAAGGAAACACATACGACAGATATTGTCGATTAAGGCTGGAACCACACGCCAATAACAAACCATTAAGGCAATACTTCACCCGGAACGTATTCCGGTTTGGTATGCTATGTAGCGAGCGATAGATAAGGCAAGGCAAGGCAAGGGGGTTGGAAACGCCCCCATAACGTTAAGTAACATGCTGCATCTTAAAGGGGTGTGTGTGTGTGTGTGAAGAGGCAAATGAGCCTGCTCCATTACGGATTTATTGCAGCTGTTTGGAACCATTTGCTCAATTTGGCAAACGCTGCTACTAATGGGTTAGGACAGGCGCTGAGCTGGTACAGTCCACGCTAAAACTGCCTCCTCACTCACCTGGATCAACGATCAAAGTTCCGCTCTCGAAGACAAACACTGCAAAACTCGGATGTGTTACATTCGCATTACTTTCTCTCTTCACTCTTCTATAAACTAGTCCTTTATCTTCGTGTTAGTTGAGATAAATATTTGCAGAGTTTCGTGGTTAACATGATGTAGATAGCAGGATGAGATTCTGTAAGAATAGTTCGTTGAACAGTGAGTAGAAATATTCATGTGAATGTAACACTTCAGAGCTTTCCTTTCTCTTTTTTCTGACCTTTAGTTATCAAGGACTATTTTCCGATCATAATGTGATATTTAAAGATAATTCATATACATTTATAATCCTGACTGGCAAAAAATTCCCAAACTTGGCTAGGAATCGGACCCAGGACCTAGAGTAGTGCGTTTTCAGGTTAGCATGGCACAGAAGGAATGACGCATAGTGTGTTGGTCTTATGACAACGAATGGTGTACCAGAACCGAGTTCTAGTGGTTTCTGCAAGATCAAATGACCAGAGCATAGGTGAAGTATGAAGCAAAATGGTTAGCCTATACGCCAGGCGTTATATATTTCCCGGCGCAATTACGGCCATTTGAAAAACTTCAGGCACCAAACTTTGTGCTTGATTTGTGTTATACAGAAAGAAAAAAACTAGTGAATACATATTAACGTACCGTTTATCAAAATATCTGCACTTATACTTCTAAAACCTCTATATACATATATTGTATTTGATACTCCTTATATTTCTTGTTCAATTTCTGGCGGCAAAATTGTTTCTTGTTAATCTTTTGAAATTTATACTTGTTATATTTTACGCTCAGATACACTTTGATTATTTCTTTGCTGTTCGGGGCTGCATGTTTCCTTGTTCAGTTGGTTTTGGCAGCATGGCAATTTATATTTCCGGATTGTTACGTGGAAAACATGTTTATTACCCACTTAACTTATGTAAGGAGTAAACCTAAATATATATTGTATGAGACCTCTGTTCAACTTCTGAATTCACACCAGTGGCGTAGCGTCAAATAAAAAATGAGAACGCTATAACTAGGGCACTCTTTTTCCATTAACAATAAAGGCGACAAACATTATACGAGTATTAAAGCGATTTCACATTATCTTTCCGAGCTATGTGATGTTGATCAATAAATTAATATTCTTTTTTTACCGAATTTTAGTGATGAGTGCCTTATTTTGCGAAAAAAACGACATTCCAGAAAATTTTAACATAAAAATTAGTTCTCACTTTCTACTATGTTCATTCCTATGAATTGTTAAATTACAGAAAAGAATATAGTAAAATACAATTTACAAAAATTTTGAAGTAATAATTGTAATTCAGAACTTGGAAGTTGAACATCTGTCATTGGTAAATTGATGGTCTGGATAGTTTAAAATTCTTGGCAACTGACCCTTTTTTATCTGACCATAGTGAACCTGAAAATATTGCCCTGGGTTGGAAGTAGAAATGGGTAGGGAATTCTCGGAAAACTAAACGCTTTGCACTTAGGCTTTACTACACAATATCTTTCATATCATACGTTAAAATATAGATTAATTACATGAATAAAAATATACAACTATCAAAAAACAAACATAGTAAGATGTATATATATGTATATGTAAAATACAAGCCATATAGTGCGAAAAAACTCATTTCCCAAATTCGAAAAAACATATGAGAAAAAACATCACTCATTCTTGTGATATAATTGGAGTTTAAAGGACTAGTCCTTACATGGTTGTGATGATCGAGCGGAACTATTACGTTTTGCTTGCAGTGATGTTCTGAGGAAACCTATTCCAATCGTAGGTAATGGGACAAACTTTGCTTTACCTCCAATTTCACTTCTTTTGACGAATCATAAGACATTGCTAAACCAGTTACAAATAAATTACATAAAAGAGGTGAAAATTCACTTTGAGTATTTATTAATTTATGAAGTACCTTTTCCACTCACTTTATTCTCAAACGTGAAATATAAACATGGTAAATGTTAATAATTTAATAATTTCTCTGCACTTCATATGTATTGATTTTTTACTTTTTCTACTGGATAGTAGAGGAAGTATTCTATTCCACCCAAAAATTCGATGTCGAGATTTCACCGGAAATATATGTTGTTGTTAGCTAATGCTGGATTTCTGACAATGAAGTCATTAATCTTCTTGCTCTCCAATATTTATCACGGAAATATATGTTTATATATGCATTTTAAGAAAAAGGATACGACAGGAAGATTTTGAAGAAAATAGACCCACCCTAAACTACAGCTTACATGGAACATTTTTAGAAAATTTGATTTTCTTGAAAATGGCTCTAAAGATTTTGATTAAAATGTCATACGTGTGAAATATTTTGATGACAAAATCTATATCTTTAATTTTTTGGCTATAGCCCCTGTAGTCGTATTTACTCTGGACGACTTTTGCATAACCAGTAATCCGTTAGAGATAGACCAAATCATACTATACAAAAATGTAGATCTTACCAAAATACACAATTTATGTCTCAATAAACTTTCTTGTAGGGTGAAAAATTTCGGAGATATTCCCTGTTATGTGTGTGAGTTTCTGAAAACAAAACTTTCGTGAAATGCAACATTGTTGTTCTTTTTTTTATATGTTAAGCGTGCAAAGAGAATGGAATCTCAAACCTTTAAAAGATTTGACTATCACACTGTATTCTAATATTCCCCTTGGAAATAAGCAATAAGATAATTTGTACAAATGTTTATCTTAACTAGCACGAAGAAGATGTAGGAATAAGACTTTGTAAGAATGGTTAGTACAAGAGTAGAGAAAATCATGTGAGTGCAACACATGAGATGTTTTTATTTCAGATTGGGACGTTCAGTGTTATGATTAGTGGCTTAAAAATGCTTATACTTAAGGAGATTTGAACCTACGAAATATCTGTTTAGTTCACGACAACCTGACGTCGAGGCCTCTCGACCACAAGCCTCTATTGAGCTCTTTTACACAAAACATTTAGGAATCAAGTATGATTTCTAATCTACTAATATATGTTCTTATTTTGGCTCTTTGGAGGCTATTAGTTTTGACGGAACTTTTTGCCATGGTTGTCAGAATAGGCCCAAGAACGATTAACTATATTTGACACAGTAAAACTACAGAACAAATGCTGGCTTGACAAATGAAACAATGTTTTCAAGTAAAGCTATAATCTGAGGGTTGCATAGATACGAAAAAATAGGGTCAGCAGTCTCACCTGCTATATTTCACCAACTGTATCTGTTATCTGAATAAGTTTAGTGAAGAATAACCCAGCTTAATTATTATAGGAGGCATTCCTTCACCTTCCCCCCTAGGCGGCGCCGTGGCCGAGCGGTTAGCGCGCTCGCCTACCACCTAGGCGGCCCGGGTTCGATCCCAGGGGCCCGCATGTGGTATTCGTGGTGGACGAAGCGGCGTAAGGGCGGGTTTTCTCCGGGTGCTCCGGTTTCCCCCGCCATCTCATTCCACCGGTGCTTCATCTTCATTCCATGTATCATCTGTGTCACCGCCTGCGGTGCCGTAGTAGTAAAAGCGGGCGTTAAACACTACAACAACCTTCCTCCCGAATCGAGCTCCTAATGTGATAATGATAAAACAAAACACAGCAGAGGTCCAACTTTTTCTAATTACTATAGGTAAGAAGTGGGAAAGAGACGAGTAAAAAAGGAAGGTAGCGTGACTTTGCTACCAATTTAACACTCCAGAATGACAGTACTTGATGTGAAGAAAGGCAGTAAAGGAAATTAAAATACAAATTAGTATTCGTAAAGCGTTCGCTGAATTACACTTCCTTCCTTTCTATTATTCACTTTGGATTTCGTTTGAAATATATTTCGCAACTAGAAGCGACTACTCGGATTACCGGTGAAAGAAATGCTACACATTCTTGCATGTAAATGAATTAGCACTGCACTTTCATTTCGGGGAGTTAAATTAGCCAACTAACGTCCTTCTTTGAGTCCTTTAAGTGAATTAATTTAAGCTTTTCATTGGGTGGTATGAATAAATATCTGATGTGCCACATTCACAGGGCGTTTTGTACATTGTTACATGAAGTATTCTTACAAAAATTTCTTCTTCTCTCTCCTTATTTTCTCTACTGCGTATAGTAAAGTAGAGGAAGTATTGCACTCCACCCAAAAATTTGATGTCGAGATTACACCGGAAATTGAACAAACGAATTTTAATAGTTTCGCTTTCAACTGCATGGGAATGTGTGCAGACGGCAAAGTATTGCTTGTTATATGCGGATCTTTTACTTGGTGGTTAGCAGTGTCGTTATGAACAGGTCCACCTTTGATTGCCGAGTCGTCAAGTACTGGGCATCTTTGGTTTGTGGATTAGCAGTAACATTATGAACTGGTGCACTTTTGATTGGTGGATAGCAGTATCGTTATGAACAGGTGATATAATTAGGTCCATTAAGTAGCGTATAAACGCTAAATGCTAAATAATTGTGGCATCAAGAAGAAACCCAAAGAGCGACTAAATTCCAACAACTTTGTGATCTAACAAAGAAGGGATCCCTAACAATTCCAGAATGACAGGAAACCTGCCGCCGGTGGTGTCTATATCCCAGTGGTTCCCGGCAGCAAGCACTGTGCACCAGCTGGCTATCAAATGCTGCACTGTCCTAAGTCCCAGTCCCGCCTCCATGCACCAATCACCTAGGACCTAAAGGAAGGAAAATCACCTGGCTTTTGTCTATCGACCTCGGAAACCC
The DNA here is from genome assembly GCA_030765045.1 of Tenodera sinensis. Taxonomy (NCBI): domain Eukaryota; kingdom Metazoa; phylum Arthropoda; class Insecta; order Mantodea; family Mantidae; genus Tenodera; species Tenodera sinensis. The sequence continues at coordinate 114,515,462 of CM060970.1, read as the reverse complement.
ATGAAAACACCCGACTCATCTTCGGTCGGTTACGGACGATGCAAATAGTCAAAGGCATTCTTGAAGCCTAGGAGAGCAATAATAGTTATCCCTATGACCAAAGCATCGCACAAACAGCACGTAATATCATAAATAGAGCGACAGATGCACCACACGCCTATGCATTCATCCATCAAGCAAGGGCGTGATTGGGTTGGCTCATTTCCTCGCTATTAATTTATATTCATAATTTAACAGTTTAATAGGTCTATAAATTCATAGATATTTATGTTTGGACCATCAGGCGAATTTTTTTATGAAACTATGATTCATATTTATTTAAAACAAAGGAAAGTATATTTTGCTAAGCTAAATATTACTTCCATTTATTAAAGAAAACCTTTCTACTCCTTACTTGCTAAATTCTAAGAATTTATTCGGTTTTGAGTTTCAGAACTGGCATACATTGGTATTTTTATTTTTTCGACTGTGTATAGTAAAGTAGAGGAAGTACTGTATTCCACCCAATAATTCCATGTCAAGATTTCACCGGAAATATATGTTTTGAGACCTTCTAAAACAAAAAACAAAACAAAAAAAAAAAAAAAACAAAAAAAACAAAAAAAAAACATTTTTAGAAAAAGGTCCGTGTGTGAGAGTGTGTACAGCATAACTCAAAAGCGAAAAGTGTGTTAAAAACCAAAATTGGTATTCATGTTTAATGTCTTTCAAGGATTCAATAATAAGATTTTGAAACAAATTCCTCCACCCTAAACTACCCTTTACATGGAAATTTTTTCGAAAATGTTGATTTTCTTGAAAATAGCTCTAACGATTTTGATTAAAATGCCATATGTTTGAGATATTTTATGACAAATGAAATGTATATCTTGAATTTTCTGGCTGTACCTTATGTAAATAGTCCTGTTTACTTTGGATGACTTTTGAATAACTCGCAAACCGTATGAGATAAAATCTTGCTGTACGAAAAGTGTAGATCTTGCTAAAATACACAATTTTTGTCCAAATATTTTTTTCTAGAGTGAACCATTTCGGAGATATTCCTTGTTATTTGTGTGATTTTTGTGGACCTTAATGAAAGATGGTTATTCATTTGTATTTCATGGAATTTGAAATCTTTAAAATACTTGACTATCGCTCAAAGCCTACTGTATACCCATATTCCCCTTGCACCAAATATAGGAATAAGAGTTTGTATGGTTAGTAAAAGACTAGAGAAAGTCATGTGAGTGCAACATATCAGATTTTAAAGTAAGTAGCAACATCTTTTTAAAAAATAAGCGAATATTGTTTTCCAATTACTTTATTATCGCTCATAATCTTATACCCTTCACTATTTCTACATTCATCTTTCGCCTTTATGTAGCCAATTATCCCAATGGGAAACCAGTTTTTGTAAGCCTTTGTCAAAGAATGATGTTGCTTGTGATAAAAACCAAGTCATCTTTTTAACATCATCGTGGTTGGAATGTTTTCCACTAAGGAATTTCTTCAGATGAAGGAACAGATGAAAATCCGTTGGTGCCAGATCCGTTGATCAGATCTTCAGTTTAGGCTGTCTGTGGCTGGGCATTGTCACTCAGTTTCCCCTTAACCCTTACACAATTGGGGATAAATGCTTACTAGCATAATATTTCTCGCATTCAAAAAACGAACCATTTATCTGCCTTCAGAATCGGCGGATCGTTCGATTGTTTTGAACATTTCAAAGCACCCAAGCAATAGGAAAAAACAAAGTGACAGTCGCTAATAGCTGCGTTTGACTTTCTAATGGATGGAGGTAGATCTGCGCATGCTCAAAATCTCGACTGCAGCACTGCGGTGGCAAAACATTTTAACGGTACTTTAAAAATACGCATTGAGTTCAACATACAGAAATTATTTATTGCAATTATTTATCTATCTCCTTTCAATTTCTTTATAAAAATATTACTGGCTTCCCCTACGCAAGTGATTTTCTCCCTCCACTGACCAAGGCAAGGGGAGCCAGACCTGCCAATCAGAGGCGGATGGTGCGGATAGCAGTAAATACAATTCAAATAGATGAATATTTTTGTTTTGGAGATGAAGACGCTAAAGTTAAGTGCTTGATTTGTAAGACTGGTAGTTGCAGATTTATACCATTTCCCTTGCTTGCTTACGTTTCGTAAATCGTGCCAAAAAAGTATCCACAGAAACATCGTGGGTTAATCAGGAGTAGAATATGAAACTGATAACCACGGATAAATGTGTTATTCTGTCCAAGAAGATGGAAGGAGGTGATTTAAACCTCCCCTAACTTGCCTGTGGTTCAACACTCCTGTTCTTACCGATCAATCACTCCGGTATCAAAGCTCTTCAGTTCTTCACGGATAAGATGCTTTAAGGCACGGATCTTTTATTTGTTTACTTCATTTACAGGGTGTTAGTCTCAATAACAGAAAAGTTAAAAAACCACAAGCATGTGTACAAAGTAGAAAGAAGCAGATAGAGTTTCAAGCAATCAATAATATCTAGTTATGATAAAATTCTTTTAACAATGTTTAATTTACGGAATACTATGTTTGAGTGTTGGCTGCAAGTAGAGGAAGGGCAACACCAGTATCGTCCCTCCTCAGCTCAAGCCTAGCTGAGGCTCAACCAATTCGCCGTCTTATGATTCTCTCTTGGTCTTTAGCCCACGACTCATTAGCACACCAAATCACTGTTCTGTTTTATTTATTTATTTACTTATTTCTTTACTTTACTTTATTTTACTTTCCTTCCTTTTTTTCGTTCTTTCTTTCTTTCTCTATCTCTGTCTTTCTATCTTTTCTTCTTTCTCTCTCCTTATTTCCTACTTCCTTTCTCTTTATTTTTGTCTCTTTTTCTTTCTTGCATTCTGGCTGTCTTTTTTCTCGTTTCTTTCTTTCCTTCGTTCGTTTGTTCATTCTTTCTTTCGTTCTTTATTTCTTTCTCTCTTTCTTTCGCGTCGTCTCTCCTTGTCTTTCTTTCGCGTCGTCTCTCCTTGTCTTTCTCTAGCTCCTTTTATTTTTCTTTCCTTCTTTTGTTCTTTCTCTCACTTTATTCCCTACTTTCTTTCTTTCTTTCTTCCTTTCTTTCTATCCTTCGTTCTTCTTTCTCTCTCTTTCTCTCTATCTCTCTTTGTGTCTGTCCTTTTCTTTATTTTTTTTCTTTCTCTTGTTCTTTCCTTCCTTCTTTCTTACCCTCTTTTTCTGTCTCTTTTTCTTTTTTCATTCTGTCTTTCTTTGCTTCGTCCGTTCTTTGGTTCTTTCTCTCTGTCTCTCTTTCTTTCTTTGTTACTTTGCTTCATTGGTTCTTTGTGTATTTCTTTCTTTTGTTCTTTCCCTAGTTCTTTCTTTTCTTCTTTTTTTCTTTGTTTTCTTCTTGCTGTTTTACGAAATGCTGTAAATTTTCACAACTGTAATTCGTGCATTTCCGTCTTGAGTCCAAACCAGCACATCCAGGGCTGGTATGAATATCACAAAGTTTCTGCGAACGCTGTAGCAAAAAAAACTCCGACGCTTTTCCGCACACTCGATTGAACATTTCCACAATTCTGCGAAACATATCTGATCAGTTCATCTGATATTTTCGTGGAAACACAGATCCGTGAAAAACATATACACGTTTTAGCAGATGGCATCTGCGTATTGTTTCCCAAGCTGCATTGAATTATCTACGAAGCATATGGCATATTTGCGTCATTGTTATCATTGCGTACTGTTGTGGAATTGCAGACAAGATTGTACGAACTCCGAAGCGCTTGGAGGGAGTGAAAAGAGAATGTTTGTGGTCACCGTTTCCTGTTTGTGAAGGGTGGCTTTGGTCTGCAGAAGAATTTCATGGAAATGGGGGTTGGGGTTTTATAGAAGTATTTGCCGGAAAGGGTGGTTTGCGTTTTCCAAACAAGCTTCCTGGAAAACGTGCCTTTAAAACCCTCTTCATTGCTAATGAATAAGAGACGGAGAAAACTGGCTGTTGCACTCACATGGCTTTCTCTACTCTTGTACTATGCATTCTTTAAAACTCTTATTCCTGTATCGTCTTCGTGTTAGTTGAGATAAATATTTGTACAAATTATCTTATTGCTTATTTCCTTGTAGGTGCAAGGAGAATATGGGAATACAGTAGACCTTGAGCGATAGTCAAAAAAATGTTTTAAAGCTTTCGAATTCCGTTCTCTTTGTACGCTTAACATTTAAAAAAATGAATAACGATGTTGTATTTGATGAAAGTTTGTTTTCCGTAACTGACACAAATAACAAGGAATATCTCCAAAATGGTTCACTGTACAAAACAAATGGTAACCTTGACTCAGTCCTTTGTCTTTTTTTCACTTTCTCTGTCTCTTAAACAGCTGAGTCTGATGATACAATCACTCGACACTCATTAACTGCTTCGCGCTACCTTTCCTCACGACGCTATTCATACACTTACACACACACACACACACACACACACACACACACACACACACTGAAACTAAAAAGTGACGACTCACATCTGAAACTAACTCCTTCCTTACATAGCAAGGATGACGTAACGAAACCCATTCTCGAACTTGTACAAATACGCCGGCTGCCGGGCACTTCTCGAATAATCTGGAATACCCCTTCTGGTTCTGCCGTTCTTATTGTTCCACGTGTACACCAGAGTCATTTGAGGCAACCCGGCCTCGAGTCTTTTTATTTTCTCAAAAATGGCGCTAAAAATTTTGTTTAAACTACAATACACTGCAGCTATTTTAATGACAAATGAAGTGTATATCTTGAACTTTCGGGTAGTAGGTTCTGAGATGCTGTTGATTCTGAATAAATTTTACATAACTAGTAAACGTAAGAGATAGACAAAATCTTACTATACAAAAGATTTATATGTCGTTAAAACGTATGTGAAATCGAGTACGGTTTTACGAACATCGATGTTGTTCATTTTTTTATATGTTAAGTGTGCAAAGAGAACGGAATCTCAAACCTTTGAAAGATTTGACTATCGCTCAAAGCCTACTGTATTCTAACATTCCCCTTGCACCTACAAGGAAATTAGCAATAAGTTGCACAAATGTTTACCTTAACTAACACGAAGAAGATATAGGAATAAGAGTTTGTAAGAATGGTTAGTACAAGAGTAGAAAAGTCCCATTGTGGTCTGTTAATCCTCGTAGAATATAACACTAAGTCATATAAGTATAAAACTGATGAAATCTACAAATCTCCTCACACCCGCACGTCCATATTTCCCGGTAACTTCACGTTGGTAATGTTTCCAAACGGATTAAAGAGTAAGGGCGATAAAATACAGCTTTACCACCTGTCCTTACGCCACTGTTCCTGTGGTACGTCATACAGAATTCCACAGTTTGATACATTGGCTATAAGACTATAATTATTATACCTGATAAAGGAATTGTTGGCTGTTGAGATTAATGGTATAAAAAGAAACTATAAGCAGATACATTTGTTATTTATATAACTGGTGCATACTTACAAACTCCTATTCATTAATCTTCTTCGTGTTACTTAAATACAGTAGGCTTTGAGCGATAGTCAAATGTTTTAAAACTTTGAGATTCTGTTGTCTTCGCACTCTTAACATATAAAAAAATGAACAACGATGATCCATTTCACGAAAGTTCTAAGTTTTCCGAAACTTACGCACAGAACGAGGAATATCTCCGAAATGGTTCACCCTACAAGAAAATTTATTTCGGCATAAATTGTGTATTTTAGCAAGATATACATTTTTTGTATAGTACGATTTGGGCTATCTCTAACGGTTTACCAGTTATGTAAAAGTCGTCCAGAGTAAATACGACTACAGGGACTATAGCCAGAAAATTCAAGATATACATTTCATTTGTCATAAAAATATCTTAAACATATGACATTTTAATCAAAATCGTTAGAGCCATTTTCAAGAAAATCAAAATTTTTGGAAAAATGTTCCATGTAAGGTTGTTTAGGGTGGGGCTATTTTCTTCAAAATCTTTGTGTCGTATCGTTGAATGATATTAAAGTTAAATACCAACTTTGGTTTTTAACTGACTTTTCGTTTTTGGGTTATGCTGTCCACAGGCTGACACACTCACACTCACTCTGACCTTTTTCTAAAAATGCTGTTTTTGGTTTCAGGGGGTCTCAAAACATACATTTGCGGTGAAATCTCGACATCGAATTTTTGGGTGGAATACAATACTTCCCCTGCTTACCAGTAGAGAAAGTAAAAATCTCCCGCTGTCGATTTTGATACTGGGGACCAAAGATATTGACGGGACTTTTCACAGAAAAGGTGGCTACATTTAGCTTTAGCATTTAATCTTTAGTACACACATGCCTGAATCTATCCAGTCCCCAAACTCCTAAACATCACAACAATAAGCCGCTTTAAGTTTATTGCGGCGGCTTATATAACACGAAAATGTGAACTTGTGAGATAACATTTTATTCTAGCCTCACCGATTGCATTGTTCGGCGGGTTTCTTTGTCTCTGCCAATAGTATTTATTTTGCAGTAATGTTAAAAGTTCGTTTCAAAAGAAACCGGGTTATTAAAACCAAAACTTAAACACCAGCGACAATGAGTCAATGAATAAAAAAGCTGCTTTTTTCTGCGCAAAGTATTTTCATTTTTCGCTAAAAAACACAATGTTCTTGAAAAGAAAAATTCGCAAAAACTCGCGAAAAAAAAACCCATATATCACTTTTATATCAAATGCAAGCACACCAATTTGTTCTGTATCTACTCTGGTAATCACAAAGTTACAAATATACCTCATGGATTTGCTTCTACATTACGAAGAACTGGTTCACGGTCAGTGCTGCTTACCTCTCTTGGTCTCCCAGCTTCCGAAACACTCCTCTCAAAAGAGCCCCCCTCCCCTCCTTCTCCCTCATTCAAGAGATGGTAAATTCGTAAAAATGTAACCTCATAAACTCACTTGTTCATGATGCATTCCCATCTGCAACACCATTCATGCAGTGAATATCGTCTGTTTACTCACCAAATACATTTTCTTCCGCCTTCTGTCCCCTGCAACAAACGATCAAACAAAAACCAGTCAGAGAGCAAGTTAATTTAATTAATTATTATTAATTATTTGCTCTACATCAAACAACGAAACAAAAACCAATTAAACAATCAGCAGACAACGGTTTAATTTAATTAATTATAATTGGTGTCAACGAAGTGGTAAATCCTTCAATACGCGCACAATTTTCAAGCCCATGTTCATATGATTTTTCTTTTTAACTGTTTTAATCTTGGGTTTTTATTCTCCAGTGGTCATCTCTATCTTTAGTGGGTGCAAAGGTCCAGCCTGGATATTTTATTTATTTAATTTAGTTCTAGGTCACATAAAAGACCAAGAACACCGATAGGTAACTATTACTGAAATCATGAAGTCTAAAAAAGGAAAATTTAGACTGTTGCATTCGTATGACTTTCTCTACTTACTCTTCTATAAATCATACGTACAAAACATGCTTATATTTCTTTGTCTTTCATTTTTATTTTGTTTGTTAACCACGATCTCATTTTGCAGAATCTTGTCACCAGCGGCATCGGTGTGGAAGAATTTCGTCCTAAAGGACTTCTTTTTATGCCAGTATATGTAGTGATATGGGTATGTCGCTTTTAAGCACATCTGACAATGAACCCGACATTTATTTATTATTAGTATAACATCAATTACTTATTTATTCGTTTCATTGTAGATGTAAGGTGAATGGAATAAACTAAATCGATCGTTAAATTTTTTCAAAGCTGATGCTATGTGAATACTTTGAAATTTTGTTTTCTTTGCAGGAACATGAAAAAGAAATATAAAATAACAATTTTGAGGGTTAACGCCAGAAACAGTGTAAAATAAATTGTTTCGTAAATATTCTTGTATTACAAAGCAACTATTATTACATTGGATAATTATACACATTTGCAGATTCCTCAAGTCAGTTTCCTTACATTGCCGCTTAAAGCTTGTAAGTACAGAAACTTATTTCTACATCCATTGAGGCTATAGGGCCTTATTTATCAAAATGGACATAATTTCCATCAATTCCAGTCACTTGTTTCTCTCCTTTGTATTGTAGAATCAGTCTTTCATATTACGCATCAGAGGATAGCCGATGTTCTTTTTAACAACGGCTGTCACTTCCATATTTGAGAATTTGAGCTGTGTTATTGCCTTGGCCCAAACACGATAATTTTGATGTTTTGATGTTTTTAAGTAAGTCATTTGAAGTTCAAGATTTCGCCGCTGCAATAATTGCACTACTGCCCTCAGGAGGGCCCGGAGGTTTATGACATAAAATTATTAGTAATATGCAAGCTCTGTGACCGAAACAATAGAAAATATGACAATGAATAATACCTGAAATTTTTATTTCATTGTTCACTCTTTTACTTATTTAATAGCTTAATTCAGAGGTAATATGGGTATATAGTAGGCTTTGTGCGATAGTCAAATCTTTTAAAGCTTTGAGATTCCGTTCTCTTTGCACACGTAAGATATAAAAAAATGAATATCGATCTTCCATTTGACGAAAGTTTAAGTTATCCGAAACTCATGCAAATAACAAGGAATATTTCCCAAATAGTTCACTCTACAAAAAAAATGCAATCGCACATAAATTGTGTGTTTTACCAAGATCTACATTTTTGTATGGTAAGATTTGGTTTATCTCTTACGGTTTACTAGTTATTCAAAAGTCATCCAGACTAAACATAGGCTATAGACAGGAAATTCAAAATATACGTTTAATTTGTTATAAAAATATTCACACATATGGCATTTTACTGAAAATCGTTTGAGACATTTTCGAGAAAATAAAAATTTTCGGAACATTTTACATATGAAGGATAGCTTATAGAGGGGGAATTTTCTTTGAAATCCTCGTATCGCAGCATTGAAAGATATCGTGCGTAAATATCAACTTTGATTTTCAAAGGACTTTTTGTTTTTACGTTATTCTGTTCGTATACAGCCGCGCACACAGACACACGCATTAACCTTTTTCTAAAAATCTTCTTTTTCTCCAGGGAGGTCTGGAAAGATATTTCTGGTGAAATCTCGACATCGATTTTTTGGGTGGAATATAATACTTCCTCTACTTGCTGTACGTAGTAGAGAAAGTAAGAAGTAAATCTGAATTACATTTCTAGACCACGTTTCTGATACCTCTGTCTCACACAGGGATATGTATTCGGTTTTGTGAAGAAATGTGCATAGCCTGGTGCGGAAACGTTCATCGTCTACCCTGGGTCAAAACGCGTTCTGACTTTCAACAAAACTTAGATGTGACCGCAAGACCCCATGTCCGATAAGCCGCAGTATGGGATTGCGGCAAATCGATCTTTGAAGTTAACAATCAAATAAGTCCTTTGTCAACGGTTATGACATGGGGAATTAACGCCAAGGAATCAATGATATGATAATGGAAACTGCTTATTAAACACAGGCTGGAGCAAAACGCATAGCACATGGGGTTGATGTTTTTGCGAGAGTACGGCAGAATAGGCACGTCGATGCACTCTGTGTTCATCGCAATGGGACACTTAACAAGGGACACTTTGGGAAAGGGCGCGAGGATAAATTGGAATTTGTCCCTGATTTGGAAAGCTGTGGTAGCATCACTACAGACTATTTCTAACTTATATAGAAATTGTCACCTGCTCATTCTTTTGTTTTGTACAAATTACCACTACGTAAGCCTATCATTTTTCCCGTTAAAAATACGGAACACCAAAGAAGGTTATGACCAACTCATAAATGCTTACCTAAAATCACATTAACGTAACATTAGAGTGAAGAAAATAAAATATTGAATAAATACACATTGCATGTTTATTAATACCTTAAGGGAAGTGAAAAAAACAAACTCTTCATACTTGAAATTATTTTCTGCTTTTTAGTTTGGTTTGTTATTAGAGCGTGGCTATTTTTAATTAAGGTTTTTTAAGCTATAATTTAATTTATGTATGAGGTGAGCCGTGTAGAAAAACAGTCAGATATCTTACGAGTTAATATGTATTGACTGACGTTGATGCAGGTCGTTAAGCATTTCCAGGATGGAAATTAGCACAGCTAGAGGATGGAATGTGGGGATTTATGAAGCTCATGTAATGCAAGTGTGGGAACATTAGCACCCTGCCTTTAGACCATGAATCTCATAAATCTCTAATAAGACGAACCTCTCAGACAGGTGATAAACCTGGCACAATCTAAAAGTGACGGAATGTATTAAAACATTTCATCCGTTAACACAAACTGTAGTTTCGTATATCCTAAACACTGATTTTAAAACTAAAATACTATAATTCATATTTTGTCCATCACTTATGTACTATCTTTCACTAAACTAAATACCCAACTTCAGTGAGACCTGCGTGAAGGGTTACCTAACTTTCAGGCGTTACTTGACGGTATCAGAAAGAAATTTGTCAAATATGTATGCTTCCTTTGGTGTCCATCGACTCACCTCGCAACTTTGAAAGGCGATATTTCAGCAATCACTGTAAATTAAAACATAAATATTGCACACTGAAGGCTACTGCGCTTTCTCTACTCTTGTACAAACTCTTATTCCTATATCTTCTTCGTGTTAGTTGAGATAAACATTTGTACAAATTATCTTATTGCTTATTTCCTTGTAGGTGCAAGGGGAATATGGGAGAGCGATAGTCAGATCTTTTAAAGCTTTGAGATTCCGATCTCTTTGCAAGCTTAACATATAAAAAAATGAACAACGATATTCCATTTGGGGAAAGTTATGTTTTGCGAAACTGACACAAATATCAAGGAATATAACCGAAATGGTTCACTCTACAAAAAATTGATTCAGACGTAAAGTGTGTTTTAGCAAGATCTACATTTTTTGTATAGTATGATTTGGTCTATATCTAACGGTTTACCAGTTATGCAAAAGTCGTCCAGAGTAAATACGACTACAGGAGCTATAGCCAGAAAATTTAAGATATACATTTCATTTGCCATAAAAATATCTCAAACATATAACATTTTAATCAAAATCGTTAGACCATTTTCAAGAAAATCAAAATTTTCGAAAAATGTTCTATGTAAAGGGTAGTTTAGGGTGGGGCTATTTTCTTCAATATCGTCGTGTCGCATCCTTGAAAGACATTAAACTTAAATGCCAACTTTGTTTTTAACCGACCTTTCGTTTTTGAGTTATGCTGTCCACAGACTAACAGACACACATACACGGAACTTTGTCTAAATTTTTTTTTTTTTCAGAGAGGCTCAAAACATATTTCCGTTGAAATCTCGACATGAAATTTTTGGGTGGAACACAATACATCCCCTAGTTATCAGTAGAGAAAGTAAGAAATGAACAACGATGTTCCATTTCAAGAAAGCTTTAAGTTTTCAGAACCTCACGCACATGACAAGGAATATCTCCGAAATGGTTCACTCTACAAGAAAATTTATTGAGACATAAATTGTGTATTTTAGTAAGATCTACATATTTTGTATAGTACGATTTGGTCTATCTCTAACGGTTTACCAGTTATGCAAAAGTCGTCCAGAGTAAATACGACTACAGGTGCTATAGCCAGAAAATTCAAAATATACATTTCATTTGTCATAAAATATCTCGCACATATGGCATTTTAATTCAAATCGTTAAAGCCATATTCAAGAAAATCAAAATTTTCGAACAATCTTCCATGTAAAGGATAGTTTAGGGTGGGGCTATTTTCTTAAAAATCTTCGTGTCGCATTCTTGAAAGACATTAAACTTAAATACCAACTTTGGTTTTTAACCGACTTTTCGGTTTTGAGTTATGCTGTCAAGAGACAGACACACAGACTGACACACAGACACACACACGGTCCTTTTTCTGAAAATACTTTTTTTTTATTCAGGGGGCCTCAAAACATATATTTCCGGTGAAATCTCAACATCGAATTTTTGGGTGGAATTCAATACTTCTACTTTACGTAGTAGAGAAAGTAAAAACCAGAATATCGTTTTACGTAATGCGACTACAACGAAATAATGTATAAATCGGAATTGTAGCTGCTTTCTACGCTTTCCACTGTATAGTAATTGTCATTTATTTCTGTCGCCAGTCCTCCCGCTACTACCTTCTTCTAATCCTCTTCTCTGTGTGGTTTTATTGACTCGATCCGTTCAGGTAAAATGTGCCCTTTCACGCGTCCTTGTTCCAGGAGCTGCCCAGCTCCCTTGGCCTTCTTTAACCTTCATTCTCTTTACATGCCGGTATCAGCTCAGAATTCTTCTTTTTAGCCGATCAATGAATGCTTCTGCATTTCCATTCGTATACGAGAGTGTATCTTAAGGTTTTAATCATCACCTTTAATACAGAGTGACTGTATTCCCATATTCCCCTTGTACCTACCAGACAATTAGATCATTCCTGCAAATGTTTATCTCGGGTAACATGAAGATAGAGGTTTCTATGCATAGATCATTAATCAACCTGTCCTCTGCAAGTTGCTCTTGGCCTGCCACGCTTCCTTCTTCCAAGAGGTGAGTATTCTAAAAAGGTCTTGGGTCATCTTCCATTCTTCTAACGTGTCCATACCATTGAACACTTCGCCTTTCAATTCTCTTCAGCACTGTTTCCTTCATATCCATTCACAGCTCCCTGATTCATCAATAAACGATCCCAGATATTTAAACCTTTCAACGGCTGTAATAGTTCCTTGGAGTACAGAAACGGCTCGTCCAGTGAAAGAGAGTTATTCAGGAGATCTAAGGTAAATATCCACCCCAGCGTTCGCCTGGGTATTGAGACTATACAACGCAACGATACCCAAAGTTCTTTCTTTATAATGCTAGTATAGATTTTGTTCCATGTTTGCATTAGTTCTAAAGAGTGATTGCACCTTTACATACCTTGCTGGTGCTTTCATCAACGTTACAGCTCGGAAGGAGCTGGGGGGGGGGGGGGGGGGGGGGAGTGAGAGGCTCTATTTGTATTCTTGCCTTCTGACCGTATTCCACACCTTGTTTGATACCAGGCTGTGAATGGGGAGAGAGATGTTGCATATAACTGCCGCTTTAGATGTATACCCCAGGTGCTAAATGTGGCCCTTTTCAAAGAGGCAATCCTTTCTGAAATCCTGAACGAGAAGTTTCCTTAAAAGCATCTACAATCAATAAAAGTACTGCTATTGATCATTTAAATGCTGAATTGCTGAAATATATTCAAAAAAATTTCAAAGGAAGATTATTAAAATTCGACAAAGAAATGAAGGACTATTACGGAGGAATAGAAGACGAGTAAAATTATGTATGAGATTTTTGGTTGAGTTTGTCTGTTGCAATCTTCATGAGGAAAATATATTCTCAGTATTGGTGAATTTCAAATTCTAAGCAATGAAGCCTTCATTCACGAAAAATTTATCAATTTTTATTATCACCTCCTCTGCTTTTCTTATAGTATCATCATGTTAGAGAATCTAGCTGGACTGTTCTACCGTTGCGCAACAACTGAAGTAGTTTGACGCAACAGAGTCACTATTCAAATGTCAAAAATGGCTGATTCTTGCTTCGGTTAAGCACCCCATGCTGAAACAGATGAAAAAATTTGAAGAGGGAAACCTCAGATTTCAGAATACAACAGCAAATATGCTTGGAATCAATTTTAAAAAAATCGTATTTAACAAAATTATAAATTAACAGTACTTATTCCAACTTCTGACAGCATCTTAAAACAGGCATGGGCGCAAGAGGAGAGGTAGCGATTGAACTAGCCTTACCCACCACACACTGTTGCCGAGTGACGAAGGTTGTTTTGATACAACACGTGCAGCAGTGGGTTCGTTCCACCTGCGCGGCGGCAATAATGTGTACACTGTTATTAACTGTTTTATTTATATTAAACCTATTTTGCATACAATAATTATTACTGTGGTTATGCAAATTACATAATATTGAAGTTTATAACCTTCCTTTATCTTATGTATGTAATATTCTTACGCTTACGTGTTTCTCTTTCACAATAAACAAAACAGTAAGTTCTCATTGTTATTTAACCTTAAAAATATTTTAAAACTATTTTATCAGCTTAGTAAATTCTTCGATTTTAAATTTCATATTATGTTTAAAGTTTGAAACACGAAATGCAATAGTTTATCTTACATAAATCAATAATAAGCTAAATTCATAAAAATTGGAATCATATCGTTCCCCTTATATGTAATTTGAAAGTTTTAAAAGATTTGACTATCGATCAAAGTCTACTGTAGTCCCTTGCACCTACAAGGAAATAAGGAATAAGGTAATTTCTGTACGTGTTTCAACTAATACGAAGAAGATAGAGGAATAAGAGTGTGTAAAAATGGTTAGTACAAGAGTAGAGAAAGTCATGTGAGTGCAACACTTCAGCTTTTTTTAATGTTTTACCGATCACTCGGCTTAAAGCCTGCCAATGCTTAATAAATGTAAAAGTTAATTTTGTAGGCCATGACAGAACTCTGAAAACAACGGGCAAACTCGGGTGGAGCGCACGCAAATGAGCGGATATAGAAGCACTATTTAATGATGGTAATGGCTATTTAAAACTTATCTACCCCGCCCATTTGTGGTTCTGACAATTCCCCCGTGTTGATTGGTAGTCCACACTTACTTCCCCTTTGTTCACGATAGTGAGAGAAGTTCTGTGTGGACCTACAACACCAAGACAAATAAAAGCTCGTGTTTTTAAAAATGCTGTACACATTCACAAACACATCTACTATTTTTTACATTTACATGACTTATACAGCTTGTTTTATCTTTTTGAAGTTTATTGAGATAAATGCTGGCATCAATAGCTTTATTACACATTTCATTGGAAGTACAACCTCTCCCATTAATGCTGTCACAGCCTAAGCAGTGTCACTCCCAGCCTTGTGTGGATATTCGTCTGTTTATCTCTGTAAACAGAACTGCCATGCAGCGGCCGTCTAATTTGTAATACAGGTCATGCCATCATGCGGTAGGAGTCTGAATCTATTGAGTTTATAACAATAGTCCCTATGGTTGCTTTTCTACGCAAGTATTTCGTTTTCGTGGAGTTGGTGGTGATAAAATTGCCCCTTTTTATCATAAATTAATTTTTTTGTGAGCCAATAGATGAAGCAATCATAAAATGCATATTTGGATCTTTAGATTAGTTTGAGAGAGTGCATGCAAATTTACATACAAATCAAGCAAACCTGAATGCAGGGAATAAATTGCATATGCAAAAATGCAAAACTGAGAAAATAAAACACATACAAAAAGGGTAATTGGGGGGCAATCTGGTGTATTGAACATCTCAGTGTGTTTGTAAAAGCAGTGAATCGAGAAAAATCGATAGGATGTTTATCTGTTGGGAACTGATAAGCTTGATAGAAATAGGAAATTGATTTGGCATTTATCACACATAAAATTACATTTATATGGTCTTAGGGTGTTTTTTTCGAACATGCCTTTCTATTTTATCGTACTGTTGTGCCATTGTGTTCGGAGAACAACAATGAACGGAAAGAACCTAGCTGCCTCACGGCATATGTTGGACTTCCTAGAAAAAAAAAGGCGTTAAATGCCAGGCTGCCTCGCGCGCCTGCTGTGTGTATATCTTCACACCATTCACGCCGCAAACAGGTGTTTCTTACTTTCTTATCTCTTGGCCGTGAAGAGAGAAGGGTATTTCAAAGCTGTGAGCGATTGACTAACGCTTAAAGCGTACTGTCCATAGTTCCTTTGTACCTACAAGAAAATCAAATTTCTCAAATGGTTATATGATTAACGGAAGTAGCAATAGGGTTTTGTAAGAATAGAGTGTGCAAGAGTAGAGAAAGTCATGTGAGTGCAGCACCTCAGATTCTGTGGGCGGATTCAGGGGCTTCAAAACAATTATTTTCGGTGAAATCTTGATCTCTATTTATACACTACCTACTATGTAAATATATGGTACAGAAAGTAGAGAGTGTTACAGAAAAATCTGTGTCTGTGTTACACTCACATGACTTTCTCTACTCTTGTACTAACCATTCTTACAAAGTCTTATTCCTATATCTTCTTCGTGTTAGTTGAGATAAACATTTGTACAAATTATCTTATTGCTAATTTCCTTGTAGGAGCAAGGGGAATATTAGAATACAGTAGGTTTTGTGCGATAGTCAAATCTTTTAAAGCTTTGAGATCCCGTTCTCTTTGTACACGTAACACATAAAAACTGAACAACGATGATCCATTTCACGAAAGTTTTAAGTTTTCCGAAGCTCACACACATAACAAGGAATATCTCCGAAATGGTTCACTCTACAAGAAAATTTATTTGGACATAAATTGTGTATTTTAGCAAGATCTACACTTTTTGTATAGTATGATTTGGTCTATCTCTAACAGTTTACCAGTTATGCAAAAGTCATCCAGAGTAAATACGACTACAGGGGCTATAGCCAGAAAATTCAAGATATACATTTCATTTGTCACAAAAGTGTCTCAAACAGGGTAGTTTAGCGCGGGGCTATTTTCCTCAAAATCTTTGTGTTGCATTCTTGAAAGACATTAAACTTAAATACCAACTTTGATTTTTAACCGACTTTTTGTTTTTTAGTTATGCTGTCCACAGACACACAGACACACAGACCGATCTTACAATACAATATTTCCTCTACTTAGTAGAGAAAGTAAAAAGAAAGTTGAAAAACAAAGATATGTAAGACAAATGTAACTTAGAACTTCTGTTCATGTTTTTATCTCTTCCGCAATACAATGTCCCTTCACTTGGTTTGCTCGTGCTCATTAGGGCACTGCAGTGCTTGTCTTGAACCCTTCCAAACGTGGAATGAGATTTTTCTTGTCATATAAAGATATCTCTCTTTTATTACTTCCCCTGTGTCAGCATTTACGCAGTATCCTTGTCAGTTACAACTTCATTGTCTTGATCGTTTGTCATCCATTCTGGAATGCACTCTACATTGGCATCCCTAGCAGTCCAGTACATTTTTGGACTAGATATACGTTCATCGTTTTTATTTTCCATTGTCATTGGGATTTTAAAACAGGGTGATCGTGAGCTCAAATTAAAAATTTAGGAAAGGCACAATAAACTGTAGAGCCCAAGGGTCATTTCAGATTGGCATATCAAAAACGTATTTATTATTAATAAATATATTAATAATTTAAATACGGTTTGACATAGAACATTGAAATTCTGTGTGCGCTATATATTTAATGTTCTGTGTGTATAGGAACATATCCTTAAGTAACACATTTGTGGATTTCAGGTTTTCTGAAACGCTGGAGTCCATTGCATTACTGGAACATTTCTGGTGTTTCTTGTTTCCTGTTTATAAAACAAAAGACAGTGTCCGTAGGGAGCATGTTTCTGAATCGAGCAATATATCGCTGGCTGCAAAATCCCCAGACCATAAAAGACTTAACACTTTTTTTTCGTTGAAACTTCCAGATAGATAATATGGAGAAAAGAGCAAAGAAAAACTCTGAAGATATTCCACTGCAGTTTTTTTGCAGAAAGGAACAAACGACGATTCAGAGGTTCCACTTTACTTCTCTTTGGAGGTAAACCTCAACAATGCTCAGTTGATTGTGACGTTTTAGTATCGGAAGTTCGGTGAAATGGAATATCTTCCATACCACTACGTACACGGGAGACTAAGTAAGAACACAAATAGCGCCATACCGGTTCAGAGAAATGTCATTTTTTTTGAAAAATCAAACCAGTAAGAAGATAAATCTCGGAAATGAACCTTTTTTTAACATCTGATGTGTGACACTCGCATGACGACTTTGGTTAGAATGTCATATGTTTGAGATATTTTTATGGCAAAAGAATTTATATTTTGAATTTTCTGGCTATAGCACCCATAGTCCTGCTGACTCTGGATGACTTGAATAACGGGTAAACCGTAAGAGATAGACCAAATCTTACTATACAAAAATGTAGATCTTGCTGAAACACGCAAGCTATGTCCAAATACGTTTTTACTTTCTCTACTGGTAAGTAGGGGAAGTATTGTATTCCAGCCAAAAATTCGATGTCAAGATTTCACCAGAAATATATGTTTTAGGACCCCCTAAATCCAAAAAAAGAATTTTTAGAAAAAGGTCCGTGTCTGTGTCTGTGGACAACATAACTCAAAAACGAAAAGAAGGATAAAAACCAGAGTGGGTATTTAAGTTTAATATCTTTCAAGGATGCGACATGAAGATTTTGAAGAAAATAGCCCCACCCTAAACTCCCTTTACATGGAAAATTTTTCGAAAATTTTAATTTTCTTGAAAATGAATCTAAGGATTTTGATTAAAATGGCATATGTTTTAGATATTTGTATGACAAATGAAATGTATATCTTGAATTTTCTGACTATAGCCCCTGTAGTCGTATTTACTGTAGATGACTTTTGTATAACTGGTAAGATAGATCAAGTCATACTATACAAAAAATGTATAGCTAGCTAAAGTGCACAATTTATGTCCAAATAATTGTTCTTGTAGGGTGAACCATTTCGGAGATATTAATTTTTATGTGTGTGATTTTGGGAAAACAATACTTTCATGAAATGGATCATCGTTGTTCATTTTGTTATATGTTAAGTGTGCAATGACAACAGAATCTCAAACCTTTAAAATATTTGACTATCGCACAAAGTCTACTGTATTCTAATATTCCCCTTGTAGCTACAACGAAATAAGCAATAAGATAATTTGTACAAATGTTTAACACGAAGAAGATATAGGAATAACAGTTTGTAAGAATGGTTAGTACAAGAGTAGAGAAAGTCATGTGAGTGTAATATATCAGATTTTTTCTATAGGTCTCCTTTTTCTTTTTACTCGGGAAACCTCGAAACATTTACTCCCAGTAAAACTTTGGTATCAGTTCTTCACTGGATGGGTATGGCAAGCTTTGGAGGGGGACTTAGCACCTTGACTTAAGGGAGCTGTTTTGTTCCTTTGCTAGGTCACTCTCCAGGAGGGTTGGGGTGACAGAGGGTAAGGTGCCAAACAGCTACATATTAAAGCTCCATGGTGACAACTGGTGCAGTTGCTCCCCCCCCCCCCCCCCCCGCTGTAGGTTTATATACCCCCTGGTGGGCCCGGAAATCAGAGAGACTGTCCCCGATCCAGAGGATAGCCAACTAGGATGAGAGGTAAAATTAGAAGTGAAGTGAAAAGGAGAGATGTAATATCATTCTCAGTATTCACCTAGGGAACCGCCACGAGGATCAAACCCATGACCTCCCGAATGTCAGTCTAACACATTTCCATCCGAGTCATACCACTCAGTAAGTTGTACAGAAAATAAAAGATGTGTTTCTATTGTTATTATATTTATTATCAGCCTTGGGAATTTCTAAGCTTAAATCCAGAACACAAGGAAGAAAGGTTGAATTTTCACTGGACTATTGCCAAGAAGAGCGTAGATGACAATTACCCAGTCTTAGCATTTGCAGACAAGCCTTTACCTGTCTGTCAGTGACCTTTGACCTGGTGTTTTCCTCTTCGTAGGAATAAATGGTTCACATTCATGGATCATTAGACGTTCCTAAGTTAGCAAATACAACTTCTATTCGTCTCAACGAGAACCAATCACTGAATTCTTCAAAGCTCTAAACCAATTCTGCTATGTCCTCAAAAGAAAGGGGAAAAGGGAACAGGGAATTGGAATATTGCCGGTGACCCCTTTGTAGCAACAAGTCTTGAACCATTTAAATACAAAATACTTTAGAGAAGAAGTTAGTAATTGAGGGTGGTTAAGAAGACACTCAGCCAATTAGCGACCTCATTATACCATGACAAACTCTCGAGGAGACCTGCATTCATTTGTCAGTCGCTCAACGAGTTTTCAAGGACCCCACTTGAGTAGGTACGGTAAATTAAATGTATCGATATTGCCATGGTAACTAAAGAGTTTAAAATCCTTGTATAATTCTAATCCGCCAGAGAGAGAGAGAGAGAGAGAGAGAGCTCGGTTGCCCGCAAGTATTCCAGTCCTTTCAGAAGTACTTGCAGGTATATGCGATAGTATTGGGGTACCCATAGGTGAAGTTTATAAATCCGCAGATTTCATCTGAATATTTTAAAAATTTGTTTCCCTTCCTACGTTAAAAGTACATCTATATCATTTTTAACTCATTTTTGTTACAGAAACATTGTGTGCGCTGTTTGCAAAAGAAAATAGACTCACTCAACCTCGTTAGCTCCCTTAGGGACCAAATTAAGGAGCTACTTGATTGAGAACCAGCGAACTCTGGTCGAGAAGATTGCATAACTACGTCCCACCTCCAGCACTGCACCCCAATCATGACGCCTGTCAGAGGTGGGGGACGCAGCAGCCGGGCGGTAGGCCTGTTGTGCCATGCGGGATGTTAAGTTTAATAATTTTGTAAAGATAAACAAGCTAGCCTAATTCACCCGACTTTGGCATATCCCTTCGTGCGTTACAACAGTTGCAAAACGCAACGGCGCAATTTCTATGAAGCAGGTGCCAGTGGCTTGAGCGAACTTCATTCTAATTATCGGCAAACGGACGTACGAATCGAAAAATGCCATTATTTCATTTATCTCAAGATGCTTTTTATGAAAATGTAACGGAAGAGCAGAAAACTTCCGAACGGGCTGCGTAGTGTCAAGTGGTTTAAGAGTGCTTGGAGTACAAAGATACAAACATTCATTCATATATATTTAACATAACCACTTGAGAAGGTTTATTCGTAAGCCCTCATAAGAAAATGAAAACATGTCGTCTTATGCTTCAAATATAAACGCTCCGCAAGAAAGCGACAAAGGAACAAAATATACATGAAGAACTAAATGGTAATTATCCAGTTTATCTGTACTTCAAGAGCATTATAAATTAAAATAAAGAAGATAAAAATCTTAATGGCATGCAAACATTATGTGTGATTGTATAGGTGTATATATAGAGCAATTCCGCGAATATGTCATACCGATTGTTAAAATTTGAAATCAATGTTTCACTTTTTTTACAGAGGAAAGATGATGCTACATACTCCAAAGTATCTTATGAAGTGAAAAATAAATGTTTTTGACGTGAATATGGGTTCAAATTTCACTTCTTACCCACATATTTCCAAAACACTAAAAATAAGCCTGAATAACAGTGATCTTCATATCAATATTTCAGGAGCTATGTACAACTGTTTTAATTTTTTTGTTCTGTACATCACACAATGACTCTTCGAAACGTGTATATCACCAATAGTTTTCGACATTTATAAATAATCCTTAGAGCCTGTTTAATTATTACTGTGTGTCAATGTCAGTTAGTCACGGTAAATAAGGATAAAGTCCTCTGCAGGGAAAAGTAATAGACTGAAAAAAATATCCTGTTTGATTCTGCGTCATTACAATATAACAAATAAAAAAGTATCAGAAAGTTTTCTTCTATAGTCATTCGTTTTCCCACAAAACACGTGACTAACGGACAATTAGTGCTGGCGCCCTGTAGTCGTCATACGCCTACAGTGCTTATGAGACTTCTGTCAGGATAGTCCGTTTCTGACTCCATGGCTAAAACACCAGCTCAAAGACAACATGAATACAATGTCTGAAGGAGCAAGGCAGTTATGCACAATGGAAGGAAAAAATAAGAGTGACTATGAGGAAAGGAGGAGCAATACTGAAACAAACAAAACAAGGAAGGGAACACTTCGTCGCCAGCGGATGTGACTTAGAACTGGGAACAACAAGCAGTAAAAAGGTAGGGAACTAAAATCCAGCCTTACCACATACAAATATAGTTTCACACTACAATATAGAAAGGAAATAATGCCAACTTCATTACAGGAGGCTTTTTAAAATAATGTGAATTGTAAATTCTAACATCAAGTGGCCTATAAAGCCTATATGTTAATTGTTATTAAATTGTGTCTGTCTAACGTGAAATACTGAATGCCAATTATGCCAGGAATTAAATATTTCAGTCTACGTTCACTGTAAAGACTTCACGTTAATTACTGCTAATTATCAGTGATTAACGTGAACTTCTGGATGCCAATGTTAACAGCAAATCGATATTTCAATTGACACTTGTAATGAATCATGTTAATTGTGCCGCTCACACAGATACGAGGGCTGGAGAGAAATTAGTGGCAACACTGTTTTATCTCCGCGTAGGAAGCTTTGTTTGACCAGCGGTTGGCAAAACATGTAGGTGCTGTTGTAATAGGAGTGGTGTGTGTTGAATATAAGTCGACAAACCACATGTTTATCATGTTCGAACTGGGTAAAGATGAATTGGTCCGTGGTAACAACGCCAGGGAATGTCGCTCTAGGCTACGTGAAGCTTGTAGAATGAGGCTGCGCCCTATCGGACTGTGGCACGTTGGGGTGCAGCTTTTCATGCAGGGCGTGATAGCGTACATCAAGAACCAGATGGAGGTTGACATGCGGTCGAAATTATTATTAAGTATTATTATCATCATCATCATCATCATCGTTACAAGGAATCAAAGCTACAGAACCTTCTGTTTAATTTGCTGTTAAAACTTCTCATTAAATGAATTTCCAGTCAAGTAGCTGAAGAAATAAGCGTGTCAGTTTTATATAAGTCACCCTGTATGTATGATATATGTATTTAATGTATGTACTATACTCTCGCGTGCACGACGCCCGTTTCCCCTAAGATCGCTATTGAATTTACAACATTCAATCTATTCTTATCTGATTTCTTTCTACTTTCTTTGTGGTTAAAGTTTCATGGTTAGCAAAGCCCGTTCCACAGTGAAAGTGAACAAAGACTGATCAAATCTGAACTTATTTTTGATTATGATGTCAAAGATTTTTACTGCTGGCTTTTTAATAACGTAGCTTTGCTTAGCTCTCTTTCTGTCTCTCTCCTTCCATTCTTTTTCTTATAATGTCTACTCTACGCCCATTAATTGGGGGATCTTCTTTCTCTTGAGAAATCTCTTTAGAGTTCCTGTTGCTTTTTCTTTGTTCCCTGTGGTTTTTATGATCATTTATTTTTTATATAGCCCTTTTCATGTTCAACTTCAGCTCAGAAGTTCTCATGCTTACACTTCTTTCTGTTGTTCATGTTCCCAATCTATTATCTTTTTACAATAGAAAAAACACACTCGCCGATTGCTACAAACGCCCTTACCAACACTACAAAAGAATTTTCTAAGACATCTGAATTATTTAAGATCAACATTCTATGGGATTCTACATATGCAGTTCTAGCATTAAAATAGAAATGTATGATGTAATATGATGACGTCATTGCTGTTTTGTTGCTATGGTAGTTACGTTACATTGGTGCAAGAAATTTAGTAATTTTGTACGATTTATGCCGCAATAATAATCCGTTTTATATTAGGATTGCATAAAATGCATTTTCAGTGTTTCCCTCCTTATTAATATTACGAATTATTAACCGTTTTTGTAATAACAGTTGCAGAACGCAACGGCGGAAAACTTCGTCGTGCTTAGGAGAGAAGACGAGCGATGAGGTAATTCCCAGGCTTGAACTAGCTGTGTAGTCTGCAATAATAGACAATAATAGTCTTACAATATTTTCCAATTTACTTACAGGGTCTTTATTTTTTAGGGAATAAACTCATTCCTGTATATGTGGATTACACATTCTAAATTGCCGTAACAAAATCCATGCAAACATGAGGGCACATAATATTTCATTGTGATTTGTTCGTTTCTTATTAATGTTATTGTTCTGCTTTATTATTTAGTTATTATCTTTCTGTAGTTATTATTACTTTTATTATCATTATCATACTCATGATTTTATTAGTTCTACTATTATTGTTAGTTGTTATTAGTGTCACTAGAAATACATGTTTTGAAGCCCCCTGAATCCGTGTGTGACTGTGGACACCATAACTCAAAAACGAAAAGTCGGTTAACAACCAAAGTTGGTATTTCAGTTTAATGTCTTTTAAGGACGCGATACGAAGATTTTTAAGAAAATAGCCCCACCCTAAACTACCCTTTATATGGAAATTTTTCGAAAATTTTGATTTTCTTGAAAATGACTAACGATTTTGATTAAAATGTCATATATTTGAGATATTTTTATGACAAATGAAATGTATATCTTGAATTTTCTGGCTATAGCCCTGTAGTCCTATTTACTCTGGATGACTTTTGCATAACTGGTAAACCGTTAGAGATAGACCAAAACTTACTGTACAAAAAATTTGTTGTTAGCTAATGCTGGATTTCTGACAATGAAGTCATTAATCCTCTTGCTCTCCAATATTTTTCACTGATGGATGGGGCAGTAGAAGTGGCTGGGCATATTTTAAGGTGGTCTCGGTCCATTTCCTCTTGCAGATCACATAGAGGACAGAGTGGTGAAGAATATATCCCAATTCTGTTTAAATGTTTTGCCAGACAATCATGTCCTGTAATCAACCTGAAGGTTGCAACTGCTGTTTTTCGAGGATACTCAGGAATCACTGTTTGAATGTTTCGTAGTTCCCATCTTTTATTCTTTGATTTTTCATAGTAATATTTTGCAACAATTTTTTTGAATTCAGAGTTGACTAATCTTTTAGCTGCATAAAATGGTAAATTAACTATAGATTTTTGTACACCGCTGGTACCCTTTTTTGCAAGAAAATCAGCTTTCTCATTACCACTCAGTCCACAGTGAGCCAGTATCCATTGGAAGACTAGGTGTTTTTGAAGTGCTGTTAGATGGCTAAGCATCTTCCAACATTCTATAATAGTTTGGTTTTTTGGTGACAACTTGGAAGTAATTGCTATAATTGCTGCCCTTGAATCTGAGAGAATAACTGCTTGCTGAAAATGTGAAATTCTGTACAAAAGATTTTGTAGGGCCATTCGAATTGCTTCAATTTCTCCATCAAAGTTAGTAGTTCCATAACTTAAAGATTTGTAATAGGAAAAGAGGTGACATGTGACTCCAGCACCTGCTCCATCTTGGTTTGATATCAATGATCCATCAGTATAAATATGGAGCCATTCGTGTTCTGGAAATCTAGTATGGATTGTCTCTAATGCCAATAATTTTAGAACACTAGTTGGAGTATCACTTTTTTTAACTTCTTCTGTCAGGTGTAAATAATATGTGATGTCTAATGTATGATATTGATAAAATACACAATTTACGTCTAAATAGGTTTTTTGTAGACTAAACCATTGCGGAGATATTCCTTGTCAGATGGTGTTTGGCAAGAGAGTATATTGCTTCGTTCCTTTTAGTCTCGTCTTAGTTCTGCTTAATGGAGTTTCAGCGATCTTTGCTTTCTATCCAGTATACATACATAAATACATACACACATACACAGATACACACATCCCTCTGTCCCTCTGTACTCCTAGACCTTGTCTTCCCTATGCTTCCATTATAACTGTTGTTCAACAACACAGCAAAAATATATAGGAATTATGAAGAATACAAGGGCCTATAAATCGACTGAAAACCCTTTTTTACACACTTACAATGTAAATTATTAATGCTATTATGAACCTATAAAGTAAACTCACACATAAAAGATCGCGCAGAAACAAAAAGTTAGGTTAGAAATCTGAAGGCCAACGTGGGATATATATAAGGAACAGCAGGACCATGCAACGACAGTGGCACTACCTCTTACCCACGAACAAGTGACTGGCAGGTATTGGTGGCAAACCGGCAAACTACTATTACTGAAAATCTCCCACACATATGCAGGAAAAAATATATCATGGATCATTAAACCGGAATCTTAACTGAAAAGTGGTTTTATCTCACGCAATATTCTAACATTTACAAATGCATTGATCTTAATATCTTATTGTTAGCAATTTAGGTTAACTTTATATTATGAATGAATAAATAGATCCGTTCGACTCATTAGCCAACTGGAGTTTAAGCTTACTGCAGATTACTCACGAAATAAGCCTCTATAATGTATACGTATTTGTAGGTAGCTTACGCATATTGCATACGACAGATAGCTTCAGTATTCTGAAAATTGTCAAGTAAAGCACCCAATGAAAGAACCTGACGAGTTGCACTCACATGAATTTCTCTACTCTTGTACTAACCATTCTTACAAACTTTTATTACTATATCTTCCTCGTGTTAGTTGAGATAAACAATAGAACTTCAGCGATAGTCAAATTTTCTAAATCTTTCAAATTCCGTTCTCTTTGCACAGTCAACATATAAAGTACAATATTTCTTCTATTTGCTAGTAGACAAAATAAAAAGAATAACGATGTTCTATTTGACAGAAGTATTAGTTCTCCAAAACTCGCACAAATAACAATTAACATCCTCGAAATGTTGATCCAATTCTGAGACAGACTATATTTTTTGAAATGCCTCAGGGGTCTCCGTCTATAGGGGATATGTGAATAGCGACCACAAGGTACCCAAGCTGAGCAGAACATTACTTCCACTTACTGGTGTTTTGCTCCTCACTGTAACTTTTCTACCTGACCTTACCTTCGTCATCTCTTGTTCTCTTCCGACCCCGATGCTATTAGGGTTCCCGAGGGCTAGGGAGTCTTTATTTTTCCAACCTCTCCATTTCTCTATAAAATCTTAACCCCTAACATGCTGACCTGTCATGGCATGTAATACGTCCTCTGATTGGTGATCAGAGGATATGGTCGGTGAATTTATTTTGATAACTCTCCCGGTCAGGTCGGTGAGACCCGTAAACCAACGACAGGTGTGGTCCTCCAGACATTCTGGGGGTTGTGAGAGAGTGATGTGACCGCCAAAACATAAAAATATGGTGCTCTCTAGAAAACGGTTACTATTACTGCTTCTCTTCAATATCATTGTGAAAAATATTGGAGAGCAAGAGGATTAATGACTTCATTGTCAGAAATCCAGCATTAGCTAACAACAACATATTTTTTGAAAAGTACAATTATTGTCTTACTTCAGAGTTAGAAGGGAACAGTCCCAAAGAACCCCTACCTCAAAAGAAAACAAGGCGCAGTATAAATTTGAAATTATGGGGGGGAACCATTTTGAACGTTCTATAATTCCAGTTAGAAAATGGTACACGCCATTAGGAAACTTAAATTTATTAATAAGTTGACGTGGTAAAGAGTGGCTTTTATTTCCTCTTACAACATTCAGGTTTATCCTCCGAGGGCCTTCCTTGGTACCTCATTCAGTGCTTTAAGTAACAGCAGGGGGATTTAACCAAAATAATAATCTTCAGCTTATAACCTGATTCTAACCATTACTCGTTCCACGTTTTCCAAAATCGTCCTTAATCTTCGCACTCTTCATACCTACAATAAACAGCTTTGCTAATTTTTATGTATTTTTACTGCCTTTACTACGCATAGGAAGTAGAGGAAGCATTGTTTTTGACCCAAAAATTGACGTTATTTCACAGTAAATATATGTTTCGAAGCACCTGAGTAAAAAAGCACTTTTAGAAAAATATTAGTGTGCATAACAAAGTCAGTTAAAAACCAAGAAAATTACTCCACGCTAAACTATGTTTACATTGAAAATTTTTACTATCTCAAAAACGTCACTAATGATTTTAATTAAAATGCCACATTTTAAAGTTATTTTTATGGCTACAGAAACATATATTTCTAACTTTCTCGCTATAGAATATGTAGTCCTGTTTACTCTTGATGACTTTTGCATAACTAGTAAGCCCTAAGAGATAGACCAGATCTTAGTGTAGAGTGAACCATTTCGGAGATACTTCCTGTCATTTGTGTGACTTTTGCAATACTGAAACTTTGTCAAATTGGAAGGTCATTATTCCCTGTTTGATGTCTTAGGCGTAAAAAGAGAAGCAAATTTCTAAGTTTTAAAATATGTAAATTAGCAGTTCTTGGGGTAGCAGCCGTGTAATATTTAAAAAGTTTTCGAGCTGAAATGTGAACATAGAGACAGCAGAAAGGCCTCCTGACATTATCAAGTTAAGATATAGCCAGCATAGGCGGACTTCTTTTGTCTTGTGTTATGAAGAAGAAAGTGAGATGAATTAAAATTTAACGTCTCGATGTAAAGTATTTATTATAAACCAAAGCGAAAAGAACAGTGAATTTGTTGCGATTTTTCAAGACTGGACTATGGTGCAAGTAATAATTATTGTGATCAAACTATCGCGTGAGTTTTAGCAGAAAAGTTGACTTCAAAATAATCTTCGACTGTGTCTAGTAATTATTCCATTAGAGACCGAACACGCCATTGTTTATCGGATTTTCCTTGTAAGTGATTTGTTGAAAAATAATGATTTAGGTTGAAAATTTCATAAAAGTGAAATAGATTATTTAATCTATGTTATGTATGCGTATTACCCCTGAGATTAGTGATTATTAAAAGAATCGTGGGGCTCCCCGGAGAAGTTTAGGTTGCGGATAGCAGAGCCACGCTAAGGCTTCCATCCGATCATTAATAGTAACAAGCGGAACATACAATAAAACGCATATAAAAAACAAGAGGTTCCAGATGTCGCACCAGCGGGTGACTAGTGGATATAATAATTAAATGGCAAACAAAAAGGCCAAAAGCTAAGCATCTAGGCATCACCATCCAAACAGGGCAACATGTTTCACTAAACACATAACAGAGAAAATAACACAAGCAATAATGGCTATGTATGATAGCCACATCAAACAGTTTAGCCTAGAGACATTGATGCCACTATCAAAATAATACCAATAGTGACCTAGGCTATAAAACTCATTTGGTCACTGAAGCTGCTCTTGCAATGGACAAAACGTGTATAATTATTAGTTTAATATGTGTAGGACGAGGTTTTGTGAAACTACGTTGGTAGAAGTGTTTCATGCCAGGGCTTGGGTGAATGACACTCAGTCAAAGGGTTGTTTAAAGGTATGCGAGAAAAAATCTGACAAAAAGCAGACACAACTCTCTTGCAGTGTAACCGAACACAACGCTTCAATGTAGTGAACGGCAGAACAGAAAACTACTCTTCGACGTAAAGTGACAATTTGTTCACACTGTGTGCTGATCAAACTGTAGAGGTGTGAAGATACGTGCAAACATGAAAACACATTCTTACATACATCTAGTTATTACAAAAGCGAGTGAACCAGAAAAACTTTTGGGAAAATAAATTTTTTTCTCAGTCGAGTGATTTCCTAAGAAACTTCCAAACTAGATCCAGGACGTCCAACACTCTGATATGTATAGATAAGAGTCATCCATGCAAGAGCGACCCAAGGAAAACATCATCATCCCGAAGGTTCATCCTTCCATCCAAAGTAACAAATTACGCGGTGACTCAGTGAAACGGGCAAAAAGTCTAGCCGCACTAGAAAAGATCAAACACTCTAAATAAAAAGACGATTGGAGTATCAAGGACTTTGAGGTCCAGGCTTGTATACCTCCTAACAAGAAATAGTCCGAACATCAGTGACCAAAAAGTGAATTCTTTGCTACAGCGGCCATGATTGACCGATCCTGGGCAGCAGCGAAGTACAAGAAAATTAACAATAAGATAATTTCTGCAGTTGCTTATCTCGACGAACATAAAGAATATAAAAGAATAATAGTTTGTAAGAATAATGATTACAAGAACGGAGAAAGTAATGTTTTAAGAATATTTGCTATGTTGTGATGTGCTGAATTGCCGCGGTACACGCCCTTGGCTACAGCGCGAGCATTGACCAGCCTTCATATGCGTCTAAGTGTTGCAATATTTCACGCGAGATATTACATATATCCCTTGCGTTGTTTACTTGTTGCCAACATAGCTACTATCCGTGTTGCGTATCGCCAGTCAGCCTCTATGCATGTAAACATGATAACAGCCAGCAATGTGTGTGTGTGTGTGTGTGTGTGTGTGTGTGTGTGTGTGTGTGTGTGTGTGTGTGTGTGTGTGTGTGTGTGTGTGTGTGTGATAAGCTCACATGAACAACTCGACAATTTCACATTCTTTCCGATACGCCTCTCGGTAGGAGCGAGAGATATCCATTTGTGTTATGCTCGCATTATTGACTGTACATCAACTTATAAGTATTTCGCTATTCTAATAAACAAGATAACAAGCGATCGCAGCGCTCGGCTATCAAGATCAATACGCCAGGTAGTATGTATAATTAGTACTTTGACACCTCTTTCGTTTCTTTTTGTTTATGAAACATTTTTCGAAAATTTTGATTTTCTTGAAAATAGCTCTAACGATTTTGATTAAAACGTTTGAGATATTTTTATGACAAATGAGATGTAAATCTGGAATTTTCTGCCTATAGCCTATGTAAACCGTAAGACATGGAACAAATCTTACTATACAAAAATGTAGATCGCACTTAAATACACAATTTATCTTTCGTGAAAAGGAACATCGTTGTTCATTTTTTATATGTTAACCGTGCAAAGAGAAGGGGATCACAAAGCTTTGAAGGATTTGACTATCGCTCAAAGTCTACTTATTCTAATATTCCCCTTGCATCTACAAGGAAATAAGCAATAAGATAATTTGTACAAATGTTTATCTCAACTAACACGAAGAAGATATAGGAATAGGAGTTTGTAAGAATGGTTACTACAAGAGTAGAGAAAGTCATGTGAGTGCACCACATCAGATTTTGTTTATTCCCAGAACATTCAAGACATACGTTTCATTTGTCATGAAAAGGTATTTTATATTGTGTTTTAACCAAAATCGTAAAAGCTATTTTTGAGAAAATAAAAATTTTCTATATTTTTTATGTAAATGGTACATTGAGTTAGGCAATTTTCTTCGAAATCTTCGTGTTGCATCCTTGGAAGATACTTATGTTAAATGCCAACTGTGGTATGTAACCAAAGGTTTGGTTTCTGAGTTCATAGACATTACCCATCTATCCCCCCCCCCCTCGCTTTCTTTCTTTCTTGTTGTCCATGGTTGCATGTACTGCGTTCAGGCGGCGTGACGATCACTGAGTACAGCTGTTGGTTGTCAACAGAAGAACACGTGTGTATAAGCAACGCATTTCCAGTATTATTTAGAGTTCTCGTTCTTTATAATCTATTTTCTTCATTAGGCTGCAGACCCTGGAGTAAAGCTAGATGAAATTCCTATTATTCTGGGATCAATATAAATTTTCCTTCAGATGATGCAAAACCATTGATTCAGTTTCTGGAAGAGAAACTATCATTGAGAATAAACAATTCACCAATAGAATCAACCACAAGTCATGGAACAACAATTCATGCCGTTTTTTCACGGTTCCTAGAAAATTTAGAATCGAAAGTTTTCATTACTTATTTTAGTTATAATAAAACGATACTTTCTCTTCTTAAGAACGAAGATGATGCACAGTGACATATCTATATATTTTTATGTAAATAAATTCATGATAAACACAATCTATGCTATTCAAAAGTGATTGATGAATAATAAAATCTTTCACCTGGATCAGGGGGCCTTAAAACATATACTTCCAGTAAAATCTCAACGTCAAAATTTTGGATCCAATACTTCCCCTAGTTACTGTGCGTTGCAGAGAAGGTATAAACGATTATTTTTTCTTTTTTAGTTTTAGGGACTTTCAAAGCATACATTTCCGGTGAAATTTCTGTATCGCACTTTTGGGCGGAATGTAATATTTCCCCTACTTACTTACTACCCGTAACACAGCAAGATCTATAGAAAATGATACGTCGACAGCTTTGGAAGTTCAGTGTTGGATTGAACACGCTATGTAAATATTGAAAGGTAACCAGTTCACTTTACAACTAATACGGACAAAGTGAAGTGCATCTTAGATTATGTAATCTTGCAGTGTTGGCGCCTTGTCTGGGTCAAATGTTGACCTTATGAATCAACTAATGAATAATAATCTATCCGCTCGTGTAGGAGTAACCAATCTTCTCCCAACAGCAAACAAATGGTTCATATGCCATAGTAATAACTAGATGAATGAGAACATTCAGCAAATATACGCTTTATATATATGTGAATGTGTAACTGAAAAACTATCCTTATGTGTTAGATTCACATCACTTTCTCTACTCACTATTCTTTCTACTAGGTATTTATACTAAGGAACGTACTTTATACAAAAACTATCAATATTTCTACGTAAGTAATACATGAATATTCTTAAAAATCTGATGTGTTGCACTCACATTACTTTCTCTACTCTTGTACTGACCATTCTCACAAACTCTTATTCCTATATCTTCGTGTTAGTCAACATAAACATTTGTACAACTTATCTTATTGCTTATTTCCTTGTAGGTGCAATGGCAATCTTAGAATACAGTAGGCTTTGCGCGATAGTCAAATGTTTTAAAGCCTTCAAATTCCATTCTCTTTGCACGGTTAACATATAAAAAATGAACAACAATGTTCCATTTGAAGGAAGCTTGTTTTCCAAAACTCGCACAAATTACAAGCAATATCTTCGAAAATTTATTTCGACGTAAATTCTGTATTTTAGCAAGATCTACATTTTTTGTATAGTATGATTTGGTCTATCTCTTACTGTTTAGCAGTTAAGTAAAAGGCATCGAGAGTAAACATGGGTTACAGCCAGAAAATTCTAGATATACATTTAATTTGCCATAAAATATTTTAAAAAAGTGGCATCCTAATCAAAATCGTTAGGAGCATTTTCAACAACATCAAAACTTTCGAAAAAAATTTTCATTTAAAGGGTAGTTCAGTGTGGAGGAATTCTCTTTAAACTCTTTGTGTCGCATCCTTGAAAGACATTAAACTTAAATAATACAGTTGTGCTGTCGATAGACTGACAGACACATAAAGACACACATACACGGAACTTTTTCTAAAAATGCCATTTTTTGGATTCAAGGTGTCTCAAAACGTATTTCTGGCGAAATCTCGACATCAACTTTTTGGGTGGAATACAATACTTCCTTTACTTACTATCCGTAGTAGAGAAAGTGTTAATATGAAACGTTTTATGGACGGAGAAACGAAAAATAGGTTAGTTTCACCACTGAAATCATATTGCTGGCATACTTTACAGTGCTGGTAATTATGCGGGTTTTCTTACAGGCACTTTGGAGAAAATTATCTTTGGCATGGTTGCGCCATTGTTGTGTTTCGTGGTATTTGCGCTACCAGTGTCAGAAATAGGGTATTTTCGCCATCATAATAAGCCCTTTTAATGCTAGAATTGCATTTATTTCGGAGAAATCTTGGTATGCAATTGTTTGGATAGATTGCAGCACTTCTATTACTTATTACACTAGTGTTAAATAGTCCAGTTGTGAAACATACATGCGGAAGTTTCAACCAAGAACAGCGGTGACTAGAACTGAACCGGAAACAGCTGGTAATTATGTCTCTGTGGCGTTAAAATCGTGACAACCAGACAGTGCACGTAAACAAGTCGACTGTTGCAGATGCATGCAAGCGACAGTGCGTGCAGTTTCTCTTCTAGTGCAAACTCCTCAGCTCACAATTAATTCAAGTGGAGAAACGAGGCCATTAAAGGGTATCGCGAGGTTCCTAAGCGTTTATTTAATCAACAGTAGTAAACATTATTTACCTACATACTCCTACATGCTTATACAAAACCGAGGAATGTATCTTTGATTTTTATTCTCTGCAAGAAGTCCACCCAGAAATTCAATACGGAGAAGCTAAAAGAAGCCCTTGTTTACTCCCGTGCCTGACAGATAGTCACCCAGTATACTCGTTTACATTGCTGCAGTTCGGACAACAGACTTGCAGGTATGCGGGATCAGGCATAAACAGCATCATTCTTCCCTTTCAATTCTGTAGTTACTCTTGTGGTGTGTGCAGCTGAAGTTTTGTTTTGTGGCACCCACGCGACCTTTTACCTTACAGTTTATGCAATATACTTTTTATTCTCTACATATATCGTATACTTAAGCAATGCGTATGTTATATATTGAGTGGTTTAAAAATCTAGGGTGTTTATTCCGTTAGCTATATTTGCACTACTTTCTAGGTAGCTATTTACTTGTTTTTGTTTGCAATACTGCAGCTTATAACCATAGCATACTACTATAACTGCTGCCACCGCCACAAATAATAACAGTGATAATAACAAAATTAATAGTAATAACAATAACAAAAGTAAAGTGACGTTTCACGGGCTAAAATGACACTGTAATGGAAAAAATCTGATGTGTTGCACTCACATGTCTTACTCTACTCTTGTACTAACCATTCTTACAAACTCTTATTCCTATATCTTCTTCGTGTTAGTTGAGATAAACATTTGTACAAATTATCTTATTGCTTATTTCCTTGCAGGTGCAAGGGGAATGTTAGAATACAGTAGGCCTTGTGCGATAGTCAAATCTTTTAAAGCTTTGAGATTCTGTTGTCTTTGCACACTTAACATATAAAAAAATTAACAACGATTATCCATTTCACGAAAGTTTTAAGCTTTCCGAAACTCACACACATAACAAAGAATATCTCCGAAATGGTTCGCCTTACAAGAACATTTATTTGGTCATAAATTGTGTATTTTAGCAAGATCTACATTTTTTGTATAGTATGATTTGGTCTATCTCTAACGGTTTACCAGTTATGCAAAAGTCGTCCAGAGTAAATACGACTACAGGGGCTATAGCCAGAAAATTCAAGATATATATTTCATTTGTCATCAAAAGATCTCAAGCATATGACATTTTAATCAAAATCTTTAGAGCCATTTTCAATAAAATCAAAATTTTCGAAAAAGTTCCATGTAAAGCAGGGGAAGACAACTTCGGGCCGTGTGACGTATTTAAACGAAGAGCCAGCTTGTACGTTCGTGTGACGTCAGGCGAGAGCAGTGTATTGCTATGCAGCCTAGATCAGCGGCGCATGTGTTCAGTTCCCCGTGTTTCACCCCAGTTTGAGACCAGGCTTCAAGATGTAGAAACATTGTCAACTACGTTTCAGATGTTTGCGACCCCGTATTCATTGGATGTTGATAATGTTTCTAGCAGGTTGCAAATTGAATTGATAAATTTACAGAGCGACGATTTGCTGAAGGACAAATATAAACACAAGGAAGACTTGGCTGATTGTTATAAGAATGTTCCTCAAACCAGATTTCTGAGGTTATATGGCCTTGTTGCACGGATATTATGTATGTTTGGTTCTACGTATGTGTGCGAACAATTCTTTTCGGTTATGAACGTTTCTAAGTCAAAATCTCGAAGCATATCTAACATGCAGTCCTCGGTTACAAATGTGCCGTACATTACGCCCTAACATTGACAAACTAGTTAAACAAAAGCGAAACGGCAAATGTCGGAAAATGTCCACCTAATTGTTCTGTATAGCTCTCTTCTAGCTCAGGCAAAATAGTTATATTTCTGTTCTATGAGCGTTATAACATGACTGTTCACATAAACTAGAATTATATATATGGCATAAAACCGAAATGTAATTATTTATAATCTGTGACTATTCCGTAATTGAAACAGTCAACATCAAGATTACGATGTCCCGTATCCCATTTCCTGTTGCCCGCTGTGACGTCACACGTTCAACTGGATTGCTCTGGGAGCATGTGTGCTGAGTGGGTTGACGTCACAGCAGCGTTACTTGTCTTCCCATGATGTAAAGGGTAGTTTAGGGTGGGGCTATTTTCTTCAAAATCTTCGTGTCGCATCCTTGAAAGACATTAAACTTAAATACCAACTTTGGTTTTTAACCGACTTTTAGTTTTTGAGTTATACTGTCCACAGATACACAGACACACCAGACACAAACACACACACACACACACACACACACACACACACACACACACACACACACACACACACACACACACACAGACACACACGGACCATTTTCTAAAAATGCTTTTTTTGGATTCAGGGGGCCTCAAAATATATATTTCCGGTGGAATCTCGACATCAAATTTTTGGGTGGAATACAATACTTCCTCTACTTACCAGTAGAGAAAGTAAAAAGTGTCCTTGAACTCCAGAATGCAACTAGCATGTTTGTAGCTGTGAACATAAGTGCGTGATTACATGATTGAAAACTAGATGGAAGCACCAGTTGGACGGTGTATCCGTTTTCTTTAAACATGTGAAAACAAGTCATCTGGTGTGTCCACGCCGGCAGAGCAATTTTAGAAACGCCAATTTTCGAGCATTTACTTATAAAATGTGAAGTTAGAGTGAGTTTATTAATTGCTTAATGTTCTTGGGACTTAAAGGCCACAGCACTAAATTCTGTTATTTGCACTACATTTTAGAGCAGTTACTTTTTGCTTCGCTTTGCAATACGTCTGTCAATCCGTCCCGGCAGAGGGGAGAGGTTAGAGTGCAATGTTCTCTTTTTAAATGTGCTAGGAAGTTCTGAACAGTAGGGAGTGTGGGAACCGGCCCACCGCTAGCGGGTAAATTTCTATGGCCGCCCTGATAATGGGATCTGCACTTTCCCATGTATATCCAGGGGGACAAAGTGTTAGTTCCTCTGCTCAGTGTTGTGTTTTGTGGTTGCTCATGTGCATAAGTGACAGTGACGTACTATTTTGAGGGGTGGAAGACAGCTTCTCAACGGTAAAAGCGCAACTGAGACAGCGAGCAGGCAACTTCAACACACACCCTCACTATCAGCACGCGGAACTCTTTCCCGGTTATTTTAATGTTTGTGGATTACCATTTCTAAGATATTTCTTATGTATGGTCTTAATTTCCAAATACGTATGGTTCTATCAAATGGGAAGGCGCTATTCTTTTCGTTTTACTCCTGGTAGTGCAAATAGAACGGAATTTAAAAATCATTCCATGGTGACCAGCTGTTAACAGAATTGACTACCAACTAAGCCTACTGTATTTCCCTACTTCCTACATGGAACATAGATATAATAAAGTTATTTCTATAAATGTGTATCTCGATTAAGAAAGAAGTGCTTATAAGAGTAGTTGCACAGTGAGTAGAGAAATTCATGTGAGTATAACACGCTCGCATACTGCCACCTATCCATAGCAGGAAGGAGTAGTATTGCATTCTATTAAACATTGATTTGGATATTTTACAGAAATTACATAAGGAGTTCACTATGAAAATGATGTGATAGAGGAAGGAGATAAAACTTATGAGCGATGTGCTCAGTCGGTTACAAAGCTGATCATCTGCACTGCAGCTACAGTTTCCAGTGCTGGAGTTGGATTTCAAGTGTTCATCTACAATACAGTAATATTGACGTCCACTATTTACTTCAGCCAGACGTATCATCAGCAGTAGAGTTTAAGTTCTTAAGGTATATTCATGTGGAGATATGCTTGCTTGCAAAACTTCCTACAGTGTTTATGTAAGCATGAGTAGCTGTCTCAACGTGTCTCGATTTCATGACTCTTTTGAGCTTCTGTTGCAATATTTTGCATTTGCTTCGTATTCTTGGCACAATGACCATGAGTCAGTGGCGTAGCGTGGTGTATGCACTTTGAACTAGTGTTAAGGGTACACTTGGGTGACACTCTACAATTATTATCGGATTTTGTTCAAACTCATATCAGTCAACACATGTAAGGAATAATTTACATTCAAATTTTCATTGAAATATATTAACACCTTTTCACATACCTAACATACTCCACACTATGGAGATTTCAAATGTTTGATAATTTTAAGTATTATTCTTTTATAGATAAGTACTCTGAAAATAATTTTGGGAAGAGAGAATTTTGTAATGCTTTAGTTCATCGAATAAAAATTAACTTAGAAAACAACATTGCAACACAATTGCTATAGTTTTCATAGAACTTTAGAATTCACCAACTGGTAAACATTAACATTACAGAAACATTACTTCAACAATTTTTTTATGCATTCACAGTTTGTAGATACGGAGCACTAGGTTTCCAGGAAATGCAGCGTAAACCGCGCGGATGCACATGAGCAATCCGCATACCCTATCTTCGGTTTCTTGGTGTATTTTTCTCTTACACGTTCACACACACTATTGTCCAAAATGCTGATTGTTGTACTCTGATATATACAGTAGACGATAAAAATATGAAATTAACCTTCACTGTCAAACAAAATACTTAAAACTTAGCTTTAAAGCTTATTAACATTAACAAGTGGGATGCACTTTTCTGCGTTACATCCAGTGCACAAGCCCCAGCCGCTCTGTTTCAATGCTTGGTTTGGTACATAAACAACACATCCATAGCCGATTGTTCGAAATATACTTCTCAGCAAGTATTAAGGCAGTTGGATTGGTATATGTATATACAATAGAAAAAGTTAACTATGTAAAACTGGCAGGGTATGCAACACATCACCCACATCCGTTGACGCCATGAGTCATAAGACTATGTTATAGCCAACAGCAAATGGAACTGTCAGAAAGGAAGCAAAACAGACTTCCAGAAGTATATGCTACGACAGCAAAGAATCATTTAAACAACCTGAGACTTTAAACAGTTCAGTCGAACCGAAATTTGGATATCCTCTTAGTAACAAAATTAGCATCCTCTTCGTGATTTTCTTCTGTCGCTAAATGAATTTTCCTATCATCCCTTTCATCACTATAGTTCATTTCCTTCTCCACCTACATAGCATTCATTGGTGGATCACCCATCTTGGGTATGCTATGACTCAAAGTTTGGTTGTTTCTCAAGAGGTCCAAGACATTGGCAAAACATTATGGCTTCGAAGGACAATCTGATCCCCAGCCCCTGGGCAGTAACCATTATAGAAATGTCATCCAGAATGACGATGACTTCTGAAAACTGTCCAAGAAAATTCAACATTTATATGTCATTAGTTCATGAAAGTAGGTACCTCAAACATGTGGTATTTTAATCAAAATCATTGCTATTTTTTATGAGCTCAAACTGTTCGAAAAATGTTCCATATAAAAGCCAGTCTCACGAAAGGTATTTTCTTGAAAAGTTTGGTGTGACATCCTTGGAAAATGCTGGACTTCAATACTAAGTTTGGTATATAACTGACTTCGTTTTGGGGTTACACTGTTTACACACATATTTTTCTAAAATGGTTCCTTTCCAGATTCAGGCGGTCTCAAAACATGTATTTCCGGTGAAATCCCGATACTTCCTCTAGTTACTCTATCAGGTGG
The DNA here is from genome assembly GCA_030765045.1 of Tenodera sinensis. Taxonomy (NCBI): domain Eukaryota; kingdom Metazoa; phylum Arthropoda; class Insecta; order Mantodea; family Mantidae; genus Tenodera; species Tenodera sinensis. The sequence goes on along the minus strand of CM060970.1, from coordinate 114,476,518 downwards.
CCCAATGTATAGTCTGGAAACTGCCTCTTATCGCTCGTCTTTGCTGATAAGCAAGAGGAACACAAAAATGTTAACTCGTCCGTTTCAATTGGATTGCCCCGTTGCATCCTGCAACTGTTTTAACGTACGAAGGGTTACCTCCTTACGTCAAAGACAGATCAATTGGGACACCTGGTATGTACTACAGAAAGTAAAAACTAACTGCGATTATTACTGTTAAACCTGTAACGTTATGGAACGTTCTGGAAGGTTTTGAATGGAATAAAATATTTTATAGAAGCCGTTCAAAATAAACGCTAATTGTCGTGTGAAAGTAGCAAAGCAGATTTTAATCGAGTATAACAGGATACTTCTGCAGTAGATTTACTAAACAGCCGTCTCGTTAGAAGCAAAATTGCATGTAGCATGAAACGTTTTGATAATTAGGAGCCAATTAATTTGCTTGTGACAAGAAATGTTTCCATGTAACAAATGCCGTTCATATACATGCATACAACCCCAATGACCAATAAATTTTAAGCTCTGATTCATCGAGTTTCATGTAGATTGTTGTATATTTCTTCGTTTATTTGATATAAACGGGCGCTGTTTCTCTTCTCTTTGGAATAGTTATTATCTGTTGCATTCACGTGAGTTTCTCTGATGACTTCCCTAGAGACTATAATTTCGAAAGCGTATTATTCTGTTCTTTATTATTACATTTATACCCCGCTTTTAACTTGAATGGTCATATCAGTAGCCTTTCATTTGGAGCATATTATCTGTAGCAGCGGTATTAATCCGTATATAGTTATTATATTTGTTTGAGTTTATACACTAGAACACACACGCCCATATGTGTGTGTTTGTATATATATTCCAGACCTTGGGAAAGATAGGAAATAATTATGGTTAGATATCTACTTCGTATTAAAATATCTGAAACTTTAAATTCAGGTCTACACTCCTTAAGGGGATGGTGCCAAACAGTGCAGCTGCTGCGGTGCGAGCCTCTTCCGGAAGAAAGTTGGGATTGGGTTGAACTCGCCGTGGCAGTAACTCGTGACACCCACGGAAGATTGGGTACGTCTGGACAATCCTCAGATTAGTTATTTGTCTCTGACACTAGCTAGATAACGTTGACCTCACCAAGGTTTTGGTAGCCTCTTCTTACAGATTGCAAGTGACGTATGCAGTTCCGTCCTGGTGTAACCTGGCGTAAGCTGGCCCAATCGGGAGGAATGGAGTATAAAATAAGTGCAATCCTTAATGAGAAAGGCTCCCTGGGTCACGTAGGGCAAAGTGGATTGCCGCCTCTTGCCTCTGTATTTCAATTCAGATCTCCAAATTTCGCTATAGAATATAATAGGCAAGGTGATTGTGGGACTGTTATATTTCCTTCTATGCACTTCTAGTAACTAGGGGAAGTATTGTATTGCACGTAAGTTCCATATGGAGATTTCACCCGAATCATATGTATCGAGAATTTCTGAACAAAGGGAAAAAAACATTTTTGGAAAAAGATGTGAACAGCAAAACTCATTGAATATTTAAGTTCAACATCTTCCAAGAATGTGACACAAAGATTTTCAAGCCCCCAATCCAAACTGCATTTTACAAGAAAAAAATTTCTTTTTGAATTATAGTTTTCTCACAAATGGCTCGTAATGAGTTTGATTCAATTTCTATTCCTTTAAACCTAGCTGTCGATGGGCCCTTAAACCCTATGACACATAGCTTTTCGTTATTATTAGGGAAATAGTTATTTTAAACCCTAAAGGTATTGGCATTTAATAAATTAGCTATGCTTCAATAGTTACAAAATTTCTTCAAAATGTGATTAACTCTAATTCCTCAAAGAATTGCTTCAAATAGCTCATCTTTCCATTAAATAACGGCTAACTAAACTGGCAGATTCATCAAAGGTGGAGACAGTGTCAAAAGTGTCGCACAAAGAAAGAGAAGTTATCGCCTTAAACTATAAACACTTTAAAATATGTATCAAATTAAATAGTGAATTATAATAATAATAATTAATAACACTGTACAAAAAGTTTCAACCTTAATTTTTTACCAGTTTTAGCAATTTAGTCTCCTCTTAATCAATTAGATTCCAAGTAACAAGCAAGTGTTTGTCCCCGGCAGTACTTTAATATCCATCAACTGGAACAGATAACCACAACTGTGAGCATTTCACATTACATCTCCTGTTGCAGCATCCGCACAATACAGTCCTGCAGTTTAGAGATACCAAGAGTTAAGTATTACGCCATGAAACAACTTTGGAACATCGAGAGTGCTATGTGCGCCTTAGGATTATGCTACCAACAACACATACATGTTGAGCGTGGAATCTATAATCTTCCATTTTGCCTGACCCTCAGACTGAAGTCGCTTTGAGAAGTAGGCTATGATCAACACAGTCTTGCAGCATACCTGTTGTTTAGAGAGAGAGAAATATCCATTTACTATATAAATTATTCGTATACAGCTTTAATTATTCCAGCTGCAAGATAAACGGAGAAATAGCTTTAAAATTTAGCTACAGAAAGATTTTCAATTTATTTTTTGTTTCACAGTTATTTTACAAGTGTACTGATTTTCTAGAGTTATCATACGTAGACTTTACAAAATTTCCCAAAAAATAACTTTACAAAATAACCTCTACCAACTTTACTTTATTTTTACTTTCTACGTATAGCCAAGTAGAGGAAGTATTGTATTCCCCCAAAAAAATTCTATGTCGAGATTTCACTGCAAAATGTTTTGAGGCAATTTATATCTCAATAAATTTTTCTTACAATGAACTATTTCGGAGATATTCTTTGTTATCTGTGTGAGTTTAGCAATAATATCTTAGTCGTGCAAAGGAACGCAATTTCAACGCTTTAAAATATTTGACTATTTCAAGTCTGCTTTATACCCACATGCCCCTTGTACCTACAACAAAATGAGCAATAAGATAATTTGTACAAATGTTTATCTCGACTAATGTGAAGAAGGTATAGGAATAAGAGTTTGTAAGAATGGCTAGTAAAACAGTAGAGAAAGTCATGTGAGTGCAACACATCAGATTTTTAATACTGCACTCCGTTTTGAAGATTAATAATTAACACATGAAGAGTTTGCCCTCAATCTGAAAATTGACTTGAATTTCAATTTCAGAACCCACCATGAATATAAAATATTGTCTCATCTCTATCTTGAAACAAGAAAGTTCTCGCGTTAACTGGGCCCTTAATTTGATTCATTGGCAGTTTCTTAGGCAAATCTTGGAGCAAAGTAGTCCGTAAGGAATCAGAGTTCTAGGAGTGAAGGAAAGTTGGTTTCCCAATTACACGAAGCCTATAGCCAGCTCTTAACTCACGCTTTATAGCCCAAAGTTTTTCTTTCACATTAGTCTTGCGGAAGAGTAGTTGTTGCACGGAGGCCATCGATTAGATCTTTCAGCTGAGATTCCTAGGACGTATCATCGGCCTCCCATACGGGCATTCTTATAGCTGAGTTACCATAGCTACACTGGGATTATGGGTTTACAGTGGGCTTAACAGATAATCAAATATTATCAGAGTTTGTCACTATGTGATGACTTTAAATGCTTATCAAACGTCTCGTAACTATAAACGGGCCAGGGCAGGAGTCGGCAAATTGGTCATCGCGATCGCAGGATGGTGACGTCACGCAACGCAACCCGGCATGCACATACACCATTGCTTTGTACCTTTCAACTCGTGTTGTTTAAAGGAGGGTGAAGCAGGACGAAATATTGCTTTACCCCTTTCTGTGGAATTATATCATATAATCAACCGGTGCAGATTTGACAACCCCTGGTCTAGGGGATATGTAGGTCCCTGGGACTTTGGAAAATAATAAGAGAATGGCTAGAAGATATGTATGGTCAAACCTTATATGCTGCCGTTAGAGTTAAGATGTCGCTTAGCTTTTACAAGGAATTGAAGAATGAATTAGGAAGGTTTCTATTGGGGATATGTCGTAAACCTACTAATTAGGCCTTGACTAGGGGCAATAGCATCAGAATGGCAAAGCTAACGGCACCAGGAATTACTGAAAAGGATTTCATTACTTACCTATACACTCAAACACGAAAGATTTCTAAAACCCAAAAGGAGTCATATATAACTATAACACTACATGTCTGATCACTGGGAAGCTTGACAAGCAAGAGAGAGAGAGAGAGAGAAGCTCCTAATAGCTACCCCAACCAACACACTTCCCCCCACCACTACCTCCATTGCCAACCTTAGCATATTTAGACTCTCCGTGGAACCACAGAGTATAAGAACACTTGGAACCACTGATTATGGGAACACCACAATATGGAAATTGAGTAATGAGAGGAAGAATGAGGTGAAGGGAATATATCCAGTACATAATGGTAGAGAAAATGAGATTAATTTATTATCAGAATATTCAGGTAGAGACTAATGGAGAAAACAGCTGATTTTTAACGAAATAAAAAGTTAACAGTGAGAAAAATTTTCACAGGAACCTAGTAACACACAGGAACCTTTTTATAAACACGTTCTCTTTTTTTGAATTCTGGGGACCTCAAAACATTTATTTTCGGTGAATCCGGGACAATACCTCCCCCACTTACTATACGTAGTAGAGGAAGGAACAGCGTAAAACATAAATATTGAAACCCACAAAAAGAAATATGTCTAAAACTTCACAAGATTATGCATTTGACAAAGATATATTCTTTAATTCAACACAATATATCGCATTGTTTTTATTTCTGTTCACCAAATATTTACGGTTTAATATTTGGGGCTACCACCACAAAGAAAATACCCAAACAAAACAAATATATATGGTAATAATAGGGTTAAGTGCCAGTGATGTAACATGACTCGCGGCTCCTTGCCAACTTTCAGGAGAAGGATAGTGATAGGGTAGGAGGGAGAGACAAAAGACGAGCTGATGTCGCAGAGCCAATATGTCATCTATACTTGCTGCAGAACGCGATGTTGCTGTTTCTTGCTTGCAATATTTGATTGCTCTACATTTCTGTTCATTCCATTGTTTTCTTACTTTCTCTACTTCGTATAGCAAAGTAGAGGAAGTATAGTATTCCACCCAAAAACTCCATATCAAGATTTCACCGCAAATACATGTTTTCAGAGCCTCTGAATCTAGAAAAATCTGATGTGTTGCATTGATATGACTTTCTCTACTCTTGTACTAACCATTTCTTATTCCTACATCTCTTTCGTGTTAGTTGAGAGAAACATTTGCAGAAATTATCTTATTGTTTATCTTCTTTTAGACACAAGGAGAACAGACTTTGAGCGATAGTCGTATGTTTTCAAGCTTTGAGATTCTCTTTTCTTTGTACGTTTAGCATATAAAAATGAATAACGATAATCCATTTGACAGAAGCAGATACAAACAAATGAATCTCGAATACTCAAAGCAGCAGGGCAGAGACCTAAATAATATAACGCTCAAATTCGGATGAACCGTTTTGAGATTAAATGTTGGCACAAATGAATGTTCCCTTTTGGTATAGCTATTCACTGTAGAAAATATGACAGGCTTTGAGAACTGACAACACTAATAAATATAATTTAATTAAAACATCTGCATCTATCAGGGATGAACAAAATCTGTCATGTGGTGACTGTATGAGCCAACATGGCTCCAAACCAAGTGTGGTGCGTAATCTAATTTGATGTATATAGCAAAGCCCCCATGTAAGCAGTGCTAGGTTGAATTTGGCACAGCTGCTGCAACGTTAGCAGTTGGGATTGACCAGCTGCCAGAAATAGTGAAGATATTTCCCTTTAGAACTTACTTCCAGAATGTGTTTATCAGCTTTCACCTGATCAACCAATCAAGATTCGAGCTCCAGCGCTGCAGTTTAAATGTGTCTTTTGTGTAACAGTTAAACTCTTCCGGGTTGACTGTGTTTTTGGTTATAAACTAAACCGTGGTTTCCTTCTGGTTGAAAATCGTATAGTTCCTTTACCTGATGCATCAGAAGTTGTGAGCCAATTGTAGCTAATGCTGGTTCTTTGGTTGCTCTTGTGGCACCAAATTGGCTTCTTAGGAATCTTTCACAAATTCTTCCTCGAATAAAGAATCAAATATGTTGTTTGCTGTTTGTTATTTATTAACAGTTAAGTAATTGTTTGAATAAAAAATCACAAACTTATTCCTCTTTTAGGACATAAATTTTAATTATTTGGGATAACAATAACATATGTTGTTGATTTAATGTATTACTTAATAAATTAAATTAAATCGAAATTAGTATATTTTCAAGGTTGCTCATTTTATTTTAGATTTTCCCTTAGCAAAATCTCAAGAAACCACGGTTTTTGTAATATCTGAGATCAATTCATATCAAAGTTCTTTCTATAGTATAGTTGCAAAATGACAATTCGGTAAAACCCACTCCTGACACCGATGCAACAAATAGAGTCCAGTTGCATTTTATTCTCACTTTATTTATGTTGTGAACCTAAAGCATAAAACACAGTTCTCTTTTTACTTTCTCTACTGGTAAGTAGAAGGAAGCATTTTTAGAAAAAGGTCTGTGTGTGGGTCTGTCTGTCTGTAAGTCTGTGGACAGCATAAATCAAAAACGAAAAGTAACTTAAAAACCAAACTTGGTAGTTAAGTTTAATGTCTTTCAAGGATGCGATGAATATTTTGAAGAAAATAGCCCCACCCTAAACTACCCTTTACATGGAAAATTTTTAGAAAATTTTTATTTTTTTGAAAATGGCTCTAACGATTTTGATTAGAATGTCTATGTTTCAGATATTTTCATGACAAATGAAATGTATATTTTTAATTTTCTTGCTATAGCCTATGTAATCCTGTTTGGTCTGGATGACTTTTAAATAACTCGTAAACCGTACTCTACAAAAAATGTAGATCTCCCTAAAACAACACAATTTGTGTCTGAGTAAATTGTTTTGTAGAGTGAACCATTTCGGAGATATTCCTTGTTATATGTGTCAGTTTCGGAAAACTTTTGTGAAATGGAACATCGTTGTTCCTTTATTTTATATGTTAAGCGTGCAAAGAGAACGGGATCTCAAAGCTTTAAAATATTAGACTATCGCACAAAGCCTATTGTATTCTAATATCCTTACACCTACAAGGAAATAAGCAATAAGATAATTTGTACAAATGTTTATGTTAATTAACACAAAGAAAACATAGGAATAAGAGTTTGTAAGAATAGTTAGTAAAAGAGTAGAGAAAGTCGTGTGAGTGCAACACATTTTTTTGGTGAAATATCGATTTCCATATGATGCAGATATTATATATTGATGTATATTAATTCTTTATTTGCTCACAGTGTTCGTGCAATTGTTTCTAACTTTCACCTATTGCACCTTTCATTATTATCAGAGCCACACTGATGTGCTTCGGCTCCATGTTTTTGCAGTCGAGGTCTGCTGGATCTACTTCCTTTATAATTAATTCACTGTCTAATTTCATTTTGCACTACGCGCTTGCACCACCGTCGCTGAAAGACAACTCGAGCCTTGCTGATGTGAGAGAAGCTGCTTACCATGAATAGCAAAATGTACCAAAGTGTATGTCAACACAAGAAACCGACTCGAGTGCATTTTTCTTTCCCAGGATTGGAAGAGGTTTCCGCTTTCCGTTCATACAGGCAAAGCGCTTCATAGCTAATGCATCTCTGAAATTTGATCAAACATTGTAAATATCGCATGTGTTACACTCACATGACTTTCCCAACTCTTGCGCAACTATTCTTAAAAATTCTTATTCTCATATTACCTTCATCTTAGTCGAGATCAATATTTCCAGAGATTATTCTATTGCTAATTCCCTTGTAGATGCACGGGAAATGTGGGAATGCAGTAGGCTTTGGGCGTTATTAAAATGCTTCAAGAGCCTGGACAAAAAGTAAAAAACGAATAACGACCTACAATTAAGGAAAAAGTATTACCAAATTCAAACATAACAAGGAATACCTCGGAAGTAGTTCACTCCAAAAAGAAATACATTGACATAAATTGTGTGCTTTAAGGAGATCTACTTTTTTGCGTAGCAATATTTTGTGTATATTTCATGGTTTATCACATATGCAAAAGTAACCCAAACTGCAGAGGTCTTGCCAAAAAATTCAAGATACACATTTCATTTGTCATAAAAATATCTTATACATAAGGCGTTTTAATGGAAATCGTTCGAGCTATCAATACGTTAATACCAACGTTGGTTTCTAACCCACTTTTAGTTTTTGAGTCACTCTGTTCAGAGAAACACACAGACCTTTTTCTAAAAATACTTCCTTTTTATTCAGAAGGCCCCAAAACATCTCGACATCGAATTTACGGATCACATACAATAATTTCCCTGCTTACTATACGTACCAGAGAAAATAAAAAAGCGAATGACGACCTTCTATTTAACAAAGCGTATTCAAAAAGTTAAACACACCTATAATAAAGAATATCTTAGAAATTATACAGTCCAAAAAAATGGATTACGGAATTTGAAAGCTTTAAAATATTTGACTATCGCGCAAAACCTACTGTATTCTAACATTCCCCTTGCACATAATAGGAAATAAGCAATAAGATAATTTGTACAAATTTTTATCTCTACTAACACGAAGATATAGGAATAAGGGCTCGTAAGAATGGTTAGTAGAAGAGTAGAGAAAGTCATGTGAGTGCGACACATCAGAGTTTTACTTTATAAGACATAGGGACGTGAGGTTAGTGTCTTTCCGATTTCCTTGCAGTAAGCATGGGGAACAGTAAATGATTCTGTCTTGTTTGTTTCAAGGAAGAAAGCAGATACAATCAATTTGCATGGCGTCACTCGCATAGATCCTAACTAGGCCATTTGTCACATCTGAAAAATACTTCTATACAGAACACCAGATTTAATTTATTAAGGTGAACCCAAAACTTGTATACCCGCTGAAATTTTGATATCAAACTTTCCGGTGGAATGCAAATACAGAATACAGATATCGAAACGCAAATGTGGGTTTTAGGATGGCAAACAGCGTTGCAGTTTTTCTAGGGCCACCTCGCTGTCTTGTATTATTTTCTTTCTTTTACAGACTTTGTGGCAATTCGCGTATATTTCCGTCTTCCAGAGATTTCTATCCCCTTCCTCGCAGGCTTCCTCCTGTTCAAGATGACTGTGGTTATTACTTCATATCAAGTGTATCTACTCCCATTCTGTTTCCAAAAGGCGCAGCCCAACTGATGATATGTTTTGGCCATCTCTTCTCTGATGTTCATACCAGTGAAAGAGTTTTCCTCTATTCTCCCAATAAAGTTTCCTCTTCCGTCCTCCGCTTCTGACCTAGATATTTCTAGCATTTTCTAGTCTAGGTACTCTAATGCTTCTTCAGAGTCAGGTTATTTTGTAACCTGAGCTGTTGACCTAAATTATATTTAATAGAGAATTGGTGCCTTTTTCTCTTGTGAGCTAATGACGTCAGATTGTCGCTTTGCCCCACCTCCTTCGTTTTGTGCATGAAGTACTTCCCCTTCGCTCAGTAACCAAGCATGAGAAATAAAGAGAGGGTTAAAGAAAGAGAGATAAACAGAGAATGAAATAAATAAAGAGTCAAATAACTAGAGAAAGAATGACAGAAACAGAAAGAACGCAAGAGAGAGAAAGGCAGATATAAAGGAAGGGAGAAAAAGAGATAAATAAATAGAGAAAGAGAATGAAAAACTAAGAGAAACTCAGAAACAAAGGCAAAGAGAGAATGGAAGAGAGGGAGAATGTGAGAAACAGAAAAAAGAGAGAGAAAAAGAATGGCAGGTAAGAAAGAAACAGAGGAAGAATGAAGGAAAGAGATAGAGAAAGAAAGAATCATCGTTTCGTGGGTTTTCCTCTGTCTCTCTTGCCTTTGGGTTTATACTCTAACATATTTTTAGGTAGATATACGGGGCTCTGGCATTCTTTGTACATGTTCATAATATTGCTCTTAATATTCTTTCATTTTTTATTTAAACTAATTATTTTCAGCTCATCTCTTGTCCTTTCATTACATTGTCCAACATTCTGCACCCTACAAGACAGTTAGGACTACAAGGCTTTATTAAATGCCAAAATAGTTTGCTTCCTTGTTTTAGGTAATAGAATTTTTTAATCGTTTCACATATTAGATTAAAAAGTTTTTGTTGGTGTATTTCTGCTGTATTTCTAATTTCACAATCTTAGGTATTTGTAGTCTTTTACTTGTTCTACTACTTTATTGTTAATTACGAGGCTCTGATTTGTAATTTATACGAGTATGTTAGTTTCTGGAGACTATCTTCTGAGGCAGCTATTATTAATTGATAATCTGCAAGTGTTGTCAGATCTGTTTTACACAGTTTATTTGTAGATTCCCTCTGGTCTTGTGTGACTTGGTATATATATAAGTTCAACAATGTGGACGATAATGCACACCCTTATCTTACTCCTAAATATGTGTGTGTGGGTGTGTTTGTGTGTATACATATATATACATGTGTATCTTATGTACTCTATAGATGATACTGGGTCATTTTTACTTTATCTATTACGTAGAGTATTATACCAGATCCAAAAATTCGATGTCGAGATTTCATTAGAAATATATGTTTTGAGGCCCCCTGAATCCAAAGAAGCCTTTTTATAAAAAGGTCTATGTGTGTGTGCGTGCGTGCGTTTCTGTCTGTCTGTCTGTCGGCCTGTCTGTCTGTGGGTGTGTCGGCCTGTGGATAGCATATCTCAAAAACGAAAAGTCGATTAAAAACTAAAGTTGGTATTTCAGCTTAATGTATTTCAAGGATGTGACACGAATATTTTGAAGAAAATTGTTCCACCCTAAACCACCCATTACATGGAAAATGTTTTGAAAATGTTTATTTTCTTCAAAATATCTCTAAGGATTTTCATTAAAATGCCATATGTTTGAGATATTTTTATAGCAAACGAAATGTATATTTTGAACTTTCTGGCTATAGCCTATGTAGTCCTGTTTACCCTGGACGACTTTTGCATAACTGGTAAACCGTAAGAGATATACCAAATCTTACTATAAAAATGTAGATCTTGCTAAACGCACAGTTTATGTCCAAATAATTGTTTTGTATAGTGAACCATTTCGAAGATATTCCCTGTTATTTGTATGAGCTTTGGAAAACAAACTTTCAAATGGAACATCGTTGTTCATTTGTTTATGATAGACGTGCAAAGAGAACTGAATCTCAAAGCTTTAAAATATTTGACTATTGTCAATATTTATCTCAACAAACACGAAGATGATAAACGAATTATTTTGTAAGAATGGTTTGTACAGTCAGTGAAAACCATCAGGGTTTTTAAGAAAGTCCTTTGACAGTGGTAGACCGGGTCGGGGCCATTTGCCTTTCAGTCCCCTTTAACGATGTTGTTATATTCAGCCTGCGTAAAATAAAATGAAATGAGGCGGGAAGGGGGGGGGGGGGGGTACGAATACATGCTTTTGAACTGTAACACTCATTTCCGCAGGTATACACACACTGAATGGCATTGAAAATCAATCTAAACTGTATTTCCATTTACTATTATATCCTTCTTGGAACTCTCTTTGAGGTACGACTGATTTTGTTTCGCACTAATCGGGGATTTTGTGATAAGCTTAAAATAAATTAAGTTCTTTTTAATACGTAGAGCCTTACAAAGGTTTAACCTGCAGAAAAAAGGCTTTGATATAATCAAAGTGGGCACCTGTTGATCTTTAGATTGTAATCTGTGATCCTCTTTGTTTCGAGGAATTCCACAATCGGCTTTTCCTTATTTTGCATGAAGTTAGCTGTCCCGTTCTCAGATAACGACCCCACACCAACCACTGTGATACGTGGGCACACCGGGTCCGGTCCAAGCTCCTGGAGCTGATAATAATCACTCAATCCTCTTTTCAAACAAAGCTCATGACTCGCACAGTAAAGTAGTAATTAATTTGTTTTCATACAAAAATTATCTAACTGCAAGAATTACTAGATGTCCTCCTTTAGGTCTTTCTCACTCAGTGAGGTGGCAGTAACGTGTGACACTCGCACTCGAGAGGTCGTGGGTTCCATTCCCATGGCCGACCCTCCTAACAAGTTGAACCCAAACAAAGGCAATTTTAGAAAAAGGTCAGTGTGTGTGCGTGCGTGTGTGTGTCAGTTTCTGTGTGCCAGTGTGTATGTCTGTGGACAGCACAACTCAAAAACGAAAAGTCGGTTAAAAACCAAAGTTGGTATTTAAGTTCAATGTCATTCAAAAATGCGACACGAAGATTTTTAAGCAAATAGCCCCACCCTAAACTACCCTTCACATGGAACATTTTTCAAAAATTTTGATTTTCTTGAAAATGGCTCTAACGATTTTGATTAAAATGCCATATTTTTGGAGGTATTTTTATGACAAATGAAATGTATATTTTGAATTTTTTGGATATATCCCCTGTAGCCGTATTTGCTCTAGACGACTTTTGCATAACTGGTAAACCGCTAAAGATAGACCAAATCATACTATACAAAATATGTAGAGCTTACTAAAATACACAATTTATGTCTCAATAAATTTTCTTGTAGGGTGAGCCATGTCGAAGATATTCCTTCTTCTTCTTGTCGGTCTGGGTGGCTCAGTTGGTTAGACGCTGGCCTACTGTTCCCAAGGTCACAGGTTCAAATCCGGCCCAGGCCGAAGGTTTTTAAGTGTGCTTAAAAACGACAGCTCCATGTCAGTAGATTTACTGGCATGTAAAAGAACTCCTGCGGGACAAAATTCCGGCACACCGGCGACGCTGATGTGATCCTGGTAATTGACAGCGTCGTTAAACAACAAAATAATTTTTTTAAAGATATTCCTTCTTATGTATGTGATTTTAGGAAAACAAAACTTTCATGAAATGGAACATCATTGTTCATTTGTTTATATGTTAAGTTTGCAAAGAGAACGGAATCTCAAAGCTTTAAAAGATTTCACTACCACACAAAGCCTACTGTATTCTAATATTCCCCTTGGACCTGCCAGGAAATAAGCAATAAGATAATTTGTACAAATGTTTATCTGAACACGAAGAAGATATAGGAATAAGAGTTTGTCAGAATTGTTAGTACAAGAGCAGAGAAAGTCGTGTGAGCAACACACCAGATTTTTTCTGATGTTTTACCGATCAACAGACGAATACTGGGAAATACAGTTAACTTTCGGAATTTCCCGTACCTCCCTTTCATTTCAATACGGTACTTTAAAATCTGAAATCGGTAATGCTAGATAATATACGGGAGAGAGCTTATTCCCTGTAAGTAAAGTGGAAAAGAGCATAAGAATCTTTATAGCCTATTATCACGGACTACACACAATAGTTCAACTTGGGAATTACCTCTCATCTCGTCTTCACTAAGCTCACACCACTGTCGTCACTGTGACTGGATCTACCCCGGTGCATTCTGCAACTCCTTTAACGCACAAAGGATTATCTAACCTACTTACTCCGACTCCGGATGAGCTAGGTAAGTTCAACCTCCCCTCTTTTGCAAACTAGCAGTTTAGAGTAATAACACATCAGTTCTTTCCCAAGTCAAAACCCACGATATGACCGAATAATTTAAATGGGCTACACCAATGAAGCAATAAAAACACTTCTGGGCTAGCATCGCATCATGAAAACGAATTTCACAAAAGGGTAAAATTCTTCGTTATCCAAATGTATGTTGAAGGATGGATCGGCCGCTAATCCTTACTCTCGCAGGGCAGGTAAACTTTTGTCATCCCAGCAGAGGTGTAATTAGTTATCACACCCTCGAGGCCGGTAAAACTTGTCGAAACGCTGGATCATTTTATTGGGGGCCTAGAAATAGCGGTTCCCTGCCTCGTTGCCTCGTACGCTAGCAGTCCTTTGGCCACTATGAATTGTTGATTAGTGACATAAATGTAGCCCGTCATCTTCACCTTTTTACAGCGTTACAAGTCAATACTCGGAAATTGGGAGGACAATTTTTTGACGTTTTCAACCACATAAGAAAAAGAATCTGATGTGTTGCACTCACATGACTTTCTCTACTCTTGTACTAACCATTCCTATCCTCATATGTTCTCTATGTTAGTTGAGAAAAAACATTTCCAGAAATTATCTTATTGCTTATTTCATTGTAGGTACAAGGGGAATATGGGAATACAGTAAGCTTTGAGAGATACTCAAGTCTTTTAAAGCTTTGAGATCCCGTTCTCTTTGCAGGGTTAACATATAAAAATGAATAACGATGTTCCACTTGACAGAAGTACAAGTTCTCCACAAATCAAAAAATAAAAAGAAACATCTCCTAAATGCTTCGTTCTACAAAAGAGTTTATTTGGATATAAATTGTGTGCTTTGCCAGGAACTGCATTTTTGTATAGTAAGATTTGGTCTATCTCTTACGGTTTGCCAGTTATGCAAAAGTCATCGAGAGTAAACAGGACTACGTGGGCTATAGCTAGAAAACTAAAAATATGAATTTCATTTGCCATAAAGATATCTTAAACATACGCATTTTAATAAAAATCGAAAAAATCGATTTTTGACAAAATCAACATTTTCAAGAAGCAACTGATGCACTTGATTCTAGTAGTGAATAGCAGTGTGATTATTACTATAATCCTTTTGGGCTTAGAATGGGTCCTCAAATAATCATTACTGGTTGTATTCACTCTGTCAAGGAACACATGTTGCTATGATAGCCCTCTTACTCAGCTGTTTATGTCTAAGGCAGCTTTTTACTTAAGGAGTGATGAGATCTTTGTTTCAGGATTGTATTTAGGAGGTAACACATAAAGATGCAGAGGGCTTATGTTTTTCCAATTAAACTCTGGATTCTGCAAAAATTAATTTTATTCAAATTCAGATAACATGTATTCAGAAATTATCACACCATCTAAACGTATTCTTGAAGCCAATGTCTGAAACTATGTGGGATATCATCATGACAAAGTTTACTTTTATATTTGTCTCTTACGCAAAGCTCAAAATGGTATCACTTTTTTGAAAGCTTTGGATTTGCTTTCACTGCCACATATTTATAGCCATGCATATTTATTTCACTACGTGATCACTATCGTGTTGTTTGGGCCCTAATGACCTAGCTGTCGACGGGCCCTTACACAATACTCACTCAGTCACTCACTATCGTGTTGTTTGGGCCCTAATGACCTAGCTGTCGACGGGCCCTTACACAATACTCACTCAGTCACTCACTATCGTGTTGTTTGGTGTTCTTTAGATTTTGGATCACCAACCTGTTTTTTGATTGGTATGTCCATACAATTTGACATCTATGTCGCAATTATAATAAAAAATCTTCCTTATTTATTTTTCTTGGTTACGGAGCTTAGCAACATCATCTTTCATTTGTCTTTTTCACGATTTTCATTTATACTTAATCAATGTGGTCATGTTACACTTTACCACAACTAAAGTTTCAGGCTCAGTAATAAAGCTTACAAAATAAAAACGTAACATTCATGTAACTAAAAATTGACATATTTTTGGTGTAGACAATGTAAACATATTAGCATTAATCATCCATACGTATTATTTCAAATTAAATTTGCTGGGCTCATAATTTCTACTACAAGTCTCACTCAAACTTATCCTAAGAGCATTGCTATCTTTCATTGCAGCAGCACTTGGCTCATACTAAATAAACTAATTCAGGAAATGGGTGAAGAAACTTTATGAAATATAGTTTGTGAATAAAAATTTGCGTACAAACTATGCAGTCGAGGAAGTACTGACTACCACTTGATAATATATAGCTCATTGAAAGGTAGAATCAGAACTGAAAAATTCAATGCCATAGCGAGGATTTAAGCCACAGATCTTTCACTGTATGTGCAGCTGCTCTTATGCACTGAGCTACCATGGCAATATGCCAGCACAGCCTTCAGTTCTCCAACTGATTTGCACTTTTCTGATAGTCCACAAGGGAATGAATTATGGAGACTATTTAAGCCCATATCTTCATCTACAAATATAATAAATACTTAGAGGCTATAAGCTTCATTTATCTTAGTATTTGCTGCAAGTTCTTGAAATTAAATACAAACCAGTTTTTTTGATACATCTATCATGTCGTCAGTGCTACTCTTGTTCATTCTAGTTGCCATCATCTCAAATGCTAAATTACTTAATATTTCATGTATTACCAACCACTAAAAGCAAAACAAATTTGTTAACAGAATCAATCAACACTATTTCAAAATTCATTACACAGTCTATTTAATTGTTTTAATGATTTAACCTCTGGGTTTATTTCATGATTAAATGACCAAAAATGATGTGCCACAGCTGACTACTTATCAGTCTGTTTATATTTAATATATAAATATATACATATTTATATATCAATATTTGCATATAGCAGGAGAATGTCATTTTGTTTTTGCATTATTCCACACTGAAGTGCTTTTTTAATTCCTCTTTCTTTCACTTTTTTTTCTTTTTACTATGA
Source organism: Tenodera sinensis (assembly GCA_030765045.1). Taxonomy (NCBI): domain Eukaryota; kingdom Metazoa; phylum Arthropoda; class Insecta; order Mantodea; family Mantidae; genus Tenodera; species Tenodera sinensis. Next base: position 114,460,070 of record CM060970.1, on the reverse strand, counting down.
ATGTTTGGGCTGTGTTTTGCTTATTAGTTAAGGTCACTGTGCCACATGCTGTAGAAAATGTAAATTATGTATAAGAAGTGTAAACCATGAAATGAATTTGGACACATTAAAGAAACAATGCCATTACGAGGTTTTTTCCCCTCAGTAAAATTGTAGCAGATTACTAATTTAAACTAAACTTATCACATTTCACTATTGTATAAAGTATTAAATGATTACCTTTCCATAAGAGAGTTTTCCTTTTCTTTTTAAGGATGTAATAATTTCTTATGCATTTACCAGGTGCAGCTCTTTTGAGCAATTTTTCTGAAATATTATGTAGCTTTTTATCTAATCAGTCTGTTAATAGCATTGATTCTTGCCTGTTGATGCATAATTTCACTGTTCATATCTAAATATATTCCCCCTTGGTTACCTGGCACGCCCCTTGTAGATGGCGGCGCCGTGGCCGAGCGGCTAGCGCGCTCGCCTACCACCTAGGCGGCCCGGGTTCGATCCCAGGGACCCGCATGTGGTATTCGTGGTGGACGAAGCGGCGTCAGGGCGGGTTTTCTCCGGGTGCTCCGGTTTCCCCCGCCATCTCATTCCACCGTGCTCATCTTCATTCCATGTGTCATCAGTGTCACCGCCTGCGGTGCCGTAGTAGTAAAAGCGGACGTTAAACACTACAACAACTACAACAACCTTGTAGATCTTGAGATGACTATATCGGAAGTTCACAATGCCTATCTCTAATATCTGCACCTATTTTTTAGGGAGTCCTTATTTTTTCAACCTTTCCATTTTTCTAATTTCTCTATAAAATCTTAACCCCTAACATGCTGACCTGTCATGGCATGTAATACGTCCTCTGATTGGTAATCAGAGGATATGGTCGGTGAATTTATTTTGATGATTCTCCCGGTCAGGTCGGTGAGACCCGTAAACCAACGACAGGTGTGGTCCTCCAGACATTCTGGGGGTTGTGAGAGAGTGATGTGACCGCCAAAACATAAAAATGTGGTGCTCTCTAAAAAGCGGTTACTATTACTGCTATTGCTCTCTTCAATATCATTACTATTGGAGAGCAAGAGGATTAATGACTTCATTGTCAGAAATCCAGCATTAGCTAACAACAACAACATTTTCATGAAATGCTCCATGTAAAGGGTAGTATAGGGTGGAGGAACTGTCTTTAAAATCTTCGTGTCGCATCCTTAAAAGATATTAAGTTTAAATATCATCTTTGGTTTTTAATCACCTTTCGCTTTTGAGTTATGCTGTTTGCTGAGGGAGAGAAAGAGAGAGACAAACAGATAGACACACACACACGTGCACATTTTTATAAAATTTTTTCCATTCAGGGAGCCTCATAAATATACATTTCCATGAAATCTCGATGCACGTAGGTTGTCAACTTCCGATCCATAGAAACAATATTGATACTGTTACATTGTACAAAAAATTTAATAAATCGTACAGAATTGTTTCACATCACATTTTCTTTTTTAGCACCTTGTCGTTTTTAAGAACGAAAAACGCGTTTCCTGTTTACTGCTCTTGTGTGCTGTTTGTGTTAAACCTGTGAAAAATACTAAATTCAACTTTTCTATTCCATTTACTCATTCCTTCCCGACTTTATGCTTTATTTGTGACATTTATAGTTCATAAACTGCCAGTATTGCTTCCTGACTGGAGCCCATGAGGAAACTGTAGCAGCCATAACTGCAAGCGAGAATTGCGTGGATGATGCAGTTATTGGAGGCAAAAGATGGGCTCTGGTTAGCTTGCTATAAAAGTGAATTAAATCTTCTCGTATGTTATGGATCGCACCGCAGTTATGATCATTACTGTCATTTGGTACCGTTCTGTAATAAAATTTCAGTCATAGATAATTCCATAAGAGGTTATGAATTTATCTGATGAATCGTGTATACTGGAAAGCTATTTATAAAGTATACTCCCTGAATAAAGCTTAACAAGATATACAAATGCTTTCTACTTTGTTGTGCTGTTTAAAACCAAATCAGAGCTCCGCATAGTAAATTGATAAACAATTGAACACTGTGTTACAGAGTACCAACCAATATTCTCAACTTGGCAACGATAAAACTCTCTAAAATTAAAATAAACTAAAATTAGAACATAATCAACACACTGATTTACTTTCTCCACTATTTATATACTTGTAGTAAACATAGGAAGTATTGCAAACCACCGGAAGTTTCGATATTGAAATTTCTCCAGAAATACGCGTTTTGACAAAAATACTGATATGTTGCACTCACACAACTTTCTCTACTCTTGTAATAACCATTCTTACAAACTCTTATTCCTATATCTTCTTCGTGTTAGTTAAGATAAACATTTGTACAAATTATTGCTTATTTCCTTGTAGGTACAAGGGAAATTTTGGAATACAGTAGGCTTTGAGCGACAGTCAAATCTTCTAAAGCTTTCAAATTCCTTTCTCTTTGGAGGGCTAACATATAAAAAATGAATAACGATGTTCCATCTCACGAAAGTTTGCTTTCCAAAACTCACACAAATAATAAGGAATATCTTCGAAATGGTCCACTTTACAAAAACCGCATTTGGACATATATAAATTGTGTATTTTAGCAATATCTACATTTTGTATGCAGTAGGATTAGGTCTAGCTCTTACGGTTTACCACTTATGCAAAAGTCGTCCAGAGTAAACAGAACTACATAGGCTATAGCCAGAAAATTCAAAATATACTTTTCAGTTGTGATAAAAATATCGTAAGTATATGGCATTTTAACCAAAATCGTTAGAACCATTTTCAAGAAAACCAAAATTTTCCATATAAAGGGTAGTTAAGGGTAGAGGAATTTTCTTCGAAATCTTTGTGTCGTAGCCCTAAAATATATTAAACTTAAATACCAACTTTGGTGTTTAACCGATTTTTCGTTTGTGAGTTACGCTGCCTACAGAAAGGCACACGCATACACACACGGACCTTTTTCTAAAAATGCTTTTACTATACTAAACGTAGTAGAGAAAGTAAAAAGGAGTAATTTGCCATTGAAAGTTTCTTCACCGTCTTTCGAACTATTTTACTTAATCAAAGCCCTTTTGCACGTGTTTGACCCATTTGTCAGGGCATTTTTTCTAATCTGCTTGAGATACATTCAATACTTGGTTTTTCAACGCATCAATGGCTTCTTCTGCCAACGAAAATCGTTGTCCACGCATTTTATTCTTGATATTCGGGAACAAACAGAAATCATTGGGTACAAAATCAAGACTGTACAGTGTCTGAGCCATCAATTCGATTATGTTAGTGTTCAAATATTCGGTTATCCGATAAGATATCTGAGTGGCAGCATTGATTAACAATGCGACGGCACTTGTTTGTTTTCCATATTTCACCGAAGATTTCCGTCAAGAAAATGGTTGTATATCATTCAGAACTGACTGTTTTACGTTTCTCTAAAGGTATTGTTGCCCTGTGATTAGCTTTTCTGAAAAAAGGTGATCATTTGTTTCGAAGTGCTTCGAGCGCGAAAAACTTTTGTGGATATGATTCATCTTGAAACATACATATAGTCGACTGCTGTTTAGATTCCGGCTCATGCGCAGATTCCTGATTTATCGCCTTTTACAATCTTATATACGTCTTTTGAGGCACCATCGTTGTATTTCTTGACCATTTGTGTGCAAAAGCCGACACAAGCATGCAATATTTTATATATGCTGGTGAAAGTAATGTATAGGATTGCCTCTAATTCATATGTTACATGACAGTCTTGCATTATCAGATTTTGCAGAGTATAAATACGTTCTGGCACAAGAACCTTTGTTGGATGACCTTCAATAATTTCGTCATTGAGGAAATGACGGATGCGATTAAACAGAATTTCACAGTGGGAAATGTCGAAGTAAGCAGATTAATGCACTCTTGTGTTGAAAATCCTCATCAAAAGTCTTGATGCCTCGGAAATCATCGCAGGAATATGTTGGGTTAATTATATTTTTTCGCTGAGACACGATATTCAAATCACAGTAAACAACATAAACAACGCTTGTATGAAGATTATGGTAAAAAAAGTAGAACTTCCCAGGGGAAAGACCAGATGAAACCTACAAGAACCAGTGTTTCCAAAGCTCAAGATATAAGTATACGTACTTGTAATTGAAGGCATGCCATAAAAACGACCTCATACTCAAAAGCAAAAAGTTACTAACTAGTGCTGCCATCTCTTCATTTGGGAGAAATACTAAAAACTTATGAATGGTTTAACACCAAAGAGCTTAATTGTAAATAAATATAAGTACTTTTATTTCTTGCGATCTATTTGGGATATCTTCTGAAGCATATAACTGGTCCAAGTAACTCAAAGATATACTTGAACTGGTGAATAAGCACCATGTTTTGACATATTGATTTTGAATGTATAAAATAGGCCAAATAGGCCTCTTTCAAGGGCAGTTTTTATTCATTTCTAACGCGCACTATTGTTACAAATCTAAATTTAATATGTAAGGGTCTCGTTTACTAAAACCAATTAAAAATATGTAGGCTAGGTTGCGATTCATTCAGAAGTCTGGATAAGAAATAGGTTAGAGGTGTGTTTTAATCCTAGCAGTAATAAAGTATTTGTGTGCCACAGTTTCAGCTAACATTTACTTGGCGTGTACAAAACTATTTTTCTGACTTTCAAGAAAGTGAGGCTTACATCATTTTTATGCACATGTCTTCAATTATACCTAAAATGTCCTACTATTAAATTGGTCTATTGTTTCTTTATTATACTTGTCTTTATAGCAATCCTAATTATGCGGAGATTAATATTATTTAAATTCGATAACTGCAACAAATAATTTCCGCACAGCAAAGGACGGTCGGGCCAATCTACTTCATACCATATACCAAGCGCGGGGCGTGTCAAAGGTGCTCAAGATCAAGCTTCCCCGCATCACATACGTGAATAACAGCTATCAAAGGGCAACACAAAGGATTATGCAGAGGATTCGAGAAGTGTCCGGAAGTCGACTTGTTTGTAGACGTTCGCGAACTATCTGCCTACGTCATCGTGGGTATAAAAGCTTGCGGAGCGCGTGAGGGCAGGCAGTGTTTGAGTTTCAGACATCTGTGAAGAATGCGTCGCGTCGAAATAAAGAAGTTTAAATGAGTGTTGAGTGATTGTATCGTTGGAGCTTATGTATGAGAGAAAGAGAAAAAGAAGAGAGACAGTGCAAGGACTGATTCAAGGCTACGAGAAGAAAACTGTTGTGAGTTGTAATATCAGGAATTACTGTACAATGTGTAAACGTAACTAAAAGAGAACTGTGCATTTGTGATAAAATTTTGGAGGAAGCATAAAGTGAAAGAAAAAGTAATTGGACTGGATTTTGGCATTTTTCACAGCATGTTAAAATCAATGCATAATCTCAGAAGACTGAGTGAATACGTTGTCAGAGAAAGAGGTCATTCGAAATTTCCGTGTTGAGGAAGGGGCAGTTAGTTGTAAGTCAGTGTAGCTAACGCATTTAGCGACAGAATACTTGGAATCAGTTATGTTTAAAAGTCAATACGTTCGAAATTGCACGTACTCCAGTTCTGAAAATTAGAAAGCCAAAAGGGATTCTTAGAACTTAGCAAGTCACCGAGTGGAAAATGTTTCATAGGCGAATTACAAGCTTGAAACGTTGTAACGTAAAGTAGAATTCTTGGTGAAGAAATTATCTTGCTGTTTATTTTCTTGTCGGTGCAAGAGGAATATTAAAATGCAGTAGACTTTGAGCAATAGTCAAATCTTTTGAAGCTTTCAAGTTCCGTTCTGTTTGCACGGTTAACATATAAACAATGAATAACGTTCCATTTGAAGGAAGTATGTTAAGCATAACTTACACAAATAACAAGGAATATTCCCGAAATGGTTTACTCTACAAGGAAAACTTATTTAGACATAAATTGTGTATTTTAGCAAGATTTACATTTCTGTATAGTAAGATTTAGTCTATCTCTTACGCTTTACCAGTTATTCAAAAGTCATCCAGGGTAAACAGAACTACAGGGGCTATAGCCAGAAAATTCAAGATATACATTTCATTTGCCATAAAAATATCCCAAACGTATGGCATTTTAATCAAGAATGTTAGAAGCATTTTCAAAAAAAAATCTACATTTTCGAACAATTTTCCATGTAAAGCGTAGTTTAGGGTGAAGCAATTTTCTTCAAAATCTACGTGTCGCATCCCTGAAACACATTAAACTTGAATACCAACTTTGGTTTTTAACCGACTTTTCGTTTTTGAGTTATGCTGGACATATGAATGCTCTTTTTTGTATTCAGGGACCTCAAAACATATATTCCTGGTGAAATCCCGACATCAAATTTTTGGATGGAATACAATTCTTCCTCTACGTAGTCGAGAAAGTAAAAATAACATAGTTCACCACTGGAGCAGCTAGCAGCATAGAACACCGAGATAGTGCAAGACGGCTTCAAACGTGAAGCACACAGGGGGTTCGTCAGAGAGATACATTTTATGTACGATTTAGCTAGGAGAGTATGCAAATCAGGTTAGGTTACGCCAATATTAATCCATTTTTACGGAAAGCTGGGTTCACATTAGTATGTTAGGTCTGAACAGTGTATAAGCTTCATTCTGCTTATATGCTTATGCTTGGTTTCGGAAACGCAACACTGTAAACATCGGATTTTCAAACATGGGTAACAAGTCGTGAAATGCGCTGCACTTAGTGTATAAAGGACCGTAATTTTATACAGATAGGATAGCAAATGGACAAATATAATGTGTGCTTTCAGAACAGTTTGTAATTAACTAAATCATTTCATATTATGTGTTAGCTTTAGGCCACTATAGAAGAGAGAGGAAAAACATAACTTTACATTAGAAATGGAGGCTGCTAGCGAAGTGGAATACTTAAAATATCAACATCGAAATTTCCCCGGAAACACGTTTTGAGGCCCTGTAAATAGCAAGTATTTGCTATGATCTACTCATATTACTTTTTCCACTAATTTTTATACAAACTATTCTTACAAAGGCTTATTCTGCTGTCTACGTCATGCTAAATGATACCAAAAGTACAGAAATTATTATGTTGCATACTTCTTCCTAAGTATAACGGATTTTTTTTTTTTTTTTTTTTCAAGTGGAGGAAAAAATCCATTTACGGAGCCCCATGCGCTGGGATGGCACAGAGGGGGACTGTGGGCCTCACCCGGAGGTACTACCCACTAAAAAACCTCCACCGGATAGAATTCAGGGAGGAAAGGTAAGGCAGTACCGCTATTGCACCTGCGGATTCAAGGAGCGGGTTTGTTGGCTGGCCGCAAGGGCCGAAGCCAGGTGAGATGGTGCCAGGACGTACACATGGCCGAGGCCCTGAGTACGCCCTTGGGAAGTCTGGTGTGATAGTAAAGGAGAATTAGGTGAAGGATTAGAAGGAATTGTGTGGTGATGTTCAATGCCGCCGACGTCCACGAGTGGGTTGCGTCGGAGGTGCTGTAGTGGCCCCGTAGGGGGCGGCGACTGTTGGGTATCCCTCCTCCAGCATCGTCTGTAGAGCTGCCACCTCTTCCTTGACAAGCCTTCGGAGCGATAGGAGTAGCTCGTTCAGTTTTGACTCCAGGGTCCTCTGGTATCCCGACGCCTCGAGCTTGGTAGGCATAAGAGCCTCCGTGCGCGAGTTGTAGTAATCCACGGTGTCCCTGAAGTCTTTGAAGATTTCTTCTGCGCTGTCGAATCTTGCGTGAAGGTTGGCGATCTCTACCTGGAGGTCCTCCAGCTTCTGGAGGATTACCGTAGCAGAGGTGGAGATCTCAATCTGCGTGGCGTCGGCTTTCTTGCTCTGGTCACCACTGTCTTGCGGCAGGGAGGCCCTGCGCTGACCGGTGGTGACCGCGGCTTTCGGCTGAGACGGTGTTGGCGTTTTTCTCATCGGGCAGCAAGCTTGCCCGGTGAAGTGATCATGCCCCCAGCAGGAAGCGCAGAAGCGGCGACGTCTGGAGAGGTCGTGCTGGGTGCAGGAGGCAGTGGTGTTAGGTGCCCCACAGTAGTGGCACCGTGGAGCTGCAGCACATCCCGCTTCGTTGTGCCCGTACAGGCAGCAGCGACGGCAGGGTGGAGTGAATTCGGCCCGGCTCGGTTCGATCCGTAAGGACTCCCCGAGAAGTTCCAGGCCGGTGTCGAGTGCTGCGTCGTAATGCGCCTTTACGGTGAAGAAGAGGCGCACTAGTGGAGTGGGGCCTCTCTTAGACTGTATGCGTGTGACCCTCGAAATTGAGGGCCACAGCTTCACAGCATAGCCTTTGAGAAGCTGCGTCGGCAGGTGATGCGGGACGCCCACTAACACGGCACTGTAAGTGCCGCGGCGCAGTGTGCGCGATCCCGGTGAAGCTGTGGTTTTGTCGGCGGAGGTCTGTGGTGTCTCTTCCGGTATCGTCTGACTGGACTGCCCGGCCGAGGCGGTGTTGACTGGTCCGTGCGTTCGGCTGGAAACCGGCGCCGGGGGTGGAAAAGTTCTCTCCTCAGAGCGCGTCGAGCTGGGCGAGCCAGTTGAGGCGGTGTTGCTGGAGCTGTTTCGCGGCTTCTTAGCTACGGATGTAGCAGGAGTAGCCGGTGTGGTCCTCTTCTTAGCACGGCGGTTCTTTCCCATGTTGTCAACTCGAAGTCTCGAGGCGAAGTGACGGAAATAGCGAAACACAGTAACCTTAAGCGATAGTCAAATCCTTTAAGAGCTGATTTCTGTGTCATGCCTTTGGAATTCCGTTATGTTTGCATGGCTAGGAGCAGAAAGAAAAGCAAAGAAATAAGAAAAAGCAATAAGACTTGCGAATTGAGAAAGCTGTGAGTACGAGGGGCAGTCGGAAAAGATTTACAACTGCGTTGTTTAACAAAATACGGGCACGCCCTCTCGTAGGACGATTAACTGATGCTAGTACACCACGCAGACACTAGATGGTAGTTGTGAAGGCAGTGTATAGTGCAAGAACAGCGCTTGTTTGTTGTAAAGTAGAGAAAGTCATGAAGAAGAAGGAAGGTATATTATGGACAAAGCTGAACTGCATGTTTGTTGTGGAAGGAAGGAGTGAAGTCTGTTATCGACTATTGGGAATGGAGAACGAAGATAATTTTTTGAGCTACTGGTGAATGATCACTTTCATACACTTGAAAAGAAAGTGTATTCGATAACATGAAGGACGTGCTACAAGGTACAGTTTCGGCAACAATAAGGAATTACAGGCAGCTGTTCATAATACCCCCAAACAATGGTTCCGTGACGCAACAATGAAGCTCCCAGGAAGATGGCAGAGTCTATTGACGTTGGTGGGTAGTATATTGAGACATCCCATATACATTGAACCATTTTTATTAATAAATAAGATATTTTATACATTACTTAGTTTTTTTAACATAGTGTTGTAAATAATTTCCAAATACCCCTGTAACTTAATGTAAATCAGTAGTAGGTTAACTCATAAAACAAAATGTGACATAAACTGTGTAATTATTATTTATTTATGCCGACAAACTTACTGTTGGTGTTTTTAAACACACAAGCCGTGTGTGTGCAATGCTTGAGACGTAGAACTGGAACTTAAAAATGCAATGCCACAACTGGGATTTGAACCACAGACCTTGAATTTTTAAGTTGCAGTTCTACCTCTCAAACTTTGCCCACACACGGCTTGTGTGTTTAAAAACACCAACAGTAAGTTTGTTGGCATAAATAAATAATAATTACCATCTGAAGGTTATTTAATCCTGGGATACAAAGTACTTACAATAGTAAGTCACCATTGGGGTAATTTGTCTCTGATGCGAGACTGCATTTGTGGTTTACCAGGAGAAATAAGAACTGGTTTGAAAATTTAATGTCATTCTGGCAGTTTGTCACAATAGCTCAGTGGTTAGAGCAGCTGCCCGGTAAGCGGAAGGTCTGTGGTTCAAATCCCAGTTGTGGCATTGCATTTTTAAGTGCCAGTTGTACCTCTCATAAACTGTGTATTCTACCAGGATATAGCACATTTTAATTTCTCTACAACGTACTGGTATACTAAGACATGGGGAAGAGGGGTGACAGGAACGCATCGAGTATTTACTCCCTCCACTTGCTAACATAATTTGAAGGACTAACCAGTTTTCTGAGGTAGACAGACAATAATGGGAGGCGTGGCCTGGTAGCTTTTCGCTGTGAGGCAGTGGAAGGGGTTAATACTGCGATGTAGGGGAAGTGACTCATTGAGTCATTTCTCCCCATCTATGCACTATGCAAAAGCATTGTCTTCCACTCAAAAATTCGATGCCGAGTTTTCACCGAAAATATACGTACGAGGCCTCTGAATCCCACAAAAGCATTTTTAGAGAAAGGTCCTTGTGTGTGTGTGTGTGTGTGGGTCTGTGTGTGTGTGTGTGTGTGTGTGTGTGTGTGTGTGTGTGTGTGTGTGTGTGTGTGTGTGTGTGTGTGTATCTTCGGCTGTCTGCCTGTGAACAACGTAAATCAAAAACGAAAAGTCAATTAAAAACCAAAGTTGATTTTTAAGTTTAGTGTCTTTCAACGATGCGACACGAAGATTTTGAAGGAAATCGCTGTACCCTAAACTACCCTTTACAAGGAAAATGTTTCGAAAATTTTGATTTTATTGAAAATAGCTCCAAAGATTTTGATTAAAATGCCATATGTTTAAGATATTTTTATGACAAATGAAATGTATATCTTGAATTTTCTGGCTATAGCCCCTGTAGTCGTATTTAGTTTGGAAGACTTTTGCATAACTCATAAACCGTAAGAGATAGACCAAATTTTACAATACAAAAATGTATATCTTGCTAAAACACACAATTTATGTCCAATTCTTTTCCTTAGAGTAAACATTTCGGAGATAGTGCGTGTTATTTGTGTCATTTTAGGAAAACAAACTTTCGTCAAATGCAACATCGTTGTTCATTTTTTATATGCTAGCAGTGCAAGGAGAACGGAATTTGAAAGCTTTAAAAGATTTGACTATCGCTCAATGCCTCCAGTATTCCCATATTACCGTTTTACCTACAAGGAAATAAGTAATAAGATGATTTATGCAAATGTTTATCTCAACTAACACGAAGAAAATATAGGAATCAGAGTTTGTTAGAATGGTTAGTACAAAAGTAGAGAAAGTCGTGTGAGTGCAACACATCAGATTTTTCGTTTTTCAGTTCTACTGTTCACAGAGGCTTGCGCACACACAGATACGCAAACCTTTTCATCAAAATGCTTATTTTAGGTTCAAAGAGCCTCAGAGTAAGTTTTTCTAGCGAAATGTTTGTATTCTATTTTGGGTAGAATTCAAAAAAATACATTTTTAGGTAAACATCTCCCTCATTCGTATTTAAAGCCGAAATATTTGTATAAGTATATTAAAGATACGGTTTCAAACACTCCACTATTTTAATGCTGGAAGCAATTCACTGTCACAAAAGTGGTACACCAACCACAAAAAGGAATTTAACCAACATTTACTCGTTAACTCGATTGTTCTTGCCCCTTTGATGTTCTGGCATGATTATAACTTTATCGTTTCGGCATTATTTATAACCCCTAGGGTATATCGATGAACAAAACACTTTTTCCACAGAATGCTTACAGTTTGAGTAGTTATAATGATGCTTTGTGGCACCAAAGAGCTTGTTAAAAATGTTTCACTGCTACTATGTAATAGTAAGGGAAATAGTATCAGAATAGACCTCTACATGAGCACAGTAATACTAGGTAATAATATTAATAGTGATAGTAATATTAATATTATAATATAATAACAATAGTAATAGTGATAATAATAATAATAATAATAATAATAATAATAATAATAATAATAATAATAATAATAATAATAATAATAATAATAATAATAATAATAATAATAATAATAATAATAATAATAATAATAATAATAATAATAATAATAATAATAATAATAATAGTAATAATAGTAATAATAGTAATAATAGTAATAATAGTAATAATAGTAATAATAGTAATAATAGTAATAATAGTAATAATAGTAATAATAATAATAATAATAATAATAATAATAATAATAATAATAATAATAATAATAATAATAATAATAATAATAATAATAATAATAATAATAATAATAATAATAATAATAATAATAATAATAATAATAATAATAACACTGGTCTACAAAAATTAACTTTTTCTCTTTCACAAGAATTAAAATAACAGATTCTAAAAGTATTTTTCGTGCTGAATTCAAATATAATTACAGTTTGTCCGCATCGGGCAGGAGTTTTGTGTGATATTCATTTGAATTTTTATAATATTCTAAAAAATCCGTAACTAGCTATCTAACTCAAAATTATAACTACTGATTCTGACTTACCTAGAAAGTGGTAGATAGTGATTTTCGGGTATATTTTGCATCTGGAATGTCTCTCATTTTAGTCCAACAGTAGTCAGCCAGCATATTGGAACTCCACTTGCCTTGGTACCTCTTCTCTATCGTAGAAATTTGCTGATGAAAACGCTCACCGTGTTCATCGCTGACAGCTCCAAGGTTTTCGGGGAAGAAGTCCAAGTGAGAGTCCAAGAAGTGAATTTTTAAAGACATGTTGCATCCCATAGCTTTATAAGAATGCAGAAGATCAGCCACTATGTCACGATAGTTTTCTGCTTTATGGTTTCCAAGAAAATTGCACATAAACTTTTGAAAGACTGCCAGGCTGCTCTCTCCAGTGGATTTAACAGTCCATCGAAATGTTCATCAGCCATTAATGATCGGATTTGTGGTCCTATAAAAACTCCTTCTTTCAATTTAGCATCACTGACTTTGGGGGATTTCGATTTCAAGTACAAGAATCCATCAGAAAGTTTATCCATAGCTTTGACGAAATTTTTCATAACTCCTAACTTAATATGCAATGAAGGTAAAAATATTTTTTCAGGATTCACTAAAGGGACACATGCCACATTTTTCTGGCCAGGGAGAAGAGATTCACGTTTTGGCCATGACTTTCTAACGTAGTGAGACTTCTTATCTCTGCTGTCCCACTCGCACAAAAAACAGCTAAATTTGGTGAACCCAAGTTGCAAACCAAGCAATAAAGCAATGACCTTTAAATCACCACAGATATTCCATTCATATTTTCCATATTGTATTTTCTCTAAAATTAGTTTCATATTTTGATATGTCTCTTTCATAGCGGCATGCGCTACTGGTATTGATGGAAGTTCATTGCCAATATGTAGCAGCACAGCCTTCAAACTTACTTTAGAGGAGTCTATGAACAATCGCCACTCATCTGGTCGGTGTTGATGCCCAAGAGTTTCCATAAGTGAACAAATATTATTACAAAACACAACACCATATTCTTCAGAGAAGTATTCTTTGAAAACACTATGGCGGCTATGATAACTACTTATTCTTACATCTTTTTGGAGTAAATTCCACCCTTTGAGTCTGGAAGTTAAAACTTCAGCTTGCAGTTTAGACAGATTTAAATCCCGAATCAGGTCATTAAGGTCTTGCTGATTGGGAAAGTATGGTTCTGATGAACAGCTACTGGCTTCATATGTAAGATCATTTTTATTTTCATCTGAATCATTTTGAGTTTCAGTTAGGTCAGAATCAGAGTTATCACTTAAGGTTGTATCTACATATACTGGTACGGGGAACTCTTCACTGTGTAAGACAGGTCTCAATGCAGATTGCAAATTCGGATACTTAACTGTATATTTTGTTTTAGATGTGATTCCTTTAATATTTGTCAAACAAAAATAACAGTCAGTTGAATGATCCTTCGGTTCCCTACAAATCATGGGAATTGCAAATGGCATATGATGTGTACCATTTTTCCACCCAGTCAGCAGTCTAACACACGAAACACAGCATGTATTTGGGGCCCAGCTCTTATCAAAATCACCAACTTGACAGCCAAAGTAAAGATGATAACACTTCTTTACAAGTGGGGTCATATTTCGCCTCTGAGACTTGAAGGTCAGCTCACCACAAATATAGCAGAAATTATCTGCATGATTTACACACTTTCTTGGCATGATGAAAACATTAAGCACTGAAATACAACATGCACAACATACACAATACACTTCTAAACAGAAAGGAAGGAAATATTTCACTAGTGAACAATGTCACAGTCAGCTCAATACTGACACATCACAATGCCAGACAGGTCTGAGCATGTCTAAACATGAATGAACCTGCACAGTCTTGTTTTGTGGTGCTTCAGCGTGATATTACAAATAATTTCAATAAATACGGCTTGAGTAAAATAGCTACATATGAGGTAAAGGTTCCTATGACAGGTCAAAGAAAACGCTAAAATCATATTTTGAAAAGTAGCTTTCACAGAAAAACTATGCCTGATGGGAAAATTCTGACTACATATCTGAATTCAGGATGAAAAAATGCACTAGATTCACTATTCAGATTTCTTGTGAAAAAAATCTTGTCGACCAGTGTAATAATAATAATAATAATAATAATAATAATAATAATAATAATAATAATAATAATAATAATAATAATAATAATAATAATAATAATAATAATAATAATAATAATAATAATAATAATAATAATAATAATAATAATAATAATAATAATAATAATCATAATAATAATAATAATAATAATAATAATAATAATAATAATAATAATAATAATAATAATAATAATAATAATAATAATAATAATAATAATAATAATAATAATAATAATAATAATAATAATAATAATAATAATAATAATAATAATAATAATAATAATAATAATAATAATAATAATAATAATAATAATAATAATAATAATAATAATAATAATAATAATAATAATAATAATAATAATAATAATAATAATAATAATATCAGCAACATCGTGGTCACAGGCCTATTCTTCGGAGCAAGGGGCACAATACCAAAATCATTTGTGCAATGGAGACAACAATATAAGCTCCCTAAACAGCTACAGGACGACATTGTCCTAACGACTATAAAATACTCTGTGGCAATATGCCGAAATCATTTGTATGGAAACCACAACATTTAAATTTGAAAGTACTAAGATATAAAATAATCATTTAACTGTGTCATATACTAACAAAAACTTTGTATTTTTGTTGTTGTTGTTGTTTTATTAACCTTTTTATGTATTCATTTCAAACACATGAAAGCTATTCTGTGTCACATGGCAAACCTTTATATAAGGTCAGATTTCATAAAAAATAATAATAATAATAATAATAATAATAATAATAATAATAATAATAATAATAATAATAATAATAATAATAATAATAATAATAATAATAATAATAATAATAATAATAATAATAATAATAATAATAATAATAATAATAATAATAATAATAATAATAATAATAATAATAATAATAATAATATATTTTGTAGAAGAGTGGACAGAAAAAGTCATGCGAGTGTAACACATCCCACTATTTTTAATTGGATTTTTATGTTAAGCTCCATAAATTAATGTCGACTTTTGAAACTATGAAAAAGCAACAAAAATACAAATACAAAAATGTATTCGAAAGAAGACGAAGTTGTGAAAAAGAATGTCAACACCTAGAAAGCTATAAATAGAACTGAAGAAAAAAACAATCTGGTGTGTTGCACTCACATGACTTTCTCTACTCTTGTTTTAACCATTCCTACAATCCCTTATTCCTCTATCTCCTTCGTATTAGTTGAGATAAACATTTGTACAAATTATCTTATTGCTTATTTCCTTGTAGTGCAGGAGGGATATTAGAATACAGTAGGCTTTGTGCGATAGTAAAATGTTTTAAAGCTTTGAGATTCTGTTGTCTTTGCACACTTAACATATAAAAAAAATGAACAACGATGACCCATTTCACGAAAGTTCTAAGTTTTCCGACACTCACAAACATAACAAGGAATATCTCCGAAATGGTTCACCCTACAAGAAAATTTATTGAGACATAAATTGTGTATTTTAGAAAGATGTACATTTTGTGTATAGTATGAGTTGGTCTATCTCTAACGATTTACCAGTTATGCAAAAGTCGTCCAGAGTAAATACGACTACAGCGGCTATAGCCAGAAAATTCAAGATATACATTTCATTTGTCATAACAATATCTCAAACATATGACATTTTAATCAAAATCGTTAGAGCCATTTTCAAGAAAATCAAAATTTTCGAAACATTTTCCATGTAAAGAGTATTTTAAGGTGGGGCTTCAAAATCATCGTGTCCCATTCTTGAAAGACATTAAACTTAAATACCAACTTTGGTTTTTAAACCACTTTTCGTTTTTGAGTTATACTGTCCACACACACATACACTCTCACACACACACACACACACACACACACACACACACACACACACACACACACACACACACACACACACACACACGCACACACATACACGTAGTAGAGAAAGTAAAAACGTCAAAAACGCAAGGAAACAAACAACTACAACCGACCATTGACACAAAATATAACCACATTAAATTGGACCTCTTTCTCAGCGACTCGAAAAGAAATGTCTTTTTCCTCATGTTGCGAGGTTTGGGCTGCACCATTTGGATGTATTGCAGCAAACATCTGAACTACTGTGCTATAAGCTTGCACCGCTAGAGCTATTGCTCGGTAAGCTGGCTATTTATTTCGTCTATTGAACAGCTATATGGCTATTTGCTGTGTCAGTATTTGACGTGTGCATCGTGAGCTGAGTACACACTAGTGCCAATAGTTACTTAGTGTTACACGGACCAGATACTGTCACCAGAAGAGTTACGGCATACAGAAATTGCTTCTTTCTACCGTCACCTGTTCACCTTCTCGACTGTAAACTCAATACCTACCTGCTTTTGTCACTTTTTCACCTGCGCGCCGTGTGGGTGAGCTTTTGCGTCACGAGAAGAGACAGCATGCAAATGCAAACGCATATTTCTCCTCTGGTGTCAGAACTATGCTTTGTGTGTGAGCTACGCCCCTATTAAAATATTTATATATGTAACCATCTGACTGATTGTGACACGAGTGTATGTCTAGCGCGTCAGAGAAATAAATTTGCTAAATTAAAATGTAATGTAACCGAAATCACAGATGCATGACGTAGTATGGTTGCTAAGCAGATGTTGTTTCATTTGTTCTAACAGCTATAGAAGCTAAGGGAAGATGAAGATATAGTAAACAGTAAAAGATAGACGAAATCTTACTTTACAAAAAATTTAGACCTTTCTAAAGCACACAATTTATGTCCACACATATATTTTGTCGAGTGAAACATTTCGGAGATATTCTTTGTTATTGGTGTGAGATTTGGGATACTTAAACTTTCGTCAAATGGGAGATGGTTATTCATTGTTTATGTGTTAGCTGTGGAAAAGAACGGGATCTCAAAGCTTTAAAAGAGTTGACTATCGTACAAAGCCTACTGTATTCAAATATTCCTCTTGCACCTACAAGAAAATTGGCAATAATGTAATTTTTGCAAATGTTCATCTTGACTAACTTGAAGATAGAGGAATAACAATATGTAAGAATAGTTATCAGAAAAGTGGAGAAAGTCAAATGAGTGCAGCACATCAGACTTTTATGAAAAAGATTTTTAAAAAACTGATTTTGATTAAAATTCCATATGTTTAAGATATTTTTATAACAAATTAAATGTATAACTTGGATATTCTGGCTATAGTCTACGTAGTCCTGTTTACTCTGGTTGAATTTTGCACAACTGGTAAATCGTAAGAGATAGACCAAATCTTAGTATACAAAAACGTAGATTTTACTAACACACATAATTTATGACTAAATAAATATTTTATAAAGTGAACCATTTTGGGAATATTCCTTGTTATTCGTGTGATTCTTGGAAAACAAACCTTCCTCAAATGGAAGATCGTAATTCATTTTATATTTTAACAGTGCAAAGAGAACGGAATAAAATAAAATAAAATAGCCCCACACTAAACTACCTTTACATGAAACATTTTTCGAATATTATGATTTTCTTGAAAATGGCTCTAACGATTTTGATTAAAATGTCATATGTTTGAGCTATTTTTATGACAAATGAAATGTATATCTTGAATTTTCTGGCTATAGCCCCTGTAGTAGTATTGACTCTGGACGACTTTTGCACAACTAGTAAACCGTTAGAGATAGATCAAATCATACTCTACAAAAAATGTAGATCCTGCTAAAATACACAATTTATGTCTCAATAAATTTTCTTGTAAGGTGAACCATGTCGGAGATATTCCTTGTGTGTGTGACTTTCGGAAAACTTAGAACTTTCGTGAAATGGGTTATCGCTGTTCATTTTTTTATATCTTAAGTGTGCAAAGACAACAGAATCTCAAGCATTTAACTATCGCTCAAAGCCTACTGTATTCTAATATTCCCCTTGTACCTACAAGGAAATAAACAAGTCGGCACATATTAAGGTGACATTTACGTATACATGGAGGTTATAATTTTGGATCTTGCGTTTTCTAGGTAATTATGTTACAAGTATAACCTAAACAAATGAGCTATGATTGAAATTGTATTTAGACTGTGTTGTTGAAACTCTCGGGACGCAGTAATCACTACAAAGTAGGAACAGGCTATGAGTAAGCAGGTCGAGACATACATCTTTTCCCAGAATTCCGTGCGGTGTATATCTGTGACAGTTGGTACAATAGGAGCAAGGAACAATGGTGGAATAAGACGGAACCTAAACAATAGTGTTAGCTCACACAAATCCTACCCTCTTTTTAAGCCTGCTTTCCTCTGTTTCAGGAGACGACATGCTTCACAGCCCTCTGTACTGGTCAGCGGCTATCTTACAGTGGTTGTGTATTGTGGCCCTGCCTAAAGGTGAGTTCACCTTCTTCTGTTATAATATATACTTCTCATTTACCTACTCTTTCTACTTCCTTTACAACGATATCGAGGTTTCACCGGAAATATATGTTTTGAGGCCCCCTGAATCAAAAGAAGTATTTTTACACAAAGGTCATTGTGTGTGTGTCTGTGTGTGTGTGTGTGTGTGTGTCTGCGAATAGCATAATTCAAAAACGAAAAGTCTATTAAAACCGAAAGTTTATATTACGTTTAATATCCTTAATTCCTTCATCCTAAACTACCCTTCACATGGAATATGTTTCGATAATTTTGATTTTCTCCAAAATGTTTCAAACGATTTTGATTAAACGCCAAATGTTTAAGATATTTTTATGGCAAATGAAATGTATATTTGGATAGCCGATGTAGTCCTGTTTACTCTTGATGACTTTTGCAAAACTGATAAACCGTAAGAGCTAGACCAAATCTTACTATACAAAGGTGTAGATTTCGTTAAAACAGACAAGTTATGTCCAAATGCATCTTTTGTGAAGTTAACTATTTCAGAGATATTCCTTGTTATCCACGCAAAACTTCAATTTTTCTCAAATGGAAGGTCGTTATTCACTTTATCTCTTGACCGTACAAAGAGAATACAATTTCAAGACCTTCATATAGCGACTACCTTTAAAACATTTCACTATCGCTCAAAGCCTACTGTATTACCATATTGCCCTTGTGTTTACAATAAAATAAGCAATAAGGTAATTTCTGCAAATGTTTATCTCGACTAACATGAAGATATAGGAATAAGAGTTTGTAAGAATGGTTAGTACAAGAGTAGAGAAAGTCATGTGAGTTAAACATATCAGATTTTTAGAAAAGAAGATTTATGTGTGTTTGTGTCAGTAAATAGCATGACTCGAAAACAAAAGGTCGGTTAAACACCAAACCTGAAATTTGAGTTCAGTGCGTTCCAAGAATCTACACGAAATTTTTGAAAAAATATCTATCTATCATCAACTACCCTTAACTTTTGCGATAATTTTTATTTTCTCAAAAATTATTCCAACGATTTTGCTTAAAATAAAGATATCTTTACGAGAATTGAAATATATATCTTGAATGTTGTAGAAATAACCTCTGAAGTATTTTAATTCTGGGTAAATTTTGCTTCATTGGTACACCATAAGGTATGGGCAAAATCTTAATGCAAAAAGCTGCAGATCTCATTAAGGCACACAATTTATGACAAATACATATTTTAATGAAGTTAACAACTTCCTAGGTACTCCTTAATATTGATTCGAAGTTGCATGGGTGGGTGTGAGAGTAGACTACCCCAGGTAAGTCAATTTATAAATTTAATGGACACTAACTCTGGTAACTTCAGGGTGCTGCTAACTAGTTTGAGAATTCAATGTCATTCTGGCAGTTTGTGTCAGTAGCTTAATGGTTAGAGCACCCGCCTGGTAACCATCAGCTCTATTTTGGTTGAAAGTTCATTGTATTTCGCACATAACCTCAAAACGGGAGCATTTTTATGGGATAACATTTTCGGAGTCCTAAACTGAAACAGCTGAAGGTTTCTAAAATTACCAATATTGATGACATTAAAATATATTCTGTCAAGCAGTTCTTCAGTGGATACCAGGCCATATATGAGTTTATACAAACATAATTGTTCAGCTGTTACTCCCGATTTGAATTCATTAAAACAGTTGACTATACGGCAAGTTCTGATTATAAATAAAAACACCGCGAGTTTTGTAAGTATCTGAGGAATTCTTTTGAATCTTTTCTATTTGATTGTTGTGATATTTATACGTTGGTGACCATACAATTGAGGCATATTCGAAATTACTACGAGCAAAACTTTTGTATAGAATTAGCATAACCTGAGTGTCTTTTATGTCCCTACACATTCTGAATACAAAACCCAGTTTCTTAAAGGAATCATTGGTTATATTTCTAATGTGTTGATTCAAAGAGAAATTCTGGGTCATGGTAACACATGGTACAGCCTGTAAACTATCCATACTGTCGTTGGGAGTGGCAAGTACTTTTCCGTCGACAACATTCACCTGAGTTAAACTCCTGTGATTATGCTTTAATCCCAAAGATAAAGGAACTACTTCGTGACATTCGATTCCGGAATGTTTCCGAGATTCTGCACTCATTGGGGCGTTCCATCAAGAACACCAACACAACAAGAACTGCTACAGGGACACTACGCCTTCCATTTCGCTGGCAACGAGCACTTTTATACTAGTAAAAATCTGATGTGCTGCACTCACATGACTTTCTCTACTCTTGTACTAACCATTCTTACAAACTCTTATTCCTATATCTTCTTCGTGTTATGATAAACATTTGTACAAATTATCTTATTGCTTATTTCCTTGTAGGTGCAAGGGAAATATTAGAATACAGTAGACTTTGTGCGATAGTCAAATGTTTTAAAGCTTTGAGATTCCGTTCTCTTGGCACACTTAACATATAAAAAAATGAACAACGATGTTCCATTTCACGAAAGCTTTAAGTTTTCCGAAACTCACACACATAGTAAGGAATATCTCCAAAATGGTTAACCCTACAAGAAAATTTATTCCGACATAAATTGTGTTTTTTTAGCAAGATCTAAATGTTTTGTATAGTATGATTTGGTCTATCTCTAACGGTTTAGCAGTTATGCAAAAGTCTTCCAGAGTAAATACGACTACAGGGGCTATAGCCAGAAAATTCAAGATATACATTTCATTTTTCATCAAAATATCTCAAACATTAATCAAACTCGTTACAGCCATTTTCAAGAAAATAATTTTCGAAAACTTTTCCATGTAAAGGGTAGTTTAGGGTGGGGCTATTTCCTTCAAATTCTTCGTGTCGCATCCTTGAAAGACATTAAAGTTAAATACCAACTTTGGTTTTCAACCGATTTTTAGTTTTTGGGTTATGCTGTCCACAGACACACATACACAAACACACACACGCGGACCTTTTTCTAAAAACGCTTTCTTTTGGATTCAGGGAGTCTCAAAACATGTATTTCCGGTGAAATCTTGATATCGAATTTTTGGGTGGAATACAATACTTCCCCTACTTACCAGTAGAGAAAGTAATAAATAAATTGTTGCCCATATTATACTTACAGCCTAAGTATGTTGCTTTAAAAGCTATAGTGAAACATGGAAATAACAAAAACATATTCTAAAACCTTGACTAAACATTTTCCTTGCACAATGGTAACGCCGTGCACTGGAGGGTTGATTTAAAAAACAAAGTACATTTTTCCCTCCCTGGTTAATATTTAGAGCACGGGACTTCTGTAATTTGGTTGTCTGAAAGCAACAAAATTGCACTCCAGTGTACAGAATTCCTGGATTCATACTTTCCTATGCTGTTTTCCTTTATCTTAACAAGGCAAAAACTCAATTAAATCTGCTATCCAGACCAGCCGCTAGATGGACTAATCTCTTATTAGTGTGAAGTAAATTCCTGCACACACATTAACCTCTGAACAAAGGACAGTTCTGGGTGAGAAATGAAAGGGGAGAAAGCAAAATTTCAACGTGAATGGCTGAAAACTCAGCGCTTTGGAAAGACTCCCCAGTGAACACGTGGAGAGACCAAAAGCACTGCCCTTATTGAACAAACTTGCAATGCAAAAACATATTTTAGTCTTCTGCAAAATGAGTAGCAATTTTATAGCTCAGATAGGCCACATGTTGGCTTAATGTGATATTAAGCAGCACTGCCTCACACAATCCTATGCTTGTATCGTAATGAGAGAATGATTCATCCAGAAGGAGTTATAGAAATAATACAGAAATATAATTTACGAAATACACAGGTTGGAAAGGCGTAGAATAAGACCGAAAAATTCAATGTCATACCGGAATTTGATGCAAAGAGTGTGGGTTGGAGAATATAATGCCATATCGGCACGTTGCCATGGTAGCTCGGTGCTTGGAGCAATCGGACGGAGACCGGAAGATCCGCGGTTGAAATCCCGGCAATGGCACTGGATGTTTGCTTTCTCTACTACGGATAAGTAAGTAGAGGAAGTATTGAATTCCACCCAACAATTGGTTGTCGGGATTTTGCCGGAAATTTATGTTTTGAGGCCCCCTGAATACAAAAAAAAAAAAAGCATTTTTAGAAAAAAGTCTGCCCGTGTGACTCTGTGCCAATCTGTGGACAGCATAACTCAAAAACGAAAATGCGCTTAAAAACCAAAGTTGGTATTTAAGTTTTACGTCTTTTAAGGATGCAACACGAACAATTGGAAGAAAATCGCTTAACCCTAAACTACCCTTTACATGGATAACTTTTAAAAAATTCTGATTTTATGGAAAATGGCTCTAACGATTTTGATCAAATTGTCAGATGTTTAAGATATTTTTATGACAAATGAAATGTATATTTTGAATTTTATGGCTATAGCCCATGCAGTCCTGTTTACGCTAGATGACTTTTGAATAAGTGGTAAACCGTAAGAAATGAAGTATACAAAAATGTATATCTTCCTAAAACACAATTTGTGTCCAAATAAATTTTTTGTAGAGTGAAGTATTTCAAGATATTCCTTTCTGTTGCATGAGTTTTGGAATACTTAAAAGCTCGTCAACTGGAACATCGCTGTTCATTTTTTATATGTTAAGTGTGCAAAGAGAACGGAATCTCAAAGCTTTAAAAGATTTGACTATCGCACAAAGTCTACTATATTCCCATATTCCCCTTGCACCTACAAGGAAATAAGCAATAAGATAATTTGTACAAATGTTTATCTCAACTAACACGAAGAAGATATAGGAATAAGAGTTTGTAAGAATGGTTAGTACAAGAGCAGAGAAACTCATATGAGTGCAACACATCGGACTTTTTAGTCTCATTCTAACCCTTTCTAATCTTGTCTTACACACGGATAGTGCGGAAGAACAATTAAATACACAGGTCTGACGGATATAACTGCAAATACTGTGTTCGCAACTAGGTCAAGTTAATGGACAAGACTCCAGCGATAATTGCTTCATTTGCAGACCAATAATTTTAGTTAAAAACACTAGTATGTTTTCAGGTAGGTTAGTAGCCCCAAGTAGGTGTGACACACACAAGCCATACAAGTTTATTTTTATCAAGAGCACAATATTTTTTGGGGAGATGTAAAGCACCGTGGACTGTCGAGGTTACTCTCATGAAGCTTGTAACAAACAAATTAGTCACGATTTATGTGTACTCAGATATTCATAATTGTTATCTAGAAATAACATTTTCATACTGAAAGAAATGTGAAAGTATTTAAATTGGTCTTATTGGAAATGTGATGCTTATCCCTTAATTTCCGGCACATTCATTGCTTATTTTAAGGGGCAACAAATCGAATGCTTCGTATAGGGCTAATGACCCCACACTACTTTGGTCAGCAACTCCTATATTGAAGTGTGAACACACGGAAGCAGAACGGATAGTCTCTACTAACAGGCGCTGTTCATTTCGTGGCGCAGCTATGGCTGACCCTTTGTAGGGCGAGTTAGTTTGTCCTGCACAGCTTTCCTAGTGTGATCCCATTTTACACTACCAACAAAGTCATCACAAACCTGGTCAGAATTGCTAAATTCACTTACCCACTTTAGGAAAGTGCTTTAGGACGGAGTTCTTTTATGCCATGCGATATTAAATTCATTTCTAAACATTCTCTGCACATGAATCATCGATCTCAACTCAGAAACTGCGAACACGTGTTCTGTCACAAACCAGTTTTTATTTTCTCTACTATGTATAGTAAGTAGAGGAAGTATGAATTCCACCCAAACAGTTGAAACCGAGATTCCACCGAAAATATATGTTTTGAGGCCCCCGAATCCAAATAAAGCATTTTCAGAAAAACGTGTGTGTGTGTGTGTGTGTGTGTGTGTGTGTGTGTGTGTGTGTGTGTGTGTGTGTGTCTATCAGTCTGTGACTATGGACAGCATAACCAAAAACGAAAAGTCGGTTAGAAACCAAAGTTGGTATTTAAGTTTAATGTCTTTCAAGGATGTAACACGAAGATTTTGGAGAAAATTCCTCCACCGTAGAGTACCCTTTACATGGAAAATTTTTTCACATGTTTGATTTTCTTGAAAATGGTTCTGACGATTTTGTTCAAAATGACACGTTTAAGATATTTTTATGACAATTAAATGTATATTTTGAATTTTCTGGCTATGGACTATGTAGTGCTGTTTACTCTGGATGGCTTTTGAATTACTGGTAAACAGTAAGAGATAGAGCAAATCTTACTCTACAAAAAATTTAGATCTCGCTAAAACACACAATTTATGTATGTCTGAATAAATATTTTGTAGATTAAAACATTTTATAGATATTCCTTGTTCTTTGTGTCAGTTTCGAAAAAACAAACTTTCGTGAAATGCAACATCGTTCTTAATTTTTTTATATGTTAACCGTGCAAAGAGAACGGAATCTCAAAGCTTTAAAAGATTTGACTATCGCTCAAAGCCTACTGTATTCTAATATTCCCCTTGCACCTACAAGGAAATAAGCAATAAGATAATTTGTACAAATGTTTATCTCAACTAACACGAAGACGATATAGTAATAAGAGTTTGTAAGAATGGTTAGTACAAGAGTAGAGAAAGTCGTGTGAGTGCAACACATTGGAATTTTTTCCCCACGAAATCGCCTTGGTGAAGAATGCAGTTCCCCCAGGGCGTCAAGCATCCACAATTCATAATCAGAATTGAGATGCTGTCGTCATCCGTGTTTTCTAAGTTGCGGATGAGATGGAAATCTCTGGCTCTGGTATGGACTGTAAGGGGGCTGGTAGAGGACAGTGAAACCAATCCCTGAACATGTCCTGTCGTTCTGCTGATGTGTGGGCGTGCTTTGTTACGGACTAATGTAAGCTCCATAAACAGTCATCATTCTACGATGAATATCAATCGCAGCTACATTCTCTGCCATTAGGAACTCTATCACAGCTTCATGATATAATGGAGTTACGTGCCACCAGGTTACAGCCTATAACTCACAGCCCCATAGAGGCAGAGGTCCCGAACTTGCGTTAGTAAGGCAAGATAGTTAACTGAAATGAATGTAGAGTGATACCAGAATTACTGACTTTCAAGGTTCATAATACATTAAGAAATTATACGAAGGTTCATAAATAAACGGTATTACATTCAATCCTTAATTCAAAAAGCATAAACTGTCATTTATGCAGTCACTAGTAGAGCTCGGACCAGGATACCAATGCGCTTTAAGTTACAAGTGCATGAACAAAGGTGTTATGTAGTTTGGGAGAGAGGAGGTACCTGTCATTAGCCTTGTCTCAACATGTAAACATCCAGCTACAGTAGGGAAATAATTGCCTAACAAAACATTTGAAGGAGATTATCACGTATCTGTTTTAATATTCCCAAAATAACCACTTGCAATATGTGAGAACAAGTATATATGAACACACACACGCACACACACACACAGTGTTTTTCCCCTCCTTGGAGATTTGGCACGGGGTACACTCAGCCTCGTTAGATCCCTGAGGGGCCAACTGACGAACTACTTGATTAAGAAGTGGTAAATACTTACATACTGAAAATAAATATATAAGGAAGTTACTAACCTAAGTAATTTAAATGAATGCAATACACTTGTTTAAAAATCGTTGCACCAAATTACAAAATTCATTCGCAATATATAGAAAGAACTGCTCCTTCATTTACTTAACATGTCTGAATCTACAGAAACTTAGTCCTCCGTCATATGACTTGAGAGTGCATAACGGAAGAAGGGATATCAGAGGAATTATAGGTTAGCATTCAGTATTAGAATCTAATAAGTGGGTAAGACTTTGAGCGATAGGAAAAGGAGGGAAATATCAGCAAAAGGGATGAATGTTTATTGGTAGAGATAATGAAAATCCAATTAAATGGCATAGAGTGGGGGAAAAAACCATGCAAAGTGCTGGAAGGGAAATGCCTTAAAGTCGTGACAGAGAGTTTAACGCTTCGAGCGACGGGAAACCCAGCTTAAAATCCTTTGGAAAAAATAATCCTTTACTCCATATTTGCATCGCACATTACTTGCTTGTGTATTGGAAAAATTCCCTTTCGATTTTAATAAAATGTTCGTAATTTTCCACGGATGAACATTTATTAAAACATGTTGGATAATTTTAAGGATGAGCTTTTTATGATGATATATTAAACCACTAACTACTTTAGTTCAAAATGTTTTTACAATATTAAAACAATAACGAATTGTCCACTACAGTAGAAATGGAAGAATACTCGCAGATATCTCTGACGTCGGTGTGGATTCATCCATAAGATCTACACCTCCCATACTCCTATAAAACTCTACTGCAAAGAGCGGAGGAATTCATATACTTGCCTAGTCCTTTTTGCTCCAACGCTGGGCAAGATGTTAAGGTTGTTGTCCATCCATTCCATAATGGTAATATTGTTTTCATTTGTTACTGAGACAAAGAACAGAAACTATTGTGCACGTAAACAGGGATCCATGCGTGGACAGATACATATTTCAATATATAAACATAATATGAAAGTTTATAAACATTTATTTGGTCTGAACATAACTATAGAATCTAATAAAAACAAAAATAATTATTACTGTGTCATATATTCTGCCATAGAAGCATTTTGATGATATTATAGCACTGTCGACAGTCTTCTTTCTTGTCCGCCATTTTGGTACACACAGTTCCACAATTGCTGTTCAAATGTTTGTTTCCTTGGCCTGAAGATGGCAGCACTGAACAGATGATGTCCACTGGAGTGGACTTCATGCATTAGAGAACTCTGCTTCATTCTAAAGTTGTAATGTTAACCTAAAATAGTAGACACTATGCATTAGAGGGCTTAAAAACGCAATAAAAGAATCTACCTTCTGCTACGGGGATAATCTGAAATGTTCTGATACGAAGCACTCGCAACCGAGTGAGATGGTCACCTACTGACGTGTGAGGCTCGTATTCCGGAGGTGCCAGGTTCAAATCCCTGGGCCGACCATCTGAATAAGTTTCTTTCGTAGCTTCGGTCAGTCGCCAAGCTAAATATTCAATCGGATATTTAATACCACGACTCAAAGTACCACCTTGAGTCTAAAACAATACTATAAATGAAAAATATTTGTAATAATGAATGCCGTGCCATCTATCCGCAGATAATATAAGCAGATAAATTGGATCAGAACCCTCTAGAGAATGGACTTGACACTGGCTTTCGAGATTTAAAACAATGGCCCTGTAGTTGGTGGTGAACTCTGAGGCGTTTATACACGCTATGTTTTCTATGCCTGTGATTTATTGTTTGGTTTAATAACTGTGATTTGTTTGTCTTCACAATAGCGAAGGAGGAATATTGTGAAAATTTATTTAGGCAATTTAGGAAACGGGAATAATCGTGAAAACCCTGTGTGCTGCGCCGTGGGCTTTCTAAGTGTTTTTACTTTCTCTACAATGTATAGTAAAGTAGATATAGTGTTGTATTCCACTCAAAAATTCGATGTTGAGATTTCACCGGAAATATAATATGTTTTTAGGCCTCATGAGTTCAAAAGAAGCATTTTTAGAAAAAGGTCCGTGTGTGTGTGCCAGTCTGTGGACAGCATAACTCGAAAACGAAAAGTCGGTTAAAAACCAAAATTTTAATTTAAATTTAATGTCTTTTCAAGGGTACGATACGAAGATTCTGAAGAAAATTGCTTCACCCTAAACTACCCTTTAGATGGAAAATTTTTCGAAAATGTTTATTTTCTTGAAAATGGTTCTAACGATACCATATGTTTGAGATATTTTTATGACAAATGAAATGTATATCTTGAATTTTCTGGCTATAGAGTTGTAGTTTGGGTGATATAGTGGGTTTCATGCGTGAGTAAAGTTCTCCAAACAGTATGTTCCTTGAACTCTATCTGTATAGCATTATTAGGATCCCACGTTACCCGTGTTACACGCATCATCCCATTTCCTTTGTTTTCTTGGTCCAGATCGTCACTGTAATCTTAATAATGCAAGACAACTTCAAAATCTACTTCTCCAATATCATGTTGCATTGTCGTTCAATCAGCAGGTGAGTTATTCCAACCCAGTTTGCGTTTTCTTATTTCTCTTTTTATACTCCTAGAGAAATCTTAAAAGTCAGCACCTGGGGTCAGATGTCTGTCCCTGGATCAGAGAGAGTAGCCAACATGTCCTACATACGATCTCCTGGGGTCGAATCACGGTCCTCTTGGTGAAAGGCTCAGCCAAGGTGCCACTCATCCAACCAGTCACGAGAGTAAATTTTAACCTATAGTTGTGCCCTGTTTACTTCCATAGTAGCGTACGTTGTGCTACTCCCCGACATTTACTTCTGTAGTAATCCAGTACGGAAGTAGCTAAGTAAATGTAGTAAAATACTTCGGAAGTAGTAAACCCAGCGTTGACTTCAATAGTAGTCTAAAACTGAATTAAGAGCTTACTCTAACTTGCTGCATGGAATGAGGTATAATGAATAACCTAGCATCACGAAATGAATGTATATTCACTACAGAGCAGAAAACAAATTTCAATTAGGACCGTATGTTTCTTGTACTAAATGAAGCAAACAACAGGCTTTAACCAATGGAAACAATGTTGGTTTGTGACTAAATAAGGCAAATCCTCATCATTTTCACGCCAAAAATACAAGAAATGGAACACGATAACCTATTTTGTAAAACGGCTGGCATATCTTTGCTATCATATTATTGTTTTAATTTTCATCTAAAGAACAATTTTTATTCCGCACAAATTGATACCATTAAGCACAACAAATACTATAACTTTTGATGTCAGAATAATGAATTAAGATTGTCTGATTGCAAACTTCCAACATGCAGCCCCCCTGAATCCAAAAAAAAAAAAAAAAAAAAAAAAAAAAAAAAAAAAAAAACATTTTTAGAAAAAGGTCCGTGTGTGGGTGTATCTGTGGACAGCATAACTCAAAAACGAAAAGTACGTTAAAAACCAAAGTTGGTATTTAAGTTTAATGTCTTTCAAGGATGCGACACGAAGATTTCGAAGAAAATTCCACCACCCTAAACTACTCTCTACATGTAAAATTTTTATTTTCTCGAAAATGGCTCTAACGATTTTGTTTAAAATGCGTGTGTTTAAGATATTTTTATGGAAAATGAAATATGTAATTTGAATTTTCTGGCTATACCCATGTAGTCCTGTTTACTCTGGGTGATTTTGCATAACTGGCATACCGTAAGAGATAGACCAAATCTTACTATACAAAAATGTTGATCTTGCTAAAACACACAATTTATGTCTAAATAAATTTTTTGTAGAGTGAACCATTTCAGAGATATTCCTTGTTATTTGTGCGAGTTTTAGAAAACAAACTTCCGTCAAATGGAACATAGTTATTCAATTTTTTTATGTTGGTGTGAAGTTGCATAGTAACACAATGAACAACAGTAATTAAGGTTCCTTTCAGATGTTTACGCACAATCATTATTACTTTTAGTCAAATAAAGCTTTTCTTTTACAGTCCAACTATTGTGTTTTAAAGGATAAAGCGTGTGCTTTTATTAGATTGTAATAGGTTTTGCAACATGAACTGTCATGTCATCTTATGGAAGTTGGCACCTTCTTACTCATTGTTTAGAAGCGAGCAGTTGCAGAGATATCCATTTAGCTGGAGAATAGCTGAGCTATTAAAACCAGCGACGTTCAGAATACGTTTCATAGCCCAATAACCGCGCTGCAGGGGATATGACTCTGTGCTTAATGTAAAGTAGATTAGTCTGGCAAAGCGAGAGGCTGTTCCACGCGATCCTCAAAACTTGCAGCATCACATAAATACCCTCAGCTCTTATTAGTCCTTTATCATTTAGTTTCGCAGGAAATTACAATGCAGTGACATTATTTGATTTTTCAGGTACTTATAGCCAAGGTTCCATGGTCATGAATGAGACCCCCATTTGGGAGGTCGTGGGTTTGGTTCCCGTGACCGAACGTGACTTTTTGGGTGCTTCCTGTTTAATAATCTAGGGATCTATATCTACAAAGATAATTGTAGTATTTATCTCATTAGATTGGATAGATAGATGATCTGACATCTCTAGTTGCCTAAGTTAGAACATAGTTCCCAACTTCATTAATTGCAACATTAACTAAATACAATTTCAATAAAATATCTGATGCGAAAATGGCCATAACGATTTTAATTAAAATGCTATATGTTTGAGATATTGTTATGGTAAATGAAATGCATATTTTGAATTTTCTAGCTGTAGCTCATAAAGGCCTATTTACTCTGGATGACTTTTGCATAGCTGGTAAACCATAAGAAATAGACCAAGTCTTACTCTACAAAAAATGTTGTTGTTAGCTAAAGCTGGATTTCTGACAATGAAGTCATTAATCCTCTTGCTCTCCAATATTTTTCACTGATGATATTGAAGAGAGCAATAGCAGTAATAGTAATCGCTTTTTAGAGAGCACCATATTTTTATGTTTTGGCGGTCACATCGCTCTCTCACAACCCCCAGAATGTCTGGAGGACCACACCTGTCGTTGGTTTACAGGTCTCACCGACCTGACCGGGAGAGTTATCAAAATAAATTCACCGACCATATGCTCTGATCACCAATCAGAAGACGTATTACATGCCATGACAGGTCAGCATGTTAGGGGTTAAGAGTTTATAGAGAAATTAGAGAAATGGAGAGGTTGGAAAAATAAAGACTCCCTAGCCCTCGGGAACCCTAATAGCATCGGGGTCGGAAGAGAACAAATGTAGACCGTGCTAAAACATACAATTGATGCCGAAATAAATTTTTTTGTTGATTGAACCATTTCGGAGATATTCCTTGTTAATTGCGTACGTTTTGCAATGCTTAAACTTTTATGAAAGTAGAAGGTCGTTATTCTCTTCTATATTTCTTGGCCTTCTAATAGCGACCAGCTTAAAACATTTGACTATCGCTCAAAGCTTGCTATATTCCCTTGTACCTACAAGGAAATGAAGTACTTCCTGCAAGTGTTTATCTTAACTAACACGAAGAAGATGAAGGAGTAGGAGTTTATAATACTAGTTAGTTTAAGAGTAGGGAAAGTAATGTGAGTGCAACACGTCAGATTTTTACTACAATATATAAGCTTTTATTACACACAAAGACCAAAACTAGGCCACGACTAATGGTGTTGTGCAAGGTATCCAACAGCAGGTAGGTAAAACCATCTGTGAGCTTCGTTTCTAGGGCAGAATACAAACAGGTTTTTGCAGTATCGATTCATGCTAATTATACAAATTCTAGGATTCAGGCTGTTAGCGCTCGTGTTAACTTTGCTGTCACCTGCAGCGCCCCCTGTTAAGACAACTCTAATGAACGCTCCGGGGAAAGGAAGGAATGAATTTACAATTCAAATGCTGGCTGCCCCATGTCGAATGTGAATATGAAGATATAATGAATGTTCACGTCGCAGATCGTCTTTTGTTGGAAGTACCTGAAAGGAAGCAGAGATCAATACAAGATAGCAGAAAACTGCTGCATTGCTCGCAACAAAATATTACGTACAGCCGGCTTCAAATGTGTTCAGAGTCACGTGCTCCTAGCCGTGGGGGCAAGCCAGAATCGCTTATCCACTAGTTATGTCAGGCGGTCTCAAAGGTCGACTTGCCAGCTCATATCTGTCTACAAGGTTGAGGGCCGTAAATTCAAAGAGAGTATCATTCCAACATTTCTCTTAGACTTGGTCGTAATAGAGTTATCACAATACAAAGAAAACAACATTAAATTTATAAACGAACTCGCAGCGAGGATGGAATCTATATATTCGGCTTAGAGCGGTCATATCACTCTATAACGAAATTAAATTTAAAAAGTTTAGATAATTTTCATATACCACTTTTCTCTCCTCAAAACATATATTTCCGATGAAATCTCGACATCAAATTTTTGGGTGGAATACAATACTTCTTTTACTTACTATATGTAGCAGAGAAGGTAAAAATACCAATATGATGCCAAAATGATTCAAGAGTGTCTTTTCAATATTTATGATACTAGATGACTCGGTGAACTACGCACTACCTAAAATTCATTTGATTGTAGCTCTTCATAAGTGATTCTAATTTTGTTTATTCCTAAGCCTGCAAAGTCAACTCAATTTACCTTAATGGAATGTATGATCAAGATGAATGTTCGCAAAGTCTAATTAAATTCGATTTAACCAAATCTATTCTTAAAATCTTTCTACGAAAAAACGATTTTAAATGTAAGAGATACAGCTGCCATATGATAGGTTGGTCACAAAAGCCATACATTGAACGTAATATTCGAGCTCGTCCTCTCCTTGGCATTGTAATGAACACTGTAAAATGACGTGGAATTGTTTTCATAATCACTCAAATTTGTTCAACTTACCTTGAGAACTTTACAATATTGAAATCCTCTAACTAATTTCCTTGAGTCTCACTAAACCAGAATGGAATGACTTTTTTTTTTTTATTTCCAAGACTACTGATGGCTGACTGTTTGCAAAATAAACATTTTAAAAACTATTTTAAATGTAACAGATGCAACCGTCAAACAATAGGGCCACCACAAACTCCATATTGAAAGTAATCCAAAGTGGCAATTCCCATACAAAATTACCAATGTCAATTTTTTCAATTTTTCAGCTGTTCCTTTGATGTTTTCCCTGATGTTCATATTCTTCTAAACCATGCCAGCATTGAGGCGAACAAAACAAAAAAGAAAGTATTCAAATCGGTGTAGCCATTTTCGAGAATTTGCAAGATGACGCATCGCAATATCCATACAGGATGTTTATAAAACGTGTTCAGGTGTTGGGATTGGTCAAAACTAGACTAAATGTTCCTATAATACATACGCATTGACATATGAGCCATTTTACAAAAAAAAAAAAAAAAAAAATGCACAACGTGTCCACATTTCTGTTGGATTTGGGATACACCAATGTCTTTAAATGTCCCCATAGTCAGGAATTCAATGGATTGAGTTCCGACGAACGTGAGGCCATGCTACTGGACCTCCTCGATCAATCCATCGTCCATTAAATGTTTGGTTTAAGTATCAGAGTCGCTTTAGTCCCAAAGTGTGGGCAGGAATTGTGGGTGACAGACTCCTAAGAACATACATTTTACCCAACAGATTAACAGGTGCTGTGTATCGTCGACACCAAACTGGAAACTGCAGTAAAATGCGTTCCAAGGACTCTATGAAGGAATGTAGCGCATGCGCAGGGCTGTTATGCTTAGGTCGTTCATCCCAATTTGTCACAACAGTTCGTTCTCAAACTTCAACGCTATCCAGCATCCAACCGTTCATTTCTGGACAGGGGTTCCTATTTGAAAACCGATCAATTTGCCATTCCGCACAACATACTAAGCAGTGTTGGTATTTTTTTTTTTGGGGGGGGGGGGGCGGGGACACCGTGTATACTGTGTAGGGGAACGGATAGGTGACCGTACCGTCATGGTGGGCAACATTGCCAGAAACATGATTGCCAAAAGGAAGGACGAAACAGTGCAAGAAATGTTGGCAGTACCAGACTCCCCTGATCATTCTTGGCAAAGGAAACGCGGAGCGATGAATAAATTATAGAACTGACTTAATATTAAATGTTTTCTGAAAGTTCGCCCTCCAGTGGTTTGTAGAAGCAAGAAATAGAGAAATCTCCCGTTTACCTTCTGAATTAGTAGAGCAAATCTTGGGCTGTAAAAAGTAAAATAAAACAAAGGCAGCGATGAAAAACTTAACCATGAATGCTCCCATTACTTGTAACTCTGACATTTCTTAGGGAAAAATCTGATGTGTTGCACTCACATGATTTTCTATAATTTTGTACTAACCTTTCTTAGAAATTTCTATTCCTTTATCTTCTTCATGTTAGCTGAGATAAATATTTACAAATTATCTTATTGTTCATTTTCTTTGAGCAATAGTCAAATTTTTTACAGCTTTGAGATTCCACTCTCTCTCTGCATGGCTAAGATATAAAAAAGTGAATCACGATCTTCCATTTGACGAAACTTTGTTTTTTTCAAACTCACACAAATAACAAGGATTATCTCTGTAATGGTTCACTCTATAAAAAAAGTTATTTGGACATAAATTGTGTGTTTTAGCAAGATCTACATTTTTGTATAGCAAGATTTGGTCTATCTCTTACGGTTTACGAGTTATGCAAAAGAAAATAGGACTACATGGGCTATAACTAGAAAATTCAAAATATACATTTTTTTTTTTTTTTTTGTCATAAAAATATCTTAAACATATGGCATTTGTATCAAAATCGTTAGAGCCATTTTCGATCAAATCAAAACATTCCAAAAATGTTCCATGTAAAGGGTAGTTAAGAGTGGGGCTATTTTCCTTAAAATCTTCGTGTCGCATCCTTGAAAGACATTAAACTTAAATAACAATTTTGGTTTTTAATCGACTTTTCGGTTTTGAATTATGCTGCCCACAGGCTGACAGATTAATAGACGCACGCACACACACACACACACACACACACACACACACACACACACACACACACACACACACACACATACACACATACATACACACATACAGTCTAAATTGCTAAAAGTTATTTTAGACGCACACACACACAGACACACATACACACATACACACACACATACAGTCTAAATTGCTAAAAGTTATTTTAAAGAATATGTTCAGTATGCCAATGCAATTGATCTAACGAAAAATAATTGAACTGTATAAATCTATATAATTATTCATGTTAATTTAATATATGATTATCAGTTTACTTTGTAAGCAAACCCAACATGTAGTATTACATATTGTGTTGGAACATGTAGAACAATAAAGAATCTTTAAAAAAAAAAACCACACACACATACACACATACACACATACACATACATACACAGACCTTTTTTAAAAATGCAAAACATAGGCAAACCACTAAATTTATGTACATTACATTAATTACTGCCACAACTTTGTTGCGAAGTACTGCTTGGATTGCTCCTTCGTCTCTGGCGTGTAGTGATGAATAAATATTCATGCTATGAAACTTCCGACTAGATCATTGGAATTGCATTTATCAGCCTATACACGTTTTCTGCATGTTTGTTTGAATGTGCTTGTTCTTTGTTGTGAAAAACCGCGATATCCATTAAGTGGAAGGCTTCCTCGTACCAAAAACTTTGTAGTGGACACGGTCTATCGAGGTATTTGCAATGTCATTCCACTCGCGCACCTTCAATCGGGGATCACTGAGTACGCCATTGTCTCGTCGGTCGCAGCGGTTTCAGCACATACGCACTCATCCCTTTGAATGGAAGTACGACCACTGTTTAATGACAAAAACGGACTGGAAGAATCCTTTAATGTCGGATTCAACCCATTTTGTAATTAAGTTGGGGCGAAACACTTCAAAACGAAACACTTCATCACAGTACGTATTTCAGTTTCATCTATTTTTTAGGTTACATTAAGTCCGATAAATAGAGAAAATATACATATTATCAGTCCTATGTTACTTAATGATTTTAATACAGATTCTGCATAAAATATAGAGAAATTTAAATATCAAAAGACTGCAAAATATGTTTCTACTCTCAAGTAAAATAAAAAATTACATGCCATCCCTTGGATGATAAAAAATTTACAAACATAATCACTTTAGTGCTTTAAATATAATGTAAAATTTTCTGTTTTTAAAAAGGGTCACTCATCAAGCAATAAAAAGCTTGAGACTTATCAATTTCAATGTTTAGGGTTTACATTATGTTAAAAGCTTTCTATTTTTTGTCTTTCAAAAATTAGCCTGTTGTACTCTCATATTCCCCTTATACATTCACGAAAATTAGATGATTTCTGCAAATATTGTCACCGCGCCCGCCGCATCTAATTGCCGACAACAGCAGTGTCACCCATCGCATTATTGTCGGCACTACGGCAAAGGAGCCGAAGGAAAGAGACAGAGAATGGCCGCATTGTTGGGGCGCTTGCCGAAAGAGAGAAAAGGATAGAGGCTTCTGGAGTCTTCTACTTTGTATCTCGCCGCAATAACTGAACGTTCCTGAAGCTTCCAGAATAGTGTCTGGGAGATATAAATAGCGGTAAAGTGCGACAGAAGGGAGTCAGTATGGGAAGCGTTGAGTAGTCGTGCCGACGGAGACGGACAGACGATGTGAAGCGTTGTGCCGACGGAGAAGAGTTAGTTCTTTGTGTTACGAGTTCGGAGCCGTGCTGTTGGAGAATCGAAAAAGACTTTCTTGTTGTTGCAACGAGTGTACAAAGTTACTGTTTACGGAAATAAAAGTGTTTCTTTATCTCGACTACATCTGTCTTCTTTACTTTACACTCACACCAAAAAAAGTCACACTGGTGTCAGAAGTGGGATCCGTCGAATTGCTTCTAGTTTCTTTACATCGTCGTTAGAAGTTGCAACGTTAGAACCAAGGTGGAGGGAGATTCGGAAACCAGGATGATGGCAATGATGAAAGAATTATTTGCCAAAATGGAAACGTCATACGACAACCTCGCTGCCGAGCTGAAAGAGATGAAGACGGCAAACGACAACCTCGTTGCCGAAATGAAGAGGAGAAACAACCTCGCTGCCGAGCTGAAAGAGATGAAGACAGCAAACGACAACCTCGCTGCCAAAATGGAAACGTCAAACGACAACCTCGCTGCCAAAATGGAAACGTCAAACAACAACCTCGCTGCCGAGCTGAAAGAGATGAAGACGGAGTTATCGGCGAAAATTGATGGCGAACTGATTGGCGTGACGGAAGACGTGGAAGAACTCGGAGAAAAGGTGGTAGACCTCTGCCAGCACGTGGACGTCGTGGAGGACGACGGGGAACGTCTTGGCGCCCTGGTAGTAAGAGTTGACGAGAGCGTCAAAGTACTGGATGCCAGGCGCAGACGGAATAGCACGGAGCCGGGGAGGGAGCACCTAGTGGCCGAGGCGACAGTTGCGCCCGTTTCAGATGATGTGAGGGAAGACGTGAAACAACTCGGCGAACTGATTGGCGTGACGGAAGACGTGGAACAACTCGGCGAACTGATTGGCGTGACGGAAGACGTGGAACAACTCGGCGAACTGATTGGCGTGACGGAAGACGTGGAACAACTCGGCGAACTGATTGGCATGACGGAAGACGTGGAACAACTCGCCGAACTGATTGGCGTGACGGAAGGCGTGGAAGAACTCGGGGAAAAGGTGGAAGACCTCTGCCAGCATGTGGACGTCGTGGGGGACGACGGGGAACATCTTAGCGCCCTGGTAGTATGAGTTGACGAGAGCGTCAAAGTACTGGATGCCAGGGGCAGACGGAATAGCGCGGACCCGGGGAGGAAGCACCTAGTGGCCGAGGCGACAGTTGCGCCCGTTTCAGATAACGAAAGTGTACGTCTCGGGGAAGACAAAGGGGCAGTTCAGGGACGTCGTCGAGGATCCTCTGGAGGAGTGTGTCGGGTACGTAACCAACCAGGATACGACGTGGAGGACGATCAGCAGGGAAGCGCACAAGCAAACGAGCATCACGCGAGAACCGACTTGGCGTGTGACATGGGGGGACCGTCGGAGCCATCCAATCACCTGACGCATAGTGCCGTGAACGGAAGAATGGTGGACATCATCGTGGACGGCAGGATACAGGAGAGGCCGTGCCGAGCACGAGTGAACACGAGTGCAGCGGTGGACGCGACTCGCGCGGATGTGGGGGGGGGGGGGGGGGGTTTGTTGCCGGACCCATCGGAAGCAAGGTGGCTGCGAAGGTGCGCCAGAGAGGTCGGCGGACATGGTACCCAGTGAGCCGTTTCCAAGTGCGCAGGATGGCCCGTCAACACACCAGGAAGAAGGGCAACTGGACGAGGGACCGTCAAGACCGGCGGTACTGTTGCAGAATTTCGAAGCAGGGTGGCATACATCGTCCTACCCAGACCAAGGGACACTATCCAACAGCGATACCTAGGATCGTGCCTCCTGGAGAAGAGGTTCGATGGGTTAGTCCACCGGGGCGCAAGGGAGATGCCGCAGTGATAGTGCTGGTCGGGACGACCAGCTCTGAGGAGGGAGCAGTGTCACCGCGCCCGCCGCATCTAATTGCCGACAACAGCAGTGTCACCCATCGCATTATTGTCGGCACTACGGCAAAGGAGCCGAAGGAAAGAGACAGAGAATGGCCGCATTGTTGGGGCGCTTGCCGAAAGAGAGAAAAGGATAGAGGCTTCTGGAGTCTTCTACTTTGTATCTCGCCGCAATAACTGAACGTTCCTGAAGCTTCCAGAATAGTGCCTGGGAGATATAAATAGCGGTAAAGTGCGACAGAAGGGAGTCAGTATGGGAAGCGTTGAGTAGTCGTGCCGACGGAGACGGACAGACGATGTGAAGCGTTGTGCCGACGGAGAAGAGTTAGTTCTTTGTGTTACGAATTCGGAGCCGTGCTGTTGGAGAATCGGTAAAGACTTTCTTGCTGTTGCAACGAGTGTGCAAGTTACTGTTTACGGAAATAAAAGTGTTTCTTTATCTCGACTACATCTGTCTACTTTACTTCACACCACCAAAAAAAGTCACAATATGTATCTTGACTAACACGAAGAAGATATAGGAATAAGATTTTGTAAGAATGTTTAGTGCAAGAGTAGAGAAAGTCATGTGAGTGTAACGCATTAGACTTGCTTTCAGGGACTGTTAAAACATGTATTTTCGGTGAAATCTACCTTCTTTGCCTTCTATGTACGTATAGTAAGTAATAAGCAATTGTTGTAAACGAAACTAACTTGAATGTGAATACTTGGAAAGGCAAGTTAACCCCATCATTCACACGGATTGAGCATCAGGCTCGTTCCGTCCCCATTAGAAATGTTCACTCCATCTTAATTTTGAACAGCGTATATTTTATTTTCCTCCAGATTTATAATTAAGTGCTTCCTTAGGTAATCTATTTTCATTCATTCTGTCTACGTAAATGGGCTTTCCAATTCTTGTACTATTCTCCATATACGAACTTGTACGTTCCTTTTATTTCAAGTTATGTTCTTATTACTTCACTCTTATTATGTTCAGTTAGAGACACTCCAGGGACTTGGTCCTCTAAACCTCATTTCTCATAATTATTCTAGACTCATTTTATCTCTTTCTGTAGCCGAATTAGCGTTTTGCAGGTCACACATTGATAAGACAGTTTGAAGCAGCAAACCTCACGAGGCATAATAATGCAACAAATGCCTTTGGTTCTGCCTCTTGCCACCGGTAGAGCACTGAGATTTCTCCCGCTGGGTATGCGTGGCTTGTATTTAGAAAGGAAGACGCTAATGATGGTGATAACCAGGGAGCGGGGTTTTAGTAGATGAACATACGAATGATATTAACAGCACGGAGTATAGAGCCGGCAGCTAGCGTGAGGCTTGAGGAAACTACATGCCCACTCCTACACAACAGTCTGCTTCTTGTGACTGTCGTATGTAATATTTGGTTGTTTTCTTTTTTCTTCTCTCTTGTGTCTGTCCAATAACACAAAATGGTTTACTACTTGTAACGGACGGGACTTCCTATATGAAGAAAGCTGCCACAGCAATACAGAAGCATTTCCAAAACTAAAACTTGTCTAGCACATAGTCTCCACCGAGTTGCGGAAGAAATTATATCCTCTTTTCCGGATGTAAATGCTTTTATAGCCAACACGAAAAAGATATTTCGCAAAACACCCTCCAAACTCAAGATAGTTAAACAGATGGCACCTGGAATTCCCTTGTCTCCACAACCAAATGTAACTCGGTGGGGAACATGGCTGCAGGCTGCAGTATATTATACTCAATATTACCACAGAATTATAAACATAATAAAAGTCTGTAATGTCGCAATACGTGCAGGGAAGCAAATAATTACACCAGCCTTGTTTGAAGTTCTTTCATACATTGAGAAGAATTTCAGTAATATAGTAACCGCAATAGTCACGTGTATCAAAAATGCTCGAGACTATTAAAACAAAAGGACAAGTTTCAGAGACACAGTCATGCTTTTGTACGCTCCTGTTACGTCTGGAACGTAGTTTTTCAAAATACAAAAAATTTCTGCGAGTAAATCGGATGCGACTTAATTTCCATAAATTTAGGAAATACATTATTGCACATTGCAATAACTGCTCACGATGATGTCTCTAGCTAAAATTCTAGACATTAAAACCTTAATAAAAATGAAGTTAATTGCGCGCTTCAAATTGGTAAACATTCATTATTTGCTGCCTAGTAGCGCCCCTTAACCCTGGTATTGCTATCTTTGAAGCAGGGTGTACTCTGTGCTGTCTTCCAGTCTACTTGTTTACAAGAGCACTGCAAGGTCGCCGGCGCTTCTACTTACAGCTGTAGGTGCACGGTTAACTTGATGGATTTCTTACCAAAACCCTGCTCCCTGGTAATAACATATTTTAATAAATATATCCCACATCAAATAATTGCGATGGATCACTTCGACTAACAGCCAAAAGTTTCCTGTGAACTAAAGTGACGCTACGAAAACCGTTACACTCTACGCAGCTTTTTAAACTCGGGAGGCTACTCCCTTAATAAGTTCGTTTTCTCTATTCATTTTTCATTGAAAATTATTATTGTTATTAAATGATTTAAATTATTTACTTTCTGAATGTATAATCTCGGTATCAACCACGAAGTACCTAAAGTTGGCAATGCCACTGATTTATAAAACTTGAAGTTGTTTTATTGCCTAAACATGGCCTTGTTGTTGCATAAACATGCTGGTCTATGTTTTTTTCTAGCAGAATACTTCACATCTCAGATATTTAAAACTACTCACTTGTTCAATAGCTTCTGAGTTAATCAAATTACAATTTTTGATCCTTTATGTTGGGATCCAACAATGTAATTATTTTACTTTTGCTTTACGAAATTTGAAGGTTATATTCTTTTGTGATTTTACATAATGTAACAATTTGCAAATCCCACTCCTGACACCAGTGTGACAAAATTGACAAAAGCACAGACAAGGTATGCAGTCGTATTCCCATATAGCAATGTATATACTGTATTAATTTCAAATAAATAACTCAGCTGCTGTTCAGTGGCAAAACAAAATAGTTATGGAAATTAGTCGTACGTTACAGGTATAAGGTACTGTCCCGACTAGCTTTGGACTTGCGAAACACAAACTAATGGGTGAACAAACATTTGTATGTGATATGTTCTCTCACGTCTTAAGCTCTGATTTGTTCCTGGATTGGAGATTTTGGTCATCGAAGCAGGTAAATGTAACAGCCAATAGTGACTCACCAAGCCAGGTTTTGCAAAGTCGTGTTTTAGTACTTCAGTTAAAGCAGCTTTATTCACAACTCAGTTAACACTGCATGTTACAGGTGTTATGTATTCATTCACTCACAGAAAACGCTGTCAAGGTCTACCAAGAACTATAGTCGAGCAACTCTTAGGGGAAACCGAGCGAAGTAGAGCTGGGGCAACGTGTGCGACTCGCATTTGGGTAGTCCCATCCTAGGTGGAATACAATACGTCTCTTTTTAGTACACAGTAGAGAAAGTAAAAAGTGAATCTGTTAAACCATTCAGTGCGATGGAGAAAGCAAACAGCTTCTTTATTCCACTTGAAGTAAAACAAATTTGTTCCTCGACTTGCTCTTCTGAAAGGAGATCACACAAAGATCCCCATCGTGTTCTCAAATGGACCACGCTAAGCACTGAGACGAAAAGTAATGGGCTTCTACTTGCCTTTCATCTCAGGCGAGCATTCTTTTCTCTGTTGTCGGCTGTCGCCAGCATTCTTTATTAAATAATGCAACATGTTGCCAAGTTTACATTTCATTGTTCCCATGCAGGTAATTGCCGTCCTGCGCTTTGTAATTGTTGCGGTCTTAGAGAGTTTATTTATCCGTGCTGCAGCGCAACTAACTTGTAGCGCATTGTGTAATATGGCAACTGAAAGGATTGTAAACACATACTTGCTGGCGGTCACTGAAGTGAACACAAACAAAAGTGGTTATTGTTATCCAGACCCCCCTTTGTGCATTATTTGTTTAGCGCTGTTGTTCCACAATGTGTAGCAGAAACGGCGTCTTCGACGTGACTGGGGTGTTCGAAGAAACTCAACCTACCCCAAGCTACTCTTACTTCTACCTTCCAGATTCCAAAATCTAGATCCCTAAAAACGCCTGCAACCAAGACAGGAGGTAGAGGAAGAGTTCCTAATATGGACACTTTTTAACTTTGATTAAAATTTAGAAATTTGTGTCCC
Source organism: Tenodera sinensis (assembly GCA_030765045.1). Taxonomy (NCBI): domain Eukaryota; kingdom Metazoa; phylum Arthropoda; class Insecta; order Mantodea; family Mantidae; genus Tenodera; species Tenodera sinensis. Next base: position 114,416,968 of record CM060970.1, on the reverse strand, counting down.
TCTATTGTCTTAAAAATCTGTTGTGTTGCACTCACATGACTTTCTCTACTCTTGTACTAACCATTCTTATAAACTCTTATTCCTATATCTTCTTCGTGTTAGTTAATATAAACATTTGTACACATTATCTTATTGCTTATTTCCTTATAGGTGTAAGGGGAATATTAGAATACAGTAGGCTTCGTGCGATAGTCAAATATTTTAAAGCTTCCAAACTCCGTTCTCTTTCCACGGCTTAGATATAAAAAATGAATAACGATATTCCATTTGACAAAAGTACAAGTTCTCCAAAACTCACACAGATAAACAAATATCTTCGAAATGGTTCACTCTACAAAAAATTTATTCCGACATAAATTGTGTGGTTTAGCAAGATCTACATTTTTTGTACACTAAGATTTGCTCTAACTCTTACGGTTTACAGTTACGCAAAAGTCATCTAGAGTAAATAGGGCAACATGGACTATAGCCAGAAAATTCAAGATATACATTTCATTTGCTATAAAAATATCTCAAACATATGACATTTTAATCCAAATCATTTGAGTCGTTTTCAAGAAAATCAAAACTTTCAAAAACTTTTCCATGTAAAGGGTAGTTTAGGGCGGGTTCGATCCCAGGGACCCGCATGTGGTATTCGTGGTGGACGAAGCGGCGTCAGGGCGGGTTTTCTCCGGGTACTCCGGTTTCCCCCGCCATCTCATTCCACCGGTGCTCCATCTTCATTCCATGTATCATCAGTGTCACCGCCTGCGGTGCCGTAGTAGTAAAAGCGGGCGTTAAACACTACAACAACAACGTAGTTTAGGGTGGGGCTATTTTCTTGAAAATCTTTGTGTCGCATCCTTGAAAGACGTTAAAGTTAAATACCCACTTTGGTTTCTAGCCGACCTTTCGATTTTGAGTTATACTGTCTGACAGATACACACACAGTACCTTTTTTTTTTTTTTTTTCTTTCTTTAAAATGGTTATTTTTTATTCAGGGGTCCTGAGATTTCCGGTGAAATCTCGATATCGAATTTTTTGGTAGAACACTATACTTCCTCTACTATACGTAGTAAAGTGAGAATCGTCAGTAGTATTAATTGTTTATTTCATTGTTGTCAAAGGGCTGGCATTTATTGTAGCTGAAGCTGGCGTATGATTTTGAAATTGTCTCCGGTCAGGTTTTTTCCGTGCTTTGTATAATACTGGATGCCAAGCGCTTTGTTTCTTCCTTCCTGTTGAAGTTCAGCAGTATGTTTGAAAATCTCTATGGCTTCATGACTTAACTGAGTGTAATAATGAACAGTGGAAGACAGGATAGCTGTGTCTAAATATTGTATAATGTGTTCCCCTGCGCTAGTTATGCGCGTTCTGCGACTGCAGACTTTTCTGTTTGTCCCAGACGGCAACATTTCTTGTGGGCTGTAATGCATGTGTTTATCGTACGTTCTGTAGTCCCTATGGACAGGTTCGAACGAGCACAGAATTAATTCTCTGCTGTCTATATAGGGACTACACATTTTTTATTACTTTCTCTATTACGTTTAGTAAACTAGAGGAAGTATTGTATTCTACACAAAAATTCGATGTCAAGATTTCATCGGAAATTATGTTTTGAGACCCCCTGAGTCCAGAAAAAAAAGAAACCACCTATAACAAGGTCCATGTGTGTATGTGTGTGTCTGTCTGTCAAAAACGAAAATGTGGTTAAAAACCAAAGTTTCTATTGCAGTTTAGTATTCTTGGATGCAACACGAAGATTTTGAAGAAAATTGCCTCACTTAACCTCTTGAGCAACAGCCATTTAAAAGCTCCGCAGGCCGAGAACGGATACCCAGGGCATTTAAATTGCTAAATGCGTTAAAAGTGCTTCCTAAATACACAGCTGTATTTTGCGTAAATTTTAACTTATTTTAATGAAACAAAAACTGGTATAAAACTCATTATATGCAGTATACATGTACATCATCAGCAATGTTGAGTTGCATTTACAAATCGTTGAAATGGCACTATTTGTTTCACTGTGGTAAAAAGTTAACTTTGCTTTGTCAAAGGCGCCTAATATAATTTCTCGGAAAGAAACAGTAGTGGACCCATTGTATGTGTTAGCTATGCGTCAGCAAGTCACAGCACACTGTGAAATAGAACGCTACTGTATGCGTGGTTTATGAGTCATCAGAATAAAGCAGGTTTGCAATTTTTCCTTACACGTGTTTCGTAACTTGGATATAGCTTACAGGCTCCGTTTGTTTCTTTATTGAAATGCATACGTATACTTTCCTGCTTGTAGCTGAAGTGAGAAGCTATTGAGTGTTACATCTCAGAGCTAAAACATGGCATCAACAAGCAGTGTTGCACAAAGGTTAGCGAGTGGTGGAAGTGTAAGGGCTTCTGAAATTACACACGATAATGTGGAGGACTTCTTGCTGTGTGACAGCGATTTGGATATTGATAGCGAATTTTCCGAATTTGAGGGGGGTGTGGAGGATATAGGTACAAGTAGCAGTGAGGAAGAACGTGACCAACTTCCTTCAGGTGTTCGTGAAGAGTCAGCATTGTGGAGTGCTGAAAACAATTCCAATACAAACAGGCACATCTTCACGAGCACAGGGTCTGGTGTTCAATCCCAGGCTCAGCTGACTTCTGACAGCCAACCAATTGACATTTTTACAAAATTTTTTACTACCGACTTAGTGTCTCTCATTGTTTTGGACACAAATGTATATGCGAGTAAGGTGAAGGAAGACCTGCTCTCTAAAGGTAAATTAGGGCCTAAGAGCAGAAATCAAAGGTGGACAGAAGTAACACTCAATGAGATTTACAGGCTACTTGGTCTAATTATACTTATGGGTGTTATTCGTAAACCTGCATTATACATGTATTGGTCCACAGATGACATGCTAGCTACTCCTTTTTTTGGAAAATGCATGTCAAATAACAGGTTTACGTCAATTTTGTGGTTCCTTCATTTCACCTGCACAGAGAATGTAAATGACAAACTCCACAAAATTAGGCCTGTTTTCGATTATATCATTTCAAAATTTAAAGAAAATTATGTGCCTGGTGAAAAGGTCACTGTTGACGAAAGCCTAATGCTTTGGAAGGGCCGCTTAGGTTGGAAGCAATACATCAAAACAAAAAGGGCTAGATTTGGCATAAAGAGTTTTGATGTTTGTGAAAGTAAAACGGGATATCTTTACAATAGCTGCATTTACACTGGTCAAGGGACTGACAACACTGGAGACAAAGATTTGGGCTTATCTGGCTCCATAGTAATGCACCTAATGGAACCTGTGCTTGATCAGGGTAGGACTGTGTACTTAGATAACTGGTACAGCTCTCCTAAATTATTCATGGCCTTACACAAAAGAAAGACTAGTGCAATTGGAACAGTACGTTCAAATCGTATTGGTTTGCCAAAAGATGTGAATACGAAGGCTCTAAGGAGAGGGGAAATGGAGGTGCGTCAGCTCCTACCTTTGACCTACCTTGCCTGGCAGGACAGGAGGGTAGTTACGGCATTATCCAATTGCAGCTCTAAGATTTTGATGATTGACACTGGAAAAACAGATGCCCATACCAAAATGTGCATTTTCAAGCCTGACGTTATCCAGGAATACAATATGCACATGGGCGGTGTCGATCTAGTAGATCAGGTATTGCAAGCATATCCCTCTTTACGAAAAACAGTGAAATGGTATAAAAAGGTATTTTGGCACCAACTGGATATAACCATATACAATTGTTTGGTAATTTGGAGAGCTCTAAACCCACACAAGACATTGACCTACCTGGACTTTCGACTATCAATAGCTCGCAGCCTAATTGAACAATACCAGGTTGAGAGCCCTCTTCATTTTGGGGGTAGAAAATCCAAAACCCCTGCACCCCTCAGACTTCAAGGAAAACATTATTCTAAAAGGATACCGTCAACAGCAAAGAAGTCCCGCCCATCTCGAAGGTGTTTCGTGTGCCGCAAGAAGGGAATCCGTAAGGAAACTGGGATGATCTGTGGCGAATGTGGAGATGTGCCCTTCTGTGTTTATCCCTGTTTTGAGGCTTATCACTGCAGAAGGAACATATAAAGGTAAGCTAGTAAAGCATATAGAATTTAATTAAATGTTTCATAACGGGGGAAAATTAAAATAAGTTGAGTTAGATAGAGGATAAATAAGGGTTAATTGCACAAACGCACAGGACGTGTATACACGTCCATATCGCTCGTCCGTCATTTTAAATGGGCGTGATTTCATGTCCATATCCCTGAAGAGGTTAAACTACGCTTTACATGGAAAACTTCTCGAAATTTTTTATTTTCTTGAAAACGACTGACGATTTTGATTAAAATGCCATAACTTTGAAGTATTTTTAAAACAACTTAAACTTCTGTAAAATGAAACATCGTTGTTCATTTCTATATATTAACCGTGCAAAGAGAACCGCATTTGAAAACATTAAAAGATCTGACTATCGCACAAAGCCTACTGTATTTTAATATTCCCCTTGCACCTGCAAGGAAATAAGCAATAAGATAATTTGTACAAATGTTTATCTCAACTAACATGAAGAAGATATAGGAATAAGAGTTTGTAAGAGTGGTTAGCACAAGAGTAGAGAAAGTCATGTATCAGATTTTTTTATTTTATATTAAAATTTAACTCTTTCTTTTTCTTGATCAGTTTTGTAAGGGCGCTAATGAATTAGTAATTGAGAGCCCTTAAATCCAAACCATCATCTGCGGAATCAAAATACCATTTTGAGAGGTATTGCAACGGAGCTTGTAGATTCCAAATTGGAGGTTCGCGCATGTTATAGTATTTCGTTGTAAAGGGAGATTTCCAATGTCTAAACGTAGCTGGATAGTCAGATTTCATGCACAAAATAACATAATATAAAAATACATTTACGTATTCAGGCTGTCAAGAGAGGAAGGGAAGTCGAGTGGCGCAGATGTAGAATACAAAGCGTGTCAGAGGCTGACATGGCGCGGTCTGGGCCCTACATTGCTTCTGTTCTGCGAGAGGCTGTGATTTTTTATGAATAGAAACTCTACAGCTAAATTCTATTTAGCGTTCAATACATACGACATATTTTTACTTTCTCTACTACATATAGTACGTAGAGGCAGTATTGTATTCCACCCAAAAATTCGCTGTCACAATTTCAACGGAAATGTGTGTTTTGAGGCCCCCCAAAAACCATTTTTAGAAAAATGTCCGTGTGTGTGAATGTCTGTGTATGTATCTGCGAACATCATAATTAAAAAAAATCTGACGCGTTGCACTCACATGGCTTTCTCATTCTTACAAACTCCTGTTCCTATATTTTCTTCGTGTGGTTGAGATAAACATTTGCAGAAATTATTTCATAATTATTTCGCTCTAGCTAGAAGAAGAATATTAGAATACAGTAGACTGAGCGATAGTCAAATGTTTTAAAGCTTTCAAATTCCCTTCTCTTTGCACTGTTAACATAAAAAAATGAACAACGATGTTGCATTTGACGAAAGTTTTAACGAAATCTAGTTTCGTATAGTAAGATCAGCTCCATCGCTTACGATTTACCAGTTAAGCAAAAGTCATCAAGAGTAAACAGAACCACGTGGACTATAGACATAAAATTCAAAATATACATTTCATTTTCCATAAAATATCTTAGTCAAAATTAGTTAGTCATTTTCAAGAAAATCAGCATTTTCGGAAAAGTCTCCATGTAAGGGGTAGTTTATGTCTGAGGAAAGACATTAAACCTAAATAAGTTGGTTTTTAACCAACTTTTCGTTTTTGAGTTGTGCTGTCCACAGACTGAAAAACACAGACATGCACGCACACACATGCACACACGTTCCTGTTTCTAAAAATTCCTTTTTTTTGGATTCAAGGAGTCTCAAAACACATATTTCTGGTGAAATCTGGGAATCAAATTTTTGGATCCGTTAGAAACCGAAGTTGGTATTTCAAGTATGCGACACAAAGCTTTTGAAGAAAATTCCTCCACACTAAACTACCCTTTACAATGAACATTTCTCTAAAATTTTGATTTTCTCAAAATGGCTCTTGTGATTTTACGTAAAATGTCATCTGTCTTACATATTTTATGGCAAATGAAATGTATATTTTGAATTTTATGTCTATAGCCAATGTGATTTTGTTTACTCTGGTAAATCGTAAGAGATAGACCAAATCTTACTGTACAAAGCTGTAGATTTCCTTAAAACACACAAGTTATGTCCAAAAGCACTTTTTTGATTTGAGTGAGCCATTTCGCAGATATTCCTTGTTATTTGCCTGAGCTTTGCAATACTTAAACTGAAGGTCGTTATTCAATTTTTATGTTTTGGCCATACAAAGAGAACGGAATTTGAAAGCTTTAAAAGATTTGACTGTCGCTCAAAGCCTACTGTATTCCTATTTTGCCCTTACACCTACAAGAAAATTAACAGTAGTGTAGAGAAAGTCATATGAGTGCAATACATCAGATTTTTGTGTTCAACTACTTTGCCTAGATAAAATAATTTACATTAGACCAATGTTCCCTATCATTCTTGTTATGCTTCTAGCAAGTGTTCTTGTGAGGAAGTTCAGTTTCTCAAAAACTTGCTTCTGTTGCAGGGCGACTGGTGCTACCTTTTAGAAACTTGTCCGGAATGCTACATCACAACTCGAACGTCTATCTGCACGATGCCTTGGGTTACTGGCCCTTCAATCAGACATTCCACCTCTCCAAGTATGACGACTTCGACCATACGCACTTCGATGGTAAGTACCTGAGTTTAGCCAAGAGCTTCAAACGTCTCAATATAATAAATTGATAGATTTATTTGTATATCCCTTTTCATATACATACTTTACATATTTTATATACATTTTTACTTTCTCTACTGGCAAGTAGGGGAAGTATTGTATTCCACCCAAAAATTCGAAGTCGAGATTTCACCGGAAATACATGTTTTGAGGCCCCCTGAATCCAAAAAAAAAAAGCATTTTTAGAAAAAGGCCCGTGTGTGTGTCTGTGTCTCTGTGTGTCTGTGTGTCTGTCAGTCTGTCAGTCTGTCAGTCTGTGGACAGCATAGCTCAAAAACGAAAAGTCGGTTAAAAACCAAAGTTGGTATTTAAGTTTAATGTCGTTCAAGGATGTGACACGAAGATTTTTAAGAAAATAGCCCCACCCAAACTACCCTTTACATGGAAAATTTTGATTTTTTTGAAAATGGCTCTAACGATTTTGATTAAAATGTCATATTTTTTAGATAATTTTATGACAAATGAAATGTATATCTTGAATTTTCTGGCTATAGCCCCTGTAGTCGTATTTACTCTGGACGACTTTTGCATAACTGGTAAACCGTTAGAGATAGATCAAATCATACTCTACAAAAAGTGTAGATCTTGCTAAAATACACAATTTATGTCTGAATAAATTTTCTTGTAGGGTGAACCATTTCGGAGATATACCTTGTTATGTGTGTGAGTTTCGGAAAACTTGGAACTTTCGTGAAATGGGTCATCGTTGTTCATTTTTTTTATATGTTACGTGTACAAAGAGAACGGAATCTCAAAACTAAAAAGATTTGGCTATCGCACAAAGCCTACTGCATTCCAATATTCCCCTTGCACCTACAAGGAAATAAGCAATAAGATAATTTGTACAAATGTTTATCTTAACCAACACGAAGAAGATATAGGAATATGAGTTTGTAAGAATGGTTAGTACAAGAGTAGAGAAAGTCATATGAGTGCAACACATCAATTTTTTTTATTTATATCTGAAAAATATAAGAGCTTCTGTGTGTCTTTATCTTTTGAACTGTTTTACCTGGTGCCCTGGCCTTTCAGTTTCTCAAGAGGTATCTTCCACATCTAATTTCTTACCTCCCTCCTCTCTTTCTCCTTCCCCTCTCTTGTCTTAAGATTATAACCGATCCGACCGATTTCCTCCCAAAATGAGGCTCTGATTCCCTCGCAAAAGGGTAGAGTTGTATTTCCACCCAATTTTCTATTATTCATACTTCCCAAACGATGAGCCATATGTAATGACGGGAAATAGCAGCTAGACTTAAACTTATTCTTATTAACAATCAAGTACTACTTCTTATCGCTATTTAGAAATATTTCTAGTTCAGCGATAAATTTGAAACAACTTCCCTCGCAAAGGTTTGAAGTAGATGCTAGATTACATACGTCCTGCTTGTAGTAATACAATTAGTAGTATTGACGCCTGTGGTAGGCAGAGGTGGGGGACGCAGCAGCCGGGCGGCAAGCCTTGGCCCTTCATGGGCATTTTTAGAAAAGAGGTCCGTGTGTGTGTGTGTGTGTATGTGTGTGTGTGTGTGTGTGTGTGTGTGTCAGTCTGTGGACAGCATAACTCAAAAACAAAGAGTCGGTTACAAAACAAAAGTTGGTATTTGAGTTTATTGTATTTCAAGGATACCACACGAGGATTTTGAAGAAAATTACTCCACCCTAAACTATCCTTTATATGGAAAATTTTTCGAAAATTTTTATTTTCTTGAAAATGGCTCTAACGATTTTGATTAAGATAACATAACTGGTGAACTGTAAGACATAGACAAAATCTTGCTGTATAAAAAATGTACATCTCGTTAAATGACGCAATTTATGTACAAATGTTTTTTTTTTTTTGTTTTTTTTTTTTGGTGGAGTGAACCATTTCGGAGATATTATTTGTTATTTGTGTGAGTTTTGAAATACTTAAACTTTTCTCAAATAGAAGGTTGTATTCACTTTCTTATCTCTTGACCGTGCAAAGAGAGCGCAATTTCAGACCCTTCATACAGGGACCTGCATTAAAACATTTAACTATCGTTTAAAACCTACTGTATTCACTTATTCTCCTTGTATCTACAAGCAATAAGCTAATTTGTGCAAATGTTTATCTCAACTAACATGAAAATGATAGAGGAATAAGAGTTTGTAAGAATGGTTGGTACAAGAGTAGAGAAAGTCATGTGAGTGCAACACATCAGATCTTTTTATCCCTTGGCATTGCAAAGACAACGGAATTTCATAGGCATCGCATAGCAACCAGCTCTTAAAACGTTTCACTATCTCTTAAAGCCTACTGTATTCCCATATTCCCCTTGCACCTACAAGGTAATAAGCAATAAGAAAATTTCTGAAAATGCTTAGGTTAAGTAAATTGAAGTACATAGAGAAATGAGCATTTGCAGGAATAGTGTGTATAAGAGTGAGTATAGCTCTACATATATTTGTGAACACAGTCTCTGCAAATTGAACTATATTAAAAGTCTGTATCACAATATGTTACGCGACGATCACTTGGTGTATCTTCTAAGGCCATACACTTCGACTTTGTTGCCAAATAGTGAAAATCTTCTAAGTATAAGGAATACCAAAGAAGTCACTAATGAGCGGATGTTTATTGTATAAGTCATGAAAGTGGTTTGAAAATCAAACGCAACGTACATATGATCAAACCACCACTGCAAGACAATGCAAGCTGAGTGTATGGCAGGAGGTAAATCCAACCTCCCCTCGTTCACAAACTTTGGACATCGCTGATCTATAGTCCCTCCGAGCTTATGAATGGGTACGCATATAAACATTGTGATTGTATCACTCCGCCAAAAGCATGTGTTGTTCTCTGCGCACAGCTGTTTGCGTCTGACTTATCGCAACCGTCAATTATTTCACTGTGAGGTTAGAATTGTACTCGACTCATACTTATTAAATAAACTGCATTAACTAATTAAAGAAATTAGTTAAGAGAAGTTTGGAATTGTAAAAACTTACATTAACCTGAGTCATCAGATTGAGGCAACATCTGCACACCAACATAGCTTGCCAATCAAATATCACATTGTCTTTGTTTTTGTAAACTAAAACTCAATGTCTTTCAGCAAAGTATGGAATGTAGTTTACCTAAAATTTGGAAGATCTGCCTCACTTTCATTATCTATTATAGGAGGCCCGTTGTCTAAAAAGAAACTATGCATTTTAAACACTTAACAGTTATCCACTTTGCCTAAAACACTAAATGGTCCTTCCCTTTTCTTTTCAGGGACTTCTACAGTTCCTGTTTGCTCCGTTGTCACTTTGACACAGTGGACACTTTGACCAGTTGCTTCAGACCTCAATTTGGTTACGTCTTTCGCAGGCAAAGTGCCATGACTTTGAAAGAAAAAGTTAAACACATATAATACAATAGACCGATTTGACCACCTACAATTTTTATCTCCAGGGACCATTAAACAGCATATCTGTAGATCCATGCCACTATATTTAATAACACACAATTAGAGAACAGTTTGTATTTCGTGAAGAAAAATAGAGCATTTGAGCAAAGTTCTAGGAATGGAGAATGGCGTGTTCTCTGTAATTTCCGCTATTAGAAGTAGCTGCTTTATTTACAATAGGTTTTCATATCAGATAATGTGTGGTAATCTCAGGTTTTATTCATAAACTTCGACCACTCACGCGATCCTTTCGACTTCATCTGTCACACTGTTGACCTTAAAGGAACTCTGTGTTATTTCGTAATGACCTACCTCCTTTTAGAATCTCAGTTCACAAATCTTGTCAAAGTCACGAATGTGTGGTTTTATAAGACTCAAAATGGTGATAAAACATTCTTCTTGATCAATTATGGTTAAGATAGTCTCTAAGTTGTCTGCGCCATCTGTTGACACTTTACACTATTTCTGCGGAGGGTTAACATCTGGTGTGCCAGTGGCGTAAGATTAAAATTAACTACCCAGTTGCTTGGTTATAGTCAAGAATTGCTGAAGTTTCTCGTAAACAGTCCCTGTGCGGAAAATGCATACAACAGCATTTATTCTAAGCCGACTATTGTCGCCTGTTGACTAGCGGCGTAGTAGTGTGAGGTATATCACCCTGATGCTTTTGTGGAGGTGAGCTGCGACATTATAAAATACCAACCACAGCAAAAAAAAAAAAAAAAAAAAAAAAAAAAAGTCTAAGAAATAAACAGATGTCAGTTTACAACCATTTAAGGTAATATTCTTAAATAGAATGCATAAATAATATGGAAAATAAATTACCTTCGTCACCAGATTTGAGGCGATCATGTCATCTGAATCAGGCTCTGGAACATGATGATTGAAAGTCTTCCAATTTTAGAGTTTGGCTTCCAAAAATGAGAACTGTTTGGGCACTTGCACAAAAGATGGGCAGTTTGTTGGAAAGAATCCATTTGCTGTCCAATCCTGGGCAGGTGTCCTGTAAAAAAGCCAGTTGTCTACTTATAAACCAAATTAACTTAATGTATGCTGAATATAAAAACACGAACAAAGGAAAAGAATGTTTTGCAACTTGGCTATCTGAGTTTTAACTAACAGTGTGCCTTGATTCACACTAAGGTCGGAAGATTCAAGTTTCATCCTTTGTAAAGATAGAAATTTGTTTGAATTTACTCTGTCCTTTTCCTCTTTTTATGCGAGAGTTTTTGTGAGGGTGTATTTGCATTTTAAAATACCCTTCAATTTACAGCAGCCTTAATTACATTCGCTAAGCTAGAAATTGTTACACACCAAAGTAAGAGAAATGACTTTTCTCGCTGAGTTTGGAGCAAGCTCTTTCGTCTGAGTCTAACCTACAAAAAAGTAATCTGCTTCATAGTTTCTGAATATGAGTTTTTAATGTCTACTGGCGCAGACAAGCTTATGAATAGAAAAGAACCATCACTGTGGTGTGATTTCACAAATTTACGAAGTATCATTTACTTTAATTACTGAATATACGTACAGTATAAGTAAAAAGTAAATGGTCTGTAGGATCTAAGATAGTTCTTAAGAGTTGTATAACTGGAAAATTTATTACATTTTAAGCTCGGCCATACCCAAATTTATTAATTATAAATCTGATAGCGACCCTTTAATGGGCCTCCATAACTACAAATTTTCATTAAAGGACAGGTGTTCCACCAATCAGAGAATTCCCATGCAGCAATGACAAAGCGCAATATCGATTAATTCTCGAAACGGAACTAGTGCGAGGTTAGAAAACACTAAAATGTCGGACACTACTGACAGTGAGATGCAACTTACTCCACCCGCCTAAGTAAGATGCAACTTACACAAAACACACAAATTAGCCTCAATACAACATCAACTTCCAAGAATATAGCACTAAGCACAGTCCCGCAAATTAATTTCACTAATTGTGCAATAAATAACTTATACATGAAATAAATTTCGTCTGAAAACCATTATATTCAATTTGCCTTGTATTTTTCAATGTTACGTAGCATTGCAAGGTTATAATTTTCATCGTGTAGCTGGAAACAAATCGATCGTTTAGCGCATGCGCAGAACTCCAAATATTAGCTGATGCAACATGTAGGTCATTGTCCCTGGTGAGTGTACCACATTTTACAATATTTCAAGTATGAAATTAGGTATATGGTCGAGTTTCTTTTACATGCCAATAAATCTAGTGGCATGGAGCTGTAGTTTTTAAGCACACTTAAAAACCATCGGTCTGGGTCGGATTTGAACGCGCGACCTTGGGATCAGTAGGCCAGCGTCTAACCAACTTAGTCACCCAGACCGACACCGACCCCCAACGTCACATTACATGGACTATCACGCTTTGAAGTACTTGTTCCTTTTCTTCTACTGTTATTTAGCTTATTAAGGGGAGGCATCGGTGAAATTTGGGCAAAAAGATGAAAAATCTGATTTTTCGTTCTTTGCCTTAAAATTATGTCTATACCTTGTACTTTCATAATTTACCGTCGCTTACGCCGCGTCGCCATTTGAAAGGCTGTTAAGTCATGATTTATATACCCATGTGCGGGTGGGCGTGGCTCCTGAAATACATCCCATTATCCCTTTCCGGCAAAATCGCGTACAATTTTGAAGTTTAAATCAGGCGATTGCTTACGGATGTAAGTAGAGACATCATGTGGGATTTTCTGCAAACATTCATTCCGGTAAAATAGTGCTGAAGTATGACGAAATTTTTCTCTGTGTACACGTGATAATCATGTGGTCGTGCTTTTCTGAATTTTATACAAGAATTGCCGTTTTCAAAAAGAAACTGCGAATTGCAGTGACTTCAGCTGTTATTGAATTTAATATGAGTTGTGAAGCTACGGAAAGAATCACAGCTAGTAAAGTAAGTCAGTCAGTAAAAGAATTAGTGTTATGGATAAGCAAAGATTAAAGCAGAGTGCACCAAGTATATTGAATAGACTTAAAGAAGCCAAAAAAACAGTTAAGAGTAGCAACACTTAAAGAAGGAGGAGAAGAAGGAGAAGAAGAAGAGGAAGAAGAAGAAGAAGAAGAAGAAGAAGAAGAAGAAGAAACTAAAGAGTTAGCTGAAGGACCTTCATATGGTTCAGGGTCATTCTAAAGCATTAATTATATGTCACATTTAAAAGTAATTCTCTTCGCTTTCTGTGTGTTTGCAATTCTTAATAGATGCCTTTGAAATTTTTCACATAAATTGTTAGATAGTTGCTTCATAAAACTTGATATTTTAGATACTCTAGATATAGTAGTTTAATTGTTATTGAATTTTGATTTTGAAAATTATTAATTTGAAGAAAAATGGCCATCAATGAATTCAATAATGTATTTTTCTCCAAAACTATATGACATAGCTAAATAAAAATACCAGGTTTTGTAGACATAAACAAAAGAAATATATTGCCAGAGTTTACTTTAGTTATAAAATTTAATATTTTATATGAAACATTTCTTATACTACACTAAAATTGCAGCGAAAACCCAATAAATATTTTTAGAAAAACTATCTTACATAGAAAAGTGAAATTTCGTATACCTATTGGATATCCTTTTGCATATATGCACACAAATGTTCACAGAATTGTGATAAAAATGGTGGATTTTAATGATTTTCACAGATGCCTCACTTTAAGCCTACTTCGGCTCCTTTACTTCCATACAGAGTTATACCGTTTGGCTAGTATTTTCACATACGCAGCTTTATGGACGTATATTTGGAAATATTTGTATAATTATTAGGAAGGAGGTTTCTATCGCTTAAGTGTTTTATTTGTTCTGCTTTAAAGCATGCACTGTCTATTGGGTGGAAACGAACTAGTAAGAACCACAAATGCAGCGTTTTGTGGGCTGCAGCTACAAGTGGTAACGTGTGAGAAGATATATTGCAGAGATCCTTCTAAGAAATAATTGTTCATTATTAAGGTGTTGACTGGGGGCGTCCTTTCTCTCCCTAGTGGGCCAGGAAGTGTCGTGATTGGGAATTAGAGATCACAAGTTTCCAGCTGCAAGTTCAATTGAAACTTTAGCATAAAGTTCAGGGTACCTACGTAAGTAAACGAGGATCAGGAAACACCAAGCGACTCCTGCGATGTGCACAGTTCCTTAATTCATTCTTGAAACCTGCAATCATAAACAGTTGTCTAGATGGAAGTATCTTTTTGTGTTATGTTTTGAGCTACGGTTCCTCTTCTCTCCCCTGCGGGTTGCAGCAATCTATTTTACTGTGACGCCGGCCGCGGTTGCACGCAAGAAAAGCCCTCAAGGTCAAGCTACCTCACATCACTGTGTGTGAATACGTGACCTGATGACAATGCAGTGGTCAGAGCAGAGAGTTTCATAATAGTTTGCGATACTTCCGACTGCCGGCTTATTTACGATAAGTTCGAGAAAAGGTGGATTTTGAGAAACATCCGTGCGAGAGAGTTGGATTGTTTTTGTGATGGGGTCGTGAGTGTTGATTGAGACAGCTGTTAGCTCTGTGTGTGCGTGCGTGCGTGCGCGTGTGTGTGTGCGTGTGTGTGTGTGCGTGTGTGTGTGTGTGTGTGTCGCCCACAGTGACGCAGTTGATCGAGCTCTGACTTTCTGTGCGAAAGGTTGCAGTTTCGATCCCAACTCCGGACAATTAAGTATGCATAGATGCGAAAGTTAATGTTATTAAATTTACTGGCAAATAAAGGAACGCTAGTCTATACATTGGCATTTATATCTTCTGCACTGTTGAATGTTTCAGATTTCCAGGAGGTGGCTGCTAGCACGGAACGTGTCCCGGGTGTGGGACGACCACGACCAGGGCTGAGTGACCCTGTGTTTGACAACAATCTGGTGACCAATGTGACCGCACAACTGGGGGAGACCGCCTTCCTCCGATGCAGGGTACGGAATCTAGGTGAACGACCTGTAAGTACATTCATTCAACAGGTTTCCTTAAAACTTCGCGTGACATATCTATATAAAATATTACTTATAATCAATAAAAACCACTGTTTGTTCTTCCATTTAGAATGTATAGGGAGTCTACAGAATTCAAACGACAAACTTTCAAGTTTGCTTTGAATTTTCGTGCTCATAACTGCAAATAAATATTCAAAGGAGTATTACAATCCAAAAATTGCCTAAAAGTAACATTTTTAATTTTTTGCAGCCAGATTTATTTGAATTTGCTCTTTAAATGTACTTTTAAAAGGGGATTAAATTAAGATGAATAAATTTCAATAAATATATGGAACCATAAAAAAGTTTTGCAGAATAAAACAAGGAATGGAACAAAACTGAACTCGTATAAGCGAATCTGGGATAATAAGAGAAAAGATCAACAGTAAAATTCAGAAAGTGTAAACGAAATGTTTACGGAGCACTAACAGTTGTAGTAGAATAGGCCTAATAGAAAATGAAACCATTAGAGGAGACCTGGGTGTTTATAAGCTATACGATAAAATTAAAAAATAAACAATTGAAAAAAAAAACACGTAGGTACGCATGGGGAAAAATCTGATGTGCTGCACTCACATGACTTTCTCTACTCTTTTACTAACCATTCTTACAAACTTTTACTCCTATATCTTCTTCGTGTTAGTTGAGATAAACATTTGAAGAAGTTATGTCATTGTTTATCTTCTTGTAGGCACAAGGAAAATATGGGAACACAGTAGACTTGGGTGATAGCAAATTTTTTAAAGCTATAAAATCCTGCTCTGTTTGCACAGTTAACATATAAAAAATGAATAACGATAATCCATTTGACAGAAGTATGTTCTCCGAAACTCACACAAATAACAAGCAATATCGTCGAAATGGTTCACTCTACAAAAAAATTAATTATTTATGTGTTTTAGCAAGATCTATATTTTTTGTATAGTAAGATTTGGTCTATCTGTTACGGTTTAACAGTTATGCAAAAGTCAACCGGAGTAAAAAGGACTTCATGGGCTATAGCCAGAAAATTCAAGATATACGTTTCATTTGCCATAAAAATATCTCAACATATAGCATTTTAATCAAAATCATTAGAACCATTTTCAAGAAAATGAAATTTTCAAAACATTTTCCATGAAAAAAATAGTTTAGGGTGGAGGAATTTTCTTAAAGAATCCTTGTGTCGCATCCTTGAAAGACATTAAACTTAAATACAAACTTTGGTTTTTAACCGACTTTACGTTTTTTTATTATGCTTTTCACAGACTGACAGACACACACAACAACAACAACATACACACAGACACACACGGACCTTTTTCTAATTTTTTTTCTTTTTTTGGATTCAGGGGATCTCAAAACATATATTTTCGGTGAAATCTCGACATCGAATTGTTAGATGGAATACAATATTTCCTGTACTATACGTTGTAGAGAAAGTAATAAAGGACACCATTTTAGTTAACAACTCTTTAAGAAAAAGAGACATCGGACGCCCCCCCCCCCAAAAAAAAGTGTGAGGAATGCAAAGACGGAAGCGGTAGAATGGCTAATAATGTAGGTGAAGAACAACAACAATAGTATTGTATGTATCAGTTATGTTGCGAATTCTACACCACTTCACACAGAAAAAGTAGAATTCCCACATGCCTTGGAGTAGATAAGTTCTGCTCTAAAAATTGGCATTGTTGTTAAGTATGACAGCTTCTGTGTACTCAAGGCAACTGTTTCTTTCCATTTGAGTTCGTGTTTTTTCTCTTTTTCTCCGTTTTCACTTCCACCCGCTTTTCCTCTGAATCACCTCTTCCTTACTAAAACTTGTTTGAGAAAAGTACATCAGTTAACTTGTAAGTCTTGCATCTAAATTTGTACAAATTTCGGTCTGATAACTTGAATTCTTTTGGAATTAATGGGCCACGAATTTAGCATATTTATTATGAGTAGGATTGGGCTTTTAATCTCCCCATAACACGAATGTGGTATTCATTTCCACTATAAAATATTTTCACTTCCAGTGCAAACATAATCATAATTATGGAATCTTTTGTTTCTCTGGAAAAATGTGACCCTTAACATATATTACCGAGATGGTTATTACATAGCTAAATTTCATAAATAATAAGAAATCCCGTTAACAGTATGTTTAAATTTTATGTTATGAAATGAGTTCAAATCTCCTGTCCATTCATACTAAGATTAAAACAATTACAATTGTTCCTTATCTCTTTCGCGTTTGTCTCATATTTGTGTCCTGGTGTGTAATTTTGCCTTCGACACGGTTCAGAAATAAACCTTCACCAATTCGTAGAAAATTGTTATAGTTTTCCGGTTCCGCTAACCTTAATTCGTTTTGTAGTAGACTCAATATACCTCGGCCCGTGTCCTGTTCTCATGACCGTGTCCACCAACGTCTTTTACTTCTAATATATATTTTCTTCCTACTGAGACAAGTGGAAATATATCCCAAACCTATACTTAAGATAGCAATTGCTAAATTAATATCTGCGTCCGCCATGTTTATTTATCACGCTTGCTACGTGAACTGTCATTTGTATTGGACCAAAATGAATCATAGTGTTTCTTTGGTTTGGAATTCCATTGGATACAAAAATAGTGGTAAAAAAATTGGACTGTGGTACAGCGGCTAGAGGGCCTTTCTTCATCGAAGAACTACGTGCCAAACTATTGCTGCTATCTAGCCCACCAGAGCAGAAACATCTAGAGAACAGAAGAAAGGAGAGGGAAAATATGGTTAGATTTCTACACAACGGACGCCATGTTGGGAACAAGAGAAGTAGGTCCTAAGACACCTAATCACAAGACTAGCCAAACATGGGTTTCATCACAAAATGTGTATTAATGACAAGTATGCAGACTGTGTGGAAGTCGATGCGACAGATATCACATCAACATGTGCAGGAAAACAGTTAAATCATGAAGGACTATGAAAAACACTAAAGAACCCTTTTTACTTTCTCTACTACGTATAGTAGAGTAAGTGTTGTATTCCACCCGAAAATTCGATGTCCAAATATCATCGAAAATATGTTTTGAGGCCCCCTGAAACAAAAAAAAAACACATTTTTAGAAAAAGGTACATGTGTGTGTCTGTGAGTCTGTCAGTCTGTGGACAGCATAGCTCAAAAACGAAAATGCAGTTAAAAACCAAAGTTGGTATTTATTTATTTCAAGGATTCGACACCAAAATCTTGAAGAAAATTGCTTCACCCTAAGCTACCCTTTACATGGAAAATTTGTCGAAAATTTTGATTTTCCTGAAAATGGCTCTAACGATTTTGATTAAAATGCCATATGTTTGAGATACCTTTATGGAAAATGAAATGTATATCTTGAATTTTCTGGCTATAGCCCACGAAGTCATATTTACTCTGGATGACTTTTGCATAACTGGTAAACCGTAAAAGTTAGAGCAAATCTTAGGGTACAAAAATGTAGATCTTGCTAAACCAAACAATTTATGTTTAAATAAATTTTTTGTAGAGTGAACCATTTCGAAGATATTTTGCCATGTTATCTTTGTGAGGTTTGGAGAACTTTCACTTCTGTCAAATGGAACATCGTTATTCATTTTTTATATCTTAGCCGTGCAAAGAGAACGGAGATTGAAAGTTTCAAAAGATTTGACTATCGCACAAAGCCTACTGTATTCTAATATTCCCCTTGCACCTACAAGGAAATAAGCAATAAGATAATTTGTACAAATGTTTATCTCAACTAACACGAGGAAGATAGAAGATTAAGAGTTTTTAAGAATGGTTAGTACAAGAGTAGAGAAAGTCATGTGAGTGCAACACCTCAGAATTTTTGCACGGTTGTGCGCTTTCTCTTCATATTTAAATAACTATGAACTCAACAGTCATTAGGGTCCTATATCAAGTAACACTCCTCTGTAACACCCTGTATAAAATGTTGCCTGTTAAAAGTCTGATTTCCTGACTGTTGCTGAAACTGGAATGCCGTGTCACGCAGTCTGTTATGAAAGGAATCGATTTGGTAATCAGTTGAGAGGGCGATGGGGCCATTTCTCAGGTCGGGGAGCCTTGGTTAGAATACCCATGCAGAATTCGCAAGTGCTGTTGCCATGGAAACAGTCGATCTGTTTAGGAGAATGTTCTTTACTGTCGACTGCTCGAACAAATCGCTTGTAATTCACTCCCAGCCAGGCTGCGCAACGCTTTCAGCTCGTCCCTATGTTGGTACACCTGGGCCCCGCTCCATACGTTATTTATCATGTCATAACCTTCCTTCACAGCCGCTATATCTACCGCTGCCTTGTCTCCTTCCATAAAGAATCTCTCAAATCAAATTTTGCAAATCCAATAACAGCTTCGAGGTTAAATTCCCCTTATTCTTTCCGACTAAAATATGTATATGGTTGTAAAATGTTTAAAGGAGCCGTAGTTGGTTCTAGTTTCTAGAATGGGTAACAGACACTTTAACCACTTCAAAAATCTATGCATTTTCTATACCATTAATTCCCTCAAATGAATACTAAATTGGTAAAGCTGATTGTTGTAGATGCCATCTAGCGTTTCGACTGGAAAGTTTGACACATTACCATAATAAACTTCAGATATTCTGTCATTATAGCGTTATTTATGTTAACCCTTAAGTGCTAACATGTGAAAATATGGCGTTAACGGTAATATCCGTCTGGGAGACTAAGATGGTAAAATCATCCATTTTATGTCCACTTTAGTGAATCTAACAATTTAAAAACTTAATGAATTTGAATACCACTATTTTGATTCCGTTTACATCACATGTTGTAATAAGGAAAACAAACAAGTACAGCCGGATTGTTTTCATTAGACAATACAAGAGCTTATAAATCTGGTCTAACAACCGACTATTTGAACACTCAAAAAATTGAATTGATGACTCACCTGCCGCACAGCCTTACTTTGGTGTTCAATGATTTCGTTTTTGCTTCCAAACGTGAAGAATAAAATGCGAGGATAACAATTTTCGTGGGCAGAAGAAGCCATTGATGCGTTCGAAAACCATGTTTTGGAGATGTCTCAACATATTGGGAAAAACGCTATGACAAATGGTTCAAACTCATGCAAAGGGATTAGGAGAATATTTCGAAAAGCAATAACGCAATTTTCAATGGAAAATTACTGCTCATTATGGGCCTCAAAATGTAAATAGTGGCCCTCGTGTTGTAACAAATATCTCACACAATTCGTTACCTTATATTTATTTTATTTTCCTTAAATGGTTATAACTCTGGCCTCAAATAACAAATAGTAACACGTATAACACAAATTTAATCAACTCTTTACATACACAATGCGTCCCAAAACGTAACACAAAACTACTTCATTTTACTAACAAAACTGCTTAATGACCATAAAATAACAAACATAATGTTTTATTCCAGGTTACTGAAACGATGTTCTCAAGTAGTGCTGGATCTCCTTGCCAAACGGCGTTGAGCATTGCATAGTTCTTCTATGCCAACACGACAGTATAATAAATTGTAATTTGTCTTTAATTTTTGCACTTATTTTCTTCTTCTCCTTAACTTCATGGCATAGGCAATCAAGTGCCTATTCCGCCTTCTAGCCATCATTTCCTGGGTCTGCCCACAGATCTCCTACCTTTAGGATGATATTGCATTATTTGTTTAGGAAGTCTCATATCTGGCATTCTTTCAAAATGTTCCTTCCACTTTTGTTTGAAATCTTTTAACCCTTCATTTATATTAAAAATTCCTAACTCTTCTCTTATACTTTCAGTTGTTTCCTTTCATAGTTCTTAAAAATTTCATTTCCGAAGCCTGTATTTTACTCTGTTGCTTTTTAGTTAGTGTCCAAGTATCCCTTCCCTATACTAGTACAGGCACACACATAACTTTGTAAAAATATAACTTTGTTTCTAAATGTCCTATTTATTATTCCACATAGTTCTTTTGAAATTTGGATACTTATTTAATCACAAGTAATATGTATAATGTAACCGATAAATCCTCGAGTGCAGCCAGAGGTCAGACCATCGAATGATATTTATTTGGACTATTTCATAAACAAAATATGAATTTAAATACTATATCACATAGATTTGGCCATTAAAAGAACAATTCTATAAAACATAACCTAAAATATATCATTCATTTCGATTAGAGTAGCCAACTTAGGAAAACGAAACCCAAGAATTAGATGTACTTTGATCGTCATCTGTTATAATAGAAAACTAGTTTATAATATCAAATAAATATCACTTAAGTTTTAACATTAACAAATACTCTTTCTTCTGTAGAAGTACATTTATTATTAAAAGAACAATTGTTAAAAATACTGTCCTCAAATTGAAAAGGAGTGCTATTTATATTGTTAATCGAATGTAATATGTAATATATTGTTTTTCAGCTATTTGTGGGGTACAGTTGGTGACACTGACAAAACAAAAAGAATGACCAGGAGATAATTTATATAATAATAATAATAATAATAATAATAATAATAATATAACGCCTCTATGTATGAAATATAACAGTAAAACACTCATAATATATTTTTACAAAATTATTGTCTCTGCCATTTTATACTGGGAATTTTGCATCACGTCACAGAAGGAAAGAAAACATAACGCGCTTTGGAGTAGAGAGGTAAACTTTAGACCAAGCCTAAGGGAAGCTTACACTCTAAAAATGTATATTACTGTTGATTATGAAACCTTTTCAGTATTATTCAAGCCATATGCCTACTTCGATTGCACATATATGCTAGTTTGCTTTTTAATTTCCCTACTAGGTATTATAATCCACCCAAAAATTCTATGTCAAAATTTCACCGGAAATATATGTTTTGAGGCCCCCTGAATCCAAATAAAATAGTTTTAGAAAAAGGTCCGTGTGTGTGTCTGTGTGTGCTTGTGGACAGCAAAAGTCAAAAATCAAAGATCGGTTAAAAACAAAAGTTAGTATTTAAGTTTAATGTCTTTCAAGAGTGCGACACGAAGATTTTGAACATTTATCTACCCTAAACTACCCTTAACATGGACAATTATTAGAAAATTTCTATTTTTTTGAAAATGGCGCTAATGATTTTGATTAAAATCCCATACATTCGAGATATTTTTATGAAAAATGAAATAGCATATCTTGAATTTTCTGGCTATAGCCCCTGTAGTCGTATTTACTCTTGATGAATTTTGCATAACTGGTAAACCATAAGAGATAGACAAAATCTTGCTCTACAAAAAATGTAGATCGTGCTAAAACACAGAATTTATGTCTAACTTTGTTTTTGTAGAGTGAATCATTTCGGAGATACTCCTCATTATTTGTGTAAATTTGGAGAACTTATACTCCTGTCAAATGGAACATCGCGATTCATTTTTATGTTTACCGTGCAAGGAGAACGAAATTTGAAAGTTTTAAAAGATTTGACTGTCGCTCGAGGTCTAGTGTATCCTCATATTCCCCTTGTACCTACAAGGAAATAAGTAATAAGATAATTTCTGCAAATGTTTATCTTAACTAACACGAAGAAGATATAGGAATAAGAGTTTGCAAGAATGGTTTGTTCAAGAGTAGGGAATGTCATGTGAGTGCAATACATCAGATATTTTACACTTTTTTTTTTTTTTTTTTTGCACAGCTTTTCCTCTGAATGACATTCTGAGCTAATTACATGATAAACCTATAGGAAGTTGAACTGATTTTTTCCTTCTGTTTTATGCGAAGAGGTGCAAGGAGATTTCCTTGAGTTAGATATCGAGGCTCCTAGTGCTACGTAAGCTGGGAAACGTGATTCAATTGTCTCCTAGGCTGTGTAGACAGTGCCTGAACTGAAAGTGTCCTTAGAGTTCACGTCGAGATTTAAAATGCAGCGAAACATTGAGTGCTGTTGTGTCATCAAATTTTGTCTTTCACTAAACAAATATGCTATGTAGACTTTTGACGTATAAGGACAAAGTCATCTTTAGAATGCGTGTTTCTGAGTGGCATAAACTAATAAAAAATCTGATGTGTTGCACTCACATGACTTTCTTTACTCTTGTACTTATTCCTATATCTTCTTCGTGTTAGTTAAGATAAACATTTGCAGATATCTTATTATTTCCTTGCAGGTGCAGGGAAATGTGGGAATACAGTAAGCTTTGAGCGATAGTCAATTATTTTAAAGCTTTCAAATTCCGTTCTCTTTGCATGGCTAACATAAAAAGGAATAATGTTCTACCATTTGACAAAGTATAAGTTCTCCAAAACTCAAAAAATGACAAAGAATATCTCCGAAATGTTTCACTCTACACAAAAATTATTTGGACATAAATTGTACGTTTTAGGGTCTACTTGTATAATAATATTTCGTCTATCTCTTACGGTTTACCAGTTATGCAAAAGTCATCCAGAGTAAATAGGACTACATGGGCTGTAGCTAGAAAATTTTCGAAACATATTCCTTGTAAGGGTAGTTTAGGGTGGAGAAATTTCTTCATAATCTTCGTGTCGCATCCTTTAAAGATTTTAGACTTAAATACCAACTTTGGTTTTCAACCGATGTTTCGTTTTTGAGTTATGCTGTCCAGACTGGGAGATACACAGACACACACACGGACCTTTTTTTAAAAATGCTTTTTTTTTTTACCCAGGAGCCTCAAAACATACATTTCTTGACATCCAATTTTTGGGTGGAATACAATACTTCCTCTACTTACTATACAGAGTAGAGAAAGCAAAAATGACCTAAAAGATGTCGAAGATGAATGACCTGGTGAACCTCTGACCTCAACGCGAATCGATGGTCAAAGTGCGAGAAATGTTGAACTCTGGTCACAGATTA
Source organism: Tenodera sinensis (assembly GCA_030765045.1). NCBI lineage: Eukaryota > Metazoa > Arthropoda > Insecta > Mantodea > Mantidae > Tenodera > Tenodera sinensis. The sequence continues at coordinate 114,393,006 of CM060970.1, read as the reverse complement.
AGTGTTCGTTTCAGACAGGATTGTCGATTCTTGTATCCTCCATCACAAAAGTGCGCACCATCACTAACTGTAAGGGAGGTACTTGTCAAACACAAAGTGGCAAAACGCTCCACCCCCCGACTTCGTTTTGTTCCCTCAAATCCAAGCGACCTGAAAGGACATCATTTCAAGGGAACTGAAGTGGTGTAAACAATTTCGATAGAGAGCTTGAATAGTGTTGCGGTTGTCGACTTCTAGGGGACGTGTAAAGAGTGGAAAAAGGCTGGCAGTGGTGTATTGATGCAGAAGTGTCATTTTTAGAACAATATTAACTATATATAAATAACTTCAATAAAGAGGTAGAACTGGAACTACCAGTTCTACCTCTTAAACTTTGCCCACACACGGCTTGTGTGTTTAAAAAAAAAACACCAACACTAAGTTTGTTGGCATAAATAAATAATAACTTCAATAAAGTTACTTTTACTTTCCTTATAACTATGGAAAATATTGTATTCCATTCAAAAATTCGATAACGATGTTTGCCCTGGAAATACATGGTTTCAGAATTTCTAATCCAGAAAAATCTGATGTGTTGTAGTTTCATGATTTTCTACTCTTCTGCTAACCATTCTTGCAAACTCTTACGGTCCCTAATGACCTAGTTGTTGACGAGCCCTTAAACCGTACTCACTCACTATAAGGAGATGTGTAATAAAAATATTTATACAAGCATCTATCTCGTTTAAAATGAAGTAAATAGAATAGGAATATGTTGTGCAAATGAGGAGAGAATTTCATGTGAGTGCACACATCACAGGCTTGACTTTAGTCTCGATACATATTGGATAAGCCGTGCATTCCATTTTATACAATGTTTCTCTTGTGTTTACTCTGCCAATGTCACCAGCAGGAGTGTACGAATGATGTTAACGGTTCAACGAAGGGCGGGAGTTCGTAACAAATGAACCATACGGATACATTCGCCCAGCTGCACGTTGAACATGTTATTTGTGTGGATGTTTTGGAGAGAGGTCCACATTTAATGCCGAGTATTCCTCAACATTGCTTCATGAGGGGCACTTCGAAGAAAATGCTGGAGTGTTGTCCAAACATGTAATTCTTCTTGTTGACAAAGCCAGGCCATGTTTGACTCGAGCAACATGCACTGGGAGTTTTTACTACACAGTCCTTACAGTCCAGATTTAGCCACCAGTGATTTCCATTTCCTTGGGCCTCTTCAAGAGCATTTGAGCGGAACGCACTTCCAGACAAATGAACCCATGAACGCTGCCCTGCAGTGCTTACGACACAAGCCTACATATTTTTATGCTAAAAGCCTAAGGGAACTTCAATAACGATGACAATGGTGTCAAGATGTTCAGGGAAAAGCCTTGAAAAACTTCCATAGTTTTTACACCATCTAACTAATGTTTAGTACCTTCCAATATGGTTACTATGGATCAGAAGTTGACATTCTCAACAATGTGGTTTCTATGAAAACAAAGGAAGTCTCAATGCTCAAAGAAATGACCAAAAGCACTGAAGTGGTAACTAAACCATGTCCAAAATTTTTATTTTTGAAGAAACAAACTAAATGTTTTAAATTTCCAATATCAAGCCCTATCATTTATCGTGGTTTTTAACATCCAAAATTGTGACCCCGAACTTCCTGGGCTTATCAGGTCACTACTTCTTAGAACGAAATACGTCAATACATGCTTATCATTAATATCTACATTTCTGTGTTAATCGTTTTCAAAATGAAGTATATGCTAACTCATATCTACGTTTTGATTTCTTATGTACTACCCGTCACATCAGCTTTCCCAAGCTCTTTTCATTTAATGATATCCATAAAATGCTAAAATAAGTACAAAATTACAAGATAATTTAGCGACATCAACACTTATTTGACTGCCTCTTCGGTCGAGCAGTCACTACTCTGCCTTCTCAACCGAGGTCCCGGGTGCAATTCCCCCTTGAGGTTGGGAATTTTTCTTTAACGAAGAATAATGCCCTGTCTCCTTGGAGTCCCAAGTGACAAGTGTGGGAGCGAATTGAGTGTATTTAATGTTAAAAATCTGACTCACATGACTTTCTCTGCTCTTGTACTAACCATTCGTACAAACTCTTATTCCTATATCTTCTTCGTATTAGTGGAGATAAACATTTGTATAAATTATCTTATTGCTTATTGCCTTGTAGGTGCAAGGGGAATGTTAGAATACAGTAGACTTTGTGCGATTGCGACGTAACTTGTTTGAGTTTAGGACGCCTATATATTTATTGATTTTTAATGTTAAATTAATAGTCCTCTTCTTCTCGTTCTTGGTCCTCTTGTTCTTGCCTCGGCTGTTTTTGAGTGTGCTTAATAGGTCGTGGGAAAAATGAGTGGTTATCTTAGAGTGGATTGAAACAAGTATTAATATATGAAATGAAGGGGAAATTCAATTGCACTTTTATTACAATGTTCAGCAGCTAAAACTTGAATACTCTGTACATTATAAATATAGACCGACTTTCAATAAATATGCTAAATGATTCGGTATCCTGAGCTTCACTTCACCGTCACCAAGAACGTATATAGCCGAATAAACATAATATGGTATTGCCTAAATGAATCTTGGATGGAATTTAGCCTGACGCTTGTCTTGTAGCACGGAAACTTTCACTCTATCATTTAAACATACTTATACGTCGTGTTCTCCGTAGGATTGTAGACAGATCACTCTGCTAAAACTATTTCAAACCTCCCTACTCTTGCCTGTCAAAATATTGAATTTCTATTGGTTGCCTAGAATGTGGTATATTTCAAATTGAATTGCACCCCCGGTAACACAGGAGCTACTCCATCAACAGCGCAAGCTGAGCTCCTTACAGTCCTTCCAAGAGAAGATTGGAAGTCAAAAATTTCGCCAAATATCCATATTTGGACCAGCCATCAGTAGTGCCCAACGGTAGTTGCACGCTGAAACTATCACCCGACGAAGAGCATAAACCTATGCTACCTCCTAGCAACCCACAATCCCCATTCTTCACCAGCCATCCTATAACATCCTAATCCCGTCATACAGTGGCTAAGCCCTAAAAGGGCAGGTACACGAATGACACACCTCGGGCTGTTCTCAGCCTGCCATCTGGTAGTCTAGTCTACGCTCTGCTAACAATGTATGATGTTTTATGACTGTTGCACAAAAATAGGTCTACAAAGAATATACTATATAGTTTTATTACTTCCGGCGTCAGTATATCCCTGCCTGTTATTGTATTCTGGTGAAATGAATTCTTGTACTATGTGAAACTTATTGTAATATATGGAAATATTTATTTAAATTGTAAATATCTTATTACGCACGGGATACCGTCTCACGATAGTCAAATTTTTTAAAGCTTTGAGATTCCGTTCTCTTTGCACAGGTAACACATAAAAAATGAACAACGATGTTCCATTTCACGAAAGTTTTAAGCTTTCCGAAACTCACACACATAACATAGAGTATCTTCGAAATGGTTGACACCACAAAAATTCATTTGGACGTAAATTGTGTATTTTAACGAGATATACATTTTTTGTATAATAGGACTTGGTCTGTGTCTTACGGCTGACTAGTTATACAAAAGTCATCCAGAGTAAACAAGACTACACAGGCTATAGCCAGAAGATTATAAATATACATTTCATTTATCATAAAAATATCTCAAACATATGGCGTTTTAATCAAAATCGTTAGAGCCATTTTCGAGAAAATCAACATTTAAAAAAAAAACCCATTTAAAAGGTGGTTTAGGGTGGAGCAATTTTCTTCAAAATCTTCGTACCGCATCCTTGAGAGACGATAAACTTAAATACCAAATTTAGTTTTTATCCGACTTTTCATTTTAGAGTTATGCTGTCCAAAGCCTGGCAGGCACAAACACGGACCTTTTTCTAAAAAGGTTCCTTTTTTTTCATTCAGGGGGCCTCGAAACATATATTTTCTGTAAAATCTTGATATTGAATTTTTGGGTGGAGTACAATTCTTCCTCGATTTACTAGTACAGAAAGTAAAAATCTATAGCCATCTATATACAAGTTTCTGAACGCACCCCAACATCTTGCTGAATCAGAACATGCTAGCAAAACAACCATAACGCCAACTCAAGAGAAAACACAGTTTTCTACTGATTAACTGACTGAGGAACACAGAACAACCCACAAGATAATGTAAGAATAACTTATGTAGGCAAAATTGTAGTACTTATAGAACAATTTTATTAAAAAATACAATGGGTTTCGTTCATCTTAGAACGATCTTCTGCCTCCATAAGTTCCTGTCCAAAGCTACTTCCTCCTTTAACCTTCATCTCCCCACTCTCCTTTTCACCCCATCCATCCAGCGTTTCTTAAGTTAACCTCTTCTTCTTTTCCCTTCTACTTTCTATTCAGAATTTTATTAGGTATTCGATCCTCTGACAATCTAAGCACTTGTTCACACCAGCTCAGGTGTGATTCGTCTACAGTTACCAATATGTTTTTGTCAACTTGCATAATTTCCCATATTCTATTATTCCGAACTTTATCTTTCCTAGATTCTCGTGCTGACCGTCTCCAAAAGTCGATTCCTAATGCCATTAATTTGTTTTTGTCTTGTTATGGTCAAAGTTTCAACGTCTTATAATATTATACTTTGTAATAGTGCCTGATATATTGATGGTTTTAGTTCTATGTAAAATGTTTTTACTCAATAAAACTGAATTCAGCATTCTTCCCATCAGCTATACTTCTTTGAATCTCTAAATTTGTTGTTGCATCTTCTAGTATTATAGACCCAAGATATTTAAAATAGTCATTATGTGCTATTTCTTCTGTAGTACATGTTAGGTTTCCTGAATTCCCATGTATCGATATTTCTTAGTCCAATTTTGGAAGGGTATATCGATATCTATTTTGAACAGTGTAGAAGATACACAATACCCTTGTGAAAGTACGTTCTACGTAGAAGATTCTTCTGATAATTTCAGCTGCATCTTTATTTGGCATTTATTTTGCGAGTATATTGATTTTATAATGTCAATAAGTTTGTAACTCAGCTTTTTTCTTCAGAAATCCCATAATAATGCCCTCGGCACACTATTATAAGGTTTAAGCAAGTAAATCAATTAATCAAATCTACAGAGATTTTTACTTCTCAAGGTATTTTTCCATCATGTGCCCAAGAATGAATATATATATAAACGAGCAATTCTTGTATATATATTCCGCGCAACTTGGAAACGGCTCTAACGATTTCCATCACATTTTGTATTCAGATAGGGTTATGCTTTCTAAGTTCATCTATGTAGGTGTAATTCCCGAAAAAACGCGATTTTACATAAAAAATAACAATTTTTATTGCCGCTTCTACAGTGCAATTCTTGTATATATATTCCCGGTATTTCAGAAACGGCTCTTAAGATTTGGTTAAATTTTTGTATGCATGCATATTATATTCACAGTGTTTTCTCTACTCACTTTTAGGTAACACATTCACATCTCTTTCTTTACACACTCTTCTATAAAAATGTTCCATAAAAAACGTTATTTTACACAAAAAAATTATCCACAGTTTTAAAATAAGTCATACCATTTTCTGTATGTTTGAAATAGAAGTACTATTACATTCACACTGTTTTCTCCTCGCACTTTTAGGTAACACATTCACATCTCTTTCTCTGCTTACTCTTCTACAAATAAGTCATACAATTTTCTGTATGTTTGAAATAGAGATGCTGCATATTACATTCACAGTGGTTTCTCTACTTAAGTACTTTTGGGTAACACATTCACATCTCTTTCTCTGCTTACTCTTCTACAAATAAGTCATACAATTTTCTGTATGTTTGAAATAGAGATGCTGCATATTACATTCACAGTGGTTTCTCTACTTAAGTACTTTTGGGTAACACATTCACATCTCTTTCTCTATTCACTCTTCTATAAACAATTTTCCATAAAAAACATTGTTTACCCCAAAAATCATTTTTATCCCCACTTTTTAAAATAAGTCATACCATGTTCTGTATGTTTGAAATAGAAATGCTATTACATTCACACTGCTTTCTCCTCTCACTTTAAGGTAATACATTCACAACTCTTTCTCTACTCACTCTTCTACAAAGAAGTCATACAATCTTCCGTATGTCTGAAATATAAATGCTACATATTATATTCATAATGTTTTCTCTACTCACTTTTAGGTAACACATTCACATCTCTTTCTACTCACTCTTCTACAAATAAGTCATACAATTTTGTGCATGTTTGAAATAAAAATGCTGCATATTACATTCACAGTGTTTTCTCTACTCACTTTTAGGTAATACATTCATATCTCTTTCTACTCACTCTTCTGCAAATAAGCCATACGATTTTCTGTACGTCTGAAATAGAAATGCTGCATATTACATTCACAGTGTTTTCTCCACTTAAGTACTTTTTGACTCTTAACAATTGTGACAAAAATGATTACTTAGTCAACGTTTTTCCTTTCAGGTTTATCTATCTTCTCCCACAAAAAAGATTAAAAGATTTCTCAAAAACAGAGGCGAAAAACGCCGAGCGAAGCTCGGTCGCCCAGGTACTGTTTTCATAAATGGATTTGTTACACATATTCTTCCATAATTAGGGCATGCCTTACATTGGTACAAAAATTTTGTATTAATAATAAGCTCTTTCCATTATACCCAGGAGGTTGTCTTCGATCATCGTACTCTGGGAAGTTTCCACTGCATAGGATTCCGATAGTCACTTTTCTAAGTGAATTCGCAAGAAGTACTGTTAATAAAATCCCTCATCAGCTTCACTTCGTCACTTTATACAGCAACCAGCTAATACGCGCAAAGGTAGACCAAAAATATTTGAAGAAATAATTTTAAACGTATTGTTTGCAGGTGTCGTGGATCCGCCGGCGGGACTGGCACATTCTCACCTCAGGGTTGTTCACATACACGAACGACGAGAGGTTCCAGGTGGTTCATACTGAAGGAGGCGATGACTGGAACCTCCAGATCAAGTACGTGCAGAAACGGGACAATGGAACATACGAATGCCAGGTAAGACAACATAGGTTTATGACCTCGATGGCGTGACGTTGTGGTACCTACATGATTAAGATTAGATCAATCTGCATGCGAGCAGATCGTACTCAGCGATGCGTGACAAACATTTCACCACACAGGCTTGCTCTAAATCTATACCGTACCAAAAACTAAACTGAGGTATAACATACCGTCCTTCACGAGCTTAATATTTGAAAAAGCAGACCTTCTTAAAGATTCTTCCAGCAATCCGATTGTCAGGTATTGTTCCTATCAGATTTTAAGGGTATTTATTTCAATTCTGTGCTCTGTTTGACAATAGTAAGAAAATAGGATCTATTTTAGAAAATGTGAGGTAGAATTGTATAGTAGGATGATTTGGGGCTAAATAGTCACACAGCATTCCGGGCTAGGCTGCCCCACACCAGAGGCGTCATCTGCATCAAAGACGCTCAAGATCAGCTGCTTCACATGATTGTTTGCGAACCAGTGACAACAGTCAGAGCGGTAATACAAACGGTTTTCGAGATTATTCGCGAAGTGTCCGGTGACCGGCGTATTTGTAGAAGCTTCAGAAAAGATGGAATTTGAGAAAAGTCCATCTTACGTCATCCTCGCTACACAAGGAGACGAGGCGACGAGAGCAGTTACCTTTTAGCAGTAGAGTAGTAGTTAAAAACATAAGTCGTTGCAGCAAGCAGTTTGGTTTTAGTGTGTGTGTGTGCGGTCTTCGTGAGAGAACCGTGGCGTCGAAAGGAAGATAGCAAAGCAGTTAATGAGTGATCGTATCCTCAGAGTTAGCTTTTGTGAAACAAAGAGAACTGAAAGACAAAAAATTGTGTATTAAGGTTACGAGAAGAAAACAGTTGTGAGTTGTAATACTACTAAACACTGAAGACTGTGTTAACATCAGTAAAAGAGAACTACGTCTTTGTGAAAGTGCTTTGGCAGAAGAATAAAGTGACAGAAAAGTAACTGTATTGGACTACTGTTATTTTTTCACACTGGTGTCAGAAGTGGGATTTGTCAAATTGCCGTTTGCTATAATGTATTTGGGTAAAGAAATAGCTCTATAGTATTTTGTACTTTTTTTACTTTAAATATAGGTTTTTTACTTATTTATATGTTTATTTATTTACTTTTTGAAGGAAGTAAATTTTGAAATTTTAGCAAAAGGTGAAGTAATCCAATATTGAAAATATCCCCCTCTAGTTAATGTCAAGAATTCTCCAAATACTTCAAAGTAAATTCCTGAGTGGAATGCAATACTTCCTCTACAATTACAACTATTAAGTAGCCTTGAAAACCATCGATGGACATTTCACTGGGTACTTCCATGCTAATAATCGTATCACTAAGCAGTCTCTCCAGTCAACTGATGACAGCGACTTAATTAGCAAACTCATAAATAAAATTGATTTCCTGGCATGCGTCATAATCCCAATTATTAACACATTAAATCATATTCTGTCTGTGCTAATTAACAGCACAAAATTAACACTCAGAAACCTTTCAACATTTTCAGTGGAAAATTGCAGTTTATCAACAAATATTTTTTAAAATATCTGATGTGTTGCACCCACATGGCTTCCCCTACTCTTGTACAAACTTTTCTTGTTCCTCTATTTCGTCTTAATTGAGATAAACATTTGCTACTCCTGGTTTTCACCTACGTGTATGAGAATACAGTAGGCTTTAAGTGATAGTCAAATCTATTAAAGTTGGTCGCTATACTTGGCTTTGAAATTACTTCTCTTTGCATATCCAAGAGATAAAAAATGAACAACGGCTTCCCATCTCAGAAAAGTACATGCATATCTCCCAAACGGTTCACTCTACAACAAAGAAAATGTATTTGACATAAATTGTTTGACGTTTTTATGCAGTGAGAGCGCGTCTGTCTCCTAGGGTTTACCAATTAGGCAGAAGTCATCCAGAATGAAGAGGGCTTCTGAGGACAGGAATAAGTATTTCCAAGAATAGTTTCTACAAATTCGAGAAAGACATCAGATGCTCCCCCACAACCCGCCCCTGCTCACGCTTAGAGAATGGGACTTTAAATTTATCAAATATGTATACATATTTGCAAGATTTCTAATTGTTTTCTGTGAAACTTATTAAATGAATTTTAGACAGGTCTTTAGCATTGGTACGCTTAATGCTATTTCCATACTTGGTGACTTTTGTATATCTAGAAACATATATTTAGAAATGTATATCTTAAACCTTCTGGCTAACTATACAAAAATGAAAATGTAGATCTTCCTAAAACACACAGTTTATGTTGTAATAATTTTTTTTGTAGAGCGAACCATTTCGGAGATATTTCTTGTTATTTGTGTGAGCTTTGGATAACTTACGTTCGTCAAATGGAATATCGTAATTCATTTTTCATGTTAGCTGTGCAAAGAGAACGGAATCTCAAAGCTTTAAAACATTTGACTATTGCTCAAAGCCTACTGTATTCCCATATCTCCCTTGCACCTACAAGGAAATAAGCAATAAGATAATGTCTGAAAATCTTTATCTCAACTAACACGAAGAAGATATACGAATAAGAGTTTGTAAGAATGGTTAGTACAAGAGTAGAGAAAGACATGTGAGTGCAACACATAAAATGTTATCAAGAGTTTCCGGTAAAACCTTGCTATAGAACTTTTTGATGCAATGCAATATTTCCCCCAGAAAACATATTAGAAAAATCTGATGTTACACTCACATACTTTCTCTACTCTTGTACTAACCATTCTTACAAACTCTTATTCCTATATCATCTTCGTGTTAGTTGAGATAAACATCTGTACAAATTATCTTATTGCTTATTTCCTTGTAGGTGCAAGGGGAATGTTAGAAGACATTAGGCTTTGTGCGATAGTCAAATGTTTTAAAGCTTTGAGATTCTGTTGTCTTTGCACCCTTAACATATAAAAAAATGAACAACGATGATCCATTTCACGAAAGTTCCAAGTTTTCCGAAACTCACACACATAACAAGGAATATCTCCGAAATGGTTCAACTTACAATCAAATTTATTCAAACATAAATTAATTGTGTATTTTAGCAAGATCTACATTTTTTGTATGGGGTAGTAAGGGGTAGTGATGCGCCTCCTATAGCCTCTCCTACCCAATTCCCATCCTCATCCTGCCCGTGGTGCACCCTGCTTTTAACAGATGAGGCTCTGGGGACCGAATCACAGCGGTATAACTGTTTCATCTAAAATGGAGGAAATGTCATTTACATATGTGCTGGCCTATCACAGCACAACAGCGTCCCTCAGAGGCACATGAGGGGAAGGTCGGTGGAAGTAAATATCATCTATTTAGTCCTCCCGACTAGGTCCGATGGACCCGTTGACCAACGATAGGTGTGGTCCCCCTTGCAAATGGGGGTTTAAGTCGGGTGATGTAACTGCCACATTGTAAAACTGGTGCCCGTTAAGAAAACAGTTACATGAAAGCCACATACATGAATATGAGCCCTAAAGATAAACATTCCGGAGTTAAAACTGTCCCCCAATCGGATCTCCGGGTGGGGACATCTTTAGGCAAATTTCATCTCAACAATTCCAATACTTTATAACTTCTAGCTCTGGAAACAATCAATACTAGGTATCCCACAGAAGAATGGCTGCACATATATACTGATGGATCCTCCAAGGAAAACCTTACTGGAGCTGGAGTTACATGTTCACATTTTTCATTTTATCATTCTGTTGGCAGAGACACAACAAATTATGATGGAGAAATAGAGGCTATATACATTGCTCTCCGACAATTATTAAATCTTCCCTTAAATAAATTTAACAAGGCAGTAATTCATTCAGATTCTAAAGCTGCAATTCAGGGAATATGTTCAAATACTACAAAGAAGTCAACAAAAATTAGAGAATGCTACAAAATGTTAACACAACTCCAAAAAGTTAATAAGTTCATCTCCAATGGATTCCAGCACACTGTGGAGTCATGGGGAACGTAGCTGCAGACTCACTTGCAAAGAAAGGCACAACAATAAAACAAAAGTCTAAATTCAATTTCTCATATTCCTCAATAAAACGCTTGATCATTAAAAATTTTTGTCATTCATACCTACAAGAAATAGAAACAAATGCCAAAGATAAAAAATGGATTACACTACTTTCCAATCCAGATATAATCCCCCAGAGACCAAGGAAAACAGCTGTTGCAGCCTTCCGACTATTGACAAATCATGACTGCTTGGCAAGTCATCTCTACAGAATAGGTATCTCAGCCTCACCAATATGTGTCCTGTATAACGATCCAGCAGAAATGAACGAAGACCACTTGAAGACCTGTGAAGCATTAAGATCAGAAGAAACTACAGTTCAAAAGTATTGGAAAGCACGAATGCTAATGGCTTCATTGCCAGATGCAAGGCACTAGAAAACAACAACAACAACATTTTTTGTATAGTATGATTTGGTCTCTCTCTAACGGTTTACCAGTTATGCAAAAGTCGTCCAGAGTAAATACGACTACAGGGGCTATAGCCAGAAAATTCAAATATACATTTCACTTGTCATAAAAATATCTCAAACATATGACATTTCAATCAAAATCGTTAGAGCCATTTTCAAGAAAATCAAAATTTTCGAAAAATCTTCCATGTAAAGGGCAGTTTAGGATGGAGATATTTTCTTCAAAATCTTCATGTCGCATCCTTGAAATACATTAAACTTAAATACCAACTTTGGTTTTTAATCGACTTTTCGTTTTCGAGTTATGCTGTCCACAGACTGACAGACTGACACATAGACACACACACACGGACCCTTTTTCTAAAAATGCTTTTTTTTGGATTCAGGGGGCCTCAAAACATACATTTCCGGTAAAAACTCGACAGTGAATTTTTGGGTGGAATACAATACTTCCCCTACTTACCAGTAGAGAAAGTAAAAACTAAAACAGTTTTGAGATTTCTTCTATAGTCTGATGGCTAATATGTTTAAATCTAGGGGCCCCGGGTTCGATCTCCGGCCGGAGGGTGGACATTTTCTTCAGCCAGAATATTCCTCAGGGACCTTACAGTTTGGGAGTATGAATGGGAGTGTAAATAGGTGTATAAATTTACTGTAATAACCCAAAGAAATACAAATCGAAATATTAATACCACTTTAGAGTGAGTGAATATAATTGCTGTTAAGCCATTGTTCCAAGGGTAGACATTTTCTGATGTGACCTTAGATGTTAAAGCTGGCATACAAATAGGACATATAGAAACTACAGTATAGAAACAAAAAGAACATGGACACAGTCTCAGAACGTGAAATAACATAGGACTAGTTTAATTCTTATTCCAGTCAGGACTTGGAAGTAAATAAAGGGGTATAGCTTTCTGTGTCCATTTACTTCAGGAGCAACAAGTCTTGATTATAGGAGAAGTTGAGTTTCTTACATCATTTGAACTTTCAGAAACGCCTCTTTTCTTCAAATCGACTAACTTTCTTGCAGAAGAAGCAATTCTGTTTCCACCAGTTGCTACACTATGTGTGTAGCTGACTATCTTTATACTGATTAGACCAATTTATAGGTCTTAGGGTTTCGATATGTCAAGTTTTATGCCATCTAAAGCTAAACACGTTAAGAAGATGAAAAGGTATACGTAATGTCCTCTAGATAAACGAATTTCTGTCTTTATTGCTTTTATATGGGAATACAGTAGCCTTTGAGTGATAGTCACATCTTTAAAAGCTTTCACATTCCGCTTTCTTTGCATGGTTAACATATAAAACTGAATAACGATGTTTCATTTGACGAAAGTAAGTTGTCCAAATCTCATGAAAATAACAAAAAACATTTCCAAAATGATTCACTCTACAAAAAAATGTATTTAGATATAAATTGTGTGTTTTAGCAAGATCTACATTTTTTGTACAGTAAGATTTGGTGTATCTCTTACTGTTTACCAGTTATGCAAAAGTCATCCAGAGTAAATACGACTACATGGACTATAGCCAGAAAATTCAAAATATACATTTTGTTTGTCATAAGAGTATCTTAAATACATGGCATTTAAATCAAAATCGTTAGAGTATTTTCGAGAAAATCAACACTTTCGAAAATGTTCCATATAAAGTGTAGTTTAGGTTAGAAGAATTTTCTTCAAAATGTTCGTGTCGTACGCTTGAAAGACATTAAACTTACCAAATTTGGTTTTTAACCGACTTTTCCTTTTTGAGTTATGTTGTCCACAGACTGACAGTAACACACACACACACGGACCTTTTTCTAATATTGCTTTTTTATGAAGAGATTTGCATGTTATCACTGTTTGATCACGAGTTTAACAATAACAAAAAACAGTTATGGTTAGAAACCGAAACTTTGGAGGTTGGAAAGGAGGCACACCGTTTTACCTGTAGCTTTTGGGTTAGTTTACCTTTTGGCCTGTTACACTTCCATAAATTTAAATTAAGCACGTTTGCATAGGCCATTCAAAATATATAAACGTATTTACCAACTGACTTAGCTTTGAATCTGTCTACAAATTCAGACAAGGGAACTGATGAATTTATTTCAGTCAAGAGTTTGCACATGTTGAAGAAGTTAAGCACAGATTTAGAATTTTTAAATAAGGATCCAATTTCTTGGGATTCACACACTTCCTACCTTAGCGCCAAAGAGACTATGAAAAATCTTTAGTTAGTACTCGTAAATGATAAGGCGTTAATACAAGAATTCAATGCACTAATAATGCCCAATGAAAAACAAAAGCAATGCATTTCGCGATGATCAGCGAATACAATACCCAGATTCAAAAAAACAAAAATTGAAAAGAAAATCGTGTTAAAACTAGTATTGATTTATGCTGCATTCCCATATTTTGCATGCTCTATTACATATTAATACTTAAACTTCTTGCATTCAAATATATCAACATAACAGGTGGAATCACGTCTGCAAAATTCAATGTCATAGCCGGGAATTGAACCACCGATAAGCGGAAGATCCATGGTTCAAATCCCGGCTATGACATTGAATTTTTCAGTCCTGATTCCACATTTCCCACAAACGGCTTGTGTGTTTAAAAACACCAGCAGTAAGTTTGTTGGCATAAATAAATAATATATAAAGCATATTTTCAAAAGTTGTACAGGTTGGTTTCAATTGTTTACGCCGTTACAAAAATGCAAGCACCCTTTCAGTAGTTAAGTTTGTTTAGATATTTAAGTCCATTGCTGCACAGGTTAGTATTAATTAACTTTAATGAAATTTGGCAGATTATCAAAACATGTTATAAGTAAAAACATAGGAGGGTATGCGGTCATAACACTGGACATTTTTATGTAACTCCCTTATATACCAGGTGACCCAGTCCAGCCGGCATTCGGGTAAGTAGGTGCATTAAACGAGTTGCAGAAATCACCGCCATAAATCCAGTCACTGGCATGCGTGAACTTTGTTCTGCTTGTAAGACAACTGAGCAGCAGAGGAATTTTCTAGGCTTCAACTAGCGTGTGCAGCACGTGATAATAGACAACAATAGTCTTAGAATATTTTCCACATGAATTACACGACTTTATTTTCCAGGGAATAAACTCATTCCTGTATATGCTGCTATTGTCTAACATTCACCAGGATTTGGGGTGCGTTGAGAACACCTATAGATTGCTATAAATTTTTACTTTCTCTGCTACGTATAGTAAGTATTGTATTCCACCCAAAATTTCGATGTCGAAAATTCAATGTAAATATGTTTTGAAGTCCCGTCAATAAAAAAAACATTTTTAGAAAGAGGTTCGTGTGTGTGTGTGTGTGTGTGTGTGTGTGTGTGTGTGTGTGTGTGTGTGTGTGTGTGTGTGTGTGTGTGTCTGTGGACAGCATAACTCAAAAACGAAAAGCCAGTTAAAAACCAAAGTTGGTATTTAAGTTTAATGTCTTTCAAGGATGCGACACGAAGATTGGGCACAAAATTGCTCCAACCTAAACTACCTTTTACATGGAACATTTTACGGAAAGTTTATTTTCTTGAAAATGACTAGCGATTTTGATTAAAATATGGCAAATGAAATATATATCTTGAATTTTTTAGCTATAGCTCAAGTAGTCCTATCTACTCTGGATGACTTTTGCATAACTGGTAAACGGTAATAAATGACGAAATCTTACTGTATAAAAATGTATATCTCAGTAAAATATACAGTTTATGTCCAAATAAATTGTTTTGTAGAGTGAACCATTTCGGAAATATTTCTTGCCATTTGTGTGATTTTTGGAGAAATTATACTTTCGTCAAATGTAACATCGTTGTTCACTCTTATATTTTAACCGTGCAAAGAGAACGGAATTTGGAAGCTTTAAAACATTTGACTATCGTTCAAAGTCTAGTGTATTCTCATGTTCCCCTTGTACCTACAAGGAAATAAGGAATAAGGTTATTTCTGTAAATGTTTATCTCAATTAACACGAAGAAGATATAGGAATAAGAGTTTGTAAGAATGGTTAGTACAAGAGTGGAGAAAGTCATGTGAGTGCAACATATCAGATTTTTAAAGATGTTGGCAGTGCCAGGCGTTGAAAGTATTTTTCAAACTGATTCCAAACATATTTCCTGTTGTTTTCAGTGTTGTGAGGTTTCCCTCTTCAAATTATTTCATCTATTTCAGCATTAGATAAGCGAGAGTCAGCCATATTTGACATTTGAACAGCGGCTCTCTTGCGTCAAATTACGTCAGCTGTTGCGCATCTGAGATTCTCTAACCTGATCATAACATAAGAAAATCAGAACAGGTGAGAACTAAACGTGATAATTGTTTCGCTAATGAAGACTATCATCGGTTGAAATTTGTAATTGTTATGCACATAACTGCTTGATTTTAACCAACTCACGTGTGAGTAGAATAGTCACGATAATTGTGGAGTAAGTAAAGAAATAAACGTTTGTATAAATATTTCCACAAATGAAGATAATGTAATGTGATTTTTATTGAAATGCAAACGTTTGTCTGCCTACTGGGTGCATGACAGAGAAACGGGACAAGACCAAAACCGCCGATCAAAACCCAAACGATCACACGCGGCCTAAAACCAATCATACAGCCATTAATCACTAATGCCACAATCTCTCCACAACCAACAACTCCAAAGCAACTACCAACTTAAATTATTATGGTCATAACTCAAGAGCTCGGCAACCACAAACCCTGCAGAGCATATTTAACACCGGCGTAATTTACAACACATTTCCTCGCACACTACTAGTAGTCCAGAAACATATGAAAAACGTAAACACGGCATGACCGCTGCCGACAAGTAGAAGTAAACCAAACTTCACAAATGTACTATCTAGCCAGGATAGAATTTCCCGTACAAGACAATGATTCGCATGGGCAAAGAAACGTGCCCTGGTAGAACACCATTAGTCACGCGGGGCCTAGTAGACCCACGCTATATTTTTATGCCTATGTGCTTGTATTTATTTTTTAAATGTAATTTTTCCTTCATTCACATGTTTTACTTCATTTACCTGCAATATACATGGTGTTAATCAGCATTACCTTGCCAGATAGATCAAAGATAAATAAAACGTGGTATAAATACAGTATACATTGTAATTTGTGCTACACTCCACAGAAAGATAATAAATAATGATGGTAATAACAACAGGAACAACAGGAACAGGAAGAGGAAGAGGAACAGGAATAATAATAATAATAATAATAATAATAATAATAATAATAATAATAATAATAATAATAATAATAATAATAATAATAATAATAATAATAATAATAATAATAATAATAATAATAATAATAATAATAATAATAATAATAATAATAATAATAATAATAATAATAATAATAATAATAATAATAATAATAATAATAATAATAATAATAATAATAATAATAATAATAATAATAATAATAATAATAATAATAATAATAATAATAATAATAATAATAACAATAATAACAATAATAACAATAATAACAATAATAACAATAATAACAATAATAACAATAATAACAATAATAATAATAATAATAATAATAATAATAATAATAATAATAATAATAATAATAATAATAATAATAATAATAATAATAATAATAATAATAATAATAATAATAATAATAATAATAATAATAATAATAATAATAATAATAATAATAATAATAATAATAATAATAATAATAATGTCACCGCGCCCGCCGTATCTAATTGCCGACAACCGCAGTGTCACCCATCGCATTATTGTCGGCGCTACCGCAAAGGAGCCGAAGGAAAGAGACGGAGAATGGCCGCATTGTTGGGCGCTTGCCGAAAGAGAGAAAGTGATAGAGGCTTCTAGAACTGTCTGCTTTGTGTTTCACCGCTAAATAAGTGAACGTTCCGGAAGCTTCCAGAATAGTGCCTGGGAGATATAAATAGCGGTAAAGTGTGAGAAGAGTCAGTCAGACGTAAGTGAGAGACGTACGTGAAGCGTTGAGTAGTGCCGACGGAGAACAGTCAGACGTATGTGAAGGTTGAGTAGTCGTGCCGACGGAGACGGACAGACGTATGTGAAGCCGACGGAGAAGAGTTAGTCTTTTGTGTTACGAATTCGGAGCCGTGCTGTTGGAGAATCGGAAAAGACTTTCTTGTTGTTGCAACGAGTGTACAAAGTTACTGTTTACGGAAATAAAAGTGTTTCTTTATCTCGACTACATCTGTCGTATTTACTTCACACCCGCACACCAAAAGTTACAATAATAATAATAATAATAATAATAATAATAATAATAATAATAATAATAATAATAATAATAATAATAATAATAATAATAATAATAATAATAATAATAATAATAATAATAATAATAATAATAATAATAATAATAATAATAATAATAATAATAATAATAATAATAATAATAATAATAATAATAATAATAATAATAATAATAATAATAATAATAATAATAATAATAATAATAATAATAATAATAATAATAATAATAATAATAATAATAATAATAATAATAATAATAATAATAATAATAATAATAATAATAATAATAATAATAATAATAATAATAATAATAATAATAATAATAATAATAATAATAATAATAATAATAATAATAATAATAATAATAATAATAATAATAATAATAATAATAATAATAATAATAATAATAATAATAATAATAATGAGAAGGAGAAGGAGAATAACAAGAATAATAGTATCTTTGGCAAGCATATGATGTTACCTACAATATACATGTTATTAAGAGGACATGGACTGTTTTCATCCTTTTCTTTATGATCAGTTTGTGATGTCATTTTCAGTTTATCTTCAGAATTTCAATCACTTGATTCATACAGTTGTCATATACGTGTAAGGCATCATCGTTACAAGGTAGATGATGCACTTCTTCCAAACTTTTGGGATTTTGAACGGTTGTCACTTTTTCCGCTCTGGGACAGTGCGATTTTTTAAAGCTACCACGTGCTCACAGTGTTTCGGATCCGTTCAGAAGCTGAAAAATCGGTACCTTCATCTAGTTTCGACAGTGGATTTGTTGTTAGATCTTGTGAGCTGCACAACCGAAGTTATTGTGGTTATGCACACAGAAATGTGCTTGGGCTCTCGAGCTTTTATAGCTCTGAGTGCCGTAGCACGCATTTTTCTCGAAATCCCCTTTTCTCAAACTTCTCGTAAATAACCCGACAGTGGAAAGTTTCTCGAACAATCTGGAAACCCCTTGTTCTGCCGCACTCATAGTCGTATTTGTTGTGATCGCTCAATTGTTGTCGGACCAGGCATTTACAAGGAATTGTGTGAGGTAGGTTGACCTTGAGCGTCTTTGAGGTGGCTGTCTGTTGGCGTTACAATACAAAATCATCATGGGAAAAAATTTATTTCTACTTTATTGCATATGCATAGTTGTATGTTCTTTCAGCTCAAGTTTATGCATTAAGAACAGGAACGAGCAAGTGTGGCTGGCAAACATAACCTCCATCTCCCAAAAAACATCCATTTGTAATTATTTCACTGTTGAATTGTACCTTTTCCTCACAGTTTCTAAATATGGTCCTATCAGATACAGAATGAGCCCATTGCGCCACAGTGTCTCGTATAAACAAACTGCTGTGACTTGTCTGGCAGTAAATAGAAAAATATCCTTTTCTATTCCGGAATAACTCTGCATTAGTACTACCAGGAGATGTTATTTTTATATGGGTACAATCAACTGCACATAAAACTTCAGGGAAACCATTAACTAGATTGAAACTTTCCGTTACTTCCCTCTCTTCAGTTTGAGTCAACAGAAAGTTGATATAAGTATTACTGAAAGATTCTATAGCTGCAGAAACACTGAATTCGTCGTGTAGTTGTTCTGTAAACTATTTCAGCATTACCTATTACATTTAATATATGCCCCTGTGGCATAATATGTTAATTTTGTACTAGATTTTTTGGAGATATTGGGTAATCTCTTTGAGTTGCGTACTTTAACCTCTCATTTAACTGTTCGATTAGTGACAACACTATTGATTTATGTAATTTGTACTTTTCATAGACTTTCCTGCTATTGATATCGTTGAACGAGTCGCCTCTTTCAAATGCAGAGGTCGGATTCGTTCTTCGTTACGTCAATTTATGTAACCGAGGTGTGTACAATAGCCAGTCTTGAAAATAATTTATTTTAAACAATTCTATCATTGTATTCAGATTTAACGCTTGTAAAGTTCTTAATTGGAATGATATCTCTGTTCAGTGTTTACGGCGTTAGTCGTCTATCTATTTGAAGCTTGTTAGGGCTGATGCACCAAAGAAACAAGTTTGCAGTCGTTAACTAGCCATAAATTACTAACCAGGTTTGGTGCACCTAGCCCGTCATTAGTCTTCCTAAGTCTTACATCGTGGTCACTTCTGTATACTCCTTGTAATAAAATGTAACGGGTTTTTGTTTTTATACCTTGCGGAATGTAGCACTATTTATATTCTATGGAGTAACAACTTTTTATCTACTCCATGGCATTCTCAGTAAAATTGAATGTGTTTTCCTTAAGCATATTCTTTTACAACTGCAATGTCCTCCTATTTAAGTACAAGGGCTGTGTAAACATTTTTTAATTCCTTGGTAATTTATGAAATTAAATTAGGCGTGTGTCCCCCAGAACGAATTGATATTTCCAGTGCTGAAGAAATTATCTAAAGCAGTAAAATATTTTTTACTTTCTCTACTGGTAAGTAGGGGAAGTATTGTAATCCACCCAAAAATTCGATGTCGAGATTTCACCGGAAATATGTTTTGAGGCCCCCCTGAATCCAAAAAAAAAAGCATTTTTAGAAAAAGGTCCGTTAGTGTGTCTGTCTGTGCGTCTGTCAGGCTGTGGACAGCATAACTCAAAAACGAAAAGTCGGTTAAGAGCCAAACTTGGTATTTAACTTTAATGTCTTTCAAGGATGCGACACGAAGATTTTGAAGAAAATAGCCCCACCCTACACAACCCTTTACGTGGAAGATTTTTCAAAAATGTTGATTTTCTTGAAAATGGCTCTAACGATTTTGATTGAGATATTTTTATGACAAATGAAATGTATATCTTGAATTTTCTGGCTATAGCCCCTGTAGTCGTATTTACTTTGGACGACTTTTGCATAACTGGTAAACCGTTAGAGATAGACAAAATTATACTACACAAAAAATGTAGATCTTGCTAACATACACAATTTATGTCTCAATAAATTTTCTTGTTGGGTGAACCATTTCGGAGATATTCCTTGTTATGTGTGAGAGTATCGGAAAACCTAGAACTTCAGCGAAGTGCAACAACGTTGTTCATTTTTTTATATGGTAATCGTGCAAAGAGAGCGGAATCTCAAAGGTCAAAAAGATTTGACTGTCGCACAAAGCCTTCTGTATTCTAATATTCCCCTTGTACCTACAAGGACATAATCAGTAAGATAATTTGTACGAATGTTTATCTTAACTAACATGGAGATATAGGAATAAGAGTTTGTTAGAATGGTTAGTACAAGAGTAGAGAAAGTCATGTGAGTGCAACACATCAGATTTTTTTTAAATTACTCTAGATATAAACTGACACACATAGATACATACACCCCCCCCTCACACACACACACACACAAATATACACACACAGACACACCACACACACCTTAAAATTAACTGCTAGCAGCTGTCTCGTTCAACACTTAACAACACCAAAGAACTCAAAACTAGCTACTCTCGCCGTCTCGACTGCCTTTTATAGAATGACGTAGTACGGATTTTTCTCGAAATTCACCTTTTCTCGAACCTCTGGTAAATAAGTCAGCAGTCGAAAGTCTTTCGAACATTCTGAAAATATGTACTTTGTTCTGCCATACTCATTGTCGTCCTTGTTCCTACAGTTCCATTTCCGTAAGCCACGAATTTGCAAGCAGTGGTGCGAGGTAGCTAACACCGAGCTTTTTCGAGGTGCACGGCCGCTCAGTGGTGTGAGGTAGCTTTACCGGAAGCGTTTTAGATGACCGCCGACACAGAGCACAGCTTAACGAAATCATAGCCACACAAAATTAACCATTTAAAACGAGTTTAAAAATAATAAATTAGAGAAGGTAGCCTTGCGAATTTGAAAGATGAATAGTTTCAATGATTCTTGTATCGTCGTCTTAGTGCCTCTGCGGATATTCTTGGCTTACCAGTTGAAGTGAACAGGTTTGGAGGGTGTAAACTCGTCTAAACTAACGGCACACAAAGTTATCATACCAAAGCATGTTTCAGGTGTGTAAATGAGAGCACAGTTTTTCTTGGCTGGTGAATTATTTTATAATCGACACACATTGTCCGGCAGCGTTTCATTGCAAATAGTGAAAAGGTTTAAACTTTAATTAAAAGGCGTTATCATCAGAATTAGTGTCATCCTTCTTAAACAAAACTCACGCACACCCAGGGAGAGAAATCTCGTAGCTTTGTCGGCGGCAAAAGACTGAATCAAAGGTACTTAGAGGCATTATTAGGCGGGGTGAAGCATTGTTGCTTCAAACAGTATTATCAACGTGTGACCGACAAAATATTAATCGGCATCAAAATCGTTGCATCTACGTTTAGCGAATCCTGCTTCAAAGGGCACACCAACGTGTAGTAAAATAAATAATTGCTTCACACACCACGAACAACAAAAAATACAGGTCGTACAAAATAATTAAGGTGGATCTAGGAACGGGCCTGAGGTTCATCCCGTCCGAGTCATGGTGACCATGACGATCATGATTGTGGCAGTGAGCATTATCAGGTGTTGCAAAGTCTCCTGAATGGTATTTCCGAGGCCAACAGAAACCCTAATCTCTACTCGACGATAAGGGGACTCGTGCAATACTCCCTCGTGCAATCTGATTAGGTGTTCCTGGTTTATTACGGCTACCAACGAGTTAGAATATATTAGAATAGAGGAACTTTATACCTTTATACCTGATAACTAAACCTCGGATTTTAGAATAAACACCTGTTACATATATCCTTCTACGTACTGATAGTAAGTGTACTACCCAAAAATTCATTGCTTAGATTTCATATAAAATACATGTTGAGACTCTGAAAACATTTTTTTAATGGCTGTACATCTGTATGCCTATCTCTCTGTGAGCAGCATAACTGAAAACGTAAAGTAGACATTTTTTCGATATTTTTTACTATCTCTAAATGCTTTATTTTGATTAAATACGTCTACTAGGTGTGTCTTGTGTGGTGAAAGAGTCAGTTATGGATTGGGAATATATGAACAAGTGCAATGTTGAAGACAAAATGGACACTCCTGCAGATTGTACTGGGAAGTAAGAGCACGAATGGCTCTGTACCAAATGTCTTGGGTATTAAATAAATTTAGATTAAATTGTCCCATACTACTGATATTTTATGTCAAATAAAGTGCAAACCTTTGTATTTGCTGGGAATGGCCTCTGAAGCCCTCCTTATTCTGAATGGCTTTTGCACAACTCGTAAACAATAAGAAACAGACAAAATTTAATTGCACAAAACATGCACACAATTTGTGCCTTATAAACCTTTCGGTGGAGTTAACCATTTCTGGCATATTCCTTGTTTATTTCAAGCTTCAAATACCTATACTTTTCTCAAGTTGGAAGCCCGGTATTCATTTTTATTTTCTATTTATAATAAATAGGGGAAGTACTTAATTCCACCTGAAAATACCGTTTAAAATAAGACAGTTGCAGTCTCTTCCGGTTAAACCATGTAGAAAAAAAGCAGTAATATAATTTTTAAATTCCGTGTGCATGACCTCGAATTTTAATCACATGCTGCAAAACTTATTTTAACTAACCAAATATTATAAGTGAATCATTCTCGTTTTAATAACTTTTTTCTTGTAAAACTTGGGTGCATATGAGAGAAAGCCGATACAGGTATACCTTTTTCTTTTGACCTACTATCACAAAAAATCCCATTGCGATCTGCAATGATTAATATAGCAATAGCTCTACTATTTTCAACAATATTAGTGGCGAAAATCTATCCTTTACTTTCTCTGATCAAAAACCAAAGTTGATATTTAATATCTTTCAACGATGCCACGAAGATATTGAAGAAAATTCCCCACACTAAACTATCAAAAGATGGAAAATATACTAAAACTTTTTACTTTCACAAAAATGGCTCTAACGATATGGATTAAAATGAGATTTTTGAGATATTTTTATGGCAAAATAAACGTATATTTTGAATTTTCTCGCTATAGTCCATGTAGTCCGGTTTACTCTTGATGACTTTTGCAACATTGGTAAATTTTGAGAGATAGCCCAAATCATAATATATCTCGTTAAAACACACAATTTACGTCCAGATGCATTTCTTGTGGAGCGAATCATTTTGGAGATATGTGTGTGAGTTCTGCAATGGTTATACTCTTCTCAAATGGAAGGTCGTTATTCACTTTTTTATCTCTTGGCCGTATAAAGAGAACGAAATTTTAAAGACTTCATTTAACGACTAGCTTTAAAAGATTTGACTATCGCTCAAAGCCTACTGTATTCCCATATTCTCCTTGCACCTACAAGGAAATAATAAGATAATTTCTGCCAATGTTTATCTCGAAGAAGAGAAACAAGTTTATAAGAATAGTTCGTACAAGAGTAGACAAATTCCTGTGAGTGCAACACATCAGATTTTTTATTACTGTCCATATTGTCTTTTGATGCTAAAACTGGCATGGAAATTCTTGGTTCCGCCACTGTGTATTTTGCTTATCTCAGCTGCAGCCTAATGCCAGGCTTGAGGGTTTTTAGTCTGAGCACAGAGGTACAATTATTGAATCTCCCTGCATTAAGGCCAACTCGTGCAGCGAGCTTATTTATCCAACATCGTCACAAATGTCAAACGGCCGTCTCTGAGAGGGCGATCTACCAAATGCAATTACTCTCTAATTTAATTTCCTATCGTACAATTTAACTTGTATTGCAATCTACAGGATATACAACCAAAGGAGACACCTCGCACACCGCGATCCGTAAGATCTGTGATGCCCAACTTTATGGGAAAAAGGGCAAAGCCTACTTGCCCCACTTTGAACCTACAGAACACTAGAGTGTTTTTCAAATGGGAAGAGTTCTGATCTGCAGCCAATGAGATACGTTTACGTGCACAGCGTTGCAAGCTCATTACCCCCACTGTTTTTATTTCCCTCTCTCTCGCACACTGTCCTAGTTCATGCAAGTCTACCTGGCACATTATGACAACACAGCAAGACTCTGATTGGTTGCCGGCATAGAGGCGCTCAAGGACAAACTCCTTCCCATTTGAAAAGCACAGTAGGGTCTTCAACAACATTTTGGTGTTCATTATGTTTGAATTTCTTATCAAATTTCATAATTCGTTGTATTTTGCATTATGTTTCTTTCCCTACCAATGCTACCAATATTAGCGGTAATCCTAACATTTACTGCATCATTTATGTACTGTACCGAAACTACCGAACTACCGAATGCACCTCTATGATGCATTCGTGAGACTCAAAAACAAACCTCTACAATCCTTTCATACCTGAGTAAATAAAGGGAAAATACCTCATGCTCAAAACATTGGACGTGGGTTAGAGCTACAAGACACAAATTTGGGCATCGCTGCATAAGATGTAACGGGTGATCCAAAAGACTGTGAACCGGCTGCGCTGTGTTTTGTCTGTACGTGTCCTCTGCCCTCGTTGCCGACTAACGCTGAAATAGAACAGCGCGGATAAAACCATACAGCATTTTTAAAGGCTTTACTTACAATATAATTATAGCAGATACTGAAATTGGCCGCTGTCGTTGTCCATACATTTTTGACACCTCTTTAGGTAACTATCCATCACCCGGCGTAGTTTACGTTGAGAAATGTTGGCAATTTCCTGGCGGATATTTTGTTTGAATTCTTCCAGGGTGTGTGCTTTATGCTTTAATATAGATATCGAGAGGGTTAGGTCGGGGGACCGAAGGGGGCCACAATTTTCCACTAATAATTCTGTCCTAAAACACAGTTTCAATTGTTCTCATCAAAAGATTGGCTGTATGAGCTGTGGCAGAGTCTTGATGAAAAAAGGCAAAAATCATGCTCCCTGTCGGCTAATTCTTTTAAAAAAAGGGAGAAAGTTGTATTCACGTATGTACGGGTGACAACTGTTGACTCAGCAAAATCATAATAAATACACGCTGTGCAGTAGAAAACAATTGCTGAGCCATAATACACTTTGTGACTAAGTACAGGACTAAATAATAAAGCACACTGGTAATCATGCAGCCGCACGATATCACTGTGAACTCAATAGTGATTGTGAGCAGAGCAGAGAAACTCAAGTGATGAGTGAGTGAGTGAGTGAGTGAGTGAGTGAGTGAGTGAGTGAGTGAGTGAGTGAGTGAGTGAGTGAGTGAGTGAATGAGTGAGTGAGTGAGTGAGTGAGTGAGTAAGTGACTGTTTTTATAGTTATTTACACAAATATACATCCTTTTACACCTTGTCTTTGTACAATCTGAGTCACGTGTCTTTCCTTCCTTGTGGATTACTTGTTGCTTTTGGACACTGTCCTTTCGTAACTTAGTTAGCCGGTCACATTCCTTTATTCTGATTTCTCTCCTTCCCCTCCCCCTCGCTATCTTTCCTTCCTCCCCTGAATCTTCGCCTTCATTGTCCACCGCTCCTTGAGGTTTCAATAGAATTTTCTCGTGTTATTTTCTTTCATAACCCGTTTTTGTTAACACTTCCGTGTTATGGTATTGCTATTTTATATTATTCCATTACTCTATCCCTCATTTCCTCACATTTGCATTGTACTAAACAATATTTTAGCTCTCCTTTGCTCCACACATAATGCCTTCTTCTACTTTATCTCCTCTTATTCCTTTCCTTGATATCGCCACATCTTCTACCCCATTCCTTTCTTATTACACTGTAAAGCTCCCAAGATTATTTCCCTTCTGTTGTTTTTGTTCTTTCTTCATTTTGCCTTTTTACACCCTCTATTCAGCTTCTTACTTCCTTCCAAAAACCATTTTCGTTTCTTTCCTCTCCCATTCTACCCTCTTAACTGTTTTTTCTATATCATTACATCAGCTGTTTATATATTTGGAAATAGTTTCTTCGTCTGTTTCTTAAAACACGGGATCTTGGATTAATCATCTTTGTTAACTCGTGATTTATTTAATCGTTATTCTTTGTTCAGACAAATGAAGGGTTATTTAAATAGGCGTATACGTGAAAACCCAAGGTCAGAGTGAGCGGTTGATGAAAATCGAACGCTGAAGCGCTAAATTCGATCTCTTTCGTTGCCGTGGAGCAAACTCGCTGGATCACACACATACACAGGACATTTTTCTAGTTTCTTTCTTTATTCTTGGAACATAAAACATCTTTGAAACCTTAACTGCATAACTAACCCCGCGGCGCAAGTCCTTTCCGGACCAAGGCCTACTTTTTTTCTCCCTTTTGTTATTAACGTCCTACAAAGTTGTGTCATATCGGACGGTGAATGACTGAAATGGGTGAAATGATGCTCAAATGAGTCCGAGGTCTATAGAGCTTTAAGTTTACCCAACATTCGTCTTCTCAGGATAAGGTAAAACCTCAGAAGAAACCTTATCGAGATAATTCACCCTAAGTGTCAGTCTAACTCGCGAGCTCTTGGACGTAAACACGCTACCACCACGCTACAGAGGTGGGCCTACTGCCCGGCCGCTGCGTCTCCCGCCGCTACCTACTGCGGACGTCTTGAGTGAGGTGCAGTGTTGGAGGGTGGGACGTGCTGACGGTTCCGGTCCCTCCCTGCTGATATTTCGCAACTAGGTTCTGCTACCACATCAGTGGACCCCTCAGAGACATAATGAGGCTGAGTGGACCCCAGACCAGCTCTCCCAAAGCTAGAAAATCCCCACGTCGGTACCGGGAACTGAATCTTCGTATAGGATTTTCATTGGAGTGGAATACTTCCTCTACTTAGTATAAATAGATAGCGGAGAAAGAAAAAATCTGATGTGTTGCACTCACATGACTTTCTCTACTCTTGTACTAACCATTCTTACAAACTCTTATTACTATATCTTCTTCGTGTTAGTGGAGATAAACATTTGTACAAATTATCGTATTGTTTATTTCCTTGTATTTGCAAGAGGAATATGGGAATTCAGTAGCCTTTGAGCGATAGTCAAATGTTTTAAAGCTTTGTGGTTTTTCTCTTTGCATGGCTAACATATAAAAAGAATAACGATCTTCAATATCACGAAATTTTTAAGTAAAAAAATGTATTTCGGTGTAAATTGTGTATCTTAGCAAGATCTAGATTTTTGTATAGTAAGATTTGGTCTATCTCTTACGGTTTACCAGTTATGTAAAAGTCCTCCAGAGTAAGCACGACTACATAGGGTATAGCCAAAAAATTCATAATATACACCTCATTTTTCATAAAAATATCTCAAACATATGCCATTTTAATCAAAATCATTAGAGTCATTTTGGAAAAAATTAAAAGGTTTAAAAAATGTTCCATGTAAAGGGTAGTTTAGGCAGGAGAAATGTTCTTCAAAATCTTCGTGTCGCATCCTTGAAAGACATTAAACTTAAATACCAACGTTTGTTTTTAACGGACTTTTCGTTTTTGAGTTAACACACAGACAAACAGGCGCGCGCGCGCGGAACTTTTTCTAAAAATGCTTAGGGCGTAGTTTAAATCGTATTTACAAGAATACGTCACTCCTCATAAAACTATCTTTTAGAGGCTTCCATAAATAGGGAATTAAGGGTAAAAAGCGGGGAATTTTATTCCGAGGGAATGTGTGGGCGTGCGGGGGACTGCAATTGGGGAAATTGTTTCAGGAAAACAGGCTCATAAATCGCAAGTGTTCAGGACGAGCATTTAATGGGCCATTCTAGTAGTGATGAATGTCAAACGATGGTGTAGAGGATAATGCAGCCTACTTTTCGTTGGAAGTGTTCAGTACGCTTTCTGTCTTTGGTTATTTTTCTTTGCCTCTCAGCGTTAAGGACGAAAGATTGGAACAATAAGATTTCAAAGGAAGAACATGTAAACTGTGATATTACGTTCTACTTATTGTGCTACGGGAACGTAAAATCGATGTAGGCATTGTATTCCGCTCCCATTCTACCAACACAACGAATACTTTTTCTTTGTCATCTGTTGCAAGTTGTTCAGTCTTGTCCCTTACCCGCCATTGTTCAAAATAGAGCTCATTATGCTAACCGAATGTGGTAGTGCTCGTCCGTGTGCATTAAAAATATCTAGCACAAAAAATAGAAAGTCTCTTACTTATTTCATAATCTTCTCTGCTCGTTACACTTATTTTTAGATCTTCTTTTGTAATTTTTTTATTTTCTCTGCTACCTTTACTAAACTAGGGGAAGCATTGTAATCCACCCAAAAATTCAATGTCGAGATTTCACCAGAAATATATGTTTTGAGGCCCCCTGAATACAAGAAAAGCATTTTTATAAAAGATCCTTGTGTGTGTGTGTGTGCGTGCGAGCGTGCGTGCGTGCGTGCGAGCGTGTGTGTGTGTATGTGTTTTACATTTACCAATTACACACAAATCATTCAGAATAAAGAGGGCTTTACAGAGTTTTCTCAACACATTCAAGATACAAACTTTATTTGTCCTAAAACTATCTTAAATACACACTAGGGATATACGTGCATATATTTTGGTTGGTAATTGAAGACAGTGAAATTAACAATATTACAAGAATATTAATTTCATTTGCGAACTTACAGTTTTAGTTATTAAGAGTAGTATGTTTTCGAATTGGTTAGTATATCTAAGTAAGAGTGGCACAGAAGTTATGATACAGAGTGGGCCAAACTCGTGACAACGAATGGTGTACCGGAATCTAGTTCCAATGCTTTCTGCATGGCCACAGTTCCTAGGCCAGTAGGTCACGCACTGAGTGTGAAGTAAAACGGATAGTATACGCGACAGTCGTTCGGTTCGTGGCGTAGTTATGACCATGCAAAGAACATCAGGTAGTAAACTTTGTGATTTAGTTGTGGGGAAACTGTTACATGACGTAAGAAAACAACACACCGAAGTGCATACATATTAAAGTACTAAGTATCAAAATAGCTGTGTTTATACCCCTAACACCTGTACATTATTTAATAAAAATCCTTCAGAGCAATTTTTGGAAGATCAAAAACAATTTTTTCAATGTTGGGTAGTTTGAGATGGAAGATTTTCTTGAAAACCTTCGTGTGGCAATCTCGGACGACTTCTTCTTCTTTACCTGATTACTCTCCCCTTATGGAGGACTTACACTCCCTGGGACTTGCAAGCTTGTGGCAAGCGTGAGACGCCTGTCGGGGAGCACAGGAACCTCTGGACTGGACAGAGTGAAGACCTGGAAGCGGGTGTTCAGCCAAGCACCAGGTATCGAAGAGAGAAGAATGATATGCAAGCGAAATCGATGAACGGAAAGGTCATTGATGGAACACGTCTACCACGAATACCACATATGTATCTCTGGGGTCGAACCCGGGCTTCCTAGGTGGTAGGTGAACGGTATAAGTGCTCGACCACGGCGCCAACAACCTGGGAAAACATTATACTTAAGTACCAGGATTCGGTATTTAACCGTTTTACGTTTTTGAACACAAGTAATCATTTTCTAAAAATGCTATTTGTAGGTAGGGAGTCTCAAAATATTTTCAGTGATGTTTAAATGTAGAATCCTTTTATTGAATGCAATCTTCTGAGGGTACGACAAAGAATAAGAATAAATTAATGTTCTACCTGCTAAACAGACATACCTGTCGAGAAAGCGCTGCATTCTTTCCCTTTGAAAATTCTATAACTTGCCTTCTTTGCCTACCACCACTGTCGGTTAAAACTTTGTCACCTGCTGTATTATCCACTCACACTTCCTCTTCATTCATTTGTCACATCAGCTCTTCCAGATAGTCAAGTGATGAAAATGCCAAGCAAGTTGGGAACACTTTCGCACGCAAACAAATGTAACCCTTGCGGCACTTAACAAACAAGTGAATGCCTCGTGGTAAGCATTACAAACAAGGAAAGTTTAAACATCATGTCCATGGGGCTATAATGGCTCTATTTAGGGTTTAACGTAATAGATATTCAAACAAGTTAAACGTCCCGAGCGAGAAGATATTTAGATGTGTGAGACGCCATGTCTCTAAAAACAAATGAAATTTGTTTATATTTGACAACTTTTTGATGTATTGTGAGTGTGGTATTATTTGCTCCAATTCTCCGCTATCTTTTCACGATTAACATATAAAAAATTAATAACGACGTTATATTTGACTGAAGTATAAGATCTCCAAAACTCACACCAATAACAAGGAATATCTCCGAAATGGTTCGCTCTACAACAACAAAAAAAAATTATTTGGACATAAATTGTATATTTTGCAAGGTCTACGTTTTTTCTATAGTATGATTTGGTCTATCTCTTACAGTTTACCATTTATTCAAAAGTCATTCAAAGTAAACAAAACTGCAGGGGCTATAGCCAGAAAATTCAAGATATACATTTCATTTTTTATAAAAATATTTCAAACATGTGGTATTTTAATCAAAATCGTTAGAACCATTTTCAAGAAAATCTAAATTTTCGAAAAATTTTCCATGTAAAGGGTAGTTTAGAGTGAAGCAATTTTCTTGAAAATCTTCCTGTCTCATCTTTGAAAAGCATTAAACTTAAAAACTACCTTTGGTTTTTAAGTGACTTTTCGTTTTTAAGTTATGGTGTCCAGCGACACACACACACACACACACACACACACACACACGGACCTTTTTCTAAAAATGCTCTTTATTATACAGGGGGCCTCAAAACATATATTTCCGGTAAAATCTCAACATCAAAATTTTGGGTAAACTACGCGATCGATATAACGTAACGCCTGATAGGTCTACAACACACCTAACGTACATGTAATGCGGGTAGGCTAGCCGAACAGTTCCACTAAGAAAACTACTTTACTTTTGACATTCTATGGAAGTTTTACAACTATATTTGACAATGGTAGCAAAGGTCGAATGAAATGACGCATACAACGACACGAATGAGGGTAGAACCTAACGAAGTAGCAGTGCTACATTACTATTCTATGGATACGTGCCTGGATAGCAGTGGCGTGCATCAGACTTGCGCAGAATAATTTAGGGACATCACTTCCGGATTTGTGCGGGTGTCAAGGGGTAAGAGGATAGCATCTATGCATACAAATTAATACCTTACTCGGTTTCATTTGGATACATGTGCAAATATAGGTACAAACATTACGTTATACTTAGTTACATACAATGCAAATCATTTCACTGTATTATATTGGAAAAAATATTGACACCAAATCATATTTTATTCCACGCTTTTAAAAGTTCGTTCAAGTAATCTTCAAAACTAAACACCGAAGCAGTTTTGAAGAATTTTCCATACAGAACTTTTCAAAGCTAAACCAAAAAGATTTGAGTAATTATCAGTGTTTGTCACAATGAATATATTATACACGTGTTACATACAACGTTTATGCAATTTTAGCATTAACATACGTAAAACTTCAGATATCTTGCACTCACATGGCTTTCTCTACTCTTGTACTAACCATTCTTACAAACTTTTATTCCTATATTTTCTTCGTGTTAATTGAGATAATCATTTGCAAAAATTATCTTATTGCCCGTTTTCTTGCACGTTCAAGGGGAATATTAGAATATCGCTTTGAGCGATAGTCAAATCTTTTAAAGCTTTCAAATTCCGTTTTCTTTGCACAGCTGATATAAAAATGAATAACGATATTCCATTTGACAAAAGTTTGTTTTCAAAAGTTCACACAAATAGCAAGGAATATCTCCGAAATGCTTCACTCTGCAAAAGAAGTTTATTTGGAAATCAATTTTGTTTTGGCAAGATCTACATTTTTGTATAGTATGATTTGGACTATCTCTTACGGTTTACCAGTTGTGCAAAAGTCATCCAGAGTTAACAGGACTACAGGGGTTATAGTCAGAAAATTCAAAATATACATTTCATTTGTCATAAAAAATGTCTCAAACATATGGCATTTTAATGAAAACCGTTAGAGTCGTTTTCCAGAAAGTCAAAATTTTTGAAACATTTTCCATGTAAAGGGTAGTTTAGGTGGAGGAATTTTCTTCAAACTCCTTGTGTCGCATACTTAAAAGATGTTAAACTTAAATACCAACTTTGATTTTTAACAGACTTTTTTTTTTAGTTATCTCGTCCACAGATTGACACACACGGACCTTTTTTTTTTCTAAAAACGCTTCCTTTTCGAATCATTGGGCCCCAAAATATATATTTTGTGTGAAATCTCAACATCCAATTTCGTAGTAGAGAACGTAAAAGTGGCCACGCATGAAAAGTAATTGTGGGGGAAGGACTGGGACATGATCTTATGACAGAATCTAAATTTTGAATTTCTGATCATTTTTGTTAAAAAACTTCAGTAGGTCCCCCTTAATAATAAAGTGCATTCATTGAAATGGGATAGTCGCAGGGGTTTAAGCAGAAGAGCGTCAAGTGAAAGTAGTATGATGGATGGTTGCTGGGTGTTATGCGTGGCTGTTGCTGCGTCTCTCGAAATCCATTAATTTGAATTTGCCCCGCTTTTGTCGCAGTTTCTGAGTTTATTTCATGCGGCACTACTGACTTCCTCGCGCTTATATGAGAAGCAATTGATCAAACGTCTTAGCGTTTAGGTACAACGCTTAGAAAATTATTTTATGCTCGACCATACCCAAATTAATTAATTATAAGTCTGATAGTGATACTTTAATGGACCTTCTTAAGTTCAAACTTTCATTAAAGGACTGGTGTTCCACCAATCAGAATTCCCTTGCAGCAATGCCAAAGCGCAATATCGATTAATTCTCGAAACGCAACTAGCGCGAATTTACAAAACGCTAAAATATCGGACACTGCTGACAGTGAGATGCAACTTACTCTACCTAAGTAAGATGTTATTTACACAAAACACACAAGTTAAACTCAAAAACTCGTTTCTGAGTTATGGTGTTCCGAGACTGACATACACACACGCATACACACATACACACACAAAGGTTTTTTTTTTTTCTAAAAATACCCCTGATTAAAAAAAGTATTTTCATAAAAATATCCTTGTCTATGTACAGTATAACTCAAAAATTAAAAGTCGGTTAAAAGTTAAAAGTTACTATTTAACATCCTTCAGGGACACAACACGAAGATTTTGAAGAAAATTCCGCCACTCTCAAGTACTCTTTACGTATAAGTGTTTCTTTTTTTTTTTTTTTTTTTTTTTTAATTTTGCTTTTATTTTTTTTTTTTTTTTTTCAAAAATGGCTCTAACGGTTTTTATTAAAATACCGTATATTTTAAATGTTTTTATGGAAAATTAAATGTATGTTTTGAATTTTCTGGCTATAGCCCATGTAGTCCTGCTTACTCTTGATGACTTTTGAATAAATTGTAAACCGCAAGAGGCGAAATCTTAATAGATACAAAACAGTATATCTCATTAAAACACACAATTTATGTCCAAATGCATTTTTTGTGGCGTGAACCATTTCGGGGATATTCCTTGTTATTTGTGTGATTTTTGCAACACCTAAACGTTTCTCAAATGGAAGGTCGTTATTCACTTTTTAATCTCTTGGCCGTGTAAAGAAAATGGAAGTTCAAAGCTGATATAGCTATCAGTTTTGAAAGATTTGACTATAGCTCAAAGCTTACTGTATACTCCCATACAGCATTGCCGTGTCTCCTGCTTAAGGCATTTCCCTCGTGTATAAAAACAAAATACTAATATAATCACCTGTATACATAAACAATATAGCACATTCTGTTGTTTCTGCATTGCGAACTATCCTTGACTGCTGCATTAAACCTGAACATTTGAATTCCACTGAAATAGGTAAAGTTGAATACAGGGATACAAAAGTATTTATTCGCGTGGAAAACGTGTACATATTTTGGTGCCAACGTACAAATATCTCTAACAAAATCATCCCTGCCTGACAAATATGCACAAGTTTTCAAATTACACTGTGTTGGTTTTTACGTTGAGCCAGTTCAGGACATACTAAGTCGTTTTTCATTAAGTTACAATGTTAGAAGTGTTAGATCCAGCTAAAACCCAAACAGTTGAGTCAATTCCAGTCACTTGCTTCTCTGTTTCCTAATTTGGTGCAAACAGAAGAAATCCAATAAATAAATTACAGAATGAAGGCTATTGCGCAATACTGACAAGAATTTTGGAGCGATTATTATTATTATTATTATTATTATTATTATTATTATTATTATTATTATTATTATTATTATTATTATTATTATTATTATTATTATTATTATTATTATTATTATTATTATTATTATTATTATTATTATTATTATTATTATTATTATTATTATTATTATTATTATTATTATTATTATTATTATCATCATCATTATCATTATCATCATTATCATCATTATCATCATTATCATTATCATTATCATCATCAGCAGCAGCATCATCATCATTATTATTGTCATAAATATGTAACCTATCTGCTGTTTCTCCTGCTTCTTTCAAATCAAATTTTCTGCTTTTAGAGAGTCCCAAACATTTTCACATCAATTTGGGGTGGAATACAATACTTCGATTGCCTATTTGGTAGAGGGAGCAATACCTAATCCCAGTTCGTGTCCACTGTGCACTGGTCTCTTTAAAATTGCTCACGACGCAGCCAGGCTTACTCCGCAGTTCATTAAAATTCTATTCTCTCCCAACAATCCAACCGA
Organism: Tenodera sinensis; assembly: GCA_030765045.1. NCBI lineage: Eukaryota > Metazoa > Arthropoda > Insecta > Mantodea > Mantidae > Tenodera > Tenodera sinensis. The sequence continues at coordinate 114,357,694 of CM060970.1, read as the reverse complement.
AAATCTACTATATCAAATCAACGGACTCCTAATCAACCTTCGGTTGACTCGCTCCAGTCTGACTTAATGAACATGATACGCTTTACCAGAACAGTGATCTTCATCAATACGATAATGCCCTTCTACATAACAGGAACCATGAAATGAAAATGGGAAAATTCAATTAGGACAAAGTTAAAGAATTTGTGAACATCCCGTCTCAGAAGTTACTACATCTGATGAATTTTGAGGAAAGTTATTGATATGTTACATTCATGTAATTTCTCTACTTCATCATATTACTCGTATGTGCTGCATGGTAAGTAGAGGAAGTGTTGTATTCCACCCAAAATTTCTATACCGAAATTTCACCAGAAATAGATGATTTGGAGCTCTGGATTAAATTAAAGCATTTTTAGAAACATATCTGTGTATGCTTTCCTGATTACAAGTTAAGTTGACCTCTTCTATAGATTTAATATTATGATTAGTTATATGATCCATATTTAATGATTAAAAGATTAAATTTAATTTAGAAAATTAGTGATGATTTTCTTTTCTTAAGTTTTAGGAGTCTGTTTGTATGTCTATCTGCCTGCCTACACAAAATACAATAGTTTATATCAAATAAACTGATAAGAAACTAAAATACTGAAAAGTGCAATCATATTGTCCCATTTATATGTTTATATGTTTACAAATATGAACTTGTAAATAGATACCTGTAAGATCACCAAAGTTTGATTTATGCTTCTGATCAAAGTACTCGTAGCGTTTGATATTACAACAAATTCTCTCTACCACTCTTCACGAAACAGTCATACTCGCCACTGAATCAGGCGTGTCGGAACCTGAGGAGCAGTGTGGGAAAGATATGTGACGCAAACGTTCCTCTCCGTCGAAGACGTCGCCTTTAAGACCTATAAGATCTCATGTTTGGTGTCCGGACTAGCTCTAACAAGAGGTCCTAATCTACACGGTATGCGTGAGTTATGGTAGGAATGGAAGCAAACGAAGAATTAACCAACATATCACTTTATTTGTAAATTTCCAGATTTGTAGAGAACTGCCGACGATATTTAAATAGAATGTAACTTTGTAACTTCAACTACAACGTTATAACACTTCAACTTTGTCACCCTTTAGCAACCGCCGAATTATGTATACGCGCTAGCTTAGGTACAACTCCCAAGTTGCACGTGCGTTATCTCGACTCGATTCAAGACGAGTGTGTTGTTGCGTTGCATTTGTTTTTGCGTGAGCAACACGAAGGAAGCGATTTCCAGTGGCTAACTTTAGAGCACGTCATGGTAAGATACGAATCAGCCCGCGGAATCACTATGGCTTCGTACAAATAACAATTGTAACCTTATCATTCATTTACATCTGCCTAGGCTTCCATTCTTGAGACTTTAACATATTAGCTTTATTACGTCTTCCCCTTAACCATTGACTAGAATCTCCTTTTGTTTCTTTCTATTATCAAATATATATTGGCATTATAATTTCGGTTTCATATGGCAGATGGAGTGACGCAAAAACGAGTTTCAGCGGAGTGGTCCAGTTGCTCCGATTTTGCTTATGCCTGAGTCACACTGTTCATTTTCACTATCTTGTGTTGCACTCACATGGCTTTCTCTACTCGCTTGTACAGACTATTCTTCAAAGCGCATATTCGTCTATCTACTTCACGTTGTTCGAGATCGACATTTATAGATATGTTTTATTACATATTTCCTTGCAGATAGAATAGACATACAGTAATACAGTTGGTTTGAGCGATATCAAATATTTTAAGAGCCAGTTGCTGCGAAGTTTCGTTGTATATGTTTGAACAGGAAGAAAAAAGCAACAATTTAACGTTTGAGAAAAAAATAAGTATTAGAAAATTCCAACATTAAACAAAGAATATCTCAAAAACGATTGACTGCACATGAACTGTGTGCTTTAACTAGATATACATTTTTACTTTCTCTACTACGTATAGTAAGTAGAGGAAGTATTGTATTCCATTCAAAAATTCGTCGAGATTTCACCGGAAATATATGTTTGAACCCCCTAAATAAAAAAGAAAGACATTTTTAGAAGGGCCGTGTGTCTGAACAGCGTTAGTCAAAAACCAAAATTCGGTTGGAAACCAAATTTGGTATTTAAGTTTAATATATTTCAAGGATGCGACACGAAGATTTTGAAGAAAATTGCTCTACCCTGAACTATCTATTACATGAAAAAGTTTCCAAAGATAATTTTTGCAAATGTTTATCTTAAACACGAAGAAGATGTAGGAACAAGAGTTTGTAAGAATGGTTAGTACAAGAGTAGAGAAAGTCATGTGAGTGTAACACATCAGATTTTTTGTTATGTATTTCAGAGATAAACCACGTGACACATAGACAATTTAGAAATATGTTTGTTTATTCAGGGAGTTTCTATGTGTGTATATTTAGATTCAGGGAGTTTCAGAACTTCTACTTCCGGTTAAATCCCGAAAAGAATTTTATGGTGGAATAAAGTATATTTTCTCCTACTTATTGTACGTAGTAGAGAAAGGAATAAGCGTGAATAGATAGAGAGACGAGTTCTGAAACAGTTTGGAAACACGCTTCCTTACGCTTCTCTGCATTCACATGAGTAATAACATGACAATATCGCTTGAAATTTGCACCACACAACAATGCAATGAATGTTTACCGGATGATAAAGGCGTGTCTCAGATTGCATTAAGTCAGAATTGCATTAGCAGATGCTCTCCAGTGGCGTGTCGTTGGGAGCAACTGCTTCCCACAAACACAGGCGGCTGATTGTTGTAATCCAATGACACACTGTTCATACTTGAAGTACCCACATTCTCAACAGTGTTCACAACATTAACATTCCAATTTATTGAGGCACTTGAAATGCGACATTAAACGAAGTGCATATAGTCCCAAATGAATAACGTAAATTACTCAGAATTATTGTTCGGAATGTTATTCATCAATATAGAGCGACCCAAAAGTTGTGTCCTTATTTCCTTTCCCTAAATATCTTTGGCAACTGTGCAAAAAGAGGTAATTATAGTTGATGTAGCTAGAGTGTCTGTCTGTGTCTTTCTGTCCGTCAGCCTGTAGACAGCATAACTCAAAAACGAAAATTCGGTTAAAAATCAAAGTTGGTATTTAAGTTTAATGTCTTTTAAGGATGCGACACGAAGATTTTGAAGAAAATAGCCCCACCCTAAACTACCCTGTATATGAACAATTTTTCAAAAATTTGTTGTTGTTGTTAGCTAATGCTGGATTTGTGACAATGAAGTCATTAATCCTCTTGCTCTCCAATATTTTTCACTGATGGATGGGGCACTAGAAGTGGCAGGGCATATTTGAAGGTGGTCTTGATCCATTTCCTCTTGCAGATCACATAGAGGACAGAGTGGTGAAGAATATATCCCAATTCTGTTTAAATGTTTTGCCAGACAATCATGTCCTGTAATCAACCTGAAGGCTGCAACTGCTGTTTTTCGAGGATACTCAGGAATCACTGTTTGAATGTTTGGTAGTTCCCATCTTTTATTCTTTGATTTTTCATAGTAATATTTTGCAATAATTTTTTTGAATTCAGAGTTGACTAATCTTTTAGCTGCATAAAATGGTAAATTAACTATAGATTTTTGTACACCGCTGGTACCCTTTTTTGCAAGAAAATCAGCTTTCTCATTACCACTCAGTCCACAGTGAGCTGGTATCCATTGGAAGACTAGGTGTTTTTGAAGTGCTGTTAGATGGGTAAGGATTTTCCAACATTCTATAATTGTTTGGTTTTTTGGTGACAACTTGGAAGTAATTGCTATAATTGCTGCCCTGGAATCTGAGAGAATAACTGCTTGCTGAAAATGTGAAATTCTGTACAAAAGATTTTGTAGGGCCATTCGAATTGCTTCAATTTCTTAATCAAAGTTTGTAGTTCCATAACTTAAAGATTTGTAATAGGAAAAGAGGTGACATGTGACTCCAGCACCTGCTCCATCTTGGTTTGATATAAATGATCCATCAAAAATTTTTATTTTCTTGAAAATGGCTCATTGATTTTTATTAAAATGTCATATGTTTGAGATATTTTTATGACAAATGAAATGTATATCTTGAATTTTCTGGCTATAGCCCCTGCAGTCGTATTTACTCTGAATGACTTTTGCATAACTGGTAAACTGTAAGAGATACACCAAGTCTTACTATATAAAAATTAGATTTTGCTAAAATATACAATTTATGTCCAAATACAAGTTTTGTAGAGTGAACCATTTCGGAGATATGCCTTGTTATTTGTGTGAATTTTGGAGAACTGGAACATCGTTATTCAAATTTTTATATGCTAATCGTGCAAAGAGAATAGAATTTGATTGCTTTAAAAGATTTGACTACCGCCCAAAGTCTACTGCATTCCCATATTCCCCTTGCACCTACAAGAAAATAAACAACAAGACAATTTCTGCAAATGTATATCTCAACTAACACAAAGAAGATAGGAATAAGAGTTTGTAAGAATATTTAGTACAAGAGTAGAGAAAGCTATGTGAGTGCAGCACATCAGATTTTTAAATGCATTTTATAAGCTTTCTTCTTCAACACGGCTTAGGCCATTTCACCTCTTTCACCTCAAAAGTCGTGTTTTTTCCATATTTTCCTCAGTCGTTCTATCTTCTTTTGTTCTTGTTGATAATTCACTTACTATTTTGGGAATTCTATTTTCTTCCATTCTATTTGAGTGCTGTTTCCAACTGTTTCTGTATCCTGAATTTTATGTTCAAATGCATCACTTAAAATAGTTGGCTAATACATCTATAAGTGAATCGTTAGACAAATAATTACTTTGACGTGTAGTAGAAGTTCTAGGCGCTGAATTTACGTTAGAACCGCAGGTTTGTAGATTTTCAATTTATTTCGTAAATCCAGACAACTCTGTAACTTTAGTAAGAGAAAATTGGCTTTCTGAAATTTCGTGGCTGTTTCTATTTACACAAAGCACATTAAAAGTTAAATCTATAAAGGGAAAGTTTATAGCAGTTAAAATTCATTTCCCATTCTCTTCTCCCGTTGGATATTAAAATTACTTCCCTTTGGAAACTCCGGCGTTTCGCGCATGTGCCTCGTTTCTTAACAGTAAAATTTAATTCCAAGTCCTGAACATCACAAAGGAGAGGGAAGTTACTTTGTATCAGTAATTAAATAATAAACACCAGACTAAAGTCATTACCAGTTATACGAGAGTATAGGTATCCGTGATTAATTCCCAAACCGCTTGCTTACAAGACAGGCTCGCCATCTGTGATCGATCCATTTCTTCAGCCAAATTCAACCCGCTGATTGCAGCAGTATTTGTGTTTATAACTTATAAAACTATTAAAAATCTTTAATAATGTCGTTCTTCACACGAAGTCAGCTGTTCAAGGGCGGTGTTCTGAAGGGCAAAGTAATTATTTTTATCACTTATTTTTTATTATTATTATTATTATTATTATTATTATTATTATTATTATTATTATTATTATTATTATTATTATTATTATTATTATTATTATTATTATTATTATTATTATTATTATTATTATTATTATTATTATTATTATTATTATTATTATTATTATTATTATTATTATTATTATTAGTATTATTATTATTATTATTATTATTATTATTATTATTATTATTATTATTATTATTATTATTATTATTATTATTATTATTATTATTATTATTATTATTTTATTTACTTTCTCTACTACGTATAGTAAGTACAGGAGGTATAGTATTCCACCCAAAAATCCAAAAAAGCATTTTTAGAAAAAGGTCCGTGAGTGTGTCTGTGTCAGTCGAAAATTAACGAAATTAACGAAAATTAGGTTAAAAACCAAAGTTGGTATTTAAGTTTAATGTCGTTCAAAGATGTGACACGAAGATTTTGAAGAAAATAGTCCCACCCTAAACTACCCTTTACATGGAAAATGTTTCGAAAATTTGGATTTTCTTTAAAATGGCTCTAACGATTTTGATTAAAATGCCATATGTATGAGATATTTTTATGACAAATGAAATGTATATCTTGAATTTTCTGGCTATAGCCCCTGTAGTCGTATTTACTCTGGACGACTTTTTCATAACTCGTAAACCGTTAGAGATAGACCAAATAATACTATACAAAAATGTAGATCTTGGTAAAATACACAATTTATGCCTCAATAAATTTTCTTTTATGGTGGACCATTTCGGAGATATTCTTTGTTATGTGTGTGAGTTTCGGAAAACTTAGAACTTTAGCGAAATGCAACAACGTTGTACATTTTTTATATGTTAATCGTGCAAAGAGAACGCAATCTCAAAGGTCAAAAAGATTTGACTGTCGCACAAAGTCTTCTGTATTCCAATATTCCCCTTGCACCTACAAGGACAGAAGCAATAAGATAATTTGTACGAATGTTTATCTTAACTAACATGGAGATATAGGAATAAGAGTTTGTTAGAATGGTTAGTACAAGAGTAGAGAAAGTCGTGTGAGTGCAACACATCAGATTCTTCGAAAAATGTTCCATGTAGTTTAGGGTGAAGCAATTTTCTTCACAATCTTCGTGTCGCATCCTTGAAAGATATAAAGCCTAAATACCAACTTTGGTTTTTAACCGACTTTTCGTTTTTGAGTTATGACATCCACAGACACAAACACGCGCACACACACACACACACACACACACACACACGGACTTTTTCCAAAAATGCTTTTTTTTAATTCATATTTCCTGTGAAACCACGACTCTACTTACCAGTACAGGAAGTAAAATATGTTGGACACGCCTGAGTTAAGCTGTTAACTCACACACGGATTGAGGGCCTTCAACATGTATTTTCGATGAAATTTCGATATCAATTTTTTGGAATGCTATGTTTACTGTACATAGTAGAGGAAGAACAAAATATTAGATTGCTCAAAGGGAAACTTTCGACCTTTATTTTTTTTCTCTTAGGTACATTGCCTTAATATTGTGAAAATGGAACAGGCCCAGTGGTTTAAACCGTAATATACTTGATAATAATAATAATTGGATTAGAAGGTAAGAAACCCTGGAGTTGTCCGTTAAAGCCATTGTCATCAATGTAAGCAAATCTTGTTCAATCTTTTACCTGAAATTCTTCCATTCTTTAGGATTACAGAGAGTTAGAATGTCTGTAAGAGCCATTGTTCTGTTCTGCAGTGATTTTCGAAGTCGTAAATGGAATTTCTTTTCATTTATTTCGGAAATAAACGAGACTTAAAAGAGAGAGAAGTGGAGTACTTCGAAAGGAAAAGCCAATTTCAAGGTACATGAACTTTTGTTGGCGTCTTTTTAGAAAGAAAAATTGCTCGAAATGGTATGCAACCCACTAATAAATATCACCCAATAAGCCGATATTGAGATTTCACAAGAAATACATGTTTTAGGCCCCTCAATATTTAAAAAAGGTCCCTGTCGGTCTGTCATCTGACTGTCTGGCTGTCTGCCTATGAACAGCATAATTCAAACGAAATCTTGGATAAATAACAAATTTGGTATTCAAATTTAGTATCTTCCCGGGATGCGATATGAAGATTCTCAAGAAAATCTTTATGCTAAATCACCCTTTACATATCAAACATTCCAATAATTTATTTTCTCTAAGGGAGCTCTGACGATTTTAACTGAAATACTATATCACTCGAGGCAATAGCAAATAGCATTTTGATCTTGAACTTCCTGGGAGTAGACTCTTCATTTTGAAAGAAAGTTGTATAACTTTGCGTAGCTGTAAACCACAAGGGATAGACAAAAGGTAATAATACCTAGGGCGCCTCCCCTATACAGGGGTGCACTTATCGCCCGGTCGTTGCGTTTTGCAGCCGCAGTCAAGACCACGGAGGAGTGCAGTTTGGGGGTGGCGGGGGTCAGCGAGTGGACTCCCTCGACCGAAAGCCGACTAATTGACATTTCGGGGACGCTACCTTTCTATCAGGATAACTTTTTTGTAGCATCAGTCATTTCCGAGAATTCCGTTATTTTTTGTTTGAATTCTTCAGTAGCTTCATTTTTAAAAGCGCTATCGTTATTCAGCTGTCTCACACAATCTTGTGGAAAGAGTACGGAATTTGACGGCCAAAATATAGCAAACAGCTTTTCAACTACTAATTAGTTTGGTTCCCTCTATAGCTTAAACGAAACGTGTACAAAAGTATTTCTGCAAAGGTTTTTCTGGGTTTACATGAAAAGTACATTTTCTATTGAAACTTTGTTGACCTTGAGTGAGTTTATTATGTTCCCGTTTACTGGTTAGGTAGATAAATATTTATTTAGTGTAATAGATATATTTGATTTACAATTTTTTTATTTTAGAATAAATATTTTAAATTCCGAGCATGAATAGGCATAGACTCCTTTATTCCTTTATTTTCTTCAAACAAAAACATATTTTCCACAGAAGCGTGACATATGAGAAACATATACATTTATTAAGTTTTCAGATACTTTATTGGATCCTTGTTTTTAATTTCTTGTTATGATAACCTAAAGTAATAGAATTCAAGTATTTACAACTGTTTTATATTCCATCAAATTACTGCAATGACACCAGTTATTTTACTTGGGCCCTCCCCATCCTTTACCGCAGGCATATTTGATTGCAGTCGCGACGTTTGGCATTAAATAGATGGCCAATCTATTGTTTATCGCTCGAATGATCACGGCTATTCGAATCGCTTCGGCTGAAGTACCTCCAAATGAGATATGAATACTGGTTTAGGAATTAGAGGAAAAACGGCATATGTAGCATAGTAATTGGGCAATTAAAGGGTTAAAATACAATTTATTAAAGCTATTGCATCCTCAACTCTTGAAATATAAGATATACATGTATTTAAAACACTTGGATAATGAGTGAGTAGCTTTTATCCGATCAATACACCTTAATTGGAAAAATATTTCAATTTTATAATTAAAAGTGATACACAAATAAACAATAGTAGAGAAAGTCACGTGAATGTAACAGTTTTACTTCCTCTACTAGCAGAGGAAGCATTATATTCCACCCAAAAATTAGACGTCGAGCTTTCACCGGAAATACATGTTTTCAGGCCCCGTGAATCCAAAAAGAACAATTTAGCAAAAGTTCGTGTGTTTGAGTGTGTGGCAGCATAACTCAAAAACGAAAAGTCGGTTAAAAACCAAAGTCAGTATTTAAGTTTAATGTCTTCAAGGATGTGACACAAAGATTTTGAAGAAAATTTCTCCACCCAAAATTACCCTTTAGATGGACAATTTTTCTAAAATTTTCAGTTTCTCAAAAATGGCAATAACGATTTTGATTAAAATGCTATACGCTTGAGATAGTTTTATGGCAAATTAAATATATATTTTGAATTTTCTGGCTATAGCCTATGTAGTCCTGTTTACTCTAGATGACTTTTGAATAAGTCGTAAACCGTAAGAGATAGACAAACTCTTACTGTACAAAAATGTAAATCTTGCTAAAACACACAATTTATGCCCGAATTAATACTTTTGTAGAGTGAACCATTTTGAAGATACTCCTGTTATTTGTGTCAGTTTTGGAAAACAAAACTTTCAAATGTAACATCGTTGTTCATTCTTTATATGTTAACCGTGCAAAGAAAACGGAATCTCAAAACTTTAAAATATTTTACTATCACTCAAAGCCTACTGTATCTTCATATTCCCCTTGTATCTACAATGAAATAAGCAATAAGATAGTTTCTGCAAGTGTTCATCTCAACTAATACGAAGAAGTTATAGGGATAAGAGTTTGTAAGATTGGTTAGTACAAAAGTAGAGAAGGTCATGTGAGTGCAGCACATCAGATTTTTTGCTCATATTCGCACATGTAGATTCTGAGGGGATAGGCAATGATTCTGGTTAATGAAATGTGCCCCACCTCCAGTTGGGAATCGAACCCGGGAACTCTGGGTTAGAAAGCCAGGGCACTGAACACTCAAGAGCAGAGGCTGTCAAATTGAATTTGTTAACCTTATTTGCTGGTAAACAAGATTAGTAAACTGTGTGCTTGTTCACTAGGTGGCGACTGGCTCTGGCACTATCTCCCATTACTTTAACCTTCACGTGGTGGTGCCATCCGCCTTCATCCTGGGAAGTGGAGAGTATCACATCGGAGAGGGCAGCACCATCAGCCTCGTCTGCATCATCGAGAATGTAAGTAAACAGAGCACTTCTGTTTGTATTTTGGTGTACCCTGTGGGCTTTCACTTTGATGTGGTCCAGGGCATGTTCTCCGGTTCAACAGAAGGAAAACTTAAGCTCAACGGAATTTTACCAAAGTGGTTTCAAAGTTCTGAAGTACTAGAGATATTGGCTGCGGGAATGTTGTTAGCCCTGAGTGGGGTTGCAGCAGGTGAAGTGAATAGCTTGCTTGTCGAGTTCCACTCAGCTTACCCAGATCTCAACGTTTTCAAGCAAATGAATAGCTAGCGAGAAGCCAGGGAAACAGTCTTGGCTCCGTTAATTCAGAAAAAAGCGACACAGCCTCGCCCGGGGGTACGAAGCGAGACTCAACAGATAACTGAATACTTAGTCATTAGGCACAGAACAAGTGAGCTCAGCGGTAGCGAGTGAGGCATCATTCGGAAGCTCCAGGGTTCGTTTCCGGTCGACTGTCTACTGCGACCTAGGGTGTGTTCCTGTTTTCCTTGATCCTTAGCCACGATTCCATTTCCCTTTCATTCTGTATCCTTCTTATATTTCAGATAAGTCTCTAGGTTTCATGGCGTGAGGCGGTGCTTGCTCCAGTGATTGCAACAGTATTCTATCGCCCTCTTTTGGCAGTCCAGTAATGAATCGGTTCTTCGAGCCAAAAATATTAAGGACTTTTACGTATCTCTGTGTCCTATATCCTTCAGGTTTTTATTATTAGTTTTTAATGTTCCATTTATATACCGTCTTTAACATTAAAGGTCATATCGGTGGCTTTTAACCCCTTGGAACAATTGCTAAACAGCAACGGTGTTCATTAACTTAACGTTGGTTTCTATAACTTTGGATTAATTTTTACATTGAATTCGCGCAACATTTATATTCCCATTCATACCTCCAGACTCTAGGGAGGATAGGGAATAATCCTAGTTAAAGACAAATTCCCACCCCAGAAGCCGGGAATCCAACCCGAGACCTCTTGTACAATAGGCAGGCGCTCTGTGGACGGAGGTACGTTGCCCAGCCAGCCTTCTGTTGTTCCTTAGTTCCAACCAATTTTCCTATAACAGGGTTGTCCAACCTCCTCTCTTTGGAGAACCTTACGCAGTGAGCGGCAATGCCTTACTCCACTCCTCAGTCGGACAGACAGTCAGTATCCAGTGACGGACACAAATAGGCTATTCCATGGAAGTTTCTAAGAAATACCTTGAATTTTACGGGAATATTCTCAAAAGATTTCTTCATTCTGGATGGTTTTTGCATAAATGGTAAACAGTAAGAGACAAACAAAATCGTAGTAAATAGAACATGTGGATCTCTTAAAACGCAAAATTTATATCAAATACTTCTTTTTTTCTTTTGAGTGAAACATTTACGAAATATTCTTTCTTATTTGCTTGAATTTACCAATTACTGATACTTTTTTTCAAATAGAAATATGTTACCCGTTTTATCCTTCCTCGGTCTTGCAAAGAGAACGGAATTCCAAAGGCATCGCATAGCAACCAGCTCTTAAAACATTTCTCTATCGCTTAAAGCCTACTGTATTCCCATATTCCCCTTGTATCTATAAGAAAATTCTCAATAAGATAATTTCTGAAAATGCTTATGTCGATTAAAATGTAGTAGATAAAGAAATAAGCATTAACAAAAATGCTGTGTGAAAGAGTGAGTATAGCTCTACATATATTTGTGAACATAGTTTCTCCAAGTTGAACGCGACGATCACTTGGTGTATCTTCTAAAACTATGCACTTCGACTTTGTCTCCAAATATTGATAGACTTCTTCTCTATTTTATTTACGTTGAAGCCAATTTTGAAAACAGTACCTCACACTCATAAGCTAACTAAATTTTTAGATACTAAAGATGGAGTAGATAGTCGATTAAAATGGAGGTTACATATTTAACATTCATGAGTAAAGTTATCAACCGTTATTTACCTAATCAAGAAATGAACATACTGTTTGCCGGCAACGAATATGAGTTGTGCCTATTTTGCATTGTTCCAATCAGTCATGGGAATACTCGATTTGAATGCAAATGCATATTTAGGTTGTGTTACTTCTGATATGGGATTAAGTTTTGCAATATGTTTGTATGTAAATTGTTTTAGTGTGTATTGAGATATTACTATATATTTCGTCATGTTTTATGCATCCAGCAGATAATACCTACACATGTTTTTAAATGTTTAATATAAGAATTAAATTAAAGATTGAGGGATAGGAATTGCTCTTTTGCCAAATTATTCGCTATCCTCCCCAGAGTATGGAAGTATGATTGAGAGTGTGAACGTGTATGTGATCTAATGTAGAAAAACCACTGTATATGAGTTAATAGTTGAGTGTTAATGGTTAAGTATTGGAACATTTAAATTATTATATCCACTAGCCACACGTTGGTGCATGTTTATTTTATTTATATGCGTTTTATTATATGTTCTACTTGTTACTATTAATGGTCGGATGGATGGAAGGATGGAAGCCTTAGCGTGCTTCTGCTATCCACGATCTAGTCTCCACCGGCTGGCGAGGTTCAAGATTCTTTTAATATCACTAATTTTAGGGGTGGTACGGTTACATCAGATAGATTAAATAATCTGTCTCACTTTCAAGAAGCTTTTAACGTTTTATGGACACTCGTAAATTATTATTTTTCAACAAATCACTTACAAGGAAAATCCGCTAAACAATGGCGTGTTCCGTCTCTGATGGAATAATAACTACACAATTTTTCTGGTAAAAGTCAAGCGATAGTTCGATCACAATAATTATTACCTGCATCATAGTTCACTCTTGAAGAATCACAACAAAGTCACTGTTATTTTTCAGTTTATGTTTTTAATCAGTACTTTACATCTAGACGTTAAACTTTAATTCATCTCACTTTCTTCTTTATAGCACAAAACAAAAGAAGTCAGCCTATGCTGTCTATATTTTAATTTGATAATGTCAGGGGGCCTTGCTGCTGCCTCTATGTTCACATTTCATATCATTGCAGAGGGCTTACATACTGCCTCAATATTTTTATTTTTCTCAGTACTGGAATAATTTGTGTCATAATTTCGTAGAGTTAAACTTATTCAAATCTTGTGTTCGATGTTATACTCAAGAATCATCCACCTATTATGGAAAGCTTCGGACGGGAGGGCTTAGCACCTCGACCTATGCCAATGACAGGACACCCCCTGGAGGGGGCGATGAGATGAGAAGAGACAAGGTGTGACCAGAACTAGGAGAGACAATAGCAGAGGAGAGGGTCAAATATGGACTCCCCGGTGGTAACTCATAAAAGTGGCTTCCTCTCTACACATCCCACTGAGGGACCCGTAAATAGAATATTACCGCGATTCGTAGGAGGAAGGTTTACAGAGACCATATTCCCTGTCATGTAACGCCGAAACTCTCACCGAAACGGCCAAGCAGGATGAAGGTGAGTAGTGAAGTGAAATGGAAGGACAGAAAACTCGGTGGATCTACAAGTCTTTAGCATCCCAAGGGTCAGGAAGGTCGGAGGCAGGGATCGAATTGACCACCTCCGGAATGCGAGTTACACTCGCTACAGATGCGCTACCTCGCTTCGTACTTAGACCCGGGTTACCTATTACAAGAGCAATATTCTTCAGGATAAGGTATATTTTAAATTGATACCAAAGTTCAGCTATAAAAATACAGGGTATCCCGAATGGGTGTGTTTCATAGCAGTGTCATTAGCCCCACACGAATACAGTGTTTCTTCCGTCATGTAGCTCATAACAAACCGACTGTTTTTTTTTTCAGAGTCCCTCGCCACCACAGTACGTATTCTGGTACCACAACGATCACATGATCAACTACGACACATCAAGAGGGGGCGTGTCCGTAAGTACGGAGCCTGGTCCCAAGACTCACAGTAGACTCATCATCAACTATGCTACGCAGGGAGACTCTGGGAACTACACGTGCAGAGCCTCCAACACCGAGGCAGATACCATCTACGTGTACGTTTCTAAAGGTCAGTGTATTAGTGACTAACATTACTACTTATCTGTGTTAATGGCTACTATAATGTATAGTTTGCTTCACTGGAGTAAAAATCCACACAAATGTAATGTTTGCAAAGAAGATTTACTGGGTTATCAAATTTGAAAACAACAATTTTTTATATAAGGGCAAAAAGCAACATTAATACATTTCCAAGAAAAGCTGTGTTCTGCTATCAGATTTGTGAAGACATACGTTGATTCACTGGACAAGCCTCATAATGCTTTAAAACATATTCTGATTCACGAGGTTAAAACACAACCTGAATGTAATATTTGCAATAAGAGACATACTGTTCTATTAAATTTGAAGACACACATTTCGATTCGTGGTAAAAAATCTGATGTGTTGCACACACATGACTTTCTCTAACCATTCTTACAAACTCTTATTCTTATATATTTTCGTGTTAGCTAAGATAAACATTTGTACAACTTATCTTATTGCTTATTTCCTTGTAGGTGCAAGGGGAATATTAGAATACAGTAGGCTTTGTGCGATAGTCAAATCTTTTAAAGTTTGAGATTCTGTTGTCTTTGCATATAAAAAAGTAAACAACAAAGATCCATTTGACAGAAGTATAAATTTTCCAAAACTCACACGAACAACAAGGCATATCTCCAAAATGGTTCACTCTAAAAAAACATTTATTTGGACATAGATTGTGTATTTTAGCAAGATGTACATTTGTTGTATAGTATTATTTAGTCTATCTCTAACGGTTTAGCAGTTATGCAAAAGTCGTCCAAAGTAAATACGACTACAAGGGCTAGAGCCAGAAAATTCATGATATACATTTCAATTGTCATAAAAATATCTCAAACATATGACATTTTAATCAAGATCCTTAGAGCAATTTTCAAGAAAATAAAAATTTTTGAAAAATTTTCCAGATAAAGGGTAGTTTAAGGTGGGGATATTTTCTTCAAAATCTTCGGGTCACAACCTTGAAAGACATTAAACTTAAATACCAACTTTGGTTTCTAACCGACTTTTCGTTTTTGAGTTATGCTGTCCACAGGCACGTTGACACACAAACGGAGTTTTTTCTAAAAATGCTTTTTTGGATTCAGGGGTCTCAAAACATATTTCCGGTGAAATCTCGAAATCGAATTTTTGGGTGGAATACAATAATTCCCCTACTTACCAGTAGAGGAGGTAAAAATAAGCTTTTGTGAGAATAGTACGAGTATAATGGCCAGACAAAGTAATATGTGTGTAACGCATCAATTTTGGGGCCTGAAATGCAATGCCACTATCGTGAGTATCCAACTGATGAGAAATGAGATCTGCAGAACATACACACACTTTCACTTTCTTTGGATGCTAAATAAACTCACAGAAGGAAGTGCATAGCCATCAAGAAATTAAGTGCTCAACGAATGTACGGTGCAAGACGAGAACTCTAAGCCTAAATTTTACAAAAGACAGTTGCGTGGATGCTGCAGAAGCGAAACTTGAGTGTTGCAAAGAAAAGATCAAAGCAACGGAGACGCGCTTTCTAAGAGAGTCACACTAAGAAGTGAAAACTTCAGGCTTTTCTTCAAAATATTCCAAGCACTAAGTAAAGTAAATTCTACATATATTAATGTTATAAAGAGAGAAAATTGATATCGGACATGTGTGTGGCTGTATGTCGTCTGTAAGCCTAAAACTCACTCTTGGGAATTGCATAATTCATTCACCATTGAAAAACTCTATTTACCTTCTGAAGGGCTCGGCACGTAAAGCAGCTTATAATTTTAATTTATAAATTACTAAAAGACTAAAAGAGTTCACAAAGCCTAAGTACTATATATAAAAACGCTAGAATTATAAAAAATCCTTGCTAAAAAGCTTTTAACTTTTGGTTGAGGATGTCATCGAATAAAAATCTGATGTTTTGCACTCACACGACCTTCTCTACTCTTTTACTAACGATTCTTACAAACTCTTATTCCTATATCTTCTTCGTGTTAGTTGAAAAGAACATTTACAGAAATTATATTATTGCGTATTTCCTTGTAGGTGCAAGGGGAATATTGGAATACAGTAGGCTTTGAGCGATAGTCATATCTTTTAAAGCTTTGAGATCCCGTTCTCTTTGCACGCTTAACATATAAAAAATGAATAACGATGCTACATTGGACGAAAGTTTAAGTATCCCAAAAGTCTCACAAATAACAAGAAATATCTCCGAAATAGTTCACTCCACAAAACAATATATTTGCACATAAATGTCGTGTTTTAGCAAGATATACGTCTTTGTATAGTAAGATTTTGTCTATCTCTTATGGTTTATGAGTTAATCAAAAGTCATCCAGACTAAACAGGGCTACATAGACTATAGACAGAAAATTCAAGATATAAATTTCATTTGTCATAAAAATGTCTTAAATATATGGCAGTTTAATCAAAATCGCCAGAGCCATTTTCAAGAAAATCAAAATTTTCGAAAAATTTTCCATGTAAAGGGTAGTTTAGGGTGGGGCTATTTTCTTCAAAATTTTCGTGTCGCATTCTTGAAATACATTGAGCTTAAATACCAACTTTGGTTTTTAATCGACCTTTCGTTTTGAATGCTCTTATGTTGGATTCAGAGGGGCCTCAAAACATATATTTCCGGTGAAATCTCGACATCGAATTTTTTAGTGAGTAGGGTACTTTTGCCGGTTTGAACACACTTTGCATATCAAAGGGTTGCCGCTAATTGATTACATGTGTTTAACACGTGTTTTTTCACACCCCCTTCCCTTTGTCGGTGAAAAGCCGACAAAGGGGCAACCCTCATTATCTGTCAGATTACCATCGACAAGGGTTGACAAGGGTTGACGAGGGTTGACAGGTTAATTACCCATGTTAACATGTGTTTAACATGTGTTCAATTATCGGGCGGCATTGACTTCAAAGGGTGAAAGCCGGTGAGAAAGGAAATTCGCCGCCATCAAAGTAATTTCGCCGCTTTATAGGTAGGGGCGCATGCATTCATCCTGACACCACACCCCGCCCCCTCTGGTAAGGTACTTTGGTGCGTGCCATAATTCTGTGTTAACCAGTTAGATAATCAACAGACATATGTTGAATTATTAGGTGGTCTTGACTTCAAAGGGTGAAAGCCGGCGACAAAGTAATTCCACTGCTTAGACCGGGGTATGGTACCGCCTCTAATGACGTAGGCTATTTTGCATGTCGTGGGCTGTCCTTTATGATTGCGGTAATAAAAGAACACGTGTCAAAGACCGATTAAAATTTACATCGCCCAAACAATATGTACCCTACACATTAATTAAATCTAGCGCGTGAGTTTGATATCATTTACGTACTTAGTAATGAAATAACACTATGCGATTCAAATTTAATTTGTATACCTTTAAACGGTAGTTATGATTTGCATAATACATTTGCGTATAGTGAATATCATATGCTTACGGCTATGCTTGTTTATAAGTAGTTTACCGATCAACGCTATTTCATTTAAAGAAGTATTTTCCTTTAATATTATCCTTGCAACAAATGTATAAGGGAAAAATATAATTTTTAACAAGCAACTCACTCCAAGTTGATGGACTGAACAGGTTGGAACGAGTCTAGTGCCGGGCGCCACTCTGTCGGCTACGTCAAAACATGTTACAACGGGTCCGCTATCCCCTTCTCCTTTGGGTCGAGAGTCTCCTCACACAACACACCTACCTGTCCATGACGACATCAACAAGTAGCGACCTGCAATCACCCCTCTCCACCCTTGCATGACGTCATTAACTTGCTGGAGCGTGTAAACAGCTTGCTGTGTATATAAGCAGTGATCTCTGCGTTGCAAGCATTTATTGTTGAGTTTATATTCAGTGATATTCGGAATGGCTAGTGATAACGCTGCTCGTACATCAGACGTGAATGACTACTGGAGTGAGTGTGCGGAGGATTCGCTTCATTACACATACTTTCATACCGAAAAATGCAATGGTTTAATGCATTCAATATTGTGTAAACAACCATCGTACCATGATCAGATGTCGACATTTGATGTATGTACAGAGAACTGCGGCCTCTATCGAAGAGAAAATCTGTAAGTAATATCTCACTTCTATAACGTAATTATGTGTATGCGTATGTTAAATAATAACTAATTCAATATATTTTATTACTTCAGGGAAAATCATACTAATGAAGTTCTCAGTGACGTTGATGAAGTGGATGTGTATGTATCGAAGCATCTATCGGAGTGTGATACAGAGACATGCAACGGTTACATGCATACAGTATTGTGCACCAACCCGTCGCAGCATGATCGCATGGCTTCATTCTTCTTCTGCAATGAGCGCTGTGAAACCTACCAACGCAGGAAGAGAAAGCTTGAGTAAGTCAAAATTCTTAAAACAGTTACATGTTCCTATATTGACTCTAAAGCTATTCATCGGTGGCTGACCTAAAAATCTTTCTTACAGATTGCGAATGACCGAACCAAGAGTACCGGTGCCTGCAGAGGAAGTAGATCCTGAGAAACGTGATGTCGATATAGTGGAATATCCAATCGCAGACCGTGATACGCAGTCTCTGGATGATTATATAGCTTCAGTACGCTCTAATAATAATGTTCCTGAGGCCAGTACTTCGAGGGTTGAGGACTGGCTAAACCAGGCGCTTCCAGCTGACTCACCACAGAGGGAGCCAGAAACTCGCAAGACCTTGAAGTGAGTATGGATGCTACTAATTATTTTCATATAGTAGCTTATCACAAGGAAAGGATTCACTAATGTATGCATTTGTTTTTCAACCGTATGAATGCAGCCAATTTAGAATGCTTCTAAGGTTATTTTGATTTGTATGTTATAGGGCTACACGGAGAACGCAGAGGAAGAAGAAGAACGAGCCTCTGCAGAAAAATCAGAAGTGCAGCTGCAAGAGGAGAATTCTTGACGACCATCACATTCTCCTTTTATCCATTGAAGATTCCCAACATTCAGCAGCGGAAAATGGAGAATCAGATACTCATGCTCGATGATGTCAGCATATCATCATCGCAGAGTGTGAACATCGGGCTATACTATGACACTCCCTCCCTCTACATAAAGTGTGAAAGTGATCATTCATTTGTTTATATAACAAAATCAGACTGGAATATATTATCTAAAAACATATCCGCTATTGAAAGCTACCTACAGCAAGAAAAAAGGTATACGAATGTTGAATATTGTAATGATGTTATTTATGCATATAATATTATTGTATATATTGACAATCCTATCCGCTTGATAAATACTTGTTTAAATAATCATGTAATATCTTTAAGCATTAAGGCTCTAGGAAATCTAAAACGTCTAGAGCCATATATCGAAAGGCACCTCAACAATTTAAATGATTTCTTCAAGTCGGGGACAACTAATTTTTCAGGGAGTAGGAAAGGGAGAAATAAAATGCTTGAAATGTATAATAAGATCAATAAAAGAGTGTTATAGGACCTATATACTTAATTTATTACTTTAACAAATTACCCTATTACATTCCTTCACATTTCCAAAAACAACAAATGATGGTATTCCAGACTTTTTACATAGATACTTATATAATTGTTTGCATCACATGGGAAAGAGGTTTATAAGTGAACACTTTGTCATGTATTATTAGACAATACAGTGAGGTCTGTGCAGGAATATTTGCACTTGTTTGAATTTCAAGTCTAATGTTGACAGCTCCATTTACAATCTCCTCAGGCTGATGTGAACAGTCAATGATAAATATCGGTGCATATTTAAGAAAATCCTTTCTCTTTAATAAGGGGTAATTGTCTTTAGCATAATAAGAGTTTTGGAACTTGGAATACATTTCATATAATGTTGCAAATCTTGAGTTTCCAAAGTCCAAGTTCATGTCGTGGTAGGGATAACATTCACTGTTGAGGTAAAGTCTCAAATTTGTTATGTTGCAATGATCAAACATGGAGCAGTCCTTAGTTGCATTATTCAGTCTTGAAGTCTGTGCTCCGACAATGACAAATCTTGGTTTCTCTAGTTTCGATGTTGTTGCAACGTTCCATGTAAAGGATCTAGTTTGCGGTACAGCAGGCTGGGTATGAAGATCCATAGTTCGAAAGGCAATATGTAGCGGTCTATCCGACCTGACAATCTTAAGGATCTCAACCTTTTCAGCATCTGAAATGCGTATTACAGGCATCCTCCACTCAATGCGAATAAGATTAACAGACGCATCCACTTCTCCGGCAGATGCCACAATACAGTTCTTAGAGTCCTTGGAACGAATGAGCACCAGTTCAAACTTGCTATTGAGAATCAGGTCCTTGTGGTCATCTGCAAACCCCAGAAGCATTGACAGCGGTACTACGGCGTTGAATGCTCCATTCTCAGAATGTACAATATCCACATCTTTGCCAGGGTAGCACCATCCAGCATTTAGCAACCGGTTTGATTCCATGGGGTTGAGGGCAGCATAGTTGCGAATAGTTGATGAAATCCCTGGATTTCTTGTTCTATCTAAAGTTGTTCCATTCATGTCCAAGCGAATCTCATCAAACATAAATGCCATAGCATTATTAGAGAGCTTTGCTGTAGTAGCTGATGCATTAGGTTTCGTAATAGATCCCTCAATGTAGAGATAACTCCGGCTAGGTAGAGTATACAAATCTTCAGCTTGACAGGGTATTCTAATCTCATCATTAGCGTCCAGAGCTGATGTATTATAGGGTAGAAACACATGCTCCTCTTCTTTAGCAATCTTGTCCTCAAATGTAGGCGTTTCGGTCACATTGAAGATAT
Source organism: Tenodera sinensis (assembly GCA_030765045.1). Classification (NCBI taxonomy): domain Eukaryota; kingdom Metazoa; phylum Arthropoda; class Insecta; order Mantodea; family Mantidae; genus Tenodera; species Tenodera sinensis. The sequence continues at coordinate 114,336,743 of CM060970.1, read as the reverse complement.
CCATTACAGAATTCTGAATCCTAACGCTTCGAGGAACTTGCGGCTGCTTGATGTTAACGCCTTGAATGTCAAATGCAGAGTATGAGGAACATGATGAATCCTAGACTTCTTATATCCTGTCCATCCTCTTCTCCTTCTGCTAAAATCGATTCCCATTCCGACGAATGTGGAGTCTTATGCTTATATCTTCGTTTCGAAAGTTTATTCTATGTCCGTTCTGATCGACTATTCGAAGAGTGATTTGGTCAATAATGTTGGTGTCTATGATAGGCAGGTAAATAGGATTTGAAGGTTCTTGCGAAATGTGATACCCAGGCGGGACGGAAGGGAAAAACTCGTAGATAGAGTGTCCGCTTTTACCGTCAATGAAAGAGCCTGTTGCAATACTGCACTCGATTCGTATGATGCTCACCTTAAATATGTTTACTAGAAAATCAGATTCAGTCAGCTGATTAGCAGGGACAACTCTCTTTTCATCGAATCCTAAAAGAGATCCTATAGTGTGCTCCTTGGAAAAATCTACAGGGAATGGGCATTTAACTTCAGCCTTCATGGTATTATTGTTTGGTCGAATAAAGAAGGTATTTTCCTCCACTTCGAGCTTGTCCTTTATATAATTGTTAATGTCTGAAATTTCATATGTTCCATGTGGTATATGAATGACCTTAAACTCTTCATTGTAAATGTAATGAAACTGATTATTAGTTTGATCAACGTTGGGGATTGAATAGAAGGTTTCGAAATTCAGTAGCGCAATCTCATAATAATATTTAGGATCAATCCTGAGCGGAGGATTTAGATACGTGGTAAGAACAGATTCATTACCGCTAACAGCAATAGTGTAGCTCATTGCGCTAGAAATTGCAAGCACAAGTGTCCGCAGATGACTGAGCTAAAACTCTGAAATCTTCGAGTATTATACATCAACTTAACACCATTGAGGTACCTTTCTATCTCTTTCGGAGGTTTCAAGTTTCCAAAGCTATCGAAATAAAATGCAGTGTTTCCATCCTTCTTTACAGCCACCCAATGTGTGCCTTCATTCTGTGATGAATCTAGATTGACTATAATTCTCTCTCGGAAATTTGGTTTTGAAGGCAGCTTATCAATCATATATACGCCTCTAAAATAAGGAATGTTTAAACGTCGCGCATATAAGTTGAGCTCGATGTTACTTAGGGCTTTTTCCGGGATAAGTATAGTCCTCCGCCCGAGTTTTTTGATATCTTGTTTTTGATCTGTCGATTCTTCCTCCTCTTCAGTCCATTTCCTTTAGCAGGCTTATTTCCCTTTACACTTGAAGCAATTTTGGAGGCAAGTGCTAAAGATGCAGCCAGCGGTAGCATTGGTAGAAAACCTCCGCTTCTCCTTTTATTCCTCTTCCTCTTTGCCTGCCCAAGGCCTTTTCCTCTTGTCTCCATCTCTCTGTTATGTCGCATCATTTCTGCAAGCTTTTTATCAGCAGCTTTTTTCTTATTCACCGCGGTGGCAATTTGTGCTGCACCTCCAGCTGCAGCACCTAAGGCTGCGATAATGGGTATGATCGGCAGAAATCCGCCACGTTTCTTCTTCCTCGAGCCAGCACCAACAGCAACCTTGCCCTTCATAATTGTTGTTACCAGTCTTGCAGCCAACCTTTCACCTAAGGTAGCATCCGATGACTGAACCCTTTTCCACGCCTTCTCTGCTAATATCTTATCAGCAATATTTCTCGATGCAGTGTCCTTGTGCTCGGCGTAGGCAACGTCGTGAGATTTGCAGGCTTCATCTAATGGATTGATTCCTGGGTCTCCTCTTTTTAGCCGCTTTTCTAGCTTCGTCCCTGGTCCGCAATATCTGTAACCAGGTAGATGTGCTTCAAACGGTAGCCTATTGATGAGGGAATTAAGTAAACCCGAGCCACTCGAGACCCTTATCCGCTTAGCTCTCATTGTACACTAATTGATATTCATTTTTGCAGGGGGCTTTTATACCTTGTTTTCCAACCTAATTAAACCAATCAATGCATCATACTTTCCTTTAAGTGCGTAAAGGGTAGTCAGAGTCCCCCAGGATATTTACTATATATAAACATTAGACCTGAATTTATAAACTTAGTCGATGAGATGGAGCTCGTTAAGCAGGAATGTTCTCTCCCTATTCAGGTGCTAGACTTTGAAAGTGATTTTAGAAGTGATCGTCACGGAAGGCTATTTCCTAGCAATGTCAGAGCTTTGATCCTAGGGAGCTCCAGTGCAGGGAAAACAAATGTATTACTGAATATGCTGCTTCATGAGAACGGTTTACGTTTTGAGAACTTGTACATTTATTCAAAGTCATTATATCAGCCAAAGTATCAATATCTAATAAGCCTACTTAAAAGCATTGAGGGAATAGAAGTGAATACCTATGAAGATGGCAAAAATGTATTGCATCCTTCAGAAGTTAAAGAAAACTCAATCTTTGTATTCGACGATGTCATAACTGAAAAGCAGGACAAGATAGCCTCCTTTTACAGTATGGGGAGACATCGCAATGTCGACTCTATATATTTAGCCCAGTCTTATGCAAAAGTACCGAAACATCTCATTCGAGATAATACAAACATGATTATCCTTTTCAGGCAAGATAATTTAAACCTGAAGCATATATATGAAGATTATGTGAACACTGACATGTCTTACATTGAATTCAAAGAATTGTGCAAAAATGTCTGGGAGAGTATCTTAGAAGGAAGACCATTTGTAGTGATAGTCCCCGAATTCCCCATGAATGAGGGTCGATATAGGAATGGATTTGATGTATATATTAAAGTGCAAAAGAAAGAAAATGATCATTTGTAGTTCAAGATGAGTATTGACCGGTTCGGGTCCCGCAGGACTGCGCCACTTAAAAGATCACTTCATCAGTTCATTATAACCAGAGATGGAAAAGGAAACTACCAATTCAGGAACAAAAGATTGTGCATTGTTCAGGACCCTGAGGAAGATAATGATGGGGCCACTAAACGCTACGTTGATTCGCTTACGGCTTCTACTGAAAATCGTCTGCAAGAATTCACCGAAAAGGTGGCATATCAACGCATGGAGGAACTTCAAACTACGCTTAGGAGCCACATCCAGAAATCACTAGACAAACAACATGATAATCTTATGAGCTACTTAGACAAAAATACACTTAAACGAGATAATGGAAACAATATCATACTGGATACAATAAGAATGAAGTCATTACTGCCGCCGCAGGATGATCACGATGTACCGAACAAGAAGTATGTAATAGACTTTATAAATTCGAGAACGCCTCCACTCGATTCAAATGGGAACATTTCCTTTCAACAAAGAAGATTAAGAGAAATAGCAGATCCTATCGATGACAGTGATGCAGCAACCAAAAGGTTTGTTAAACATGCCATTGGAAGGAAACAAAATGAAGCACAGGAAGAGTTCAACAGGAGAATACAAACTATTGGAAATGACATTTCTGAAGTAATGGGAAAACACACAGAAAATATAGCAAATAGACAGAGTTCCATGGATAAACACCTGACAGCAACCATGAATAATGTTAATACCCTTAAAGCACAGGTTACCGTCATAAATGCTATTCTAGAGCAAATGAAAGGTCAGCTCATTATTACATTACAGACGAAACCTTACAGAGGTCCTTCGCTAAGGTATATGTTAACATCAGGACTCGAATACTACAAATCGAGTATAAACGGGAATGTGATTTCTTGCTCTATGATATCATCGCCGCAACCGAATACAAGATCAGGTACAATGTTTGCAATAAACGGTCGATTAGTTGAAAGTTACCCTGCGACCGTTCACATAGGTGATATACTATCCTTCACTGCTCCAGCCAATCGAGCAAAAGACGGTCATATTTTAAATATTGAGTTGAAATTTTCATATAATTTGACCCATTCAGAATAAAAACAACCATATATATATTGACATGAAAACGTGTTTTAGTGTCATTTTAAGATGGACAGCGAGAGTATAAGACTTAAAGAATCTGTAGCCAAGCATGCTAGGGCTATAAGAGAAAAGCTACGCGCCCTAAAAGGTCAACAGTTTGAAACTCAGAGGGTAATGAGTGAAGCTCTTCAACCAGTAACAGAACCGCTACATGATATACTGGAAATACAGAAGAAAAAGGATACTATGACTACTTCAGATAAGGAGGAAAGACAGAAAAAGAAGAATTCTGCCCCTAGCGATCAGAAAGATGAAAAAATCTTGAGCTACCTACAGAAAGTTCAAAAGAATGACAAGGGAGAAATAGATACGACATATGGAGTAAGATACGAAGATGGAATCTATATGCTAGGAAATAAGAGCATTGACTTTATTAACGATAAAGTTAGAATAGGAGATGAAATATATGATGTTACACCTGGATTGATTGATCTCATTTTCAAGAAGATACCTGAAATGCACTCCTATTCAGAAGACGATCTTCATACATATAGCAAAATACTGAAAGCATCAAGGGTTCATCGCCGAAACTACAGCAGACAGGGACAACTGAGACACGGTAATTCCTATAAGTATAAAAACATTATACGCCCTTTAGTGAAGAACCATAAGGGATTAGGCTTGCAGTGGAAAGAACATCGTCCTGAGTTGAAGCATGACTACATCTACTGGAACGATCCTAATGATCTAGTAAATCGCTTGCGACTTCTCATTGCATCCAGAGACGCTGGCAATAGCAACCATACCCAAGAAATTGAAGAAATTATTCAAGAGCTGAAAACATCTAAAATTATAGCATGACAGCCAAGCAGGATATCGCTAAAGAACTTCATGGACCAGCCAGTTCTCAGTGACGTTGATGAAGTGGATGTGTATGTATCGAAGCATCTATCGGAGTGTGATACAGAGACATGCAACGGTTACATGCATACAGTATTGTGCACCAACCCGTCGCATGTCTCTGTATCACACTCCGATAGATGCTTCGATACATACACATCCACTTCATCAACGTCACTGAGAACTTCATTAGTATGATTTTCCCTGAAGTAATAAAATATATTGAATTAGTTATTATTTAACATACGCATACACATAATTACGTTATAGAAGTGAGATATTACTTACAGATTTTCTCTTCGATAGAGGCCGCAGTTCTCTGTACATACATCAAATGTCGACATCTGATCATGGTACGATGGTTGTTTACACAATATTGAATGCATTAAACCATTGCATTTTTCGGTATGAAAGTATGTGTAATGAAGCGAATCCTCCGCACACTCACTCCAGTAGTCATTCACGTCTGATGTACGAGCAGCGTTATCACTAGCCATTCCGAATATCACTGAATATAAACTCAACAATAAATGCTTGCAACGCAGAGATCACTGCTTATATACACAGCAAGCTGTTTACACGCTCCAGCAAGTTAATGACGTCATGCAAGGGTGGAGAGGGGTGATTGCAGGTCGCTACTTGTTGATGTCGTCATGGACAGGTAGGTGTGTTGTGTGAGGAGACTCTCGACCCAAAGGAGAAGGGGATAGCGGACCCGTTGTAACATGTTTTGACGTAGCCGACAGAGTGGCGCCCGGCACTAGACTCGTTCCAACCTGTTCAGTCCATCAACTTGGAGTGAGTTGCTTGTTAAAAATTATATTTTTCCCTTATACATTTGTTGCAAGGATAATATTAAAGGAAATACTTCTTTAAATGAAATAGCGTTGATCGGTAAACTACTTATAAACAAGCATAGCCGTAAGCATATGATATTCACTATACGCAAATGTATTATGCAAATCATAACTACCGTTTAAAGGTATACAAATTAAATTTGAATCGCATAGTGTTATTTCATTACTAAGTACGTAAATGATATCAAACTCACGCGCTAGATTTAATTAATGTGTAGGGTACATATTGTTTGGGCGATGTAAATTTTAATCGGTCTTTGACACGTGTTCTTTTATTACCGCAATCATAAAGGACAGCCCACGACATGCAAAATAGCCTACGTCATTAGAGGCGGTACCATACCCCGGTCTAAGCAGTGGAATTACTTTGTCGCCGGCTTTCACCCTTTGAAGTCAAGACCACCTAATAATTCAACATATGTCTGTTGATTATCTAACTGGTTAACACAGAATTATGGCACACACCAAAGTACCTTACCAGAGGGGGCGGGGTGTGGTGTCAGGATGAATGCATGCGCCCCTACCTATAAAGCGGCGAAATTACTTTGATGGCGGCGAATTTCCTTTCTCACCGGCTTTCACCCTTTGAAGTCAATGCCGCCCGATAATTGAACACATGTTAAACACATGTTAACATGGGTAATTAACCTGTCAACCCTCGTCAACCCTTGTCAACCCTTGTCGATGGTAATCTGACAGATAATGAGGGTTGCCCCTTTGTCGGCTTTTCACCGACAAAGGGAAGGGGGTGTGAAAAAACACGTGTTAAACACATGTAATCAATTAGCGGCAACCCTTTGATATGCAAAGTGTGTTCAAACCGGCAAAAGTACCCTACTTTAGTGGTATACAATACTTCCTCTACTTTATTATACATAGTAGAGAAAGTAATCTCTAATCAAAGTTTATCTCGATTAACACGAAGTACTTTGAGTGTTTGTAAGAATCGTTTGCAGAAGAGAAGGTAGAGAAAGTCATGTGAATGCAACACATTTAAGCATAATCCAAGAGGTGGATAGAAGGCAGTTGCATTATGAGTCCCTTTCTAAGCTCTTAAAGCAGAGATGGTAGGATTGCTGTTTGGAGCTAAGAGGACCAATTACAAAGTTCTCTGTGAACTTCCTTCACCACTTTGAGATAAACTCCACAGAAACACTTCACCAGATTGTCACAACATCCTCAAGGCCTGATTCCATGTTATATAACAACACCTACATAGCAAATTTTAAACAAATTAAACCCAACTCTGATTAATGCAATTATACTGCGTAACGTTTATTCAACTGCAATGCCTTCTGCTTATACTAAGTGTCCCAAAATTAGACCCACAAACTTTGGGAGCTGATACATAACATTATTTTAAACAGTTTTTGTTAAGGAATGTTTTTTACTGCGGTGCTTCGTTTAAGCGCTAGATGAGTTAATGTCATAGATTACTGCCTCCCACCCAGTTTAAGTATTTACTGCAAAATAAATAATGCAAATTGGCAATGCACTTGTCTTAGCAAGGCAACATTCTTAAAAAACAAACATAGAACACATAAACAAAACACAAACAGCTCATTGTTTACAGTTAATCACAGCTTTACTATTCAAAGTAAATGAAACGCACGTCCATTGCGATTAACACAAAGAGTGCATCGGCGTGCCCTATTCTTCCGTACTCTCGCAAAGACACCTGGCATGATCCTGGCAATTGACAGCGTCGTTAACAATTTTTTTCCCCATCATCTTCCCATATTGTCAGGATGCCCGCCCAGCTCTGTCGTGATAAGTGAGTGTGAGGTCGGCAGTTGGGTTGGCAGCCCTAGAACCTTAGGTCTGTAGTGACGCATGATTATGATGATGATTATTTATTATTATTATTATTATTATTATTATTATTATTATTATTATTATTATTATTATTATTATTATTATTATTATTATTATTATTATTATTATTATTATTATTATTATTATTATTATTATTATTATTATTATTATTATTATTATTATTATTATTATTATTATTATTATTATTATTATTATTATTATTATTATTATTATTATTATTATTATTATTATTATTATTATTATTATTATTATTATTATTATTATTATTATTATTATTATTATTATTATTATTATTATTAAAATAAAATTGGGTAGAGAAATTCGTATGAATGTACATAAAACGTCATATTTTTAAACAGCTGCTTGTTTTATCGTCGGTAAACTAGGTACCCCCTTATGTATAAAATACAATAGTAAATTGAGTATATTATTCCACTCATACATGTATTGTTGAAATTAACCAATCATGTATATAACAATTTCAAATTTCAATCAGGTTTCATTATCACCTCCTTTAAATTTTAATTATCACCTGCTCTGCTTTTCTTATATTGTCCTCAGTAAAGGCCGGAGGGGTGTGCGTTCGCATGTGATACAGGTTAGCTGGACGTCGAGTATGAATGACGTCAGAAGTACAGCATGGCCATCAAATGTGCAAACAACTGCTACTAGAAGCAAGAGTTGACAACAACGTAACGTAGTAGTCTGCGAACTAGTGAAGCATTGCCTTGCAAATGTATGCAGACGCAAGGTCAAGGTGTGGTATATCGCGACTGTTTTGTTTCTTCTTGCAGTGAGCTGCAAACGTGGAGTGAACTATCTGAAACTCTCCAACAATTTTGTAGTGTTGCCCAAAGCTATTAAACAATTATAAAAATAGGGTTTGCAAATTCCAAGAGCATAAACATAATAGAATACTTAGGTAATACAATTAATAGTATACCTCTTGTGCCAGGTATCGAAAAGGTGAAGGCTAAATTCCAGAAAGTTCTAAGCAAAAAAATTGCTTATCAAGCTGTGTGTGAAATTTTTAAAATAAGTCTAAAAAGGAAAACACCAGACGACAGAGTGGAATTCTTTACATTTGCACCTCTGAGATTGTGTGACGTAGAAATAAGTTTTTCACTGTTTAAACACTGCTTCAGTGATAGGCGTCGAAATTTCACATTTAGTAATTTACGAATGTATATTGTAACCCAGTGTAATGCACTCTGTGATGATATTATAGTTAATAAATAACAATATATATAAGCAATTCCAAAATGTGTTGTTTATGATGCTTGTAGGCTGTGCTGCAGTGACAACTTACGTAATTTGTCGTAAGAGTTAACGTAATTCGAAGAGGGAAAGCTGAAACACAGAATACAACAGCAAACATGTTTAGAATTAGTTTGACAAAGTTTGAGTTCAGCAAAATTATAAATTAACAGCAGATATTTGCAACTACTGACTTTGCCAACATTTTAAAGTTTTGTAACGTCAATATGAGAAAGCAGAGAAGTAGGTCAGTGGGTTTTAAGCTTTAGGCCGTACCAGTGGACGCTGACGCCTGCTTCATTTTACTTTTAAGAGGTTAATAATTACAATACTGCGTTTAAATATATTTCATAGGCAATATTATCCATTAATTTGTAAAACAGTTTTAATAAATGCAATTCGTGATGGTCAAATTCTCTAGATAAATTTACAATCATTCGTGGCATTACTTATAATTAAGTTTTTCTACTTATTAAAGCTATTACAATATTTCTTCTCACCACTAGTGCGCTCCTATTCACTTTCTACGGCCAACATCTAAAATGTGGCAGTTCTCCCAACAAATGACAGTAGCTTTTTCCTCCGGTTGAAACAAATGAGCACAATTATCGAGTTTTATTTGCTTTGCGTTCATCTAGTAAAATATGTAACAAAATAGGGCACAAAGAGAAAACTTTTTGAGCTTGCATTGTCCTTGTTTGCATTCTAAATCAGAGTATTACTCAAACATTGTTAAATCAGAGCTTATTCCTAGTCTTTTATTACATCCTTTATTACCATGGGTTCCAGAAAGCAAATCTGGCAACAGCGGCGAGTATGTCTGCAACACCAGCATGCAGTGTTGTGAAAAATGCATGGAGAGAGGGGAAGCTGAGACCCGTAGTAATAAAGCAGAAAGAGGGACGGTTCGAATGTATGTAAATTATGACAACTGAAAAGCAAACCCTGACCGAGATAAACAAACAGCTACACGACGAAAAACAAGGCTGTTATATAAAACAGCGTAAGGGTTACCGATCGATCAAAGTAGGGCAAAGATTGCCTTAACATAGGCTTTTTAACTCATTATTAGGTATGTTTCTCCAGCAACGTTTCCGTTTATGAAAATCGCTGTTTACAGTAGTAAGAGCTTCCTGTGATCGATTATAGGCAGTTAATGGCTATTAATGACCGCGCTTACATTATGCAGATTTAGCGATAGCTTCTACTTAGCCTTTCTACAACTATTGGTTGACTATACTTAGCATCATTATTACGGAAACAATTCAGTGTATCAGAAGTTGGCAGACACAGGGCGGACTGATAAGTTCTCGGCCTCGCCAGATGTGGCAGCACTACTCGCGTGGTATTTTCCCCTTACGTTGGTATACGTGTTAATAGATGCCATGTAAAACTGCAAGTCATTCCAGGCAGCAGTTGTCATTGTAGGCAGTCATTTGAAGCAGTTTTGATACGTTTGGTGTTGAAAAGGGAAAACATGGAGTATCGTGTAATGATAAAATGTTTCATAAAAAAGGTTTTGCCGACCAAAATTAATTTGCGGCTTGCAAATGTGTGTGGGAACTCTCACTTTCAATTTCCACCGTGAAGAAATAGGCGGCCGGGTTTAAATGTGGCCGTGAAAGTTTCCAAGATGCGAAAGATGCCCAAAAACTGCAACCACCTCAGAAATAATTGAAAAAGTGCATGATATGATTTTGGAAGATCGGTATAGAAAGGCGCGTGAAATTGCTAATGCTCTGGGGCAGGCATGGACAAAATCGGCTCAGGTCTGTTCAGGTTCAGTGACGAGTAAGGCTGTTTCATGAAGAGCGGTAGAGAGAATTTATTGCAAGTAACAAAAACAGGAAAGATTTCAATTTTCAAGTATAAAGCGTTACAATATCAAACGCAACTTAGATCAGAAGCATAAATAAAATTCACAGGTATTTATTTACAATTTCAAAAGGTACCTACTTTCTAAATACTCGTATTTGCAAACATATAAAAGAGACGATATGATTCCACCTTTTAAACTATTGTATTTCGTGTTTCAAAATTCGAGCATAACATTAAGTTTAAAACCAAAGAATTTACTGTGTTTATGAAATAGTTTTTAAAATATTTTTATGACTAAATAATAACGTAATTTCACTGCTTTATTTATTGTGAAAGAGAAATAATTTAGTATGTTAAGGCAGCGTAAGGATATTACGTGAGTAAGATAAAGCAAAGGTTATAAACTTCAAGATTATGTAATTTGCCTAATCACAACAATAATTACTGTATGCAAAATATTTTAATATAAACAAAATAGGTAATAACAGCGTAGAAATTATTACTACCACGCAGGTGGAACGAACCCACCACTGCACGTGTTGTATCCAAACAACCTTCATCACTCGACAAGAGAATGTGGGGTGAGTATGGCAAGTTCAATCGCTACCTCTCCTCACGTGCCCATGCCGACTCTGGGAATATTAAAAGAATGCGTTGGTCATATTTGAACATGAAAAAGCTTTGGGCAAGCGCACCGCGTGTGCTCAGTGAAAAACACAAACGCATTTCCACAAATTTCCGATAAGTGCTTGGTTCGTTTTAAGAAAAAAAAGCGACTTTTTGCGTCAATACCAATCAATGGTTAAAATGGCTTCATGCACCTTTGTGCACTTTTTCGCTGATTTCCGGTATGGTTGCAATTTTTGGACTCCTTCGTATGGATCGCCTTGGATAGTTTCACGACCACATTTAGTCTCGACGTCCCATTTCTTCATGGTGGACATTGAGGTGAAGAATAGTCATACACATTTACAGGCTGAAAATGAATTTTAGTTAGCCATATACCTTCTTTTACGAAGAAGTTTATCACCTCTGCTGGTTAGCAAATCCTACCAAATCAATCCGAAACATTTTCCTGCAGAATATCATCCCATCTGCCTCATTTTGCAGTTTAAGCCTAAAAGGGGCTCGGTACTGCAGTATTGACACCCGAACCAGGATGACATTGTTCGACCAGAACATCTTCCTGTGTCTGGCACAACACGATACTCCATTATTTCCATTGTCAACACCATGCTCACCACAACTCCTTCAATTGACCGCCTACAGTCAACTGTTGCATGACTTGAATTTTACATGGAATCTTCTAACACGTGTAGCAACGTAAGGGGAAAATATAACGCGAGTATGCTGCGATCTCTGGGCGAGGTCGAGAACTTATCAGCCCGCCCTCGTATATTTTAATAGTTATCATTTGAAGTGATAAGCCAAATCACTCAACTAAATTGTTGTTAGCCTCGTTATATTTATCTTAAACTTAATTGGTGTTGTTTACCCTCACGCCCACCCACGCATACCCGGAGATAAATATTGTATAGTTCTTCACTCGAGCAGCTGGCAGTAGATACACCGGAGAACGAGACTGGAGACGGCGTCCAAAAGGGTAACACTCAGCATCCGACATCAGGGAAGTAAAGACACTAAGATTAAATAATCAAATTAAGCTATGAAACTGTCTGCAAGATTAAATACACCCATCAGTAGTTGGAGAATTCGATACATTTTAATAACGTTTGTAGTAAAACCGAAAAACGCACGCAGTGCAGGAATTTCCCACTCAAGACACATGAGCAAGAAGTGAGTTTAAAAAACTCGTTACATTCACATGACCTGCTCTACCCATTCTTCAAAGAACTATTCTTTAAAAACTTATTCCTTTATTTTCATGTTGATCGAGACAAACGCCTGTAGAAGTATATTATTAAATATTTCCTTGTAGATACAATGGGAATAGGGGCATACAGTAAGCTGAGTGATGGTCAAATAGTTTGAGGGTCGCTATAGGACGCCTATAAAATTTCTTTATCTTTGTGTGACCACAAGAAAAAACGAATAACGAATTCGCATTTGAAAAATAAAAATTGCAATTGAAACTAATGAGAATGTCTCGAATATGGTTAACTCCACAAAAAATATATTTGACACAGCTAAATGGCATGCTTTAACGTTCTGTGTAATAAGACTTTGTCTCTTGCGGTTTATCAGTTATCCAAAACTCATTCGCAATAAAATTTAATATATACATTTTATTTTTTGTAAAAATATCATAAGCACATGGGAGTTTAATAAGAGTGTTACAGCTACTTTTGAGAGAATAAAGATTAACTAAATTGTGCTGGGGATATTTTGTTGAAAATCAACGTGTCGCATCTTGGAAGATGTTGAACTTAATACCAAGTTTGGTATTTAATCGACTTTTTGGACAAAAGATGTATATCTAGTTATAGAACATGATTAGTGTAAAACATGCTTTTTGTAGAACTTACTATTTCGCACATATTCCTTGTTATTGGTCTGAATTTTCCAATACTTACACTTTCGTCAAAACGGAAGTCATACGTTATTCCCCTCCAGTCTGCAAAGAGTTATACCTGTAATAACGTGTGATCCAAAAGACTACGAACCGGCTGCGCTATGTTCTAATTATACGCGTCCTCGGCGCTCGTCGCCGCCGCTGTCATAGAGTTGCGCATTTTTAAAACTACCTTTAAAGGCTTTACTTACCAATGCTATTAAAGGAGATGCTAAAACTGGCCGCCGTCGTAGTCCATTTTTGGCAACTCTTTAGGAAACTATCCATCACTCGCCATAGTTCACGTTGAGAAATGCTGGAAATTTCCTGACAGATATTTTATTTCAATTCTTCCAGGCTGTGTGGGTTTGTCTTGTACAGTTTATGCTTCCCCGGAGATAGAAATGGCAAATCACCTGGAGCTCTTTCTGCAAATCGCACTTTCACTTGGCGACCTGGCTGAGTTAACACATACGAACCATAAATAAATACACGCTGGGCATTTTAAAACAAATGCTGAGCCATAATACACTTTGTGGCTAAGTACAGGACTAAATAATAAAGCACGCTGTAATAATTCAACCACATCATATCACCGTTACCTCTACACTGCACTTCCAGAGCAGAGAAAAACAGTCAAACGCATGACCTTGTGCACATCAGCTGCTGTTATCGTGCTTCCGTTTACGCAAAAAAACACCGCGTAGCGTAACTGATTAAAATTTGAATCACCCAAGTGGACGGAGATTCAGAACAATATGCTTTGGAACCCATGGCTAATATATGTTGTTGTTGTTTTCTAGTGCCTTGCATCTGGCAATGAAGCCATTAGCATTCGTGCTTTCCAATACTTTTGAACTGTAGTTTCTTCTGATCTTAATGCTTCACAGGTCTTCAAGTGTTCTTCATTCATTTCTGCTGGATCGTTACACAGGACACATATCGGTGAGGCTGAGATACCTATTCTGTAGAGATGACTTGCCAAGCAGTCATGATTTGTCAATAGTCGGAAGGCTGCAACAGCTGTTTTCCTTGGTCTCTGGGGGATTATATCTGGATTGGAAAGTAGTGTAATCCATTTTTTATCTTTGGCATTTGTTTCTATTTCTTGTAGGTATGAATGACAAAAATTTTTAATGATCAAGCGTTTTATTGAGGAATATGAGAAATTGAATTTAGACTTTTGTGTTATTGTTGTGGCTTTCTTTGCAAGTGAGTCTGCAGCTTCGTTCCCCATGACTCCACAGTGTGCTGCAATCCATTGGAGATGAACAGTCTTATTAACTTTTTGGAGTTGTGTTAACATTTTGTAGCATTCTCTAATTTTTGTTGACTTCTTTGTAGTATTTGAACATATTCCCTGAATTGCAGCTTTAGAATCCGAAAGAATTACTGCCTTGTTAAATTTATTTAAGGGAAGATTTAATAATTGTCGGAGAGCAATGTATATAGCCTCTATTTCTCCATCATAATTTGTTGTGTCTCTGCCAACAGAATGATAAAAGGAAAAATGTGAACATGTAACTCCAGCTCCAGTAAGGTTTTCCTTGGAGGATCCATCAGTATATATGTGCAGCCATTCTTCTGTGGGATACCTAGTATTGATTGTTTCCAGAGCTAGAAGTTTTTGTATTTCTTTTGGTGTGTCTGATTTACTTATTTCCTCTATTAATTCCAAATTGAAGGTAGGTTGCAATAATTCCAATGGATTTTCTCTAATAAGTAGATTTTCTCTGGTGTTAGGAATGTTCAATTTGGATTTAATCTGTGTTACCTTTTCTAGGAAACTACTATGAGTTTTAAGGATTGAAGGGGGGAGGTTCTCTTTTGTCCATTTAGAGTTTGGCAGTCGTAACATTTTCTCGTGTTGGAGCAATGCTTGTTCTTCTATTTTTGTTGTTATTGATGGGGTCCATGTTAAGGCAAGCATGGCATCAATAGGTGTGGATTTAACTGCTCCAGTGATTAGGCGAAGAGCCTGATTTTGTATTTGTTCAAGTTTATTGATGTTAGCATTTGCTGCTGTTATTAAAGCTTCAGAACAGTACAAGAGGTTTGGTTTAATATACATTTTGTATGTTGTGTTAAGGACTCTCCTTGAGCAGCCCCATTTAGCACCAGCTAACCTTTTCAGGATTTGCAATTTCTTTTCAACCTTTTCTGAGATGTTTGTTATATGTTTTTTCCAACTTAGCTTTCTGTCGAAAGTGATGCCTAAGTATTTGGCATCATCAACTGCCAATAATAATAATTGGCTAATATATAAACCCCTGAAACATCGGCAACTTCTCTGCCTTAGCCGTATGGCGGGACGATCTAGGTATAGGTGGACAGTCATCAGTGCTATTAGCTTAACAACTTGAACAGCACAAACTACACATACTAAGCGTTCAGTAAACATGGAACTTAGAGGTAATATATACATTATTTCAGTGATATTACTATTACTTCCGATTAATAGTTTACTGTGTTAACGAATTCTTAAAGCAGCAGTGTTAATTGTGAGGCAAACTGCTGTTTTCAAAAATCTGGTGTGTTGCACTCACATGACTTACTCTACTCTTGTACTAACCATTCTTACAAACTCTTATTCCTATGTCTTCTTCGTGTTAGTTGAGATAAACATTTGTACAAATTATCGTATTGTTTATTTCCTTGTAGGTGCAAGGGGAATATTAGAATACAGTACACTTTGTGCGATAGTCAAATGTTTTAAAGCTTTGCAATTCCGTTCTCTTTGAACATTTAACATATAAAAAAATGAATAACGATGTTCCATTTCACGAAAGTTAACAAGGAATATCTTCGAAATGGTTCACTCTACAAAAAAATTTGTTCAGACATAAATTGTGAATTTTAGCAAGATCTACATTTTTGTACACTAAGATTTTGACTATCTGTTACGGTTTGAGTAGTTCAAAAGTCATCCAGAGTGAACACGACTACATAGGCTATAGCCATAAAATTCAAAATATACATTTCATTTGTCGTATAAATATCTTAAACATGTGACATAATCAAAATCGTTAGAGCGATTTTCAAGAAAATCAAAATTTTCTAAAACTACTCCGTGTAAAGGATACTTTAGGGTGGGGCTATTTGCTTCAAAATCCCCGTGTAGCATCCTTGAAAAACATTAAACTTAAGTACCAACTTTAGTTTTAAAGCGACTTCTCGTTTTTGAGTTATGCTGTCCGTAGACTGATACATGCGCGCGCGCGCGCGCGGACCTTTTTCTAACAATGCCTATTTGGGATCCAGGGTGTCTCAACGCATATACTTCCGGTGAAATCTCGACATCGAATTTTTGGGCGGAATACAAAATTTCCTTGTACTTATCAGTAGAGAAAGTAATAAGAGCAAGCTACGGGACTTGATAAGGGAAAAAGCAACACTATGAGCCTTGCGTTGCTTATTTAAGACACCAATACCAAATTACAAAATTGGAAAGCGATTCTTCTATTTAAATACTAAATGTTAAGCTTACTGTTGATTTGTTCCGACGCTTTGAATTGCAGCTAAATATTTCAGAAGGCAGTGGTGTATGCGCGTAAGGTAGCTAACCCTTGGTTTGCCCGTTCGGCCGCCGCGAATAATTAATAATAATAATAATAATAATAATAATAATAATAATAATAATAATAATAATAGTAGTAGTAGTAGTAGTAGTAGTAGTAGTAGTAGTAGTAGTAGTAGTAGTAGTAGTAGTAGTAGTAGTAGTAGTAGTAGTAGTAGTAGTAGTAGTAGTAGTAGTAGTAGTAGTAGTAGTAGTAGTAGTAGTAGTAGTAGTAGTAGTAGTAGTAGTAGTAGTAGTAGTAGTAGTAGTAGTAGTAGTAGTAGTAGTAGTAATAATAATAATAATAATAATAATAATAATAATAATAATAATAATAATAATAATAATAATAATAATAATAATAATAATAATAATAATAATAATAATAATAATAATAATAATAATAATAATTTCCCTAGGGTGTCTTCCCCTTATTCAGAGGTTACCCTCATCGCCCGGCCGCTGCGTCCTCCAGCCGCAGCCAAGGCCACGGAGGAGTGCAGGTTGGGGGTGGCGGGGGTCAGCACGCCGACTCCCCCGACCGTAAGGCGACTACTTTGACCTTTTAGGGACGCTACCTTTCTATCAGGATAGCTCCTCAATTGGCCCCCCAGGGACCTAACGAGGCTGAGTGCACCCCGTACCAGACCTCTCAGCGGGGGAAAAATCCCATGCCGGTACCGGGGATCGAACCCGGGTCCTCCGCGCCACAGGCAGGCGCGCTACCACTGCGCTATGGAGGCGGTCATATAATAATAATAATAATAATAATAATAATAATAATAATAATAATAATAATAATAATAATAATAATAATAATAATAATAATAATAATAATAATAATAATAATAATAATAATAATAATAATAATAATAATAATAATAATAATAATAATAATAATAATAATAATAATAATAATAATAATAATAATAATAATAATAATAATAATAATAATAATAATAATAATAATAATAATAATAATAATAATAATAATAATAATAGCGATAGGGACAGCGACAGCGACAGTGACAATAAGAATAACAATAATAATAAGGAGAAGGAGGAGAAGAAGGAGAAGAAGAAGCGCTATGGAGGCGGTCATAATAATAATAATAATAATAATAATAATAATAATAATAATAATAATAATAATAATAATAATAATAATAATAATAATAATAATAATAATAATAATAATAATAGTAATAGTAATAATAATAATAATAATAATAATAATAATAATAATAATAATAATAATAATAATAATAATAATAATAATAATAATAATAATAATAATAATAATAATAATAATAATAATAATAATAATAATAATAATAATAATAATAATAATAATAATAATAATAATAATAATAATAATAATAATAATAATAATAATAATAATAATAATAATAATAATAATAATAATAATAATAATAATAATAATAATAATAATAATAATAATAATAATAATAATAATAATAATAATAATAATAATAATAATAATAATAATAATAATAATAATAATAATAATAATAATAATAATAATAATAATAATAATAATAATAATAATAATAATAATAATAATAATAATAATAATAATAATAATAATAATAATAATAATAATAATAATAGCGATAGGGACAGCGACAGCGACAGTGACAATGACAATAAGAATAACAATAATAATAAGGAGAAGGAGGAGAAGAAGGAGAAGAAGAAGAAGAAGAAGAAGAAGAAGAAGAAGAAGAAGAAGAAGAAGAAGAAGAAGAAGAAGGAGTAGAAGAAGAAGAACAGCAATGACAATAACAACAGCAACAACAATAGCAACAACAATGACAACAATAGTTGTTAAATACAGAAATGACGTGAAATTGCTCATGTCATTGCTGCAGTTCTTTTCATCAGCAAAACATTTCAGAAAATTTAATTTTCAAGCATCTGGAAATGATATAACAGTAATGTATAAGCGTTAAACATTTTGAGAAGCATAATTACAGAATATAACTTTAACTTCCCTTTGCATAGAGTAATTTCTGCCCTACAGCTAGCATTGCAGTCTTTTGTGTGTATAAATACTACAGCATTAGTCGAGGTCGTGATAATTCCATTTCATTTTTTAATTTCTTTTAAAAGCTTCGGGGAATACACTCGCCGTACATTACGCTTTGCAGTTAATTAATTTTTGCCATTGCATTTAGCAGCGTTGATAATCATAAGAGATGCACAGTATCCCACTTTTCGTTATAGAGAAATTGAAATCAGAAAATAAGCATTCACATAATATAGACGTCTAAATTACACGTCAACTACAAAATTAAACTTCACATCCTGGCTGATAGAGTATTTAAACTGGCAAACGAATATACAAACCGACAGTTGAAAAAAGTATATGTGCCACATTCACATAACTTTCTCTACCTTATATTGTTTATTACTTTCTCTACTACGTGTAGTAAATAGGCGAAGAATAATTTTATTATATTTCACCCAAACATTCGCTGTCCAGATTTCGGCATGTTTTGAGGACTCATGAGCCGAAGAAAACAATTTTTAGAAAAATGTCTTTGAGTGCGCGTGCATGAGCAAGTGCTTCTTTCTTTGAACAGCATAACTTAAACGAAAAGTCAGTTAAATACCAAACTTTTCAAAAAAATCCCTACCCTTTAAATGAAAATTTTTATTTTCTCAAAAATGGCTGTAACAATTTTGATTAAAATGGCATTTTAACATATTTTGATGAAACATAAGACGTATATCTTGAAGTTCCTGAGAAAAAACTCTGAACTTCATTCTGGATAACTTTTATATACCTGGTAAACTAAAGAGATAGAGAAAACCTTCCTGCACAAAATATGTAAAGCTTGATAAATCATAATGTTTATATCAAGTACACTTTTGTGTGCCGTTAACCATTTCCGAGATATTCCTTCTTATTGGTTTGAATTTTTAAATACTTATTTTTAGCTTGATCACGCAGAGAGAACGGCATTTCAAAGCCATCACATAACCATCAACTCTTAAAAGTTTTGATTATCGCTTAAGCCCATTATACCTACAAGGATATTGCACTAAGACCAATTCTACAAATGTTTATGTTGATTAACATAAAGTGGATAGGAGAATAAGTGTAAAAGAGAATAGATTGCATAATGGTGAGTAGGGAATATCCTGTGAGAGCAACACAAGACTTTTACTTTTAGTAAAGTAGAGAAAGTATCGTATTCCACAAAAAACTTCAATGTCGAGATTTCACCTCAAATATGTTTTGAGGCCCCCTGAATCCAAAAAAAAAACCTGCATTTTTAAAAAAAGTTCCGTGTGTGTGTATGTGTGTGTGCGTTCGTGTCTGTCTGTCTGTCGGTCGGTCGGTCGGTCGGTCCGTCCGTCCGTCCGTCCGTCCGTCCGTCAGCTTGTGGACAGCATAACTCAACAGTAGGTTAGAAACAAAAGCTGATATTTAACTTTAATGTCTTTCAAGGATGCGACAGGAAGATTTTGAAGAAAATTGCTCCACCCTAAACCACCTTTTACATGGAAAATGTTTCAAAAATGTTTACTTTCTTGAAAATAGCCCTAACGATTTTGATTAAAATGCCATATCTATGAGATATTTTGATGACAAATGAAATTTATATCTTGAATTTTCTGGCTATAGCCTCTGAAGTCCTATTTATTCTGGATGCCTTTTGTATAACTAGTAAACCATAAGAGATAGACCAAGTCTTACTATACAAAAAACGTATAACTTGCTAAAATACACAATCTATGTTCAAATAAATGTTTTTGTAGAGTGAACCATTTTGGAGATATGCCTTGTTATGCGTGTGAGTTTTGGAGAACTTATACTTCTGTCAAATGGAACATCGTTACTCATTTTTATGTTAACCGTACAAAGAGAACGGAATTTGAAAGCTTTAAAAGATTTGACTATCGCCCAATATTCCTGTTGCACCTATAAGCAATAAGATAATTTGTACAAATGTTTATCTCAACTAACACGAAGCAGAAATGGGAACAAGAGTTTATAAGAATGGTTAGTACAAGACTAGAGTGAGTGCAACACATCAGATTTTTTCAACTGGTAAACCGCTATTCGTTTTCTTCTAGTGCTCATGAAAAGAACATAGAATTTCAAAGTAATTACATAGAAACCCGCCTATTAACAATCAGACTACATTTAACTAACTGTATTCGTTTTATACTTAAAATGAAAGGTGTAAATGAGTGGTGAAATTTTATTTCCATGTACAAGAAGTAGTTAAAAAATAAGACTTTGTTGGCATAGTTCGTAGAAGTGAGTAATGAAAGTCGTGTGAATGTAGCACAACAGGATTTTTAGTAACCCGAAAGAGGTCGCGCTGTGAGTATTTTACTCACACGTATTTTAAAATAACGATAACTGAAAACCTGTTAACGTTATAAATCCTGTTTGTTCTCTAGCTGAATTCATATCAGTGGTGTCACAGGAGGAAAACAGGGCGGTTACTTTTTCCCCTTCCTAGTTACCCTTCGCTGGTGACGTAATAGATATGAGGGCAAGGAAGAGTGGTGGAAGGATTCCGGTTGGGATTTATAACGGGACATGTTGACACCCAACACTGACTTTCTTGCTTTGTTAAACTCAAAGGGGCATTAGTCAATGCCAGTCACCTTTATCCTGCACGGCCACACCACTAAGCCAGAGTGAGGCAGTCAGTTTTACCCTGCATGGCCACACTATTAAGCCAAAGCGAGCCAGTCACCTTTACCCTGCATGGCCACACCACCAAGACAAAGCGAGGCAGTCAGCTTTACCCTGCATGGCCACACCACCAAGCCAAAGCGAGGTAGTCAGTTTTACCCTGCATGGCCACACCACCAAGCCAAAGCGAGCCAGTCACCTTTAACCCGCATGGCCACACCACCAAGCCAAAGCGAGGCAGTCAGCTTTACCCTGCATGGCCACACCACTAAGCCAAAGCGAGGATGTCAGCTTTACCCTGCATGGTCACACCACCAAGCCAAAGCGAGGCAGTCAGCTTTACCCTGCATGGCCACACTACTAAGCCAAAGCGAGCCAGTCACCTTTACCCTGCATGGCCACACCACCAAGACAAAGCGAGGCAGTCAGCTTTACCCTGCATGGCCACACCACCAAGCCAAAGCGAGGTAGTCAGCTTTACCCTGCATGGCCACACCACCAAGCCAAAGCAAGCCAGTCACCTTTACCCTGCATGGCCACACCACTAAGCCAAAGCGAGGCAGTCAGTTTTACCCTGCATGGCCACACTATTAAACCAAAGCGAGCCAGTCACCTTTACCCTGCATGGCCACACCGCCAAGACAAAGCGAGGCAGTCAGCTTTACCCTGCATGGCCACACCACCAAGCCAAATCGAGGTAGTCAGCTTTACCCTGCATGGCCACACCACCAAGCCAAAGCGAGCCAGTCAACTTTACCCTGCATGGCCACACTACTAAGCCAAAGCGACCCAGTCACCTTTACCCCGCATGGCCACACCACCAAGCCAAAGCGAGGCAGTCAGCTTTACGGCGGCGCCGTGGCCGAGTGGTTAGCGCACTCGCCTACCACCTAAGCGGCCCGGGTTCGATCCCAGGGACCCGCGTGTGGTATTTGTGGTGGACGAAGCGGCGTCAGGGCGGGTTTTCTCCGGGTACTCCGGTTTCCCCCGCCATCTCATTCCACCGGTGCTCCATCTTCATTCCATGTATCATCAGTGTCACCGCCTGCGGTGCCGTAGTAGTAAAAGCGGGCGTTAAACACTACAAACAACAAACAGTCAGCTTTACCCCGCATGGCCACACCACTAAGCCAAAGCGAGGCAGTCAGCTTTACCCTGCATGGCCACACTACCAAGCCAAAGCGAGGCAGTCAGCTTTACCCTGCATGGCCACACTACTAAGCCAAAGCGAGCCAGTCACCTTTACCCTGTATGGCCACACCACCAAGACAAAGCGAGGCAGTCAGCTTTAGCCTGCATGGCCACACCACCAAGCCAAAGCGAGGTAGTCAGCTTTACCCTGCATGGCCATACCACCAAGCCAAAGCAACCCAGTCACCTTTACCCTGCATGGCCACACCACCAAGCCAAAGCGAGGCAGTCAGCTTTACCCTGCATGGCCACACCACTAAATCAAAGCAAGCCAGTCACCTTTACCCTGCATGGCCACACTACTAAGCCAAAGCGAGCCAGTCACCTTTACCCTGCATCGCCACACCACTAAACCAAAGCGAGGCAGTCACCTTCACCCTGCATGGCCACACCACCAAGACAAAGCGAGGCAGTCAGCTTTACCCTGCATGGCCACACCACCAAGCCAAAGCGAGGTAGTCAGCTTTACCCTGCATGGCCACACCACCAAGCCAAAGCGAGGCAGTCACCTTTACCCTGCATGGCCACACTACTAAGCCAAAGCGAGCCAGTCACCTTTACCCCGCATGGCCACACCACCAAGCCAAAGCGAGGCAGTCAGCTTTACCCCGCGTGGCCACACCACTAAGCCAAAGCGAGGCAGTCAGCTTTACCCTGCATGGCCACACTACCAAGCCAAAGCGAGGCAGTCAGCTTTACCCTCCATGGCCACACTACTAAGCCAAAGCGAGCCAGTCACCTTTACCCTGTATGGCCACACCACCAAGACAAAGCGACGCAGTCACCTTTACCCTGCATGGCCACACCACCAAGCCAAAGCGAGGTAGTCAGCTTTACCCTGCATGGCCACACCACCAAGCCAAAGCGAGGTAGTCAGCTTTACCCTGCATGGCCACATCACCAAGCCAAAGCGAGCCAGTCACCTTTACCCTGCATGGCCACACTACTAAGCCAAAGCGAGCCAGTCACCTTTACCCCGCATGGCCACACCACCAAGCCAAAGCGAGGCAGTCACCTTTACCCTGCATGGCCACACCACCAAGCCAAAGCGAGGCAGTCAGCTTTACCCTGCATGGCCACACCACTAAACCAAAGCAAGCCAGTCACCTTTACCCTGCATGGCCACACTACTAAGCCAAAGCGAGCCAGTCACCTTTACCCTGCATGGCCACACTACTAAGCCAAAGCGAGCCAGTCACCTTTACCCCGCATGGCCACACCACCAAGCCAAAGCGAGGCAGTCACCTTTACCCTGCATGGCCACACCACTAAGCCAAAGCTAGTGGAGAGGGAAAGAGAGAAGAATAGCCCGCGGTGTTACTTTTGACACCTCTGGTTTATGCCCTTGAATCACGTTTGTGTAGATCTTGGAGTCTCTGCGTCACATATTTTGGTCATAAAGAGAGTACACTTAAGGTATTCCAATATTGTGAATATTTTACTAATATGCCGATCACCCAATGGTAGGTTTCTCCTAGAAACGTAAGGATTACTGTGACTGCAGTTTAACTGGCATTACAATATTTTGAGTCCTCTTTTAGTTTTGTGCCGGTTCACTGAGGTAGATATATAACAGAGTACCTAAGTGCCTAACCGTGTGTAGCCGAGTGGACAGGGATAATACTAGATGTAGGGGAAATTACACAATATGTCACTTCTCCCCATCTATGGCGAAGAATAAAGACTATTTCTGATTGAACATCACGGTGGTGGTCATGTTTAATGTTACCTTTGTTTAATAAAATCCCGTTTCTTTACCAGCAAATTAGTGTTTTTATTTTGTTAGAATCTAAAAAAATTGCCATTTTAAACTGAGAACTTACTTAAAATAACCTTATACTTACGCAAAGCATCTATAATATGCAAAAGTATAAATTTTAGTTGTTAAAATTAAATTTAAAGTGTGTATAGAAACAGTTTGCATGCTTCAAACTCTAGGGAATATCTGAATTTGGGTATGAAATCCAGTTTTAATTATCCTAGTGCCAGGTGAAACCTTATACTGAGACTTCAGTGTGCAATTTCGCCCTTTCATGCTGTTGTATCAAAAGACCTAACTATATGAGCTGGTATCGCTTTGCCTTATTGGGAGTTAAGCTGTTTGTGCAAGCTTAGTTTATCGCATTATGCTGTTGGAGAATATTATTCAGAGTAGCAGTGTAAGTTGAAGTTTGCTTAGTGGTTTGTAAGCTACAGTCACTAAGCTCTCTATTAGCGATCAAAGAGTAAAGTGTGTATGACAGAAGGGGAATTACTTCCCTATAACACAACACTTTGCTAATAATCCCGTAAATTCACTCCATATAATAAGATACGCCACAACCACCCAGAGTTACTTGTGGGGCGTTCAGGTTCGATTTCTTTCTGAACTTGTTGTTCAGACCAGGCTTTTAGTATAACCAGACCTCGCATTCTAGGTAAAAACTTATTTTGTTCCTCATGATGTACAGAAAATGAAAGTTGTCTACATACTAACTATGGAAACACACGTTCGAAAATGGTGGTCCTATACAAACTAAAATACCTTATTTCACCTTAGAAACCACTACGTATAGTAAGTAGAGAAAATTTGTATTCCACCCAAAAATTCGATGAAGACATTTCACCGGAAATGTATGTTTTGACGAATCTAAAAGAAGAACCATGTTTAGAAAAAGCTCCGTGTGTGTGTGTGTGTGTGTGTGTGTGTGTGTGTGTGTGTGTGTGTGTGTGTCAGTCTGTGGACAGCATAACTCAAAAACGAAAACTCGGTTAAAAACCAAAGCTGGTATTTAACTTTAATATCATGTCGAGGACGCGACACGAAGATTTTGAAGAAAATTGCTCCACCCTAAACTACCCTTTACATGGAACATTTTTATTTTCTTGAAAATTGCTCCAACGAGTTTGATTAGAATGACAAGTTTAAGATATTTTTATAACAAATGCATATTTTAAATTTTCTAGCTATAGCCCATGTAATCCTGTTTACTCTGGATGACTTTTGCATAACTGGTAATTGCAAATCTTACTGCACAAAAATGTAGATCTTGTTGAAACACACTATTTGTGTCCAAACAAATTTTTTGTAGAGTGAACCATTTCGCAGATATTTCTTGTTATTTGTGTGAGTTGTGAAGAACTGTCAAATGGAACATCGTGATTCATTTTTTATATGTTGAGCGTGCAAAGAGAACGGAATTCGAAAGCTTTAAAAGATTTGCCTATCACTCAAAGCTGTATTCCCAAATTCGCCTTGCACCTACAAGGAAATAAATAGTAATATAATTTCTGCAAATGTTTATCTCAACTAACATGAAGAACACAGAGGAATAAGAGTTTGTAAGAATTTTACATTTTTCAATTTCTTCATTTGGTAGTATGGAAACTTTGTGTAAGTCTGTATGCCAGTTGTGCCTTGACAACAATCACAGTAAACAATGTATGTAGGACATTAAGAACATTGTTTTGAATCTGGCGGAGGATTCAGTGAGCATTACTTCAGCTAAAGGACTTTTGCAGCACTCAACAATTGTCCATAATACTGCATTCATCAAATTACAGTATGTATTTATACTCCCCACTATTAATGCTCCAGTCTTCAGGCAAACTAGTCTACATGCAACTGGGATTGATAGAAGAAGTGATAGAAAAAATCAGCTATGTTAGTGAAACATTTCTGAAAAACTCAAATAAAATCCCTTGCGTCTAATACCAAGATTTAAATACGCTCCGGTGACATCAGTTGATGTGGATCACTCATTTTCGGCTTACAAGATGGTGTTATCTTACAAACGATGCAATTTCTCAACGGAAAACTTAGAAAAGTAAATACCCAACTTCAGTGAGACCTGCGCGAAGGGTTACCTAATTCTCAGATGTACTTGCATAGATGGTATGAGAATTAAGTCATATGTTTCTCTTGCTATCCAGAAGATATGATAACCATGTTACCTCGTAGCTCACCTTGCAGTTTTGAAAAGTAATATTTCATCAATCCTACATTAACGAGCAAACATTGCAAATTTAACTTCAGTGCATCTGCAGAAAATATGTTCTTATGGTGTTTTATTAAGTTGTGGACTAGAACTAAAATGATTCCTGTGTTGAGCTCTAGACTTAAAGATGTGAGTTTAATCAGTTAGGTCCAATTCGTGTGTTCGCTATAGCGGAACTGGCTAAGGCGTGTTCCAGTGTTGGGCTAACATTAGTTCAAATCGCATTCAACATTCTTTTTTTAATTTCCTTTTTTGATAAGTATCACTTACAGTTCCTAGTACGCAATATACTATTTTGGTGAAACATTTCTTTATTGACAATTGCATTGGACATGTTTGTTGCACTCATCATGTGGAATCTCTGGTTAGCGTATAGCCGAAGTAGTACTTTCCACCCGGTATTTGCAGTAAGCACGTAGTAAATAAAGTAATTAAAGATAGTGGGTAGAGAAATTCGTGTGAATCTAGTATATCACATTTTATTTTTCATCTGTGTAGATATCTCCAATTTGTTTCCTTGGTTTGACTAGACACGTTGCGATTGCGCTGTCAGGGAGTCCAAAAATAACTGCGGTTTAGAACGACCACTATACTAAAATTCATGTAACCATTAGTGGACAGGATGCAGCGATAGTGTCAAATGTTAGTGTTGAACGTGTTTCATGATTGCACTATAAAACACGTGGCTGTACGTTTTGAAGAATTCATGAGTGTAATGGACCTAGGAAGGTTCGTGCCTAAGTGGAAAAATGTGTGACTGGAGAGCTGAAGAACCCAGAACATAGGAGGATCAAATCTCTGTTAGTGAAACCAAAGGAATAAAAATCTCAGCGTTGGAGTTGGATACGTGGAAGTGATGACGTAAATGGGACGTCAGACGTACATTTCCCGCAAAAGCTCTGGAATTGTAACTCTGATTGCCAGCCCATCTGCCGAGCCTCGGAAGTGTTTAATGTTTAGATTACTGAGAGTAAGCGATATGATACGTTTGCTTACTCAGTGTGGACAACACATTTACAGTTGTGTCGTAAGTGCTCCTGGTTGTATTTACAGAAAACTATAAATAAAAATAACTCATTACTTTCTCTATTACTTTCTCTACTACGTATAGTAAATAAAGGAAGTTTTGTATTCCACCCAAAACTTCGATGTCGAGATTTCGCCGGAAATATATATTTTTAGGCCACCTAAATCCAAAAAGGAGAATTTTAGGAATAGGTCCGTGTGTGTGTGTGTGTGTGTGTGTGTATGTCTGTGTGTCTGTCAGTCTGTCTGTCTGTGGACAGCATAACTCAAAAACGAAAAGACGGTTAAAAAGAAAATTTTGGTATTTGAGTTTAATGTATTTTAAGGATGCAACACGAAGATTTTGAAGAAAATATCCCCCACCCTAAACTACCGTCTGCAAGGAATTTTTTTTCGAAATTGTTGAATTTCTTGAAAATAGCTCTAACGATTTTCAACAAAATGACACATGTGTACGATATTTTTATGACAAATGAAATGTATGTTTTGAATTTTCTGGCTGTAGCCCCTGTAGTCGTATTTACTCTTGATGACTTTTGAATAACTCGTAAACAGTAAGAGATAGACAAAATCTTTCTGTACAAAAAATTTAGATCTCGTTAAAACACACAATTTATATCTAAATCAATATTTTGTAGGGTGAACCATTTCGGAGATAGTCTTTGTTATTTGTGTGTTTCGGAAAACTTAAAACTTTCGTGAAATGCAACATCGTTGTTCGCTTTTATACGTTTAATGTGCAAAGAGAACGGGACCTCAAAGCTTTAAAAAAATGACTATCGCACACGGCCTACTGTATTCTAATATTCCCCTTGTACCTACAAGGAAATAAGCAATAAGATAATTTGTACAAATGTTTATCTCAACTAACACGAAGAAGATATAGCAATAAGAGTTTGTAAGAATGGTGAGTACAAGAGTAGAGAAAGTTATGTGAGTTCAACACATCAGATTTATTGTAAACCATTTAAATGCCCAGACATAACACTGGCACCATTGTTGCGCTGTCCTCTAAGTTTTGACTGATAGCCATTCGATCGCAACACTGAATTAAGCAAGACGAACAATGCTTCCGATGTTCTGTCGTGACTGATACCAAAAAACGCAATAAAAGCATTGGACTAGTTCGCCATTGGCGTCTACTGGTCTGAAAATTATGGTACACTGCGATTTTTGTGTGGAATCTGTAGTATCATCAATTTGAACTGAAAAAAGTCGCTGTTGCATATTTCCAACGTAATATAATCATCAATGTACTCCGAAATACAGTCAATAATCTCGTTCTGTACTGTTTTCGAATCCCCAGTGATAATACTTTTGATTTTATTGTAAGAGTCTGAATCTCTTATGGATTTGTCAAAATTAATACAGACAACGTTTCTTTGAAAGTTCCCTTGCTAGATGAAGATGAGTTTTCATCGTGACCATGAAAAGCAGGCTCTTATCAGGCTAAATATCTTACTGCATTAATTACAACCTTCAAAACTAATCAGCTCAGTCTTACATTTCCATTCCACTCAGCAACACACAACCAGTTGTTTTCCTTCAAAGCATGAGCATTGGTATTTTGGTTCTTTTCAAGTAGCTTCAGTTGAAGCGCACACTTGAGATGTTCAGCTAGCCCCGAATGTTTATGTAACGACCGATCGATATTTAAAATATCACAAAAATCAACACTGTTCCGCTCTTGTCTTTTTTACACCAAGTTGGCAAGACCAACAAAACTTTTTCTGTATAACTACCTCACAGCCACTAATATTTACTGTTCCACGAACCTTTAAAATAATTTTTGTAACATTTCAGACCTTTTGTTCCACTTTTTCTACCGATAAATTAAGAACAGGGGTTGGTCTTCTTATTAATAGCACATTCCTTTTATCACAACCAGTCCATCGCGAAAATGGTGTGTGTAATATATCATTTTGCGGATTCATTCCTCCACTAACTTTAAGTAAACAAACCAGAAGCTGTAGACAAATTAACGGTTTACCAGTTATGCAAAAATGATCCAGAGTAAGCAGAAATACTACATGGGCTATAGCCAGAAATTTCAAAATATACATTTAATTTGTCATAAAATATCTTAAACATACGGCATTTTAATCAAAATCGTTAGAGCCATTTTTGAGAAAATCAAAACTTTCTATCTAAGCGCTAGTTTAGGCTGGAGGAATTGTTTTAAAAATCTTCGTGTCGCATCCTTAAAAAGCATTAAACATAAATGCCAACTGTGACTTTTAACTGACTTCGTTTTTACTTGATCTACTACGTAAAGTTGAGGTAGTATTGTATTCTACCCAACAATAACATACCAAAAAAAAAACACTTTTAGAAAAAGGTCCGTTTATATGTGTCTGTGTCTGTTAGTCTGTGAACAGCATAACTGAAAAATCTGATGTGTTGCACTCACATGACTTTCTCTACTCTTGTACTAACCATTCTTATTTCTATATCTTCTTCGGATTAGTTAAGATAAACATTTGTACAAATTACCTTACTGCTTATTTCCTTGTAGGTGCAAGGAGAATGTTAGAATACAGTAGGCATTGTGGGATAGTCAAATGTTCTAAAGCTTTGAGATTCTGTTGTCTTTGCACACTTAACATATAAAAAATGAACAACAATGATCCATGAGTTTTCCGAAACTCACACACATCACAAGGAATATCTCCGAAATGGTTAACCCTACAAGAAAATTTATTCAGACATAAACTGTGTATTTTAGCAAGATCTACATTTTTTGTATAGTATGATTTTGTCTATCTCTAACGGTTTACCAGTTATGCAAAAGTCCTCCAGAGTAAATACGACTACAGGGGCTATAGCCAGAAAATTGAAGATATACATTTCATTTGTCATAAAAATATCTCAAACATATGACATTTTAACCAAAATTGTTAGAGCCATTTTCAAGAAAATCAAAATTTTCGAAAATTTTTCCATGTAAAGGGTAGTGTAGGGTGGGGCTATGTTCTTCAAAATGTTCATGTCGCATCTTTGAAAGACATTAAACTTAAATACCAATTTTAGTTTTTAACCGACTTTTCGTTTTTGAGTTATGCTGTCCACAGGCTACAGACTCACACACACACACACACACACACACACACACACACACACACACACACACACACACACACACACACACGCACACACGCACACACAGACTGACACACAGACACACACGGACCTTTTTTTGGATTCAGGGGGCCTCAAAACATATATTTCCGGTGAAATCTCGACATCGAATTTTTTGGTGTAATCCAATACTTCCCCTACTTACCAGTAGAGAAACTAAAAATGAAAAGGCTGTTAAAAAGCAAGTTGGTATTTAAGTATAATGTCTTTCAATAATGCGACACGAAGATTTTGAAGAAAATTTCTTCACCCAAAACTACCCTTCACCTGGAAAATTTGCTGAAAATTTTGATTTTCTTGAAAATGGCTCTAACAATTTTCATTAAAATGCCATAAGTTTGAGATATTTTTATGACAAACGAAATGCATTATCTTGAATTTTCTGGCTATAGCCCCTGTAGTCGTATTTACTCTGGATGATTTTTGCATAACTGATAAACCGTAAGAGATAGACCAAATCTTACTATACAAAAAATGTAATTCTCACTAAAACACAATTTATGCCTAGATAAATTTTTTTCTAGATTAAACCATTTCGGAAATATGCCTTGTTATTTGTGTCAGTTTTGGAGAACTTATACTTCTGTAAAATATACTTACTCAGTTTCTTATATATTAACCGTGCAAAGAGAATGGAATTTCAAAGCTTTAAAACATTTCACTATCGCGCAAAGCCTACTGTATTCTCATATTCCCCTTGTACCTGCAAGGAAATAAGCAATAAGATAATTTGTACAAATGTTTATCTCAACTAACACGAAGAAAATATAGGAATAAGAGTTTGTAAGAATGGTTAGTACAAGAGTAGAGAAAGTCATGTGAGTGCAACACATCAGATTTTTTGGATTCGCGGTGACTCAAAAAATATGTTTCCGGTGATACAGCTCCCTGTTAGAAAAATGATGTAGAACATGATATGCAAGGTTGAACACAAGATTACCCAACAGTTTGTTTAAAATGTCTTCACAGAATATAATATTTTTATCAGATAACAGAATCAACAATACACCAGGGGACTTAAGAAATTATTTTTGTTATCAATGAACATGCTAAATAAAACATCTGAAATGTAAATTATAACAGCAGTATTTGGTATTTTATTTCACGACTTTTATCCCTTCTTTGTATACCAATATTTATAAATTTCATTCGTGTCCCTAGCGATAGTTAGATTATTTATAATTGATACATACTTTGATTGTCAAGTAAAGGCGCGACTGCAACGCTACCATTTTCAAACATTAGATGTTTACGTGGCTATGCAGCGAACTTCAGTTACCATGAATTATACTTGTAGACAAAGCATTGGATCTTTTTACCTAGGACAAGGGAAAATATATTTCCATTCCACTCGTAAAATTTATGACACCAAACAAAAGTTGTTTTGGTGGCAAACACCTCCAGACTTCAACGAGCGTGGTTGTCAGATTCAGCAATTTTACTAGGTCATATCTCTATTCCTGCTTCTATGTGGATGTGTTGATGGGAGTGAATATCTATTTTATATTTCGGCCCTGGTTAAGTGGCGAAACATCTGAACAAAGTATCAAGCAGGATCAATATTCTAGTAAATGGCTCAAGAAAATAGTTATTTATGATACAAGGGATAAAAGGAACATTTTATTTTGTCACTAGATGTGATTCCAAAACGAGGCGGCAGGCCAAGTTGAAGAAATCTGCGAACAAATTAAAATCCCTTTATCCCGTGCATCATACACTATTTTTAGACAGTGCTGAATATTTATAGATATATTATATTTAAATATACATTATTGTTTCACGTTTTTCATGCTCATGATGCTCATTGTGCTGCGCTGTTCAGTTGTTGCCTTTCTTAGCATTAGTGTTAACAATATGATGATTGTTACAAAATCACAACATTCTACACAAACAAGGCAGTGGAAAAGAATGCTTTTTTATCTTGAACCAGTCCAGAATCTGTTGTATGCAATGTCGTATTGGTTTCTTGATTTTTTGGATAACAATTCTAATTTCAGTCCCTCTGCTGCTTGTGAAACTTCAGCACAGTCCATATTCACATTCAAATACTCGCCATTTTATAAGCATTGTATAGCTGAGATTCGTGGCCTACTTTAATGAGGTCATAGTCACATTTTGTAGGAAACCAAAGTTGGCATTATCGGAGTGTTAAAAGCTTTTGAGAACTGAATGGAGGGACTTCATACTTTAAACACTGTCGTGAACTGCTAAAACTCCGACTGTTACTATCAACTGTCTAAAAATAGTGTTTGGTATGATGTAAAAACGACGATAACAAACATTAATACAGGATTGTCAGAGGTTCTTGGGACTAAGGCTAAAAATAATTGGTCTCTTATCCACTTGAACTAATTAACAGATAATGCGACTTATGTAGGAATCATTTACTGTTAGAAAATTTCAGCCGAGAGGTTCAATAGCTCGTCCCCTAAAAAGCAAAAATCAGGCTTTGGGTAAAATAGACAAGGTAGATGATATATATGATTGAAATAAGACGATGCACTTCTTCCAAATCCTTGGGATTTTGTAAATCATACTCCTGTTTGGGAGAAGTAGTAACATTCTACTTGCAATGACAAAGCAATATTGAACAACTGACGAGGAAAAGCATGTCAGTAATATGCAAGGAGAGTAAGCGCGCATAGGTGCGTTCGTTCAAAAACTAGAGTGCTTAAACAAACATAGGAGTCTCCCAGGTCCTTAGCAACGAACGGAGGGTTAAGGAAATTAACAAACAAAACTCTGATGTAACACACTCGCATGACTTTTTCTACTCACTATTATATTGCTCTTACAAATACTTATGCTTCTGTCTACTTCATGTTAATCGAGAAAGACAGAAAGGGAATAGATTAGGCTTAAGCAATAGTCAAATCTTGTAAGAGCCGTGATAGCTTTGAAATTCCTTCTATTTGTGTGATCAGGAGAATAACCACTTGTCATTTCTTCAAAATAATAACAATGAATATCTAGGAAATGACTAACTTCACAAAACATTGGTATAAATCGCGTATAGGTTATACAGGCCCCGAGAACAAAGAGAACGTTCTGGAAAAGGAACCTACTTGAAACTGCGAAAACGAATCACCTGGAGCGATGAAATGACATACAATTATTGTTGTTCTGAGGAGGCGAACTATTAGCTCCACCCAGATCCAACAAGCCGGGTAGACCGCTAACCTCGGCGGCTTGTAGTTAGGCAGAGTTACATTGTCATCATATACCCATCTTCATTATTATCACCTTACTTGTTACATCCATACCAATGTAAGTCTATAATGAAATCCAAATGCGCTTCAGCACTATGACAAAATTCGACTGAATGGTTCGTTAGAGCAGTAGAGAACAAGCAGTTTGTTCACCAGGCAGGAATGCAGACAGTCAGTACGCCACTAGATAACTCCAGGTACTGCACAGCAATATCTGAAGCAGGCTTTTAGTCGCGCTTAAGATATTAGTGCCAACCTTGGAATGTGTATTTACGCTAGATTAAAGCAAAGAACTCGCTCAAAATGGGGCAACTTAAATATTATTTTCAGTTCATGCAGTATATTTAGCTTATAAAACGTAAACGGTGTTTTCAGTTACTCCGTCTTTCTCCCACTGATCATTTTCTACCTTTTCTATATTTTTCAAAAACACTGCGAGTCTGTTTCAGTCTCAAGTGATATATCCTCGAGTGTTTTATCGTGCCATTCCTGTAAGGATAAAGCACTTGTTATACCTCTTTAAGTATTTGTTTTACCTTGGCCCAAGCTAGTTCTATGGGATTGAGATCACACGTGTATAGGGACAAGTAAACTATAGTGTCGCCCAATAAAACCAAGAACGTGTCCACTTTAACAACCTCTTTCGGTTTGTTTGTTTCAATCATCCTGTAAATCTGAGAACAGCCACTCTGAACCCCTTTTTTTCTACAACCACAACATCATAGCTGATTTCACATACTGTTAGCGGGGTTTATCTACTTCTACACTACCTTTTACTTTCTCTACTACGTATAGTAAGTAGAGGAAGTATTGTATTCCAACCAAAAAATCGATGTCGAGATTTCACCGGAAATATATGTTTTGAGGTCCCCTAAATCCAAAAAACAAAGCATTTTTAGGAAAAGGTCAATGTGTGTGTGTGTGTGTGTGTGTGAGTGTGTGTGTGTGTGTGTGTCTGTGAGTCTGGACAGCATAACTCAGAAACAAAAAGTCGCTTAAAAGCCAAAGTTGGTATTTAAGTTTAATTTCTTTCAAAGATGCGACACGAAGATTTTGAACAAAATTGCTCCATCCTAAACTACCCTTTGCATGGAAAATTCTTCCAACATTTTTATTTTCTTGAAAATTGCTCTAACGATTTTGATTAAAATGTCATATGTTTAAGATATTTTTAAGACAAATGGAACACCGTTATTCATTTTGTATATGTTAACCGTGCAAAGAGAACGGAATCTGAAAGCTTTAAAAGATTTGACTATCGGTCAAAGTCTACTGTAG
The DNA here is from genome assembly GCA_030765045.1 of Tenodera sinensis. NCBI lineage: Eukaryota > Metazoa > Arthropoda > Insecta > Mantodea > Mantidae > Tenodera > Tenodera sinensis. The sequence continues at coordinate 114,301,605 of CM060970.1, read as the reverse complement.
TCCCATATTCCCCTTGTACCTACAAGGAAATAAGCAATAAGATAATTTCTGCAAAGTTTATCTCAACTAAGAAGATAGAGGACTAAGAGTTTGTAAGAACGGTTAGTACAAGAGTAGAGAAAGTCATGTGAGTGTAAAACATTCTTACGGTCATGCTAAGAGAACGGAATTTTTAAGTCATCATATAATGAGCAGCTCTTGAAGGATTTATAAGCCTAATGTATTCTTTTATTTCGTTTGTATAAACAAGTGCTTGTGAAATAGTCATTTATACAAATGTTTACCTCCATTAATATGAAGTAGGTCGAAGAGTAAGTTCATATGAGAATAGTTTATTGAATAATGTGTAGAGAAAGTCATGTGAATTTAATGTGACGCCGGGCTTAGCACACAACAAAGGTTGGGCGGGGCCAAGCTACTTCACACCACATACCACCCCATACCCCGCCCCACTTACGCGAGTGAACACGTGACTAACAACAATGAAGCTGCTAGACTAAAGATGCTGTTTCTATACCTTTCGAGAAAGATCTGGATACGTCACCGCCGGCGTGTTTGTGGAAGTCGAGAAAGGTCCGTGAGACGCCATCTCCTCTACATAAGGAGGCGAGAAACCAGCAGAGCTGAGTTAGTTACAATTACGGACATGAGTTAGTGAGTGTGAGACAGCTGTGGGTGTGACGGTGCACTGTAAACAAGATGCAATGAGCGCCGAGAGGTTGTAACGTCGTAGTTAGTCTATGAGAGACAGAGAAAGCGAAGAAATACACTGTAAGGACAGAGCAAGGTTGCGAGAATTAAGAGTTGTGATAGCACGAAAGACTGTTGACTGTGTTAACGACGAGAATAAAACTGTGTAATTGTGATTACATTTTAGAAGACAATAAAGTGATGGAAAGGTAACGGGATTGACTTTGTCGTTTTGCCACAGTAAGATAAGGTTCTCCACACCCATGTGTATAATAATCTATAACTTCATTATACTAATGCTAATAAATTAAATAAATCTCCGCGTTATAAAGTTTTTTGTAGTTATATCAGTTTTTAAAGTTTTGTGCAGACATAACAAGGAATATCTCCGAAATGGTTCACCCTACAAGAAAATTTATTGAGACATAAATTGTGTATTTTAGCAAGATCTACATTTTTTGTAGTGCAAGATTTTGTCTATCTAACGGTTTACCAGTTATGCAAAAGTCGTCCAGAGTAAATACGGCTACAGGGGCTCTAGCCAGAAAATTCAAGATATACATTTCATTTGTCACCAAAATATCTCAAACATATGACATTTTAATAAAACTCGTTAGCCATTTTCAAGAAAATCAGAATTTTCGAAAAATTTTCCATGTAAAGGGTAGTTTAGGGTGGGCCTATTTTCTTCAAAATCTTCGTGTCACATCCTTGAAAAACATTTAAGTTAAATACCAACTTTGGTTTTTAACCGACTTTTCGTTTTTGAGTTATGCTGTCCACAGACTGACAGACTGACTGACAGACTGGCAGACAGGCAGACTGACAGACAGACAGACAGACACACACACACACACACACACACACACACACACACACACACACACACACACACACACGGACCTTTTTCTAAAAATGCTTTTTTTTATTCAGGGGGCCCCAAAACATGTATTTCCAGTGAAATCTCGACATCGAATTTTTGGGTGGAATACAATACTTCCCCTACTTACCAGTAGAGAAAGTAAAAATATTAGAAAAGAGATTCGCTACTAATTGTTGCGAACATAAACGCAATTTAAATGTGTAAGTAAAAAACAAAAGCTGGTTCTAGATGCAATGCTTAAAAAATGTGAGACGAGCTCGAAGGGGATGCTTTACACCAATGAATTTCTATTATAAAGCTTGTTATTTAAAATTAAAACCCCTGAAGGTTATAGACATTGCTTAACACATTACCCCTGCCTTTTGAAGCTCATTTAAGGAAATAATTATCTAAAGGGATAAAGTGCACATATGGTATAAATAGCAATGCTCTAAATGCGATTTCTACTACATTCAGTGAAGAAGAAGATGTAAACAAACGTCTCGGAGTTGTAATATTTGATGAAGTCAAATGAAGAGAAGAAGTTGGGTTCAATGTTAGCTCACTAAAAGTGGACGGATTCGTGAATCTAGGTGAACACAGTCCTGACAATCAGAAACATTCGATGGCTAACCATGCTTTAGTTTTTATGTTTGTTCCCTTACTACATAATTGGAGCCAACCAGTAGCGATTTACGCAAGTAGAAATGCTACACCCGGTGATATAATAGCTAAGCTCCTTATAGAAGTAATTATCCAGTTAGAAAACTCGGGGACAAGAAATTGTTGGTTTCACTAGTGATGGAAGTCAATCAAACAACAAAGTATGCAAAAATTTAGGAATAGGAGCAACATGTGAAAATATACAGCACCCACTTGATGATAAAAGAAGAATATGAACTTTTTCACATTGCGTCCACATAATAAAATGCATGAGAAATTATTTTCATGATAAGGTGGATCTCGTATATAGAAATAAGAGCATCCAATATAATTTTTATAGATATATTTATGAAGCTGACACTCTGGTCTTAGAGTTTGCCTGAAATTGAAAAAAAAAAAACACATTCTGTTCAACTAGGACAATGGAATCTCTTAGAATCACCTTAAAAAGTACTTTGGAAGTGTCCGAGTATTTATGGAATAGAGGATTTGCATACGTCTTAACAGCAAACACCCCCTTAAACGACACTTTGGAATTATGCGTTCTTTGAGCTGTGATGACCATCCTTCTACAGTTGACTTTTTACATTTACATATGCTACAGGCTGTATATGTCCCTGTAAAACTTGCACTGTCAAATGCTGCTAATTGCGAGAATAAAGTGGAGCCACCACTTACATCTTTTATGAATCAAATTCGTATATTGGCAAAACAAACTGAGCAAAAAAAACCGTGAGCTGTTGGATTTTGTTGGAAACAAAATAAAGAACAGAACTAAAATACTTGACTGGGAACGTGAAGTTCCCGAACTCTATGAGGACAATATTTCTAAAAGATGCTTAGTGCACAACTTAGAGAGTTATATAGTAAAAAATGCTTGAAAATCTTAGTTGTGAAACCTGTGCCTCTTCTCTGTCCACCGATCTACCCTCTGACACATTAGCTTCCACTTTCACTAAAATAAAAGACTATGGCACCCTAAAAAATCGTCCCCTACCCCTCTGAATGTGTGGTTAATATTCTTTTGCAAATCCAGGCTATTTTAGAGAAGAAATTGTGCTCGTCTGAAAGTTTGTGGGGTGATATATTTTACAAGTGCTTAGACAACATAGACGAAATCATATTAGGACCCAGTGGAATAGGATGTTGCGTGGAACAAACTGGATTTAGTTGAAAAGTTAACACTACACTACATGAGGTGTCGTTTCTTTTTCGTACCAAGGAAATCAGTAGTGAAATGACGTCATCGAAGTCAGCAAAATCAACACGTAAACTCTCCAAGGTCTCCAACATCTAATTCCACGGTGAGTTTCGATATTTTATATACATAACATACATAATTTGCATTATGGTTTAATTTTTCAGCGTAAATTCATGTAAGCAGATATTTCCCATTGTTCTTCATTAATTATAATATCCATTATTGTAAAATAGCATCCTATATTATGTGTCAAGGAAAGACGATGTTTGAAAACAGTATTTCAAATATTCCTGCTTACGATTTTAGGTATTTAAAATGCTAATTGTTAATATGAAAACCATTTTCACCATGCATTCCTGAACTAAAGTGAAGCGACCGCGACACCAGTGCCATCTTGTGAGCGAACCATAGTAACTCCCGAAGAACTCACACTATCTCTTCTATCCGCTATGATATAGGTAAAGTTTGTACTAGGCATTTTGTTGTACGTACAGCCATGGAAAACATTATTTTACTGGACAGGCGTCGGCCGTGAAAGCCTAAGCTCACATATTATTGATTTCATTGATTTACAAAACACTTTTTGTATTCATTTTATAAAATAATTAATGTTACGTGAAGTGTAAGAATGTTTTGGTATTTATTTACTTGAAGACTAATGAGACAACATTTTCTGGTAATAATGTCTCGTGAGACTGATTAATATATTCTAATATATTAATATTACAAAACACACTTAGCAATTGATTCTACACATCAGTTCAACATCAGTTTTTGGCCTTCATAATTTTCTGATAGAAGTGCAGATGTTCATCTGTAATGTATTGTAACATTTTCCAACTTCTATTTTCTTATTGTTGATTGGGATAACAACTACCCCATATACTTTCCGGAATGGCAGATCTGGACTAGTGGTCCTTTTTGCCAATTCCAAAGAGTGCTGGACAATGCCATCGATATATTCGCGTGCCTCGAGGTAACCAAAGTGTTTTCTATCGTAGATTAGGTGCTTATACTTTGAAAGATTGAGCCCAGGCTCCAAATGAGAACTATCAGGATGAGCAATGGCTTTGGCTGTCTTCTTAAAACACTTCTGCCAGTAAGTTTTGAAGTAAATGATTTCCTCAGTATCTATTATTGTTGGCATGAAAGCATTTGAATTTTTCACAGCTGACAATATTAGGGACCTGTATTCAAATGGAGTATACTCTAATAGAAGCAAAATTCAAAAGAGAAAGTTAATTGATTGATTTGTGTTTAATTTCCCTAGCACCTTTTTATAGTAGTTAGGGTAGGCATCATACACTATATGAAAATTCGATAGCGAGATTCTACATGCAATGCACGTTTTGAGACTCCCTAAATTCAAAAATCTGATGTGCTGCACTCACATGACTTTCTCTACTCTTGTACTAACCATTCTTACAAACTCTTATTCCTATATTTTCTTCGTGTTAGTTAAAATAAACATTTGTAAAATTATCTTATTGCTTATTTCCTTGTAGGTGCAAGGGGAATATTGGAATACAGTAGGCTTTGTGCGATAGTCAAATCTTTTAAAGCTTTGCGATTCCGTTCTCTTTGTACACGTAACATATAAAAAAATGAACAACGATGACCCATTTCATGAAAGTTCCAAGTTTTCCGAAACTCACACACATAACAAGGTATATCTCCGAAATGGTTCACCCTACAAGAAAATTTATTGATACATAAATTGTGTATTTTAGCAAGATCTACATTTTTTTGTATAGTATAATTTGGTCTATCTCTAACGGTTTACCAGTTATGCAAAAGTCGTCCAGAGTAAATACGACTACAGGGGTTATAGCCAGAAAATTCAAGATATACATTTCATTTGTCATAAAAATATCTCAAACATAAGACATTTTAATCAAAATCGTTAGAGCCATTTTCAAGAAAATCAAAATTTTCGAAAAATTTTACATGTAAAGGGTAGTTTAGGGTGGGGCTATTTTCTTCAAAATCTTCGTGTCACATCTTTGAACGACATTAAACTTAAATACCAACTTTGGTTTTTAACCGACTTTTCGTTTTTGAGCTATGCTGTCCACAGACTGACAGACTGACAGACTGTCAGACACAAAGACACACACACGGACCTTTTTCTAAAAATGCTTTTTTTTGGATTCAGGGGGCCTCAAAACATGTATTTCCGGTGAAATCTCGACTTCGAATTTTTGGGTGGAATACAATACTTCCCCTACTTACCAGTAGAGAAAGTAAAAAGAACATTCTTATAAAAACTTCAATCTGTCTGTAGAACACAATGAATTGAAGAAGTTACAGGATTCTGACTTCCTTTAAAAACTGTCTCTAATCCTCAACTTTGTAAATCCAATAACAAAAAAGTTTCTCGCTGCCAACTTTTGTTTTTCTACGACATAGGTATAAAAGTTTCTGAAAATATTTAATTTAAAGTATTATTAAACCATACAGGTACCAGCACTCCTGTTTACAGCCCATCTGCATAGTGCTGTGGTAACATATCTGCCTCACATTCAAGAGGTCTCCAGTTCGAATCTCGGTTAGAGTAAGTTATCCGGGTAAGGTTTCTTCCGAGGTTTTCCCTTATCCTGAGAAGACGAATGTCGGGTAACTTTAAGCTCTATGGACCTCGGGCTCATTTGAGCATCATTTTACCCATTTCATTCATTCACCGTCCAATATGACATTACCTTACAGCACGTTAATATGCAAAAAAAAAAAAAAAAACTGTTTAGCTAAATATATATTGCGTTCTACTGTATATTAGCTATGTGATAAGCACAGCAACAATAAATATCAGACCTTTAATGAAAAATGTGTTTCTTTTAGAACTTTGGGCTCACATAATCCTATAACGACCCTAAAATTGATAACATATGACAGAAAAAAAATATCGATGTGTTACCCTCCCATGATTTTCTCTACCTATTCTTCAACAAACTTTTAAAAATGCATTAATCCTCTATCTACCTCATGTTAATGGACATAAACATTTGTAGAAATTATTTTATTGCATATTTCCTTGTAGATACAAGCAATTAGCCTTAAGCGATAGTAAAATATTTTAAGATGGCTATACGATGTGGCTATACCAGCGGTGCTCAACCGCAGGCAAGTTAGGGGAGCTTGAAATCACCTCCTTCCACCCACTGGAACAGAATGACGCATTTATCTGTGGTTACTGAGTTACAGGAACTCAAAGACGTACACATTCATATTCTACTCCTGATTAACCCACGATGTTTCAGCGGATTTACGTTTCAGAAGCTCTTCATTATTTGGTGCAAAAGATGAACTGCAGTCTCAAAATATAAACAAGGCGATTGTCACTTATCTTGCTGCGATGCTCACTTTTAATGTAGTTCCTTTTTGAAAACGTTTGTTCGCAGATATAAGTGGAGCCAAAGACTGCCATTAAACTAGATGTAAAGAAACGTAATCTCGGATACTCACAGCAGCAGGGCAGAGACATAAATAATTCCCACCCTTCTTCCTCACAACATTTTACAGTCGTGGAATTCTGCAATGCAAGTGGTTTCAGCATTTTGTAGCTCGTGTGAAGCCTTACTACATGGAATCTTCAAAAGGGTAAAATAATTATATTTTGGTTCCAAATGTTTTAGATCTTCAAATTGTGAAGAGATTGTGTCTTACAGTTGTTTCAAAAGCTCGTTGTATTTTTCCAGGAGAATAACGTTTATCGTGAACACGGAACATAAGCAATGTTATAAATCTGCAACTACCAGTCTTACAAATCAAGCATTTAACTTTATCGTCTTCATCTCGAAAACAAAAGTATTCCTCCTCGCATTGAATTGTACGTACTACTACTTCGCACTATCCGCCTCTGATTAGCAGGTCTGGCTCTCTTTGCCTTGGTCATGGGTAAAGGGAAAATAACACGTGTAGAGGGAACGAGCGTATGCTCCCTCGTTGAGTACCCCTAGGGTATGCGATGGTTTTGAAATCCCGTTGCCCTTGCATGACCAGAAGCTCCCAACCAAAAAAGCACAGCTTCTGTATACATTCACATGCTTTCACTACTCACTCTTGTACAAATTATTCTTAAAAACACATATTCTTCTGTTCACTTTATGCTGAGATAAACATTTTTAGAAATGCTTTTATTACAAATTTGCTTCTAGGTACAGTAGAAATAAATTGACAGAAGTTTTTATTTATGGACGCCCCTTAACTGCTGTGGTTTTCAGCATCCCATTCCATACTGTTTTTAAGTTTGCTCAGAGGCCTCTTTATCAGGCTTGATTGAATCCACGACACGGAACCATCAGCTTTACTTCCCTTTCGGGATTTTTATGCACAAAAAAGTCCTTCGCCCTCCCCCGGGTTTTGAACCTGCGATCTCCGGAACCAGAGGGCATCATATTAACCCTAGACTATGGAGGACGACAAAACATGAATATGGGAATACAGTAGACATAAGCGATAGTCAATTGTGTGCTTTAATGGTCTCTTATATCTGCATGTGTGTAATAAGATTGTATTTATCTATTACAGTTTACCTGTTATATAAAAGTGACGTTTTGTTAGAGGAGTTACGTTCCGTTTGTCATGAAATTACCTTGAGCGTATGGTAATTTAAACAAAATCGTTACAGAACGACGATGACGTTAGTTGTTCCTTGTTTGACAAGTACGCTGTCAGTCACCACAGACAGACAGCCAGACAGCACTCTCTTCCTTACCATCAGTCAACATTGCTCCATTAATAACTCTAGGATCCGTTCCTTCGCTGCTTGCTAACTCTATCAACCAAAGGCAGGCAGGGAATATTCTGGTGTATAATACGGTATGCAGAGAGAGCTCACGATAAAACATGTTCTCTTCGCTTTGATTTCTCTACTACTCGCCTACTGGATTGGATTGGATTAGAAGCGGAGGGGATTCCACACTAAACTTTACACACAGATTATTGTATGTCGCTACGTGGGAGGAAGGAATGAGCTGGGAGCGCTCTGCGGGTGTGCCGGAACCAGAACTAAGGGCACGAGTGAGCGTGACGGTCCCTAACATGGGCTGGAGATTCTTCATCCCGATTCCAGGGCGCACGAAGCAGCCGCCAGCCACATGAAATTCGACACCGACTGGCCCCAAGTTGGTCTGGGTGGCTCAGTTGGTTAGACGCTGGCCTACTGATCCCAAGGTCGTGGGTTCAAATCCGGCCCAGGCCGATGGTTTTTAAGTGTGCTTAAAAACGACAGCTCCATGTCAGTAGATTTACTGGCATGTAAAAGAACTCCTGCGGAACGAAATTCCGGCACACAGGCGACGCTGATGTAATCCTGGCAATTGACAGCATCGTTAAATAACAAAATAATAATAATAATAATAATAATAATAATAATAATAATAATAATAATAATAATAATAATAATAATAATAATAATAATAATAATAATAATAATAATAATAATAATAATAATAATAATAATAATAATAATAATAATAATAATAATAATAATAATAATAAACCCAACAGGACAAGCCACCACAACGGTACCCGTGCGCCTATCGTCAACACTGCAAGCATGAAAACAAAATTTGATAGCGAGATTTCAATATAAACACAGCTTTTAAGATTACTGAATAAATAAAAATGAACATGTTCAGAAAAATGTATCCTTGTCATGTTAGTCGAGATACACATATGTAAAAATTATCTTATTGGCAATTTTCTAGTAGGTGCAAGGGAAACATGGCTATACAGTAGGCTTTAAGCAATAGTCAAATCTTTTAAAGCCGGTCGCTATATGAAGGTATTGAAATTCCGTTCTCTTTACACGGCCGGAAATATAAAAGTGAACAACGACCTTCCATTTGAGAAAGTAGAAGTATTGCAAACGTCACACAAATAACAAGGAATTACTCCGAAATAGTTCACTCCACAAAAAAAAATTATTTAGACATAAATTGTGTTTTAGCAACATCTACATTTCTGTATAGTAAGATTTGGTCTGTCTCTTACAGTTTACTAGTTATGCAAAAGCCATCCAGAGTAAATACGACTACAGGGGCTATAGCCAGAAAATTCAACATATACGTTTCACTTGTCATAAGAATATCTCAAAAATATCATATTTTAATCAAAATCGTAAGTCATTTTCAAGAAAATCAAAATTTTCGAAAAATTTTCCATGTCAAGTGTAGATTAGGGTGGAGGAATTTTCATCAAAATCTTCGTGTTCCATCCTTGGAAGACATTAAACTTAAACACCGGCTTTGGTTTTTAACAGACTTTTCGTTTTACCCTCTCTACAACGTATAGTAACGTAGAGGAAGTATTGTATTTGAGTTATGTTGTCCACACACATACACGGACTTTTTCTAAAAATACTTTTTGTTATTCAGGAGTCCTCGAAACATATATTTACGGTGAAATCTCGACATCGAATTGGAATACAATACTTCGTCTACAGTAAAGAAAGAAAAAGAGAATAACGACTTCCCATTCAGAAAAGTATACGAATTCAAAAATGTAAACTAATAACAAGGAATACTCCAGAAATGGTTAATCCAAAAATAAGTTATATAAATTGAGCTTTAACTATAGCTACATTGTTGTTGTTGTTTTCTAGTGCCTTGCATCTGGCAATGAAGCCATTAGCATTCGTGCTTTCCAATACTTTTGAACTGTAGTTTCTTCTGATCTTAATGCTTCACAGGTCTTCAAGTGTTCTTCATTCATTTCTGCTGGATCGTTACACAGGACACATATTGGTGAGGCTGAGATACCTATTCTGTAGAGATGACTTGCTAAGCAGTCATGATTTGTCAATAGTCGGAAGGCTGCAACAGCTGTTTTCCTTGGTCTCTGGGGGATTATATCTGGATTGGAAAGTAGTGTAATCCATTTTTTATCTTTGGCATTTGTTTCTATTTCTTGTAGGTATGACTGACAAAAATTTTTAATGATCAAGCGTTTTATTGAGGAATATGAGAAATTGAATTTAGACTTTTGTTTTATTGTTGTGCCTTTCTTTGCAAGTGAGTCTGCAGCTTCGTTCCCCATGACTCCACAGTGTGCTGGAATCCATTGGAGATGAACAGTCTTATTAACTTTTTGGAGTTTTGTTAACATTTTGTAGCATTCTCTAATTTTTTTTGACTTCTTTGTAGTATTTGAACATATTCCCTGAATTGCAGCTTTAGAATCTGAAAGAATTACTGCTTTGTTAAATTTATTTAAGGGAAGATTTAATAATTGTCGGAGAGCAATGTATATAGCCTCTATTTCTCCATCATAATTTGTTGTGTCTCTGCCAACAGAATGATAAAAGGAAAAATGTGAACACGTAACTCCAGCTCCAGTAAGGTTTTCCTTCGAGGATCCATCAGTATATATGTGCAGCCATTCTTCTGTGGGATACCTAGTATTGATTGTTTCCAGAGCTAGAAGTTTTTGTATTTCTTTTGGTGTGTCTGATTTACTTATTTCCTCTATTAATTCCAAATTGAAGGTAGGTTGCAATAATTCCAATGGATTTTCTCTTATAAGTAGATTTTCTCTGGTGTTAGGAATGTTCAATTTGGATTTAATCTGTGTTACCTTTTCTAGGAAACTACTATGAGTTTTAAGGATATAGCTACATTGTTAGTGTAATATGATGTTTCTATTTCTTAAGGTTTACCAGTTATGCAAAAAATACTCAGAATGAAGAGAATTTTAGAGGCTGTACCCAGAAAATTCAAGGCGTATATTTCATTTGTCATAAAATATCTTAAACATATGGCATTTTAATGAGTCTTTTTTTATAAAATCAAAACTTTCAAAAAACTTGTGCTCTTAGGGACTGCTGTGAGTCTTTGTGGCCCGCCTGCCTCTAGTGATTTCCTCACTACATCCGTTCCTCCTGGTGGTGATAGCCACAATCTCATGCAGTTCGCACTTCGCAAGGTGTCCCCCTTCGTTGCGTGGCGTATACCCTATTAAAATGTTGAACATTGAAGTTTAGCACGTTTAGAGAGCTTTTAATTTAATTTGGTGGCGAAAATGTGATAAATATGTCAGTCAGTTGCTTGATTATAATATACGTGAGGCGATTTGCAATTCTGAAAGTGTATTGTGTTTCCAGGTGACAACACCGCAGCTATTTTACGCCAGCAGTCTGTGGCACCTGAGAACGTTGCCCGGGCAGCCTCCTGGCTTCCTGCAGTCCTTTGTTGCATATGGATTACAAGATGAGAACCTGCTAGGTACGTTTCACTAAGTCCTATAATGAATTATTTTATTTAACTGTCCATTCATTACGTGTGTGGGTAGAATGGAATGAAAGAAGGGCGAATAGAAAAGTTAAGCACGTATTTGGAAAGATAGTATTTCGCGAAATTGGGTATCAGATAGTAAAAGTATGTTAATCTGTAGGAAACCAAAACAGAGAGAGTGAAAATGCTGCACCCGCCGTATGACAGGAAAGAGCAAGTGATTAAGTTAACCGTAGCCAGGGATGGTAGAATAGATGTAAATAAAAGTTTAGGGATAAAGTCAAGCGAAAGTTAAGTGGAGAAGTGAAGTGGAAATAATAAAGAGATAGGAAAGTGAATCAGTGAGGTTTAGGAAATTATTAGCAAATAATCAAGAACCGTAAGAAAAGAAAAAAAATCTGAAGTTTTGCACTCACATGACTTTCTCTACTCTTGTGTTAACCATTCTTACAAACTCTTATTCCTATATCTTCTTCGTGTTAGTTGAGATAAACATTTCTACAAATTATCTTATTGCTTATTTCCTTGTAGGTACAAGGGGAATATTAGAATACAATACGCTTTGTGCGATAGTCAAATCTTTGAGATTTTACTCTCTTTGCACACTTATATAAAAAAATTAACAACGATGATCCATTTCACGAAAGTTTTAAGTTTTCCGAAACTCACACACATAAAAGAAGGAATATCTCCGAAATGGTTCACTAACAAGAAAATTTATTGAGACATAAATTGTGTATTTTAGCAAGATCTATATTTTTGTATAGTATGATTTGGTATATCTCTAACGGTTTACCAGTTATGCAAAAGTCGTCCAGAGTAAATACGGCTACAGGGGCTATAGCCAGAAAATTCAAGATAAACATTTCATTTGGCATAAAAATGCATTTTAATCAAAATCGTTACAGCCATTTTCAAGAAAATCAAACTTTTCGAAAAATTTTACATGTAAAGGGTAGTTTAGGGTCGGGCTATTTTCTTCAAAATCTTCGTGTCGCATTCTTGAAAGACATTAAACTTAAATACCGACTTTGGTTTTTAAACTTCTTTTCGTTTTTGAGTTATGCTGTCCACAGACTGACACACAGACACACAGACATACAGACACGGACCTTTTTCTAAAAATGCTTTTCATGGATTCAGGGGTCTCAAAACATATATTTCCGGTGAAGTCTCGACACCGAATTTTTGGGTGGAATACAATACTTCCCCTACTTACCAGTAGAGAAAGTAAAAATGAGAAAAATGAAAATAAATTTTGGAATGAAATGAGTAATTTCAAATAATAGTGAAATTATGGAAATGAAAAGTATAAAAGAAGTTGGTGAAAAGAAGAGAGTCAAAAGACGAAGGTAAAAGGAAAATAAATTTGAAGGCGGTTATTAACAGTTATCAAAGAATAAACAACAGCACGCGTCAAAAAATTATATCTAGAGAATTTAGAGGGCTGCCTAATGACAGAGGGGCTAGGGACCAATTTTATGAGTATCCCAAGATGCATACGCTTTAGTATTTCATAGTCATATTCATTTGAGCAGTTCCCTGTCAAATTAAACACATTTAAAACAAATGATCATCATGCGCCTAATTCACTTCAAATTTTGTCCACGGATTACAAATGCAAAATAAATTTAACAGAATTTATATATAAAGAATACATATATTCTTTTAATTTTGGTACCAAAATGTTTGCATATGACAAATAGGTATGATATGCAGAGAAATAACTGTTTTTGACGCGCTGATTGCCAGAATCATATTAGCGTCACCAGTATATCAGAATTTTGTCCCGCAGTTCATCTTTACATGCGGGTAAATCTACTGTCGCCTTTAACCAGCTTTAAAGACCATCAATTAAACAAAAAATTCTGACAAAATAGAAATTCTCAGTAGCGGACTGCAATCCAAAGAGTTACAAAAATAATTATCATAAATTCTAGTTGCTGAAACAGATGAAAGACAAGATTACGTGTAAGGAACCTTGGGATGGCACTCCAGATCGTGCCGAAAAGCAGAAGCAACGAGGAGAAAAGCTGTTGACCACGAAAGGGAGTTAAGATAAGCTGCAACACCCAGATCAGCACTTTGGGCCAAAATTACAGATTTAGGGTTGCGATAGCTGGAGGGGCACGAAATGCTGTTTCATATTCATGATATCGACGCTGCAACTTCTACGAAATACACAAGGATGTTGCCCATACTATTTGAGTGGAGTACGATATTGTTAAAGTCAAATTACGAGGGGTCAAAAGTAAGTTACACATGATTATTAAATGCTGCACTTCACTGTAAAGTAGCACAGATACATCACACTAATTTTCAACACAATCACCAAGTCCCGAAACAGCGATCTGAACGTTCTGCCAGTCGTTTAATTTCTCAGCGATAAAAATTCGCTCCTTGGAGGCGGAGATATTCGACGACTGTTGTGTGAACTTCATCTTTAGCATATCTTGACGATGGGATGAGCACATGAGTTGGTCGACCGATTACATAGACATTGTAGTCTGTGTTTGATATTGATGGTTTCCTTCTTTCCCGATCAGTATCACAGATACCGTGCGACCTTGGTCAAATTATTGGCACCACGTCACTGTGATTAAACGCGACATTGAATTTTGCATTTATACCGCCAGAATTTTACGGTAAATCTGCAATTTCAACGTTTTGTCCACATGAATAATATCGTCCCGCGTAATTCAACTTTGGAACATGTTTCCAGATGACACGCCATTTCGCGCGTATATTGCGATGCACCTGTTACCAGCGCCGTAGCAGAACTCTGTCTGCAGAAATTCCGTATCAAGAACTATACTCTGATAAAGCTACGTTTACCAGACGTCCGGAAATTCCCGCACATGCTCTGCATTTGTCCAGCGTCCGGGAAGAATTTTTGAAAAGTTTCTAATGTGCTACATTTTCAGGAAAAAATAGTGATCGTTAGAAAATGATTCTTCTTCTTTTTCTTCTTCAGCCACTACCGTGGTGTCAGGGGTTTACCTCGGATCCATTTTCTAAACTCAACTCTATCCTCTGCTAGTCTATAATCGATATTTCTCGCACAGTCTTCGTTTGTTTATCCGACCCTTTCCGAGGTTCACATTTTCCTTTTCAGTCCGACTTTACTTAAGGTAGGGGATTAGCCCAACGCCCAAGGTCCCTGTTTTATTCCCTGAGTACTCGGGTGATCCTCAGTTCTTGAGGTTGGGATTGGGCATTGCCTCCCAACCCCGAAAGGTTTTGGTTTTCCCGCCAATACTCGGGAGGGGGGGCTGCTTGCAGTAGTTTCCCACTGGGCGATGGGGTCCCCACTTCCCTACGCCAGAGAAGGGTAACATACTTTTTGAAATACCTTCGTACTTAGACCAGTAATACAGGATGTACAAGCAGCTACTGTTGCGTAACCATATGAGTGGTATAGCCCATATGATGAGGATGAGATATATTCGCATAAGTTGGTATTTCTGCGAGATCTGAGAAAATTATTTTTATATGCAAATACACACGTAATACTTCCAAAAGAATATAATATATGTTAAGAACATATGTTAGAACCCCAAATCGGAGATCCAATCCAAATCACTCAACTGGGGAACAAATTGATGTTTCATTTCCATGTACATTTCTATTACTGCAATTCCCACAAAGTATTGTAACAAAACGCGCAGAATTCGAAGTCCGTTTACTTTTTCTAACACTTTTCCTCTAAATTTTACTACAAATGCATAATTTCCTTCTTTTCCAGTCTTTCTCCAGTTTCACTGTTTCTTATATTTTTACTATTACGATACAATCACTCGACGACACATACATACTTGCTGACAGGCTGGACGACTCACTCTCGTAATTAAAACTAACTGTACACGACGACTTTAACAACTAATCAGACTGACCCCTCTCTATCATTCACTCAACTCTAGCACTCAACTAAACTCAAAACTGACTGAACTGCTCACTGTCGGTCCTATTTATACTGGAGCCGGCGTGACGTAACCTCCTTCGAGTTCTTTCCATGCGCACGTGTACAATGACTCAGCAGAGAAGCTTATGCAAGCTTCTGGACACTACGATGTTATCACACTGTTCGATCTCACACACCCAGTCGGTAGTTGCCCTGTAGCCTCGGACCTCCTTTATGTTTTGTCGGGAGCATTGTTTTTTGTCACGTGCACACAGTTGCTCGCTGTATCCAAGGTCACCCGGCTTTCTCTCTTTCGTATATTGTTGAACGACCCAATGTCACAGTGTTTAAAAACTGCGTGTTTTCTGTGGCAAACCTCCAACATACAATTGTTGTAGTTAATAAGGTTCCAAACTCTTCTTTACCATAACCTTCAAGCTTAACTTTGGGCATGTTGACACAAACAATTTTTAAAAAATCTGATCTTTATTTTTAGACAAACCAAGTATATAATCCTAACATCCTTCCTATTACTTTTCAACATAGTCCCAATTTCTTTGCACACATTTCCCCGTCTTTCTGCAAGTTGAAAATGCAACTACGTTCCAAATTGTGGCATTCCATACTCTGTTCTTTTATTCCAGACTCTTAATGATGGAATCAGCTTTCATCATCTGTGATAATGCTCGTCAAAAAATCATCACCATCATTTTGAAATCTCTGAAGAAGGTTTCTCTAAAGTTTGTGGTCTTCGATCAATAAACTTGAGACCCAATGGGCACAAACTTTCGGTCACCTAAGTTTGCAATCATTTCTTACACAAATTTCCTACTGCAAGTTTTGCAGTGATTTCATCCACGGTGACATGCATGTCTTCCTTCTCTAATGAACTCACCAACTCTTTCCTTGTGTTCCGCGGAGACAGTTCGAGGGGGACCGCTACAAAACTTATCTTGGATGCTCGTGTTCCCATCTTTGAAATGTTTCACTAATCTCCTAACACTGCAGATCTCTCAGGCACGCTGAAGTTTGAAATGAATTCCAGCAGCAGAATGTTCCTTTTTAACAAGGAATTCAATGACAGCATGCTGTCGAAACAAAACACTGATATCCGCCATCTTAAAATCCTGCCCGTAGTCACGTAATAGAAGATAATGACGTCACAATATGACAACGTGTGGAGCAAAGTCTGCAGATTATGATTCTGCAGTCGTTTTTGTTACATTGTTGGAATTTTAATTTTAACAATGGGTTGCTGACAATTTTCAATGTGACCTCGTTCAACTTTGCAGTACTTTCTTTCATATTGCTTACTAAAGCGCGTTCCACCCTTAAAAGACAGTACACGTTAAATGGAGCGCAGTGTTGCAACATGTACTAGTTGCGAATCTTTCTCCGCGAGCGACCCCGAGGTGACCAGAGTCCTGTACTTAGTCCTTCAATTGCTGCTTGACGAGACGGGCACTTTTAACTTTGGTATCCCTCCACGCCTTTGTTACTGTATGACCTAAATTTACAAATGACTCGTCTGTATAAACAACTGATTTCCCCTGGTCCCTAAACCTTTTTACGTCTTTTAGATATTTATGGTATCGTCTCTTTCTATTAATATGCACTTGTTACCCCTTCTTTCATATTCGAACCCCAAATCAGAGTGGCCCTTGAGAAATTTGGTAGGGTCTCATCACTGTTGAACTGTGACAAAATTATATTCAGCATGGGTGGAATATTTGCAAACTGTAAAGAATGAACAATTCGCCGCAATTCACCTTGCACTATTCAATCATATTGCGTTAACCTAGCGTTTTATGTAGTCCCGCCCTTTTTGCTTTCTTTTTCGATGGCGTTCTTAGAGGTCCTTTCATTAGTTCCTTTTTAATCATACACACTACTGCTTCTGAACACCCTATAGCCTTAGCTGTTTCTTTTACTGCCTCACACGCATTTTACTTCAAAAATAATCTAACACATTCATAATTATTTGGCGTTCCTTACTTCTTAATTTACCAACATATCGTCTCTTCCTAGCTTCCCCCTCCATAACTACAAATATTTACAAAACTATTAAACAAATAACACAATAACAGCTCACAGTTACGCACACGGCTTCTTTCGAATTAATGTTAGTGCTGCTCCTTATACTATCTTCTGTGTCAGGCCTGACGCTGAATAGATGAATACCTTTTGTTTGCCTTACTGGATAAAAGAAAGAGGTTACTGCCTTTTGGTTTATTTTAAAAACTTTCTCCAACCTTCCTCAACATTTGTTCTCGCTGGTTCCCTGATGTAAACTCAATAACAAAAAAGTTTCACACTGCTTAACTTTTGCAGTGCACAGATATAAAATTTTCCGAAAACATTTAATTTAAAAAATTATAACACTTAACAGGGTAAACATAGAGAATTCAAAGTAGGCAGGTAGTAGCACTATGGTTTACTCTACCTAAGAAAACAATATAGATGCATTCTAGCAGTTAGTTTGTTAGTGCGTGATGAGTATAGAAACAGCAAATATCGGACTTCTATTGAAAAAAAACGTTTTCTGAAGAAATTTGGGCCTATAGAAATGTATAATGGCTTTGAAAAGGATATAACCTGATAGAGAAAAAAAATCTGCATAGGATAATGTGTTCAAACCTGAAATGTATAACAAATGAATATTTATACCATGCTATTAGTAATCTGGCAACAGCGCGAGGGTAGAAAAAGACGCGGCTAATGGCAACTTGTATGCGCTAGATAGAGACAGAGATGTCCCATTTAACTCCATACTGTCTTCTAAGAGTGGAACGCTATATAGCTTTGTAATAAAACCCAGCAATGCTGTTCTCCCACTTCCTTGCTAAGACTGAACTGTCACGAGTCCCCTCTTGTCCAAATGCTAGTGAATATTTTGGTGCACAAAATATATATTTTGTTTTAATAAAATTAGGAGTATTTAATCAGTGATGTTGAAAACATAGTTTAGTCTTATTTCGTAATTTTCTTAATTGCTTTAACTGTTTATTATTCATTCAAATATATTATATTATGTATTTTGCCTTCACTAGAGAATACTCTTCTATAGTTGACTTGTCAATAGCGTTATTACTTTCTCTACTATGTAAAGGAAGTATTCCACCCAAAAATTCTATGTCGACACTTCGCCGGAAATATATGTTTTGAGACCCTCTGAATCCATAAAAAGAATTTTTAGAAAATGGTACACATATGTTTATGGTCTGTGTGTCTATCTGTGGATAGCTTAACTCTAAAACGAAAAGTCGGTTAAAAACCAAATTTGGTATTTAAGATTATATCTTTTAAGGATGCGATACCAAGATTTTGAAGAAAATTCTTCCACCCTAAACTACCCTTTACATGGAAAACTTTTCAAAAATTTTTATTTTCTCAAAAATAGCTCCAACAATTTTGATTAAAATATCATGTGTTTAAGATATTTTTATGACGAATAAAATGTATATTTTTAATTTCTTAGCTACAGCCTATACAGTCCTATTTACTCTGGATGACTTTTGCATAACCGTAAATCGTAAGAGATAGACCAAATCTTACTCTACAAAAATATATATCTCGTTAAAACACACAATTTATGTCCAAATGCACTTTTTGTATAGTGGACCATTTTGGAGATACTCCTTGTTATTTGTGTGAGTTTTGCAATACTTTTCTGAAATGGAAGGTCGTTATTCACTTTTTTTATGTCTTGGCTGTGCAAAGGGAACGGAATTTTACAGCCTTCATATAGCGACCAGCTTTAAAAGGTTTGGCTACCGCTCAAAGCCTACTGCATTCTAATATTCCCCTTGCAGCTACAAGGAAATAAACAATAAGATAATTTGTACAAATGTTTATCTCAACTAACATGAAGAAGATACAGGAATAAGTTTGTAAGAATGGCTAGTACGAGAGTAGAGAAAGTCATGTGAGTGCAACACATTTTAATGGATTTTTTTATTATGTTTATTAAACTTTTAGAGGATATAAGCAAGTGATGTGTATAGGATTAATGATAATATATTCATTTTTGTTTTCCAGCTAAAGCAGTGCAGTGATCAACAAAACGCAAGAGGGCTGCAGCCGATGTCCGAAATATATATTTTCTCGCCCTTTGGCATTATGATAAAGGACGGAGTAAAATACTATAACTATTATACTCTTGCAAAGTACCCTTACTAGTGATTGTTAAATGAAACAACAAAGACATTGATATTCTCCAGTTTCTTCCATGACAGAAACTCAAACATGACCACCGCTAAATTAACAGCATGTGTATACCTAATGTACATAACATAAAAATATTATAATTTAAGTGTAGTTGTACAATGAAGCGAACAACGGTTTTCAGTAAAAGTCTATTTTCTTAGTTGTTATGGAGTATTTGTATATCTCAAGAGAACTTTACCAGCACTTCCTCTAGTAAGTTGTTGTAGGAAATTTAAAGTTATGTGCTATATTTTCAAAAGGGATAAAAAGATATTTAATAAACAGCGATGCCCTTACGATTTGTGACGCAAGCCCTTCACTACGTCACGGTGTTGTGAAAAGTGCGGGTACGCAGGACTAGACAAAGACGGTATCCTACCAACACCTATGGAAGTGGTGAGATGTTACTACAGTCAGCAGTACGGTAGGGGAAAAACTACTGCGTGTAGAGAGAGACAGAGATAATACAGAGTATCTTTCTTTCATTTTCGCTCGCTCTGCGTCTCCGCTCCTCTCTCAGTATCAAGGAACACCGTAAAAATCAAAGGCTTCCACTTAGAAAGGAGCAATGGCTGACAATGCTCATTGGCTGGTAGGTGAAAATAATTGACTAAGGATGCTTTATTAATTCATCATCATTTCTCCGGTCTATAACAGCTGGCGCCATCTTTCTGAAGTCAAACTTCATGCCTCTCTGCTTCTCCATTGTTATGGATCCAAATTTCTTGGTGCTAAGGCTGCTTGTATATCATCCATCCAAGTTGTCATCGGACGTCTCCTTTTACTTCGTTCTTCTGTTATCCTTTTTTTAACTTTTCTGGTTAACGAGTAGCTAGCATCCCCAGCCTGGAGGACCAGGTAATGTTTAATCAAGGTTTTCTTCCTTCAGCCTTTGGTAAGCCAATATCAAGTCAACAGTATACCTGTTGGTCCGTGCGAGGTATTTCATTTCCCTCTTACCACCCATATCTGGTGGCATTCCCATATCCGCCACCTGGGGATGCGCCCTCTAAGGGTTGTTGTTAATAATTTTCTTTTCCAATAAGTAGTTTAAATTCTTCATGAAGATTATTAATAATTAAAACTCATAAAATTGCTCTTGAAATTGGTCTAATCTTACCTATAACTGTTATTCATTTTAGATATGAGATAATAATAGAACAATGAAACATTTTTAATGTTCCATTTATATGCCACTATGAACATCTAAAGTTTAGGAACAATTGCTCAAAAGCAATGACGTTCAGTCACTTAACAATGGTTTTGATCTTCGGACTTCGATTAACTTATTACATTAAATGCACACACACTCACACTCCCATTCATACTTTCGGGCTCTAGGTAGGATGGGGAATAATCCTAATTAAAGAAAAATCTCCACTCTTCAGACGGGAATTGAACGCGGTACTCCCTGCATAAGAGAAAGGTGCTCTACCGACTGAGCTACGGGATCAGCCAATGAAATATGGTTTCTACTAATTTTAATAATTGGTTTTGTCACGAATACAATCAAGAGTCTCTTTAATGAGCTTATTTTCTATATTGACGTCCTTATAATGGACGATAAATAAATGAAACGTGTGAAATGATGCCCAAATGAGTCCATAGAACTTAAAGTTACCCGACATTCGTCTTCTCAGGATAAGGGAATACCTCGAGAAAAAACATTACCCGGATAATTCACCCTAACCGAGATTCGAACTCTTGAATGTGAGGCAGATACACGCCTCACGACGCACAGCGTGCTCTTGTGGAGAGCAAGTGCAACTTACTTTTTGATTCACCCTCGTATTATGATTAGAGTTGGGATTAATTTTCAAAGTGTATCATCAGAGTTAAGATTTCTTATACAATTTCACTCTCTTTATCATTAATACCAACAGCAAAGAGCAAATCTTAGTGTGGATAACCCAATAGATGAAAGAAAACATTAATAGTTTATAATATTGTATGTTTGTTTCATAGTGTATTATTTGCCCAAGTTGTTTTAAAATCTTACTCAACAGTTTTTGTTAATTTGTCTGGATAGCGTTTATTTCTAAAAGAGGATATGGCTAGCAATGAAGAAAGAAAAAGAGACTTCTGAAGATTTAAGTTTCAACCGGAACATCCGCCATAGGACTGCGCAAGCATTGTATTGCCAATTGGAGTATTTTGTAATCAATTATTTTCTGGAGAAGTTAATGTCTACCAGTTGTGAATGTATCAGCTTGCGGATCATTGCACCATAGTTTATTACATTACTTAGCTTCCCATATTCCCTGCACTTCCAAACAGAAGATCCTCTGGATCTGGCATAAGATAGATTTAATCATTAACTAGGTTCAGTTTGAAGAAATAATACAAAATCCATATTATTAAGAGGTAGAACTGGAACTTAAAAATTCAATGCCACAACTGGGATTTGAACCACAGACCTTCCGCTTGCCGGGCGGACGCTCTAACCACTGAGCTATTGTGACAAACTGCCAGAATGGCATTAAATTCTCATTCTGGCAGTTTGTCACAATAGCTCAGTGGTTAGAGCGTCCGCCCGGCAAGCGGAAGGTCTGTGGTTCAAATCCCAGTTGTGGCATTGAATTTTTAAATTCCAGTTCTACCTCTTAAACTTTGCCCACACACGGCTTGTGTGTTTAAAAACACCAACAGTAAGTTTGTTGGCATAAATAAATAATAATCCATATTATTAGCTTAATTTGAGGTATCTTGGTCATAGCTAGCGACGGACATCATTTCGGATCTGATTTGAGGAATCAGATATATTACTAATAAGGAATTATACTGTTTTCTTTGCTGTGTGGTCTCAAGTGTTTTATTTATATCAGAATACGAATGCCTATTTCAGCATATTTCATACACACGTACAATAATATTTCATTTATACAGAATGTCCCAAAATTAGACAGAGAAACTTTGGGAGCTGATAGATAACATTATTTTAAACACTTTTTGTTAAGGAAAGTTTTTTATTGCATTGCTTCGTTTAGGCGCTAAATGAGTTAATGTCATAGATTACTGCCTGCCACCCAGTTTAAGTATTTACGGCAAAATCAACAATGCAAATTAGTATTGCATACAATCTTAATCCAAGAAACAAACACAGAACACAGGAACAAAACACAAACAACTCATTGTTTACAGTTAATCACAGCTTTACTGTTCAAAGTAAATGTTGGAACGCACGCCCATTGCGATTAACACAAAGAGTATATCGATGTGTCCTATTCTGTCGTACTCTCGCAGACACCAGCCATTTCTCTGGTTTAAAAGTTGCATTTTTAATAGTAAACCTGTGATTAACTGTAAACAATGAGATGTTTATGTTTTGTTTATGTGTTCTGTGTTTGTTTTCTGGCCTACTGATCCCAAGGTCGCGGGTTCAAACCCGGCCCAGGCCGATGGTTTTTAAGTGTGCTTAAAAACGACAGCTCCATGTCAGTAGATTTACTGGCATGTAAAAGAACTCCTGCGGGACGAAATTCCGGCACACCGGCGACGCTGATGTGATCCTGGCAATTGACAGCGTCGTTAAACAACAAAAATTTAATTTAATAATTTAATGTGTTTGTTTCTTGGATTAAGATGTCGGTCTGGGTGGCTCAATTGGTTAGACGCTGGCCTACTGATTCCAAGGACGCGGGTTCAAATCCGGCCCAGACCTATGGCTTTTAAGTGTGCTTAAAAGCGATAGCTCCATGTCAATAGATTTACTGGCACGTAAAAGAACTCCTGTGGGACGAAATTCCGGCACACTGGCGACTCTGATGTGATCCTGGCAGTTGACAGCGTCGTTAAACAGCAAAATAATAATTAATTTGGATTAAGATTGTGTGCAATACTAATTTGCATTCTTTATTTTGCCGCAAATACTTAAACTGCGTGGGAGACAGTAATCTATGACAACTCATCTATCGCTTATACGAAGCACCACAGCAAAAAACTTTCCTTAACAAAAAGTGTTTGAAATTATATTATCTATCAGTTCCCAAAGTTTGTTGGTCTAATTTTGGGACACCCTGTACTGACGGTGTAATGTGGCGCTTACACTCTACTGAATTGACCTCAATAACTCCATCTCTTCTTAACGACACTGCTATTCCACCAATGAAAGGTGCACCTTTTCATAACGACACTGATAATCACCAATCAAAAGATCTGCATGTAGCAATCAAAACTTCGCGTTCTGTGCACATTGTCACGCAGCTGAAAGCGGAACTATAGATTCCCATATATGAAACAAAGCTACTCAGTTTGTTTAATAATTAATTAGTGTTAATTTGTAAATTCTACTTTTTTAAAGTAGAGAGTCTACTTTTTTTAAAGGTTTATACTCTGTATCATCCTGTCAGGATCAACATAACAATAAAAGTTAAAGGCGTAACTATTGATTTTTGTATGCACAATCGAATAACAAATACAAGACACTGTCAGACACAAGTGATAATAACATTCAGCATAGAGAATAAAACCGTGTTATAAATGTTTTAAATATATGAAATTTGGTGAAAATTGCCAACAATTTTCATTTTTACTTTTTACATTTTTCATTATGCTTATACTTTGTACTTTTACGGCACACTTTAGTTTTCCCAATATCAGCCATTTTTAAAGCTCCAGAAGGGCATTTAAATGTCCCAGTGCGGGTGAGTGTTCCTCGCTAAACTTCATCACTACAGTTTTGAAATGCTTTTCTTTTTTCGTGTTCACTGTCTTACATTTCATCCTCTTGCAGCGAATTTTCCTTCAGAAAGGTTGTGAGTTGGCTGTGCTGGAGTGAATTTGATATATCAAGCTGAAATGCTGCGAATCTGACACAGGTTTTGCTTCCAAACAGAGAAATGCAGTCAGTGTTCTGTAATTCTGTATTCTTGCCAGGTTATTTCAGTGTTCCAGTTATATATAACACATTGTTTAGGTAGTTAAGTTTAAAGTTATGCCTTAGTCAATAGTAAATCAGAAACAAGTAGATATTTTATAAATGTTGTGTATAAATTAGCGAAGGTTTATAGTGTAGAGGTTAGCTAAGAACAATGCGAACACGAAAGGAAAGTTTTCATATTAAGAAACAACAAGTAAACTTAAAATTCTCAAACACTGCTACTGAGGTCAAGAAGAAAGCAACAGAAGGTCCCACATATGGTGCTGGGGAACGTTAAGTTGAATGGATTTAAAGTACAAAACTATACCTATTGTTAAACTTTAAAATCCATTTTTCTCAATTTTTTTCAGAGTTTTTTTACTATTCAATATGCTCCTTGGATCCTAGTTTATAGCTTATTAGCTTGAAATTTTCAGGAGGGCTTCAGAGATTAAAGTGGTAAAATGTATCATGCGCTGGTTTAAAAATATTAAATGATTGAGCTGAAATTAAATATTTTTCATAACTCATACTGAAAAAAATTAAAAATATCAGTAAACTGTATACAAAACATTTTTTCTCTTAAGCTAGTTAAATCTAAGCAATGGCGATATGAAAATTTCTTTATATCTATATACTGAGCTCAAATTAAAAATTTAGACGAGATGCAGTAAACTGTAATTTCATATGAGCATATCAAAAAGTGATTTATCATCAATAAATATATTAATAATTTAAATACTTTGACATAGACCATTCAAATGTTGTGCACACTATATATTTTATGTTCTGAGCGTGTGGAAATAAATTCAAAGCAATCAGAAGAAAACTGGATGTTTTAATTTGTATAGACACATTGCCTTAAACTTGACCGATGGTCGAGCCTAAATAGTCGTATGAAAGTTGAATATAATAACAATTAATACACTCGCATTTAATTTTTGTCATTATGCTCTCGTTGCATAATAATTTTACAGCACTTCTTCTTACTTCCAGATAGTTTGCCTGTTTTATTTCTTATTCTACCTCTTTCTTTCCCACAGATACCTTCTAAAATCCAGAATTTAAATCCCACTTACTTGTAGAAAATGCTTATCAATTGTAACCGGCATTTCCAATGTGAAGGCTGTTAAAAAGTAGTTAGACTGACATTACGTTAACTCACGTTGGCATTAAGGAGTTAAATGGTATTCGCAATCTGTTAATAACTGCATAATGATATTGGGAACTAAAGCTTCCACAAAGTAGTTAAGAATGCAAGGAAAGCCTTGTGAGCAGTGAGGATTCGCGTGTCATTTGTCAAATGAATGAAGAGTGGCTTACATAGGATACACTGGTAGTAAAGAAGAAAAGCAGCGGAAGAAAACATTGAAAAGTTCGTCTAAAGGTAAGGTCAAAACTTTGTAACATACGAGGAACCTTGAAAACAAAGTTATATATGATCATAGCAGGCCAAGAAATTTTATTGAATGATACGATTTAATACAGTGACACCAATACATGCAATACTTTTCTACTGTGTGTCTGACTGTCATGGTAAGGATTCCGGCACGGCAGCCGATAGCGTGCCAGACCCGGGGAGGAAGGATGAGGGTTGAGATGAAAGCACCCCACTGGCGGCCAGAATGCATCGCAGGTGGAACTGCAGCTACGGTGGGTCCCTAACTGGTGCAGTAAGTTCTTCAGCGCGACAGAGCTCCAGGTCACCACAGAAAGCCCACCACTGATCAGTCAGAGCCGGCTGATCAATCAATGCTCCTTGAAGAGCAGCCTACTGACCACAGCGCCTCCCCTCAGCCAAGCACAGCATTTTCTGAGTGCAAGCACCACCCTAGCGCAACCCATCCGCGATCCCGTTGACTCTTACAACCTTGAAAGACCGGATAGAGAGAATGAAAGGAAGTGAAACGGGATATTAAGGTAAATATCCTTTTCAGCATTCGCCTTAGTGAGCCGGGAAAACCCCCGAAAACCCCCAAAGGTCGAACCCGTGATCTCTCCAATGCGGTCCACAGACGTTGCCGCCTGAGTCATTTCGTTCGGCCTGTTACTTTCTCTGCAACGTAAGTAGAGGAAGTATTGCATTCCACCCAAAAATTAATGTCAAAATTTCACCGGAAATATATGTTCTGAGGCCCCCTGAATCCAAAAAAGCATTTTCAGAGAAAGGTCCGTGTGCGTTTGTCTGTGTATCTGTCAGTCTGTGGACAACATAACTCAAAAACGAAAAGTCTATTAAAAACCAAAGTTGGTATTTAAGTTTACTGTCTTTCAAGGATGCGACACAAAGATATTGAAGAAAATTCCTCCACCCTAAACTACCCTTTATAAGGAAACTTTTTCGAAAATTTTGATTTTCCTGAAAATGGTTCAAACGCTTTTGATTAAAATGACATAGGTTTAACATATTTTTATAACAAATAAAAGTATATTTTGAATTTTCTGGTTAAAGATTATGTAGTCCTGTTTACTCTGGATGACTTTTGAATAACTCTCAAACCGTAAACACACAATCTATGTACAAATAAATTGTTTGTACAGTGAACCATTTCGGAGATATTCCTTGTTATTTGCGTCAGTTTCAGAAACTTAAACTTTCATCAATTGCAACATTGTTGTTCATTTTTGTATATGTTAATGCTGCAAAGAGAACAGAATCTAAAAGCTTTAAAAGATTTGACTATCGCACAAAGCCTACTGTATTCTCATATTTCCCTTTTACCTACATGAAAATAAGTAGTAAGATAATTTCTGCCAATGTTTATCTCAACTAACACGAAGAAGATATAGGAATGAGTTTGTAATGTTTAGTACAAGAGTAGAGAAAGTCATGTGAGTGCAACACATCAGATTTTTTTCTGTATTAGCCATTAAAGTCTCTGTAAATTACGGTCTCAACGTTCTACCAATAATAAAATTGTCCAGTTCCCTGATGACCAAAAGCCATAGAGTCATTGTAGAGCCTCCATTTGAACATCAAACCAGATATTCTTTAAGCTTACCAAACTCTCATTCCGCAATTGCTGCGAATTAATTTCATCGACTTTCTGGATATGGTCATTTGTGGTAGCCTTCCTTACCAATCTGCATTACCCACATCTGCGCGGCCTTGCTCAAATTGTTGGCACCATTTTAGAATGCCCGGGCGCGTGCATTTGTCCCATATGCCGTCACAATTTCATGCTGGACTTCTGTGCAATTTAGACTTTTGCCCACAGGAAGGTAATGGTATTGTTCTGCGCACTTCAACTTTGGAAAATGTTTCCAGCTGACGAGCCATTACACTCTCGCACTGATTCACTTATCCGAATCAATGTTGTGCAATGGGCTTGGCATAGGACAACTTGTGTAACTTGCTTTTTAAAGCCTTCTTGTACATTAAGGCCAGTATCTCACACGATGGTTTCTCATTTCCCAAGCCAAAAGCAGAAACAACTGTTTGAATATGTGAAGCCAATATAGATTATTGTTAAAACTGGAAAATCTTCCACAATAAGTAATTTGTGGTTGTTCATATCGGTTATTTAACCCATTCGCATCATTTGACGACCGGACTCGCGTGCACCTTTTTGGCACATGCATCGTATGACGAGCTCAGCTCGCAATGTTGCATTGCTCTATATAACTACATGTATTTTCGGTTCCTTGTCATAAATGTTATTTGTATATGTTTGGAATAGAATGCTGACATGTGATGTTTGTAACTCTCCCAATATGGTCTCACCAACTGCATTTCAGCCAAGGAAAAAAATATTCTTAGTATTAATTTCACTCGCTGTAAAAATAAACCATGAGAATCATGAGAATAATTTGAGAAAACTGGTTCAAGGTATATTAAAGAGTGTTAGTGAAAGTGGTGATTTATCTGAATATGAAACAGAGACCCAAGAAAGTTCTAATGGCGTGATAATGAATT
The DNA here is from genome assembly GCA_030765045.1 of Tenodera sinensis. Classification (NCBI taxonomy): domain Eukaryota; kingdom Metazoa; phylum Arthropoda; class Insecta; order Mantodea; family Mantidae; genus Tenodera; species Tenodera sinensis. The sequence continues at coordinate 114,273,077 of CM060970.1, read as the reverse complement.
TAATGTAGAAAACAGCGAGGAAAATAATTATGAAACGACAGAATGGGTTGGTATTATGACATAAAAATCTGATGTGTTGCACTCACATGACTTTCTCTACTCTTGTACTAACCATTCTTACAAACTCTTATTCCTATATCTTCTTCTTGTTAGTTAAGATAAACATTTGTACAAATAAACCTTATTGCTTATTTCGTTGTAGATACAAGGGGAATATTAGAATACAGTAGGCTTTGTGTGATAGTCAAATCTTTTAAAGCTTTGAGATTCCGTTCTCTTTGCACACTTAACATATAAAAAAGTGAACAGCGATGTTCCATTTCACGAAAGTTTTAAGTTTTCCGAAACTCACACACGTAAAGGAATATCTACGAAATGGTTCACCCTACAAGAAAATGTATCGAGACATAAATTGTGTATTTTAGCAACATCTATATTTTTATGCAGTAAGATTTGCTCTATCTCTAACGGTTTACCAGTTATGCAAAACTCGTCCAGAGTAAATACGACTACAGGGGCTATAGCCAGAAAATACATGATATACACTTCATTTGTCATAAAAATGTCTCAAACATATGACATTTTAATCAAAAGCGTTAGTCATTTTCAAGAAAATCAAAATTTTCGAAAAAGTTTCTATGTAAAGGGTAGTTTAGAGTGGAGTTATTTTTCTTCAAAATCTTCGTGTCGCATCCTTGAAAGACATTAAACTTAAATACGAACTTTGGTTTTCAACAGACTTTTCGTTTTTGAGTTATGCTGTCCACAGACTGACAGAAAGACACAGACACACATACACGGACGTTTTTCTAAAAATGCTTTTTTTTTAATTCAGCGGCCTCAAAAATATATATTTCCGGTGAAATCTTGACTTCGAATTTTTAGGTGGAATACAATACTTCCTCTACTAAACATAGTAGAGAAAGTAAAAATTGCCCTACTGTCAGAAACAAAGAACCAGGCGAAGGAGGGTGTCGAACCCGTGTCTAATCGGCAACCCCCCCCCCCCCCACCGCACCTAATACTCCGGGGACTTTCTTTTCTGTGGTAAACTGTAGCTAGTGCGCTCTCTGGGGTGACCTGGAACTCAGTCGGGCTGAAGAACTACCTGCATCTATTAGAGCTCATATAGCAATTCTACCTGTGATGCGTTCTGGGCGCCTGTAAGGTACTCTCGTCTCTTGGCGCGCGTTAAGCCCCACTTAAGCGGAAATCAATATGACAACACAGCAGGACTCCAATTGGTTGCCGGTCTGGAGGCACTCAAGGACAAACTCCCTCCCATTTGAAAAGCACACTATACGCATAGTGAAGCGTAGGGGGTGGGCCCCTACACTCCTACCCCTCTCGCAGCAACTTCCTAGTTTGAGGCATCTGTAGTTTAATTCTATATCATGTGGTTGGCAATTCGCTTCAAGTAGCTTAATTATTAACTACAATTGAATTTGTACCAATTTAATTGGTTCTGCTTATTCCCACGCCCACCCACGCATACCCGAAAAGAAAGGTTGTACAGTTTGCCACTGTAGCAGCGGGCACCAGAAGAGTTATCAAACACGGAAATACAAGTAGTATCTACACATAACTGAGACTCCATCAAATTACAGCCGTTTCGTTTATCGATCACAGAGACGATTAAGCGAGAAGCTCCCAACGATAATTTGTTTTAAACAAGAAGTGACTTGTAACCGTTATTTCCATAGCGATCTCCTACTGCTGTTGCTCCACTCACCCTTCTTTCCCTTCGCCTACAAGCTCAACTTTGTTGCTGCATTTTAACACACGCTTTCACATCGCTTATTAGATTTCTAATGCATCCCGGCAACGCTGTCCTCCAATTTCCTTGCTATGAGTGAACTTCGTGTTTAAATGCTACTCTAGGAGAATTGATTACAATCAGTTCATGGAATCTATGACAAATCATCCCAACTAAGGGAAGATTAAAACCCTATCTCGTGTAACGGGTTTTAATAATTTGGTGGAATATGCCGGTTCTCGTTGATTGCATAGCATTGTAATTAGCTTTGTGTATATTAGAACGGCCATACTGGGTTGCAAACACCACGGTAGGGTTTTAAAATAAATAAATGAGCCCGTTAGATCACTGTCGAGCAAGGGCCTCCTAACACCTATGGTAGGGTTAGCTCAATGGTACTCGCAGAGTGAGCTAGTATATGTGACTTAACATACTGCACTATCGATCACTATGCTTTTATCCTCTCCCACATTTCCTTCCACTTCACTCTGTCTCTCGCCATTCTCATCCACTGCACACCCATCACTGCATTATATGCTTGCGACCATCTCTTCCGTGGGCGTCCTCTGTTCCTTTTCCTTCGTCTTGGGCTCTATACCGTTGTCGCATAGGCCCAATTATCCGGGTACATTCTGGTCACGTGGCCTACCCAATTCCATTTGCACCTTCTAGCATTGGTGATCGCGGACTCTAATCCACTCCTCCGTCTCAGCTCTTGTCCCTGACGCTAATACCTAATAGTCTTCTTTCCATTTTTCTCTGGCTCACTTGTATCGTCTGGATCTGTGCACTGGTGAATGTCCAGGTTTAGCTTCCGTACAAGAGAACCGGGATGACACAGACTTGCAGGATATCCAATCTTATGTTGAGATTCGTATGTTTATCTAGTAGAATAAATTTCATAATTCCAAACTTACTCCAATCTAGTCTAATTGTCATTTTTATTTCTATGCTGCTATTTTCAGTTAGACTGACTGTCCTAGGTAAATGTATTCCCCACAGTATTCTATCGGCTCCCCGTATACTATAATTGGTGATTGTAAAATGACGAAACCTAATTCAGGTCAAGTATCCAGAACATCATTATGCTAATCAAGCAGGCAGTAGCTTTATTAACATGGGCGATTTACATCCCTGTCTGTTGCGTCGTCCTCATCGGCCGAGTGGTTAGACCATTCGACTCTCACCAAAGTGGCCCGGAATCGATCTCAGGCGACCGCATGTGGGATTTTTGGTGGACAAAGTGGCGCAGGGGCGGGCTTCCTCCGGGTTCTCCGGTTTCCCCCGCCATCTCATTCCACCGGTGATCCATCTTCATTCCATATATCATCCGTGTCACTGCCTGCGGTGCCCAATGTAGTAAAAGTGGGCGTTAAATACTACAAAAAATCTCTGAGTACCTCATACATAAACCTTCATACGGAGAAGAGCAATAAGTTTAGTTTGTAGAAAAGTTATTTCTAAAAGGATCGAGACCCAGTTGCCTAGAATCACCAGGAAGAAAGATTACATTCTGATAACCAGGGAACAACTTAAAATGTTGAATGAGTATTTAACTAACAATATGATTATGAACATCTATTATAAACAGAAATTAATGTGGAAAGTGAAGAAAGTTATAATCCATGTATAAGGCAGTTTCGTTTATACCGCATTTTTAACTTCAATGGTGATATCGACGACTTTTCCTTTGGAACATACAGGATGGAAGTGAAATAATCCGCCAGACTTTAACAGCGAATTTCTCATGTTGTGAATAACAAAAAAGTCTAATACCAAAATGTTGAAAAGTTTGTAGTTTTCTAGAAAAAATATTTTTATTAAAAAAATTTATCATCGCCTGGCTGAATTATTGATTGAAGGTTCTTTATTTATGGCTATATTCGTAGAAAATTGAATAACTGGCAATTTTTCCTTTGCCGTATTTAAATAGATTCAACGGTTTTTGTGTAAATTAAATTTAAAGGAACCCACAATTTGTTGCCTTTTTGTTGCAATAAATTTTGGGTTTTTAAAATTCTAAATTCCAGTTCTTTTCTGTTTCATTAGCAACAAAGGTTCATTTAAGATGTTACCTGCCTGAAAGGGCTCAAGAGGAAGGTCCCGTGTTGTAAAACGATTATTAGGGTTCCTCAAAGGAGGCGGCCAAACTGTACACGCGTTGACTAAACAAACACTACTATGCATTCGGTACCCTGAATATACTGCCCATCACATATGCACATAAACGGAAGCCATACACCTGGGACAGTGGATGGTGAACTTTTAAATTGAGTGTGCAAAATTATAAATAATATTATGATGTTGCAGACACCAACTGTTACAGCCAGTTAGGCCATGAGATTGTTGGGTCAGGAAAGTAATGAAAAGCAGTATTTTCAACAATGAGGGTACAGCAAGACCAAAGTCCTTCTAAACGCAGGAGCTTGCAATAAGAATTGTCCAAGAAGAGAAAACGAGCTACTTATACGTGGAATAACGTGTACTTATTTGCCCTTCGCTTATCACCATCACGGGTTCGATCCCAGAGGCCCTCATGTGGTATTCGTAGTGGACGAAGCGGAGTCTAGGTGGGTTTTCTCCGGGTTCTCTGGTTTCACCCACCACTCACTTCAACTGCTCCATCATCACCTTTTCATTCACTCGTTCTTCCTCACTCTCATACCTGGTGCTTGGCTGAGTACCTGCTTCCAGGTCATCACCCTGTCGGTCCATGGTTCGTCTGCTCCCCAACAAGCATCTGACCCTAGCCACAGGCTTGTATGTCCTAAGGGTGCAAGTCCTCCATGTGGGGAGGGTAATCAAAAGAAGAAGTGTTAATTTGCGACGTTTACGTTACACTCAAATCTGCTGGCCGTGCGCGCAGCAAGTACGTTGAAAGGTTTCTAAGCTCTATACCGATGTGTTCCATTTGAGTTGCTCCCCAGTGTGTAACGGCGAACTCGCCGCCTTACGTGAGTAAACCTGCAACACGCCGAACAGCTCTGCTCTGGGATAAGCTGCCGTCACGGCGCGGTGAGTACTGGCGGAGACCTGTGACGGGGAATGAGTGAGGTTGCTATGACCTTTGCCCAGTGACGTATTAGCTACCATCCTTCCCCACCCTCCCTCTATAGCCGTGCTCCGCGCAATTCTGCTTCGTACTCCCGTGTACTCACTCAAATTCGCGGATTTGGAACACCCTGCTCTATACCACCTGCAAGAAAATTTATATTGTGATCATAAATAAATTAGAAACTTTGTTTACGTGTTAGTAAACTAGATAAAATTGGTGCCAGTTTAGAGCCATGAAAATCGTTAAACAAATTAGCATGAATAGCCACAACAGCCGATATTGGATTTCAGAAAATTCTGTGCTACTTCACGAAGCACTCGTGCTATCGCATGATGTGAAAATTGGAGTGTGGTATGCAATCAGTACCAAAACACCAATCCTTTGAAGAGCAATATCGGAGGCTAATTATAGGGCAATTTTACGATCGCTTGACAGAAGAAGAAAAATCCTATGATTGGTTACAACAATATTCTGCAACAGCACGACAGCCCATCCTTGCCAAGGCAACCGCCCGACCACTGCGTCCCCACCTCTGCCCACACAGGCGTCATAACTAGGGTGCAGCTGGAGGTGGAACGTGGTCAGCGCCTCGCTCCCTTCCTACCGCTAACATCACATACAGCTAAATGAGGTGTTTCACGACAGAACCATAAGTGCTGATTCGTTGTCCCCCTCGTTCCCCCAGCCTTAGTTCCAATGTTTATTTATTCATTGAAAGACAGAGTGTATCGTTCTAACTCTAGTACACTACACGAGTTTACTGATAACATCATGCAAGAAATCACCGGCAAGCTTAGGCGAGTGAGCAACATTTTTACGAGCCTGTTTTGAGAGCAGAAAGTCAACATTTCCAGGGGGGAATGCGCACGCGAATTATAGATGTTATTACTGGAGTACTAGAGGAAGAAAATCAAGTTAAGACAAACATAAAAAGCAATCGACCGTGACAGGACTCGAACCTGCAATCTTCGGATCCGAAGTCCGACGCCTTATCCATTAGGCCACACGGTCACGTTCAACAAAGGCACCACGGTACCCAATACATTCTCGCAGGGAAGGAAAGATAAGAGTCTGAGACAGGGAGAATCAGATATATACCACATTTTTACTTTCTCTACTGATAAGTAGGGGAAGTATTGTATTCCACCCAAAAATTCGATGTCGAGATTTCACCGGAAATATATATTTTGAGACCCCCTGAATCCAAAGAAAAGCAAACTCTGTCTGTTAGCCTGTGGACACCACAACTCAAAATGAAAGGTAGGTTAAAAGCCAAAGTTGGAATTTAAGTTTAATGTCTTTCAAGGATGCGACACGAAGATTTTGAAGAAAATAGCCCCACCCTAAGCTACCCTTTACATGGAACATTTTTCAAAAATTTTTATTTTCTTGAAAATGGCTGTAACGATTTTGATTAAAATGCCATATGTTTGAGATATTTGTATGACAAATGAAATGTATATTTTGAATTTTCTGGCTATATGCCCTGTAGTCGCATTTGCTCTAGACGACTTTTGCATAACTGGTAAACCGTTAGAGATAGACCAAATCATAATATACAAAAAATGTAGATCTTGCTAAAATACACAATTTATGTCCAAATAAATTTTCTTGTAGGGTGGACCATTTCGGAGATATTCCTTATGTGTGTGGGTTTCGGAAAATGTGAAAACTTTCGTTCATTTTTTTATATGTTAAGTGTGCAAAAAGAACGGAATCTCAAAGCTTTAAAATATTTGACTATCGCTTAAAGCCTTCTGTATTCTAATATTCCCCTTGCACCTACAAGGAAATAAGCAATAAGATAATTTGTACAAATGTTTATCTTAACTAACACGAAGAAGATATAGAAATAAGAGTTTGTAAGAATGGTTAGTACAAGAGTAGAGAAAGGCATGTGAGTGCAACACGTCAGATTTTTTCTTTTCCTTTCGAGTATCTGGCCCCTACCAAATGGTAACTTTCTCTGAGTCTCCTTAGGTGGGTCAAATTCTCCCCAGTTCTGCTAAAGGGAAACTTTCTCTGAGCAGCCCATTAGTGGGACCGGGCCATCAAGCTTGTAATCGCTAGGGACTTCTGCGCGTCTGTGTCAGACGGCCTACTTGCGACCTATAGCCACCTACGGTACCTTTACCTCATCCGTTCCTAAACCGCTTGCCCGATCACTTCGAAATTCGACACTTGTGTATTTTTTCATGGAGAAGGTTTTAATGCCATCCATTTACTATGCTACGTATTACTTCACATGGATTTCTCTACACGCTTTTCTTTTATGTAATATATGCGCATGTTTTCTCTACTCGCCCTTCAACATACAATTCATATAATTTCTATATGATTGAAATACAAATGTAATGTATTACATTCACGTGGTTTTCTCTACTCACTGTACTTTTACGAAGCGCAGTTCTTTCTCTACTCTCTTTTCTACAAACAATTGAAACAATTTTCAATATGACTGAAATAGAAATGCAACGTATTACGCACTGCTTTCTGTACTCGTTTTTCTTCCTGTAGTATTTGTGAGTGTCTTCCCCGTGTTTTTATTTATTTTGTTTACCTTTTGTTCTTTATAGTAGGTATCCTAAGAGTTGAAATCTTCGTTTAAGTGCATTAATATTCTTTTAGAAGTCTCCGAATAAACACAAGACCATTGGGAAGGTCCAACCTTGTAGGAATAAATCGTTAAACCAAGGGCAACCCGGGTACTTAGCTAGTTACTACATAAAAGATGCCATTGCAGCAGTTATAATGTCTTATTATGTTTTGTCATAATTAAAATTCACGAAATTTACTATATTCGCCTGGAATCTAAATGATACGAACATGCCGCTATTCTGGTGTTAACAAAAGGAAGAGAAAAATAAGATTTGACTTTATCACTGTCAAGCAGCACAGCACAAGTGGAATGTCAGAAAGCCAGCGTTCCAGGAAGTAAACAATCGGAGCTGTGTGATTATATGAATATTCAACACGGGGGTTTCCTTCAACTTGGTGCGTGTGCGTCACCAGGGAAACTAGATGCTAACGGCCAGCAAACAGCTTATCATTAAACACGACACTGTGTACATTCAGCATAATACGGAGGCACCACAAGCTAGCATGATAAAATGGGAAGAAATGATTTGATACGTGTGTAAATTAAAAGGAATGTGAACTACAAGAGTGAATGAGTTTATAACGGAAGAACTGGTGAAGACGGTTCGACAGATGATGACAGTGTGATGGTCAAAAATTAAATAAATAAATGAATAAGTGAATGAATGAATGAGTGAACGAAGGAACGAAGGAACGAACAAACAAACAAAAACAAACAAACAAATATAGTAGTAAGTAAGTAAACAAATAAATAAACATATAAACAAGTAACTAAATAAAAAATCTGATGTGCTGCACTCACATGACTTTCTCTACTCTTGTACTAACCATTCTTACAAACTCTTATTCCTATATCTTCTCATGTTAGTTGAGATAAACATTTGTACAAATTATCTTATTGCTTATTTCCTTGTAGGTGCAAAGGGAATGTTAGAATATAGTAGGCATTGTGTGATAGTCAAATGTTTGAGATTCTGTTGTCTTTGCACACTTCACATATAAAAAAATGAACAACGATGACCCATTTCATGAAAGTTCCAAGTTTTCCGAAACTCACACACATAACAAGGTATATCTCCGAAATGGTTCACCCTACAAGAAAATTTATTGATACATAAATTGTGTATTTTAGCAAGATCTACATTTTTTGTATAGTATAATTTGGTCTATCTCTAACGGTTTACCAGTTATGCAAAAGTCGTCCAGAGTAAATACGACTACTGGGGCTATAGCCAGAAAATTCAAGATATACATTTCATTTGTCATAAAAATCTCTCAAACATATGACATTTTAATCAAAATCGTTAGACCCATTTTCAAGAAAATCAAAATTTTCGAAAAATTTTCCATGTAAAGGGTAGTTTAGGGTGGAGCTATTTTCTTCAAAATCTTCGTGTCACATCCTTGAACGACATTAAACTTAAATACCATCTTTGGTTTTTAACCGACTTTTTGTTTTTGAGCTATGCTGTCCACAGACTGACAGACTGACAGACTGACAGACTGACAGACACACAGACGCACAGACACACACACGGACCTTTTTCTAAAAATGCTTTTTTTGGATTCAAAGGGCCTCAAAACATATATTTCCGGTGAAATCTCGACATTGAATTTTTGGGTGGAATACAATACTTCCCCTACTTACCAGTAGAGAAAGTAATAAAAAAGAGGTAAGTAAGTAAAAAAATAAATTAATAAATAGATAAAGAAATAAATGAGAGTGAGTGAGTGAGTGAGTGAGTGAGTGAGTGAGTGAGTGAGTGAGTGAGTGAGTGAGTGAGTGAGTGAGTGAGTGAGTGAGTGAATAAATGGATAGATAGACAGACAGACAGAGAGAGACACAGACAGATAATATATATAAACAAATAAATAAGTAAGTAGATAAGTATGTATGCAAGTAAATAACTAATAAATAAATATTTTGTTTGTTAGGTCCAAACTGGTACACCTAAAAATTGTAGCACATAAGGAACTCCCAGATCTTCTGGACCCATATCAATTATGAGGTTGTTTTGGTAGGAAAGAAAACTATTGTGTGGAACGTAACTACAAAACATTTGGGAAGGACTTATTATTACTAATTTAAAATTATGTTCATTGCTGCTGATCATCCGTTACAGAAGTTATACAACAGGACAGTGAGGTGCATAAGCACAGAATCTGAAAACTGTGATGTGTTGCACTCACTGGACTTTCTCTACTCTTGTAAAACTGTTCTTGCTATTCCTATTCCTTTATTCTCATTGTGTTAGTTGAGCTAAACATTTGCAGAAATTATCTTATTACTTATTTCCTTGTAGGTGCAAGGGGAATATGGGAATACAGTAGGCTTTGGGCGATACTCAAGTCTTTTAAACCTTTCAAATTCCGTTCTCTTTGCACACTTAACATATAAGAACTTTAATAACGATATTCCATTTGACAGAAGTATAAGTTCTCCAAAACTCACACAAATAACAAGGCATATCTCCCAAATGGTTCACTCTACAAAAAATTTATTTGGACATAAATTTATTTTAGCAAGATCTACATTTTTTGTATAGTAAGATTTGGTCTATCTCTAACGGTTTGCCAGTTATGCAAAAGTCATCCAGAGTAAGTACGACTACAGGGGCTATAGCCAGAAAATTCAAGATATACATTTCATTTGTCATAAAAATATCTCAAACATATGACATTTTAGTGAAAATATTTAGAGCTATTTTCAAGAAAATCAAACTTTTCGAAAATTTTTCCATGTAAAGGGTAGTTTAGGGTGGAGTTATTTTCTTAAAAATCTTCGTGTCGCATCGTTGAAAGACATTAAACTGAAATATTAACTTTGGTTTTTAACCGACTTTCGTTTTTGAGTTATGCTGTCCACAGACAGACACACACACACACACACGCGCGCGCACACACACACACACACACACACACATTTTTCTAAAAATGCTTTTTCTTTATTCAGAGGGCCTCAAAACATATATTTCCGGTGAAATCGCGACATCGAATTGTTGGGTCCAATACAATACTTCCTCTACTTGCTTGTATATCACTACTAATATAAAATTATCACGAATATATCTCAGTTTATCCTATTCTCGCGAAATTATGAGGCACCATTAATAAATACAACTATGGTGCTTTTGGTCTTTGATTTTGCAGCAGCGTCTGACAGAATCAACCATGATCATTTATTGGAAAATTCTGAAGCAATTCGGATTTCCCCTGGCATTTGAAACTCTCATGCAAGCTTTTCTATGGAAATACTCATTCGTATATCCAAATAAATGGATTCTCTGCAATTACTGCTCATTGCCCGTTTCAGTGATTATGTATCCTTGATGAACAGAACCACGATTACAGTAATGAATATGCCACTCTCGCGGAACACAAATCTCTTCAAGTTTCCAGGAACTCTTGCATTAATGGAATAGCAAAACGCGATGAAAACATTTAAAAACCACAGCAAAACTTGCATTGAACAACAAATCAATGTATCGATTGTTCACACGTACATTACCTAATGAATCCATTCTTAACAGATTTAAATCTCGTGCGACAAATTGCACAAAATCGCTACATACTCGCAAAACTGATATACTGTGCAGACAATATTACTAGCACCGAGCGAGGTGGCTCTGCGGTAGCGCGCTAACTTCACATTTGGTACATTTCAGGTCCATATCCCTTGGGCCGACCAATTTGACTGGGATTTTTTCCTAGTTTCCCTCAGTGCCAAGGTGAATAGTGAATTGGATATTTAATAACACGACCCAGAGTGTCACCTTAAGTCTAAAAAGTCGGATGTGTTGCACTCACATGACTTTCTCTACTCTTGTACTAACCATTCTTACAAACTCTTATTCCCATATCTTCTTCGTGTTAGTTGAGATAAACATTTGTACAAATTATATTATTGCTTATTTCCTTGTACGTACAAGGGGAATGTTAGAATACAGTAGGCTTTGTGCGATAGTCAAATGTTTTAAAGCTTTGAGATTCTGTTGCCTTTGCACACTTAACATATGAAAAAATGAACAACGATATTCCATTTCACGAAAGTTTTGTTTTCCAAAACTCACACACATAGCAAAGAATATCTCCGAAATGGTTCACCCTACAAAAAAATTTATTGAGACATAAATTGTGTATTTTAGCAAGATCTGCATTTTCGTACAGTATGATTTGGTCTATCTCTTACGGTTTACCAGTTATGCAAAAGTCGTCTTGAGTAAATGTGACTACAGGGGCTATAGCCAGAAAATTCAAGATATACATTTCATTTGTCATACAAATATCTCAAACATATGGCATTTTAATCAAAATCGTTAGAGCTATTTTCAAGAAAATCAAAATTTTCGAAAAATTTTCCATGTAAAGCGTAGTTTAGGGTGGGGCTATTTTCTTCAAAATCTTCGTGTCGCATCCTTGAAAGACTTTAAACTTAAATACCAACTTTGGTTTTTAACCGACTTTTCGTTTTTGAGTTATGTTGTCCTCAGAAACACACATACGGACCTTTTTCTAAAAATGCTTCTTTTTTTTTTTTTTTTTGATTCAGGGGTCCTCAAAACATATTTCCGGTGAAATCTTGACAGCAAATTTTGGGGTGGAATACAATACTTCCCCTACTTAACAGTAGAGCAATTAAAAATGAATAACGATATTTCATTTCACGAAAGTTTTGTTTTCCGAAACACACAAATAACAAGGAATATCTTCGAAATGTTTCACCCTACAAGAAAATTTATTGAGATATAAATTGTGTATTTTAGCAAGATCTACATTTTTTGTACAATATGGTGCTCTCTAAAAAGCGGTTACTATTACTGCTATTGCTCTCTTCAATATTTATTTAGTGAAAAATATTGGAGAGCAAGAGGATTAATGACTTCATTGTCAGAAATCCAGCATTAGCTAACAACAACATTTTTTGTACAGTATGATTTGATCTATCTCTAATGGTTTACCAGTTATGCAAAAGTCGTCCAGAGTAAATACGACTACAGGGGCTATAGCCAGAAAATTCAAAATATACATTTCATGTGCCATTAAAATATATCAAACAAATGACGTTTTAATCAAAATCGTTTGAGCCATTTTCGAGAAAATCAAAATGTTCGAAAAATTTTCCATGTAAAGGGTAGTTTAGGGTGGGACTATTTTCTTCAAAATCTTCATGTCGCATCCTTGAAAGAGATTAAACTTAAATACATTTGGCTTTTAATCGACTTTTCGTTTTTGAGTTATGCTGTCCACAGATTGACACACAGACACACACACGGACCTTTTTCTAAAAATGCTTTTTTAGATTCAGGGGGTCTCAAAACATATATTTCCGGTGAAATCTCGACATCGAATTTTTGGATGGAATGCAATACTTCCCCTACGTAGAGAAAGTAAAAACAGATGGTAATAGTAAATGATGTGTCACCTATTCGCAGTTAATGTGAGCAGATAGACTGGTTGGCACCCTAATGCCATCTGCCGTCACGGAGGCAGAGGTACAGTTGCCCAGCTCTACTCTCTCTATGGACTCGTGACGATGGTATGGTACAGGGATGAGACCTTGAAGGCTAATTGTCCACCACACACTGATCCACGAGTGTCTCTTAACCGATCCGTCGCGATATGACTATGCAGTTAAAGCGACGTAAAAGAAGTAGGAAAAAAGCTGGTATGTTGCACTCACATGACTTTCTCTACTCTTGTACTAACCATTCTTTCAAACTCCTATTCCTATATATTCTTCGTGTTGACAGCATAACTGAATAACTAACAGTCGGTTAAAAACCAAAGTTGGTATTTAAGTTTGTCTTTCAAGGATAGGACACGAAGATTTTGAAGAAAATTTCTCCACCCTGAACTACCCTTTACATGAAACATTTTTTAAAAATGTTGAATTCTCGAAATAACGATTTTGATTAAAATCCGTATGTTTAAGATATTTTTATGATAAATTAAATTTATATATTGAATTTTCTGGCTATAGCCCATGAAGTATTATTTACTCTGCATGATCTTTGCATAACGGTAAACCGTAAGAGATAGACCAAATCTTACTATACACAAAAGTAGGCCCTGCTAAAACACTCAATTTATGTCTGAATAAATTTTTTTGTAGAGTGAAGCATTTCGGAGATATTCCTTATTATTTTTATAAGTTTTGGAGAACTCATACTTTTGTCAAATGGAACATCGTTTTTCATTTGTTTGTATGCTAACAGTGCAAAGAGAACGGAATTTGAAAGCTTTAAAACATTTGACTATCGCCCAAGCCTGCCGTGTTCTCATATTTCCCTTACACCCACAAGGAAATAATCAAAGGAAGTAAGCAATAAGATATTTTCTGTAAATGTTTATCTCAACTAACATGAAGATATAGGAATTAGTTTGTAAGAATGGTTAGTACAAGAGTAGAGAAAGTCATGTGAGTGCAACACATCAGATTTTTTCACATTGGATACGGTAGCTTGTCGAAATTGGAAACATGTATCAGTGCTAAAAATATTGGTAAAAAGTTAATTACAAAATGAGTAGGATATAATATTGCAGTGTGATACTATGTTCTGAAAGCAATACCGTTTGCGCAAGGCTCTCCGAACTCCACCGAGGTTAGCGACCGGGTTGTGACGTCATCGCTTAGTGTGACGTGCGTAGTCCGACCTTGTGCATTGATGGTAGATCAGGCATCGGCAAATATGTACTCAATGAGGCCTCGCAACTATGACGTGTCAGGGGCAGCGCTTATTCTGTCTCCCCCTCCCCCTCCCTCGCAGCCTTAACTGGCACTGCATACACACCGATCAAGGGCGAACTGTGCTCTCGTATTTACCTGTACTTCTAAACATGTCTGTCAAAGTGTAATTTAATACTAAGACTTAAAGATAAATGTCTGCGCTTTAGAGCGCATGTAATTATTCATGGTCTATTAAATTTGATATCTGGAATAGCAGTTTGATTATTTCTTCTCTCATCATGTTCGTTGTGCTCTGAAGTTCAAAAAGGCACTCATCAATGGAACATCAAGCGGCATTATGATACATGTCATAAGATCACCGTACAATTATAGACAAGCATGTATTCATAAATTTATACCACGATTTAAAGTAGCATAACACTAACGTAATGTCGTTTGTTCATTTTTTTTTTTTTTTTTTTTTTTTTTTTTTTTTTTTTTCAGATCTAGATCGGACGAACCAACTGCAACAGCTCAAAGAGCAATATTCAGATAATTCGCCTAATATTAATTCAAATAGTACAACTGATAAACAACTTCACGCCAGCTATGCTGTTGCTTTGGAGATTGCTCAGTCACTGAGGTGTTTTAGTGATGGAGATTTCATAAAACATGTGAGAGTAAAGTTGCCAACATAATTTTCCCTGAACAATATGATATTTTTAGTAATATTGCATTATCACCACGAACCATACTGAGAAGGATACATAAAATAGCAGAAATAACCGAAAAAAGGCTACAAACCGAGGTCCAGGAATTTGTAGCCGTTTCTCTCGCGTTGAATGAAAGCACTGACAACGTTGACACAGCACAATTATTGGTAATTTTCACTCGTGGAGTCACTAACAACCTTTCGATACAGGAATATATGCTTGAAGTCATTCCACTTAGGGAACATACAAAGGACAGAATTATCTCAAGCATTTAAGAAATATGTAGAAGGAAAGAAACTGAATCAAAAAAATCTTTATCGCGATTAACAGGTGTTAATTTGCATGCTATCCTGAGAGTGGCTACTTGTGATATATCACTAGATTTTCATGATACATTGCAAATAGAAGTGAATTGAAATATATTGTTCAAATATCTAGGCCTACCTAAAGTATTGTAGACCACTCGTAGCTGGATTCAAGTATGTGTACTATTTCTTATTGTACTCTGTAGCGAGCGAGTCCAGCACTGACACTGAACGAGGGTCAATGCCATCCCCTGTTCTACATTACGTCATGTGCATTGCGGGTTGCATGTTGAGACGTCATACTCACCCCTCATTGAGTACATCTTTGCCGATCCCTGTGGTAGATGTATATAATTGGTTAGAGCTTTATTTTCGCATACTTTTATTTCAATGTCACGGGTGAGGTTTTAAAAAGGCATAGACGGTTAATGTGCCTTTCTGGATGCATTCTTTTCAGAAATACCTAATGATTGTTTGTGGGTGTCGAAATTTGTGGATCAAATGCTTATTATTGAGCAGCATGCCCAGCTATTATAAGCTGGCCTGCGCAAGTTTTTTAAATCGTAACAAACCTAAAGTTTATATTGAAAATCTAAAACGTGTCATTCATTAATGATTAGTTTTCAACTGTGGTTTTCTGAAGTTACGTGTGAAGCACAGTAATGCATGTCTCATTTGTAACGAAGCATTAAGTCAAACATTTGGCTTGAAATGTTTGGTAAGTGTAGGTCGTTTGTACCTGGCCGTGTACGCGAAACAACGAAGTATTGGCGCATGCGCGGATCGGCTAGTCGAAGCGATGGAGGGGTAATTGCTGTAGCAACGCAGTTATTTTAATAGTTCAATCCATGAAAATTTCTACGTATTTATTAATTCATTCTGAATGACTTTTGTACAACCGGTAAACTGTAAGAGATGCACAAGATATCCTACCAATATCTATTTGCGTGACAGAATTTCAGGCATTAGCAGTATGATAAGCAATGAACTGCTATTACTCGGGAGCTATCTTATTTGCTTGCAAATGGGTTCTTGTGGTAAGATAAGAAGTTCAAAGGAGCAACCATTTTGAATGTGGTACAGTCTTTTAGCTCGACATACGAAACAAAGTCAAGGTCTTAATATTTCCGGATGTATACCATAAACAGCCGAAACTGCCGATGGAATGGAATCTTTTCAGGCAAACTTGTACGTGCCTGCTATTTGCAACCGAATAAAGAGAACCAAGTTAAATATTTATTGCCGAATTAAAAAAAAAAAAAAACGGTAGCTAGTCTCCAATGAGGGGAAAAAAAGAGTTAGTAAAAACCCATCACAGATTGATAATGAAAAATACTTTAAAAAATATTATGTAGTCCCAATCTTCCATTGCCGTCAATATGCGCCAGGACTTACTTTTTTCCTTACACTGGATGTGAAATCTGATGTGGGTACCCAGCGAATTCTCATTGCGCATGCGCCAGGACTTCCAAAATATTTCCCGAGCTGGTTGTGAAGTCTAGTGTCAGTACCTAGCGAATTCTCATTGCGCATGCATAATGGTTCAACATGTAATACGTAGAAGTGCTTTATTCCAACCAAAACTTTCATACCAAGTTTTCAACTCAAATAAATGTAATACCTACAAACCAATAAATTGAATATCTGGGAGGTAGTTAACTCTACCCAAAAAGTATTTGATATAAAATGTGTACTTTAACGAGACCTACACTTTTTCTGCAGTAATATTTCGTGCATCTGTTCCAACTCGGCAATAAGTCATTTAGAATAAAGAGCATTTCAGAGACTATTCACAGAAAAGTCAACATATACATTCACTTGCGCTGAAAATGTCTTAAACTTATGGCATGATAATTAAAATTGTTAGACATTTTTGAGAAAATGAACATTTTGAAACAAGTTCCACGTAAAGGGCAACCTGAGGCAGGGGATTATTTTGAAAAGCTTCGTGTCGCATTCTGGGAAGATGCAAAATTATATACCAAGTCCGGTATTTAACCAACGTTTTGTTAATGTGTTATATTGATCACCCCATCCACACACGGACTTTCTTTTTCCTTCGAAAAATACCTTTTACATTCAGAAATTATCATAACGTATATTTTGAATGAAATCTCGATGTCGAAACTGTTTATTTACTCAGGGGAGTTCATAACGTGTATTTCCACCCGAATGCCAGTCATGCATACGTTGCTGTACGTATTTAAGCTGTTGAATAACAGTTATAATACTAACATATCACTACCCAAATTACTAATACACGCATAAATACACGATTGCTGAACTAGTTACGTTTATGAAACGTTGCATGCAAGGCATGCATCTTAGGTTGGCAATTACCCCTCCATCGCTTCGACTAGCTGATCCGCGCATGCACCAATACTTCGTTGTTTCGCGTACACGGCCAGGTACAAACGACCTACACTTACCCTAAATACTTTTGAGAAAGCAAATAAATCAGTAAGGTTTTATTTTATTGCATGAAAATTGTGATGATATCGAGAAACATTTATTAATTAGCATACAGTTATCAGATGTTCTTATGTTTTGCACTGTAATTCGGCACGAGAAAATATAGGTTATGTTTCACTAATATTGTAGCCACTATTACCTTTTATTAAATACGCACCAAAGTCATCTGAAACGCGCATTTCTTAAAAGAGGTTAAAAGTAGCACATGTATGATTTCAACGACTTGACAATAAAAAACATAAGAAGTATAAAAGACAAAAATGTTATTTGTTTGACTTACATCATAATTATACTCGCAACCATACTTCCCCGAGATATCGTTGACAGTTCGTCGCCACGTAAAATCCTTTTTCCCCTGATTTCAGGTTGTTTTTTTGGCACATGAATAGTTTTCTGGAGGTGTGCAATGTATAGATGGCTGCACAGAAAAAGTATACGCGAATTACGGCCGTTCCTCCTTCAACATCTGGTCAGAATACACGTTCATCCCGAAACGAACATGTTCTGCTACATATGTTACACAAAAACTGCTCTAAGTGGACCATATATTGAAATAAAACAGAGATAAACACGTTCAGTAACCGTTTCACATCACGGAACTTGTTTGAATCTTTCTACTAGAAGCGCCAAAATCGGCGGTGACATCTAACCAATAAGGATACGTTATTGTCTCACGTGGCTTCTTGGCAGATTAAAGTGTAAATATTAGCAGCCCCTCACCGCGCAATTGCAATACATTTGTTACGCTTAAGGTTATGGTGTTGCACTTTTAATGTCAAAACCAAACTTTTATTTTTTATCTTATTTACTTAAAGTCGTTTAGAGAAATTGAGTGCATTTATCTTAGTAGTGAACCACATATATCAAAAGATTTTTCACTAATTCTTGAAGAAAGAGAAACATACATAGGTACCACAAAACAAATATTCTTTACATTTACTAGTCAATAATTTATGAATACGAATTAGGCTGTAAAACAATAGGAGCAAACACTTAACAGCATAAATACCTAATCATGGTTAATGGGCATGTTTATTTAATAAATCTTTTTAACAGGTATCTCACAATTTAAACTAATGTTTCCACCCAAAGGAGGATCCATACATCAATTATCTCATGTTTGAACATCTAGAAAGATAAAATGCTCTATATTGATTGCATTTGGCCCATCAGAGGAAGGTTTGCTTTTCACAAAAAAATTCAATGAGATTTCAGTGGAAATAGTTATGTGTATTGGAGCCCCCAGGAACCCAAAGGAAGCATTTTTAGAAAAATTGTGTATGGGTGTGTGTGGTTCTCTTAATTTTGATTAAAGTACCATATGTTAAAGATAGTTTCAGGACAAATGAAATACATTTTCATAACAAATAAAATGTATATCTTGAATTTGCCAGCAATAACCTCTAAAGTACTCTTCGTTCTGCACAACTTTTGTATAAATGGTAATGGAATATTGTGTAATCTTACTACATAAAAAATGTATATCTCATTGGAGCAAAATTAAGTTCTTTTTTCTTTAGGATATTTCTTGTTATTGGTTTGCATTTTGAAATAATTATACTTATTCTTAAATGGGGCTCTTTTTGTCATGCTAAGAGAATGAAATTTCAAAGCTATCAGCAACTAGCTCTTAAAAGATTTGAGTATAATTTAAACCTACTATATTCCAATATTTCTATTGTAACTACAAGGAAATATGTAATAGAACATATAAAATTGATGGAGGAAATCTTGTTAATTTAATACATCACATTTTTAAAATGTGTTAGCTTTTCCCCAAAGGAATCCTACATCTGCCTCTCGTTATTTCTTGAATAATAGGAAATTCTGAAGTAGTACACATGTAATACCAGGATATCTGAGGCTTCTATGACATACAGGCTCCTGCAACAATACTACAGTTTGTTCACCAATTAAGGACCCTGGCAGGAATGTGCCAGCCACTACATCACTAAACAATTCCCGATAAACAATGATATCGCAAGCAGCAGTTCTGCTAATCACGTTTACGATAATGTTGCCAAACTTTGAATGTGCATTCACACTAGATTAAAGTAAAGAACTCGCTCAAAATAGCACAATTTAAATGTTATTTTCAGTTCATGTAGTATATTCAGTTTATAAAGCGTAAACAATGTTTTCAACTACTCCATCTCTTTCCACTGATCATTTTCTGCACTTTCTGTATTTTTAAAAAACACTGCCAATCTATTTCAGTCTTAAGTGGTATATCCTGGAGCGTTTATCCTGCAATTCCTGTAAGAATAAGTCAGCTGTTGCATTTCTTTAAGTATTCATTTTACCTTAGCCCAAACTATCCTATGGGATTGAGATCACACACGTATGGGGACAAGTAAACGACAGTGTGGCCCAATAAAACCAACATAACCAATAACAACATTGTAACAATTGAGGAAGAATTCAGTCTTAACAACTTCTCATTCCCTCCTGCAGGATCAAAGATTGAAGTATTAAAATTTCTGTCAGTTAATAGTACAGTAATTTCTCCTGAAAGTACAGGTAATGAAAGTAATAGAAGAAAGGCCGTAATACATTCAAGAGCCTCTTTAGGTTTGTTTGTTTCAATCATCCTATAAAGATCTGTTTTACACATAGAACTGTCATTCTGAACCCCTTTGTTCTACACCACAATATCATAGCAGATTTCACGGCACTTCTAGGCGGAGGAATATCTGCTTCTACATTACTTTTACCATTACTTTCGACACAAAACTAGTACGATTTTACAACTGAAATTAAGAGACATTAACAGCAAGTAAACATAGTGCAAATAATATTGAAGGTAAGTTGACAACATGACCAGCAGAACGATTACGCAGATGTTTACAAAACTAAGGTTACACTGCGTGGAATGTCTCTCTCCTGCCCCTCATACCCTTTAGACCATGAGGTGGTAAACAGACAGTACCTAGGAGTACTTACCTGTGTGGGGGCAGGAAAACTGCTATCCACAGACCAGAAACAGAGTATGTGCATAATAGTATAATATGGTATTACACATATTTTCATTTAAAATACTCTGGGAGTATGCACATCTATTTAAATAGATTTGCTCAAAACAATAAGAGCAACGAGAATTTCTAATCAGACTAATTTCAGTAAATAAGCCTACAATATCATCTCCATCAAGATAGACCAAATTGATCTGTTACGGCTCAGAAGTCATCCATCGGCATCGAGGTGTTCCAGCATCTCTTGTTCCTATTGGTTTGTATTGCATGGTCTGTTTTGCCAGTCTGTTGTTGTTAGCTAATGCTGGATTTCTGACAATGAAGTCATTAATCCTCTTGCTCTCCAATATTTTTCACTGGTGGATGGGGCATTAGAAGTGGCCGGGCATATTTGAAGGTGGTCTCGATCCATTTCCTCTTGCAGATCACATACAGGACAGAGTGGTGAAGAATATATCCCAATTCTGTTTAAATGTTTTGCCAGACAATCATGTCCTGTAATCAACCTGAAGGTTGCAACTGCTGTTTTTCGAGGATACTCAGGAATCACTGTTTGGATGTTTGGTAGTTCCCATCTTTTATTCTTTGATTTTTCATAGTAATATTTTGCAACAATTTTTTTGAATTCAGAGTTGACTAATCTTTTAGCTGCATAAAATGGTAGATTAACTATAGATTTTTGTACACCGCTGGTACCCTTTTTTGCAAGAAAATCAGCTTTCTCATTACCACTCAGTCCACAGTGAGCCGGTATCCATTGGAAGACTAGGTGTTTTTGAAGTGCTGTTAGATGGCTAAGCATCTTCCAACATTCTATAATAGTTTGGTTTTTTGGTGACAACTTGGAAGTAATTGCTATAATTGCTGCCCTGGAATCTGAGAGAATAACTGCTTGCTGAAAATGTGAAATTCTGTACAAAAGATTTTGTAGGGCCATTCGAATTGCTTCAATTTCTCCATCAAAGTTTGTAGTTCCATAACTTAAAGATTTGTAATAGGAAAAGAGGTGACATGTGACTCCAGCACCTGCTCCATCTTGGTTTGATATCAATGATCCATCAGTATAAATATGGAGCCACTCATGTTCTGGAAATCTAGTATGGATTGTCTCTAATGCCAATAACTTTAGAACACTAGTTGGAGTATCACTTTTTTTAACTTCTTCTGTCAGGTGTAAATAATATGTGATGTCTAATGTATGTATTGGATTGACTTTAGATATGAAATTTTCCTTTGAATTAGGAAGGTGTACATCCTTCTTGATGTCCTGAATTTTGGAAAGAAAGCTCTCCTGAGTCTTTAGTGTATGTGTAAAATTTCTCTTGTGCCATGCATTGAATGGGAGTCTGATCAACTTTTCGTGTTGAATAAGAGCCGCTTTTTCTATTTCATATTCAATGGGGTATTGGTTGGTTAGTATTTCCATAGCTGCTATTGGTGTGGTTTTGATAGCACCTGTAATTAATCTCAGACTTTGGTTTTGAAAGATTTGAATTTTTTTTGTGTTTGCTGTTACAAGAACTTCGCTGCAGTAAGTAACTGTTTTGCCAGTCTATTATTCTGCATTCTGGTCATGCCAGTTTCATTTGTAATTTTTAACCATGTTTCGTGGCCTGGTCGTCTTTGTTAAATCTGTCCGGCTATGTTTCTTCTGAGGTTTATGAGTGAGAGGCTTTTTATCTGGGTGGGACACCAACCCAATTGCCAGAACCCCCAACCTGGAGGACCGGGATTTTTCTGTCCTTAGATGGCTGCCTTCGCTACGGCTAACAAGAGTCCTCTTCCAGGTTTTATTTCAGAATTCTCTCTCCTAGGTGAGTTGTTTTCCAGACTATCAAACCTCATCTGCCTGTTGTGGATTGTTCTTCGCTTCCCCTCACCTCTGGCAAGTAAGCAGCTAAGCTCCCTGAACATGCCATCTAACTCATTGGGTACTGAGCCCCTCCACCGTAGCAAGGCGACAATCCCCCAGGGGGTGCGGGGCCTACAATATTTGACTACTAATTATTATTGTTCCCTTTCTGCAAGTTTATATGTGATCTAACTCCCTCCACAAATGCAGAATAAACAAGATACGTTAGTAATCCTGGCTCCAGGCATTTGTAATGCTGTAATGGTGGATTGGTTAGAATGAAGTTGGAGAAAGCAGTAGACAGAAAACAAATAAATAAAAATATGTGTTGCACTCTCATGACTTTCTCTGCTCTTGTACAGACTATTTTTACTAACACTTACTCCTCTTTTTACTACATGTTAATCCAGATAAACATTTTTTTATGTTCAATTTATATGTGGTCTTCAACATCTAAGGTCTTATTTTGCCTTTGGGACAATTGCTCAACACTCAGTTACAGTGGGGTTAATCTTTGGGTTGTTTTATTTATTATATTAAATTCACACATAGGTTCACATTCTCAATCACACTTCCAGACTGTAGGGAGGATGGGGAATAATCTTGGCTACCCTCCAGCCAGGTACCAAAGCCAGGACTTACAGATTTGAAGGCAAGCATGCTAACCACCAGACTACTGAGACAGATAAACATTTACAGAAATTTATCTTGGTATTTTCTTGTGGGTGCAAAAGGAATATGGGAATATTTGGTTCAGGCGCGGCTCCTCAGGGTAGGCAGGGTAGGCACTGCCTACCCTATCGTAATACATCAACAAATAATGTTTAACTATGATTCTGCATTTTATCATCTGAACCGTCATTTTCCCCTAAATTGCAGTTCAAGAAAAGTTTTCTCGGTTATAATGACCAGCGCATGGTCAAATCCTTTAATCTCAATTCCGATTCATCAAAACTGCGCTGCGTGTTTGAAACGCGCGGCAGGAATGATACGCATGGAACCTGGGTAGTGGAGAGCAGGCTAGCTTAACCTCTGCCTGCCCGGCCCCATTTCCTCAGTACGAGGCCCTTGAACAGGGATAAGGAAACATTCGGTCTGTATATGCACTCCGAGCATGCGTAGACGCGTCTGCCAGCAGTCCGAACACTTGCCGGCCCAAATCCGAAATTATGCGACATTTTCCGAACAGCCATACTCCACGAACGAAGATCTCAGAGATTTGAATCTGTCGTTATCTCTGTGTAGGTAATACCAGTATGACCGACATAATTAGTGAACTATTACAAATTTCGCTTTCGCGGCGCACTGACAATGAAAAGAGGAATGTTTTAGCTATTTAACACAAAG
The DNA here is from genome assembly GCA_030765045.1 of Tenodera sinensis. Lineage (NCBI taxonomy): Eukaryota > Metazoa > Arthropoda > Insecta > Mantodea > Mantidae > Tenodera > Tenodera sinensis. The sequence goes on along the minus strand of CM060970.1, from coordinate 114,249,340 downwards.
CTGTAGTCAGACAATTTTTCAATTTCTTAATCTATTTTAGTCATGGGCCTCGCGAAACGGGGGCAAGGGGGGCCACGGGCCCCCCTTGGAAGTTGGCGAACTTAATGTGCAGTCAGTTACTGACTTTTAAACTATTATTTTAATTTTGATGTAAAGAACAATTTTTGTTTAGCACAAATTAATACGGTTATCTGCAACAAATACTATAAATTTTGACAGTAAAATAATGATTTAATATTATATGATTGCAAATTTCCACAATGTGCCCCCCCCCCCCCCTGGAAAAAAGTCTGCCGACACTCGTGATTTTAGTTTTGGCGGTAATTCTTCCGTAAGTCACACTCATTCACTCTGCTCTTATTAAACAACCAAACAATATATTGTTTGCGTTATCCGCAATGACTTCGCCCCCTATATTTCGGATAAACGGGGTTTATTATTATTATTATTATTATTATTATTATTATTATTATTATTATTATTATTATTATTATTATTATTATTATTATTTATTGTTGTTGTTGTTTGTTACTGTTACACTTTGCCTACCCTAAAATTTTGACTGCGAGCCGCCACTGATTTGGTTTAAGCAAAGGAGAGAGAAAGTAAAAATTATAATCAACTTATCCATTCACAGATTTGGAAATGTCCACCTCATAAAACCACTGATTATGTTTAATTTTATTGTCAAACACTTTGATTTACCAGGAGAAATACGAACTGGTTTGAGAATTTAATGCCATTCTGGCAGTTTGTCACAATAGCTCAGTGGTAGAGCAGCCGCCCGATAAGCGGAAAGTCTGTGGTTCAAATCCCAGTTGTGGCATTGAATTTTTAAGTTCCAGTTCTACCTCTCAAACTTTGATTTAAGTTTATTTTGTCACTGAATTAATGTAATTATTACCAATTCCAGCTCGTCTATTGTTTTTGGATTAACTGTATATACTGTTGACCTAACAGCACCTCAAAAGAAATAATCAGAGTGCAGCAGCATCATGAATAGAAATGGTCTCGCCAGTAAAACAGTATCTCAAAATAGTTATCTGCAATTTGGAAAGTGCTCTATGAATTGTTTCACATTTTCTATATGTTTATCTCCTCTAAAAGCACTCTCCAGTAAACTCATACGCTTTTCAATCAAAAATATCTTCAACTATAGTAGAGTCTCACTAATCCGAACTAATTGGGACCGAACCCTGTTTGCATTAGCAAAAGTTCAGATTAGGTGGATTTTCGTCAAATACAACAACATATTGACCTTAAGGGTTTATGTGTTAGTATTAAAATGATTGAAAGTATGAAATTAGTGCAGTATGGTGTAATTTATTTTACAACTACATTCTGAGGCTCCAAAACCAGTTACTGTAATGTTTTTATAAGCACTGTTGGTGTCTACCCAGTGCAAATAGCAAACTATTGCCTCTTAAAGTCATTTCAGTGCATTGTGTCGAAAGACCACTGACTTCAATTCTTAAGTATTGATTTGCCTTTCCGTTTTGTTTTCTCATTAATGCATAAAAATTGCATTCAAAGTTTGTTATGCACATTGTTAGTAGGTCTAAGCCTTCTGTTGTTTAGTTTTTGTGTATATGATAGCCGACAGATTCACTGTTTACTCCTGTAGTATTTATTTCATGTTTTTTTTTGTGCTAATAAATTTAGGTTTTTACTTGGAAAAACTAGTTTAATCTTAATCTTCATTTTTTCTGTTTTAAAATTCAAAACAAATTTAGTAGATATTTTTTCCTAGCCCTATTCGGATTAGGTGGATTTTCGGGTTAGCGGGGTTTGGATTAGCAGGACTCTACTGTACAATTAAAATATATTTGTACACTTATAAAAACAGTCCGACACTGGCCATTATTCACAACCCTTGCTTCAATAGATAGGTGCTTTGGGCAAGGAATGTGACCAGAGTCCTTTATTAATTATTATCTGTTCGTCTGGGCCAGATTTGAACTTGCAACCTTGGGATCAGTAGGTCAGCGTCTAACCAACTGAGCCATCCAGACTGATGACCAGAGTCCTTGACAGACACTAAACAGTAGCCTGCTGTCAATCACTTGGAGAATGCACTGAAGATTACTGACCAGCTGTACTGTGGAGAGACTAAAATATCACGTTGTATTACATATATTTTATAACATTCGTGCAAAAGCATGGCATGGACAAAAGTGTGTTACTGCTGATTAAAGATTAAGCAGACCCAAAAAAAATACTGTTTGCATCTTTCAGCAGTGCTTTGGAAACCCTTTGAATAAACCCAGAAACAGTAGTGTAAGATTTGAAGCTTTCACGGCAAACGTTATGAATCAAGGCTTCACGGGTGATCAGCCGTGTTAGATTTATAAAGGTCGAGCTTTCGGCCATTGTAGACTCCATGGCCATCTTCAGGAACATGGCTGATCACCCGTGAAGCCTTGATCCAGAAACAGTAGCTTTGGAAGTACCAACATTTTCAACTATTAAATCAAAAGTGCTATAGAAGCAAAATATGTCAAAATAATTAACACTTGTAGTATAGGAGAAAGAGACATACTTCTGTTGGTAGCATTCTAACCTCTCATATTGCCTATAAAACCAGCTCTTGATCCTTTTAGATGGACTATATCGCTTTAAAAATTCCTATTCCAGGTTTTTAAATTATGATGCACAGTTGCTCTTCTGTCAAGAATGGCATTCAAAAGTGTCACATGTACAAACTCATAGCAACTGCTTGGCTTGCTGCAGCCATTTTTCAATTTCTACCATTTGTTAAATGCCCTAATAAAGGAGTATGGCAATGTTGACTTAACACAAAGTTTAACACTTTGTTAAAGCTAATATCGTTTGATGGAACAGAATCAGCATTAACTTCAGCATTAAAGTCAGTTAAACATTACATTAAAATTTAGCAATGGTTGATTAAACTGGCAGTTAAATTATTCTAAAAATAACCACTTAATAATTTATTAGTAGCCAATTGGCAAATTTGTAAAGCATATTTAAGGGTTAAAAATTTCTTTTTTACAAATTACAAGGTGATTCATCAGGTTGTGACATCTTACAGCTTCCAAAATGTAATGCCCACCCATTTGTTTAAGGAACAATTGAAAGAGCATAGGCACTTCAAAGTTTTGTTTATGCCATTGCAGGTTTGGATGTGGCTCACCAGGTGGCAGGGCGGTAACAGTTTGAAAATGGTGACTAATCAACAGAAAGCATTTTGTGTATTGCAATATGAGAAGACAGAATCTGTCTCTACCGTGCAGCGTGCATTCTGAGGACAGGACAACAGTCATCAACCCACCAAAGCATTGACAGTTCAAGGATACAGGCTATTGCTGTGGAAACAGTGGAGAACGTCCGAAATGTGTTCGCTCACAGCCCAAAGAAATCCACACGTCATGCAAGTTTCAAACTGGGCATTCCTTAGGCAACTGTGTGGAAGATTCTGTGCAAACAGTTACAATAGAAATGTATCACATACAGCTGTTGCAATTTTTACGGCCAAGTGACTGCATCATAAGACATGAATTTTGTGAACATTTCCAGGAAGCAATGGAAGATGAATTTCCCCACCGACTCGTGTTCAGTGATGAGGCGACATTCCACCTAAATGGTAAAGTGAATCGTCACAATGTCCACATTAGGCATGGTAAATCCCAATGTTACAATGGAGATTGAAAGAGATTTTCCAAAGATTAATGTCTTCTGTCCTGTGTCACATAGCAACATTTACGGGCTACTTTTTTCCTGGAAAAAATGTGATGGGTATGACGTACCTGCACATGCTACCAAACTGGTTGTTTCCCAGACCGATGGCTAATATGCCACACTTCATATTCCAAAAGGACGGAGCTCCCCTCATTGGCATAGAGAAGTGCATCACCATCTGAATGAGGATCTTCCAAACAGATGGATTGGGCGATGTACTCAGGATGGTTCAGAACTCTTCAGCTGGCCCCTAAGGACCTTACAGTTTGTGACTTTTTTCTTTGGAGATATGTGAAAGATAATGTGTATGTACCATCTTTGCTGACAACATTGGCTGAACTTCAGGATGGCATTACTTCTCTGCTGGCAAACATCGACAGGGACATGCTGGAATATGTATGGGCTGCTTGACTACCACATAGATGTGTGTCGTGTAACATGAGGAGAGCACATAGAACATTGTAATGATATGTAAGAAACTTGAAAATGTGCTTTTTTATACAATGTATTATTCATTATTTTGTTTGTAATATATTCATCCAAAACCCTATGAATCATCCTGTACTTTGCTTCGATAATTTTCTCTACATAAATTCTTACATATGAAATTCAACAAAGCTAAACAGTTTATTGCACTTTTAAGTATGTATATACAATGATTATGTAATATTGTACTGAGGAATACTGTTTTTCATGACAACACTGTTTATTACATTGTCATATAAATAAAACCATATTTCATCCACAAAAAAAATATTACCTGGCTAGAGATAATGAAGAGCTTGTTCCATTTGCTACCTCACTGTTTGTGCAACTCACATCAGCAGACCTGCCAATGTGTGACCAACAAACACTGCATGAATAATAACTGATTTAGGGCCCTAAGCTGAAAAGGTAACTAAGGGATTGGGGGTCCTAAGTTGCAAAGTGTTGCTGAAGGCTGCTTTGTTGCAATTGCAGAATGTAGCTGTAGGATATGTGAAGCCACACACCAATAACCCAGGATTGCAGGGAAAAAATGCAAAATTGAATACTGTGCACTGTATTCTCGCAGCTTCTACACACCATTTTCTCACTTCCCTAATAAACTACATATTTGTTGAAAGGTAAGTAGAAAACTTAAGATCTCATCGTACCAGTGGACTTCACTCCCTCCCTTAGGCTGGCACTCTCATCCTAGCATGAAGAATATCGTCAACATGGCATCGTCTTTTATCTTCATGCCATGATTCTGCAACTCAAAACCTAAATAGGGCAGGTGGATGCATTAAAGTATTCCTAAATTGTAACATCTCCTCCCTGTGCAATTCCTAAGCTAATCTCATCATTCTTACTCGTATTTTTTACGCATAATTTTCTATGGCCAAGTGCAGACTCTTATCCAAGAAATTAAATACACATCAGTGGAGTAATCATTAACATTATCCAATACCCATTTGTGCAAATTAGCTCTACTCACATTATCATGTGGCTGCAATTCCTGAAGTAGACTTTTTTATAGGGTTTTAATTTTAAAAGTTTAGCATAACTCCAAGCCGAAGTTTACGAAATTCCAGATTCCTGTGCAAGCTAAGAGATTACTTTCAGCTTCATTCTAACTTATGTCCTGTTGGCAGAAATAAATACTACCATCTAAGGATTATTTAATCAGAGGACATAAAGTTTAAGATTGTAAGTCACCCTTGGAGTATTTATCTCTGCTGTGAGATTCCCTTTGTGGTCTACTGGGAAACATCGGTTGAAGAACTCAATGTCATATTGGCAAGTTGTCACAGTAGCTTAATGGTTAGAGCAACCACATGTAAAGTGGAAGCTCTGTGGTTCAAATTCCATCTGTGGCATTGAATTTTTCAGTTCCGATTCTACCTCTCAAGCACTGCCCACACACAGCTTACGTCTTCAAAAACACCAGCAGTAAGTTTGTTGGCATAAATAAAAATTATGTTCTCAAGTTTTCTTTCTGTTAGAAAGTTTCTTATCTAGAACAGGTGTCATTTTCCTGAATCTATTCACATTTGTACTATTTCTCTGTGAGGCACAAGAACAGCAGGAAATCACTGCCTCACTTTTCTATAAGAGTTTGTTATTACTTACAAATTGTATATAAAGATTTTGTATGTTAAAATGTAGACTTTTTGGTATTACATTAGTACTAACATGCTATAATACTGAAACATGTGGTCTCGTAACATTATTTCAAGCTCTGTACAGCAGAAAGGCTTCACGCTGACTGATTAGCCAGCACACAGAGAAGAGGAAAATTACAAGGTGTATGGAAATTGTTAGAAACAGTAGAACAACAGAATTTATTCAACTTAAGAAATACAATGAATTCACAGCTTTGTCAAAATGAATATAACATGTACTGTAACAGTGATTACATTTCTATATATACTCCAATAAAATGTTCCTGGATTTATTGGCCATGGTCCAGTCGATGCTTAAACACCTGACATTTTGCCTGCCAATCCGACGAGCATCATCAGAGGAAGGTGACCTGTGACCACAGCCAATAAACCCGGGAACATCATTTTATTGAATAGATGCTGGCCATGAAGGCCTTAGCTCACATATCTATATATAATTTTACAAGAAAAACAATAAAAAAAAAAAAAAAGGAAAACTAAATACAACTGACACTAATTTTGGTCTCGAAGGCATCGAGATGTATAGGAATAAACATTTTAAATATAAATTTCACTGGACTGTTTTGCAACTCGTTAACTAAGTTTATTTACATTTTTACAGAATCCATTGGAGTATTCATTATTTCATTGGTTCATTATATAATCCCTACTCTTTAAAATAAATATTTTTCCCATACTACTCAATCATCAGTCCATTTAAATCAGGCCTGGGCGATTCACACAACACCTTGATCAGCCATTATTTTTTTTTTTTTTTTTTTTTTTGTTTGCTAAACATGCAATTATCAGTCGAGCACTAGCTGCCCAGGATGATTTAAGTGCTTTAGTAATAACCTTTAGATTTGTTTCATGATTAAATGACAAAAACTATATATCATAATCTAAATTGATAAACACCAGATTCTTTTATGAAAGAATTCCAGGTGGCTCTGGAATAAATTAGTCATTTCAACAGTTCTTCCTCCAATTTTTTACCCAAATCTGAGGTTTTAACAAATTAATTACATTGATTTATGACTATTAGCTAAGTTTATCTCTTCCAGGCTTGTAGGCTGTGGTCTAGAAGGCATCATACTGACGTTTTGCTAAGTACTGTGCTTGGCATCTTCAGGGTAAGATTCGAGCTCTGACCAGCACAGACAACAGATCATCTTACCCTGAAGATGCCAAGTGCAAAACATCAGTATCTTCAATGCCTAGACCATGGCCTACAAGCCCGGAAGAAATAATCTTAGCTAATGGTCAGGATGTCGGCTGTGAAAGCCTAAGTTTATATACACTGATTTATGTTTGTGTGTGCAAGTTAAGAGAGAACAGTGTTCTTTTCCAATTACATCAGTTGTACAGTGCATTCTAACCTCTGCACTGTATTGCACCATTTTTTTTTTATTATAAAACATTGCACTGAGTTCTTTCTGTGATTAGTGTGTGCGACAGTTATGTTATTCCATTCCCAGTGATGTCTACTAATGACACCAATCCTCGCTTACAGTCTTAATCATCGAGGCCCATTTTAGAGCCTACTAAACTAACCTACATGCATCCACAAGATGATTTCAACCTTCCAAAAAAAATAAATAAATAAATACACAGTACCTGCTTCATGAGCTAGCCAATGTAATGTAGTGAACTTAATGCATCAAAATGTAGAAATCCTGGATGCAAACCGAAGACAAGGGTGATGCGCAACAAGTGTCATATGTATTTACGCATAGTGAGCAATAGTTGCATTAAAATACATCATACAAAGTGGAGGGGTCTTTTATGGCATATTTGCAAAATATTGAAGCAGTATGTGCATTAATTAGTGTTGTTATCCTTTAATCTATAAGTATTGTTCAATTTACTATAAAGCGTATGATATGAAGGCACATGAGGCAGAGCTAGACGAAGGTGTGTGAGAGCAAGTAGCCTATCCTAGAGAAGTGACGTTGCTCAGTTTGTTAACACGCTGCCTAATGCAATATTTGCTTTTCACTTTTCTCTTTGCGCTCGTCAAATCCAAAAACAGCTCATTATCTGAGACTCACAGAAAGACATTTCCCGTCACCAATTCTGGCAACACAAAAGAAAGAAAATCTCACAAGGCAATGCTATGTGTGTGCTAATAGCAAGGAAACACAGAAAAAAAGAAGAGAAAGTAGGTACATGTGTGTCAAATGTGGCATAGGGTTGTGTGTATACCGCTGCTTTGAAAAGCACACTTATGCATTTTTGAGTTTGTATCAAACCAAACTGTATATAATTCTAAATAAGTGAAAGCCTTCTCAACTCGGGTGTGGTGTGACAAGGTTAGTTTAATTAGTTAATGCTATGGACAACCCTGTTTCAAGATTCAGTGTCATACCTTTTACCTTGTAAAGTGCTACAGAACAGGTGCTAGTGCAAAATCCCCAAATAATAATTTAGTATACAAGAACGCATTTACACTCTATTGATGGCCCTCTTGTGGACAACCCTGCACATGTGTATTACATGAGGCATATACGCAACCTTACAAAAGGACAATTTTTGAAGACAGGATTTCATATAAAAGCATCAAAACAACTTCTGGTGAGTCATTAACACATTTAGAGTAATCCTGCATGTCATTTTGATAAATTAAAAAAGTTTAGTTTTTCTAAAAAAGTGCTCAGCAAGGAGCATGTCACACATGGTGAAGAGCTTCAGCAGTGAAAAGGTTAAAAAAAATGGGATTTCCTTATAGAAGAACTAAAGATGGAAGGAAATGTCTGTTAGAAAGGAACAACATTGTTGACACCAGATTAAAATTTTTGAGAACTATGAAAGAACTGAGGGACTCAGGTGATAGTTGTCCCATATTTTATGTTGATGAGACCTGGTGAACCAAAATCACTCTCAAAAGGACATTTGGCAGGATTCCTCGGGAAATGGTGGTCTCAAAGTTCCCATTGGAAAAGGCAGTAGGCTCATTATTTGCCATGCGGAATCTGCAAAAATGGGTTTCATTACGGAAAGTAAATGGGTATTTTGTATCGGTTCGAAAAACACAAATTTAGACTACCACTCAGAAATGAATGCAGAAAGTTATAAAGACTGGTTTGTGAACAGATTTTTAAATTTACTTGAAGAGGACTCAATTATCATCATAGATACTGCAAGTTATCACTCAAAAGTAATTGCTCAAGTCCCCACTGGAAACTCCAGGAAAGCAGACATTCAGGAATGGCTGCAAACCCACAATATTGCATATAATCCCCTTGAAACCGTTGCATAATTACTTTTAAAAGTCAACCAGAACAAGCCACAAGAAAAGCGGTACAAATTAGATGAAATTGCTCTGGAAACAGGTCATCAAATTATTCGATTACCGCCCTACCACTGTCAATACAACCTGATTGAGTTAATTTGGGCAAAAGTGAAATGTCAAGTTGCTACCCGTAATTCAACATTTTGGCTGGCGGATGTCAAAAAAATAATGCACGAGGCTCTCGAAGTTACGGTAGAAGACTGGGCGAGGCCGTTCACTCATGCTGATAAACTTCAAGAGGAAGATTTCCACAAAGAAGTAGCAAGAGATGTAGATTTTCACTTAGAATACCTAATATAGAAACTGATTAACATGTAACTCTGCATGACACTTAGAAAAATTGAGAAAAATATAGAAATAAACAAAGGCTTTCACGGCCGGAGTCATAATTAGAAGAATATGCTTCTGGCACATACATCGCCAGTGGTTCCAACTGAAGACATTATCGCCAATATAGAAGCCAGTATCACAAAATTACCCGAACCAGCAGCTGAGGAAATACGGCGAGATCCTCAAGAATTTTACAAAGATCCAAATGGCCCAAGTCCAATCTGAGCAAGGAATAAAGACTTGTGTTGCAAAACCTTAAGTCCAACACCAAAATCAGCATTGTTTGAGTGGACAAAGGAAATGCCACTGTGGTAATGAACACTGAGGATTACAACCGTAAAATCACAGATGTCTTAGACCCAGACACATACAAAAAAACTCCTGAAAGACCCCACAACACGTGTTTTAAAGAAGACCAATCAGCTCATTATGCAGTCGTCTATACCGCCCGATGTTAAACGAAGCATCAGGAGACCTAAGCACTGTCGCCTAGACTTTACGGCTTGCCAAAAATTCACAAACTGGACATTCCTCTTTGTCCAATTGTCAGTGCCATTGGGTCACTGACTCATGCGGTGGCAAGTACTTAGCCAATCTACTTCAACCCCATATCAGTGAGACGGACACCCATATACTATGGAGGTTGAGAATCAGGGATCCCTTCCTTTTCTGGACATCAAAATTCACAAAAAACAAGATGGTACATTGGGACATAGTGTCTACAGAAAAGCCACACACACAGATCGCTATCTGGACGCACACAGCCATCACCATCCGGGCCAGAAGAGTACCGTCCTCACCACCTTATTTCATCGTGCTTACAACATTGCAGATGAAGAACACAGACCTCAAGAATTAAGCCACCTAATAGACACGTTTAAAAAGAATGCGTACACAAGCAGGGAAATTCACCAGGCACACCGGAAAGTTAAGAACCCTTTGGACCACACCAAGGACAGAAATAACAGAAGAAAAACCCAAAGGGAAGGCTTTTATTCCATTTTATAGCACAGTATCAAACAAAATTGCACGTATTCTTAAAAGACATCACATTAAGACAATATTTTTGCCACCAAAGAAATTGAGGCAATATATGAGGCTCGTGAAAGACAACCTGGAGTTAAAAACCCCCGGCGTATACAAAATCCCATGTCAATGCGGGCAACCTGGAGTTAAAAACCCCCGGCGTATACAAAATCCCATGCCAATGCGGGAAAGTTTATATAGGACAAACAGGCTGTACGGCAGAAGAAAGATGCGCGGAACACAAGCGTAATCTGAGACTACTTCAACCTGAGAAATCAGCGGTGTCTCAGCACAGCCTTGATTATGATCATAGAATTTTGTTTGACCAGATCACGGTTTTGCACCGTAGTAACCGTTTTTATGACAGACTGGTAAAAGAGGCGATTGAGATCAAATTGGAACCAAATAATTTTAATAGAGACAATGGCCTATGGCTCAGCTCTACATGGACTGAGACAATAAAAAACAATAGACCTTCCATCTCTCCGTCGGACCAATCACAAGACACAGTGCTCCCATTGGCCCGCGCCACGTAGTCCGTCGGACCAATCACAAGACATAGCGCTCCCATTGGCCACACCACATAGCCCCGCCCACCGCATGGACAGTATATATACCTGCCCGTCTTTGACTTTACTTCACTTCCTGATGAAGCCACAGACTTAAGATGGCCGAAAGCTCGAGCAACTTCATCAACATCACACGGCTGGTAACCCGAGAAGCTTTAATCAATAGTCATCGCCTTTAAAGCTTCAAGTCTTACATCATGAACCTCTACGGGGAGGAGATATACACCGGCCTTCACCGGATTGAACGTCTACAGAAAAAGAAGGCAAGTAGTCTCTCCACATTAACCTTTCTTCTGAGATGCTGAGATCAAGCCATTATTCCGAATTTTGTCAGAATTCACCATCATATCAACACCGGCCGAGCACAATGCATACTGAGACGCACCAGCCTTGCGCTGGTAAGGGAAAGAATACATAACATCTATATACTTTTAGACTCTGTGTCCAGGGAGCTTCTTAGTTTGCATCTTAAAATCTACAGGCAGCTACGTCCATTCAATTTGGAGTAGATAGATAACTCGATTGTTGCCCAATACTCTGAACAGAAGCACAGAACGTCCACCAGACAGCTTCAGAAATTACAAAGACTATCGCCAACACCGCAACACCATTCAACCTTGGACGCCTCCAGGCTAGTGGTCAATCTATCCAATCATGAACTGGACGAAGCTACGATGTCCATCCTTTGTAAAGGACTGAATTTTGCCCCAGTGCCCAAACCACTGCCGGTTAACAATATCATCAGCAGTGTTGAACAAGCCATACAAGGTCTACCTCCAGATATTAGGGAGGAGTGCGCCACGAGGTAAATAGGTCCATCACCAAGTCAAAAAAGCCCAGCAACAACCTTTCTATGGAGGAATACAGCTCATTCTGCACATTGAAGCAGAACCATAAATTAACAGTACTCCCAGCAGACAAAGGCAATATCACTGTAGTTTTGGAAGCGACCGATTACCATGAGAAGATCCTCGCCGTACTTGCCGGCCCTGCATACAGAAAAATCAATAAGGATCACACGGACTACACGACAACTTATTAAGGCATCCAGCCTTCCTCCTGAAGTCAAGAAGACTGCTACTTCATCCTACACTGTGCCACCAAGACTATACGGACTGGCCAAGGTGCATAAGGCAGGGGCTCCGCTCCGTCCTATAGTGAGCGCGATTGGTGCACCAACATACTATCTTGCCAAACAACTGACGGCCATGCTTGCCCCACTGGTGGGTGCTTGTGAGCATCATGTGAACAACTCTGTGGAGTTCGTAAAAATCATTAAAAATCTGCAAATGGACCCATCAGACCTACTAGTCAGCTTCGACGTAGTTTCACTTTTCACTAGGGTCCCCCTAGACGAAACGTTAAACCTACTATCTGATCATTTCTCCTCGGATATAGTAAGACTCTGCGAACATGTACTAAAGTCCATGTATTTCACGTACCATGGTGAATTTTATGAACAGACAGATGGAGTGGCGATGGGTTCACCGTTGTCTCCTGCCATAGCTAACTTTTATATGGAACATTTCGAGCATAAAGCCCTGCAATCGGCCCTACTCAAGCCCAAGGCATTTTTCCGATACGTGGATGACACATTCGTAGTTTGGCAGCACGGTGAAGAAGCTCTACAAGTTTTTCTTTCACACATCAACAGTATTCACAAAAACATCAAATTTACTATGGAGGTTGAGAATCAGGGATCCCTTCATTTTCTGGACATCAAAATTCACAAAAAACAAGATGGTACATTGGGACATAGTGTCTACAGAAAAGCCACACACACAGATCGCTATCTGGACGCACACAGCCATCACCATCCGGGCCAGAAGAGTACCGTCCTCACCACCTTATTTCATCGTGCTTACGACATTGCAGACGAAGAACACAGACCTCAAGAATTAAGCCACCTAATAGACACGTTTAAAAAGAATGTGTACACAAGCAGGGAGATTCACCAGGCACACCGGAAAGTTAAGAACCATATGAACCACACCAAGGACAGAAATAACACAGAAGAAAAACCCAAAGGGAAGGCTTTTATTCCATTTTATAGCACAGTATCAAACAAAATTGCATGTATTCTTAAAAGACATCACATTAAGACGATATTTTTGCCACCAAAGAAATTGAGGCAATATATGAGGCCCATGAAAGACAACCTGGAGTTAAAAACCCCCGGCGTATACAAAATCCCATGCCAATGCGGGAAAGTTTATATAGGACAAACAGGCTGTACGGTAGAAGAGAGATGTGCGGAGCACAAGTGTAATCTGAGACTGCTTCAACCTGAGAAATCAGCGGTGTCTCAGCACAGCCTTGATTATGATCATCGAATTTTGTTTGACGAGATCACGGTTTTGCACCGTAGTAACCATTTTTATGACAGACTGGTAAAAGAGGCGATTGAGATCAAATTGGAACCAAATAATTTTAATAGAGACAATGGCCTATGGCTCAGCTCTACATGGACTGGGACAATAAAAAACAATAGACCTTCCATCTCTCCGTCGGACCAATCACAAGACACAGCGCTCCCATTGGCCTGCGCCACGTAGTCCGTCGGACCAATCACAAGACACAGCGCTCCCATTGGCCTGTGCCACGTAGTCCGTCGGACCAATCACAAGACACAGCGCTCCCATTGGCCGCACCATGTAGCCCCGTCCACCGCATGGACAATATATATACCTGCCCGTCTTTGACTTTACTTCACTTCCTGATGAAGGCCACAGAGTTAAGATGACCGAAAGCTCGAGCAACTTCATCAACATCACACGGCTGGTAACCCGAGAAGCTTTAATCAACACCCATATCAAAGATTCAACACATTTCATACACAAAATAAAAACACTTTCTTTGAAACCTGGTTCTCAACTGGTCAGCTTCGACGTAGTATCTTTATTCAAGATGGTACCTGTCAACAATGCCCGAGACCTTCTCTAAGTCTTATTTCCCAATGATATATTGGCTCTATTCGAACAGGTCTTAACTACCACTTACTTCCAGTGGCAAGAAGAATACTATGAACAAGTTGACGGTGTTGCTATGGGTAGCCCATTGAGCCCTGTAATAGCCTACTTTTATATGAAACACTTAGAAGCCGCTGCACTGCACTCCGGCCCCCAAAAACCCGCCTGTTGGTTTCGTTATGTTGATGACACCTTTGTGATATGGGACCTGGGAGACTCCGCCTTAGAAGAGTTTTTACTTCACATTAATAGTCTAAACCCTCGCATTCAGTTTACTATGGAGAAAGAAAAATATGGTACACTCCCTTTCCTGGACGTTCTTGTTATCAAGAAAAGTAATGGCACACTAGGACACACCGTTTATCGCAAACCCACCCACACCAACCAATATCTTCACAAAACCTCAAACCATCATCCAGGACAAAAACGGGCCGTGTTCAAAACTTTGGTAGACAGAGCCTTAAGAATATACGAACCTCAGTACTTACAACAGGTTTTACTACATCTAGAATACACTCTAATGATGGGTACACACAAAGAAATAAAAAGAGCCTTACATCCGAAAAAGAAAACTCAAACACAAAGGGGACAATGCCCTAATGACAGGAAAGTCATGGTACACCTCCCTTATTTGCAACACACTACAGACCATATTTCTAAATTATTAAAGGCTCATAATGTAGAAACAGTTTTCCTTCCGACTAGAAAGGTTCATCGTTTTCTTCGTCCAGCTAAAGATCCCAGAGACCCACTCACATCGGCTGGAGTGTACCGAATATGGGTACAGTCTACGTGGGCACTACCCAACGCAGTATCAATACCAGGTTAAAAGAACAGAGGTGGAGGTAGTAATGGAGCTGCTTATCAGAATAGGCAAACTAAAACTTTGCCGAAGGTCAAGGCGAAAACTTTTTACATAATCTGGATTTAAGCCTGAAAAAGAAACTGTTCGTCGGGACTAGCAGTGCGGATGATGCTTTAGCACGCTTCTCAGAAAATCAGACTCTACAGGCAATTACACTCTCAATAACTACGAGAGGTATAGGATTGGGGTTATGTCATCTTACTTATGTTTCAATTTCTTATAATGCCAATATACATACAGATCCCCAACATTTACACGATGTATCGTGTTTTTCTTGGCATGACTGAGTCAAAGCTTGAAAGCTTAAAGGCAGACTACCCATTAACACCAAGAAACACCGACCACATTCATTTCTAAATGAATGCAAGTTCTTTGTATATTTATTATAAATAAACTATTTATTATACAAAAACCTCTTAGATATTAATGGCTAGAAAAATTCTCCAAGTTAATTCTTATATTTGTTATGCCTGCATTTTATGTACATATAAATTGATGATCCATGTAAAATGTTTTACATTGGAGGCAATAAAGTAAGTATGTGATTTGTACTTAAAAACAAATGTTAATATTTAATAATTGTTCTTCAGCACTATCTATGTAGAGGTAGTAAGTTAGAAAGTTGAATCAGAGTTGGAAAATTCATTGCCATGGGCTGGACTTCCACAACTTCTTTGGTACGGAGAGATATATGGTTTAAGCCCCAACAATGGTGTTTAATTCTTCAAGTGGAAATTTAGAGGTACTAATGTTGCAAATTGACAAAATTGCCAACAGCTAGGAGAAAGCAGTTGTATGTCTTTATCATAAAAAAATCCATCTAAACTAACACATAGTAGAATGGCACATTATGAAAATGAATTGCCTCCAAAAAAATCTGATGTGCAACACTTTCACAGTTTTCCTTTCCTATTAGTAATTTATAAATGTATCTTATATTATTATACTCTCATATAAAAATTTATTTTTATATCCACTGTAATTTATTTTAGAAAAAGGTCTTTGCATTATTTCTAATTAGCAATGCATACTTAGTTACATACAGAAGATGAAAGCAACATTTAGCTGTTTACATCACAGATCTTGTTTGTCTTTGATTTCTGTTGAAAACAGGTAGCAAAGAATGCTCATTTTCATAAATTCACAAACATGGACCTAAGTAAATCTTGGAGAACTTGGAGAATTTATTTTGGAAATAGCAAATGTCTCAAATAAGTTATTTGTCATAAATTGTACATTTTAATGAGATCTATATGTTGACTCAGGGGTCTCCGTCTAGGGAATATGTGATTAGCGACCACAAGGTACCCAAGCTGAGCAGAACATTACTTCCACTTACTGGTGTTTCGCTCCTCACTGTAACTTTTCTATCTGACCTTACCTTGGTCATCTCTTGTTCTCTTCCGACCCCGATGCTATTAGGGTTCCTGAGGGCTAGGGAGTCTTCATTTTTCCAACCTCTCCATTTCTCTATAAAACCTTAACCCCTAACATGCTGACCTGTCATGGCATGTAATACGTCCTGTGATTGGTAATCAGAGGATGTGGTCGGTGAATTTATTTTGATAATTCTCCCGGTCAGGTCGGTGAGACCCGTAAACCAACGACAGGTGTGGTCCTCCAGACACTCTGGGGGTTGTGAAAGAGCGATGTGACCACCAAAACATAAAAATATGGTGCTCTCTAAAAAGCGGTTACTATTACTGCTATTGCTCTCTTCAATATCATCAGTGAAAAATATTGGAGAGCAAGAGGATTAATGACTTCATTGTCAGAAATCCAGCATTAGCTAACAACAACAACATTTATGGATATAGAGTGAATGCTGATCATGATACACATTGCTAAAAGCATAACCATGGTTCCAGAGCCCATGAAGAGGATTATCGATGCCATTGGGGTAATAACATACAAAGAGAACATCTATCTGCCCACATTTGCAAAGTTTCCTAGAAATAGAAGACGTGAAGAAATTCCACGCCCAGAGACGCTATTACTGTCAAATTTGAGGACAGCAGTTGAGTTCTTAGCTGATGATTATCATGCCCAACAACAGAATAGACAATATTTACGTGATGTATCGTGTTTTTCTTGGCATGACTGAGTCAAAGCTTAAAGGCAGACTACCCATTAACACCAAGAAACACCGACCACATTTATGGATATAGAGTGAATGCTGATCATGATACACATTGCTAAAAGCATAACCATGGTTCCAGAGCCCATGAAGAGGATTATCGATGCCATTGGGGTAATAACATACAATGAGAACATCTATCTGCCCACAGTTGCAAAGTTTCCAAGAAATAGAAGACGTGAAGAAATTCCACGCCCAGAGACACTATTACTGTCAAATTTGAGGACAGCAGTTGAGTTCTTAGCTGATGGAAATCATGCTCAAGAACAAAATAGACAGTATTTTCGAGACCATAGTCCCACTCCAGGTGCTATTTGGGATAATAATATTTTGATGAATGCTGATTTGGTAATTCCAGCAGATTATGATCTCGTGGATGATTTTGCTCGCGATGCTTTGCTGATAGCACCATATATGAACAGGTTACAAAAGTACGTTCCCAAGATGGTTGGCAATACCTTGGATGCAAAGTCGACTGGCGGGATATCAGCCTTTGTATCGAATGAAATGGAAAATCTAAGGTCAGTAGAGCGCAATTAAGGGGAAGCTCTAAATAATGACTCTAAGGAATTAGTACCCCTTAGGGAATTATTGAGAAAGGACACTTTGAGAAAATCTAATTTATACTGACGCTAGTGCGCACTCGTATGTTGGTAAGGATTAGTTGAGTAATGAAAATATATTGCTATTTTCTCAATTGTTACAAATAAGAGTTTTTTTTTTTGTTTTTTTTTTTTTTTTAATTTTTAATAAAAAGGAGTATGTTTAGTCTTCTCATTTTCTACAGAAATCCGAGATTATATTGCTGATATTGATTTAGCCACCATTGGATTAAATGATTCCAATAGTAATACTATTAAAACATTATGTACTCCGTTACTCAGGAGTATCAATGCCAGCTATTTGAAGAATAATTACAAACATGTCATTAAAAAACTTAATGCTAGACCAGTTGTATATTTAAAAGCTGATAAAAGTAATCAGATTGTAATGTTAAATAATACTGATTATGATGACAGAGTTACACAATTGCTAAATGATGAAGACAACTATATATCAGCTGTATAACAAAGGTTAACCAAGTGCTCAATACTTCAATTATATTATCTGATAGTGTGAAACGACAGGTAAAAGCCAGTAATCCGATCCTACCTAGGATTTACTGCTTACCAAAAACACATAAAAAAGACAATAGCATGCGACCTACTGTCAATAATATAGGTTCGCCCAGCTATTTGTTAGCAAAATAGCTTACGAAGAAGTTTAGCACTTTGGAAACGTTTCAATCTTATAGTATTAAGAATTCATTGGAGTTAATTAACAAGTTAAAGAATGTTAAACTACACGATACTGATGTTATGGTCTCATTTGACATGAAATCTTTATTCACCAATGTTCCTGTAAATAGTGTGGTTAAAATCCATTAATTTATCAAGTCTTGTTATAGCAGATTTGATTATGTTAACTACATGCTGCATAAATCAAAATTATTTCACTTTCAAGAACAACTTTTTCAAACAAATACATGGTATGGCAATGGGCAACCCACTTTCACCATTATTAGCAAATTTATACATGAGTTCCTTAGAAATAAAATTAAGAACTACATACCCACAGATATTTAAGACTTGGTTTAGATATGTAGATGATATATTCGCAATAATTCCAGCTGACCAAATTGATAAATCATTGGAAATATTGAACTCTCAAGATGATCACATTAAATTTACAATGGAAATAGAAAACAATCATCAACTTCCTTTCTTGGATTTATTGATTACAAATGATAAAGGAAATTTAACCTTCAATATTTATCGAAAACCTTCACATTGGATAATTATATTAAACACAATATTTTCAACCCAATATTACATCAGCAAGCAGTATTCCAATGTTTGATACACAGACTTCTTCATGTACCATTATCGAAAAAACATTTTGCTTCAGAATTGCAACATATACATCAAGTAGCTATTGATAACTTTGCATCTTCCTTGGTTGATAGTATGTTTAAAAAAGCTAGTAAAAGATTTCCATTATATAATAACACAAACTTGAAACAAATTAAAAAAGAAGTTCACTTTCCATCCATGATTATTTAAAAAATTTGAAAATATTTTTAAAAAATTCAATATACAACTAACCTACAAAATAACTTTACAGTTAAAAATGTTCTAAACAAACCATTGTCTAATTCTGTGGATATTATGAAAAAATCTGGCATTTATCAAATCAATTGTCCAGATTGCACAGGTACTTATATCGGAAAAACAAAAAGAAATTTAAAAACCACACTTAAAGAACATCAAAGAAATATTAAACTGAAACAAATGGATAGATCAGCTGTTACCAACCATTTCTGGAATTCCCAACATAATGTTGAACAAGAGATACAACTATTAAAATCAATTCAAGAATCTTCTCATTTAGATATTTGGGAAAAAATGTACATCATAAGTAATAAGGAAAAAGTTATTAATTTTGATATGCCTTATTTAGACTCCATGTTGCAACTACTGACGTCAGAGGAAGAAAAAAGAATGATTCTGCACTCCAACTTTTACCACCAGAGGGCAGAAGAAGATTCAACAACGTTAGAAAAAGTTGACAATTAGAGCTTGCAGTTATCTACATCTATAATGCCTGAAGATGGAAGATTGACTTCATAATCACGGTGAAAGGGTGGAGAACACGAGGCAGCGGTACCACGACACGATACCAAGGGGTGAATCGAGATACCGAAATTCTCCTTTGATGTGCAGGGAGGCGCTCGCAATCATGATTGATGATAATAATGATGAAAGTGAGTTCTTTTCGGACCCAAGAGGTCAACGTACTAGGCGTCCACGAGGACGTGGCAGAGGCAGTAATGGAGCTGCTTATCAGAATAGGCGAACTGAAAACTTTTGCAAAGATCAAGGCGAAAAGTTTTTAAATAATCTGGACTTAAGCCTGAAAAAGAAACCGTTCGTCGGGACTAGCAGTGCAGATGATGCTTTAGAACGCTTCTCAGAAAATCAGACTCTACAGGCAATTACACTCTCAATAACTATGAGAGGTACAGGATTGGGGTTATGTCATCTTACTTATGTTTCAATTTCTTATAATGCCAATATACAGATCCCCAACATTTACGCAATGTATCATGTTTTTCTTGGCATGACTGAGTCAAAGCTTAAAGCCAGACTACCCATTAACACCAAGAAACACTGACCACATTTATGAATATACAGTGAACGCTGATCATGATGCACATTGCTAAAAGCATAACCATGGTTCCAGAGCCCATGAAGAGGATTATAGGTGCCATTGGAGTAATAAAATACAATGAGAACATCTATCTGCCCGCAGTTGCAAAGTTTCCAAGAAATAGATGACGTGAAGAATGTCCACACCCAGAGACGCTATTACTGTCAAATTTGAGGACAGCAGTTGAGTTCTTAGCTGATGGAAATCATGCTCAAGAACGAAATAGACAGTATTTTCGAGACCATAGTCCCACTCCAGGTGCTATTTGGGATAATAATATTTTGATGAATGCTGATTTGGTAATTCCAGTAGATTATGATCTCGTGGATGATTTTGCTCCCAACGCTTTGTTGATAGCACCATATATGAACAGGTTACAAAAGTACGTTCCCAAGATGGTTGGCGGTACCTTGGATGCAAAGTCGACTGGCAGGATATCAGCCTTTGTGTCCAATGAAATGGAAAATCTAAGGTCAGTAGAGCGCAATTAAGGGGAAGCTCTAAATAACTACGCTAAGGAATTAGTACCCCTTAGGGAATTATTGAGAAAGAACACTAAGTGGGAATGGAACGCCGAACACCAGGTAGCCTTTGAGAAAATCAAAGAACTCTTTAAACACAGTATTCTCCTGGAACGACCAGATCCAAATTCACCTTTTCTAATTTATACTGACGCTAGTGCGCAATCGTATCTTGGTAAGGATTAGTTGAGTAATGAAAACATATTGCCATTTTCTCAATTGTTACAAAGAAGAGTTGTTTAAAAATGTCATAAATGTTAATTTGCATGTTCAAATTTAATATGTATAAATATAAGAACCATATATATTTAATGTTAGAAGTGTAGGGAGGATAGATAAAGATTGCTTCCCTAACCTTACAGGAACTATTTAACGTGTAGGAGTGTTTCAAAGTGTACTTCGTGGCAAAATGAGCGCATACACGCATGAATACAAAACCATTATGTAAAGAGGCACCCACTTTATCATCTTTAGCGTCTTGGACTCCAGAAAGTGAAGACACGTTTTGTTACAGGCATAGATGCTGACCCTAAAACCGGTCTAAAGTAACTGATAACGTGAAAAGACTATCAAGGAAAAATATTGAGGTGCAACGAAAGTTAATTTAATTGTGATGAATGTAATATTAGACGAAAAAAGTGCTAATAAAAGTGATATAGTAAAAGTTACATCCTGTGTTCGTTCATTTCACCCATACCACGCCTGGGATAGTAAAAGACTCTCATAGCTCAAATCAATCATATTATTATTAAAAAAAAATCAGCACCAAATGGCTTGACCAAATGCGCGACACGAACATTGGGTGAAATAACGGATGACAGAAAAAGAACTTACACCAAATACCAAGTAATGCCAGTCTACGCGCGAAAACGGAAGAAGATGCCATTAAACAATCCATCAAAGTTGAAGACGACAGGAGACATTATTAAGCAGAAATCAACGGGGGAAGTGCCGACAGACGCCTAGTCATTGATGTGGGGAACATCAATCATTTTATACTGGGATAGGATAGTGGTATGAATTATGATTAGATAGTAGTATCAATAATTAGAATAGTAGTATGAATCATAATTAGCAGAATACGGGAAGGTTATCCCAGGGTAATATCGATAACATTGTGCAATTGACAATAATTATGGAATAATGAGATATTGGTAATGGAAATATAATCATATGTGAGCAATAGGTTTAAGCAGAATTCTAAAGAACTTGGAAAGAAAACCGTTAGTTGCACTTTGACACTGGTATATGTGACTGTCTGGAAGTTGACTTTTAACGAGGAAGGGTAGAACATTCCCAGACGCTTGTCACATAACAGTTTCTTATGGTTAGAAGGAATAGCGTACTTACCCACAGAATATTGTGGAACAATGTAGCCAGAATATATAAACCCTAGTCACCAAGGAGGTGAAGTCTTTTGACCCGCTATTGTCAACGAGTCCACATAGGATGGTGTATCCTCTACCCATATTCCTTTAAGTTTGTTCCGTACTGTATATAAATAAATCCTTTAACACCAATTGTTGTGTGATTTCGAATGGAATATCCAGGAAACCTCACCTATTTGCTCCCGCTCGGCACTCAACCAGATAATCCCATCCCACCTCACCTACTGGCAGGTGCCAGGTGCGAGAAGAGCCAAAGCTTGAAAGCTTAAAGGTAGACTACCCATTAACACCAAGAAACACCAACCACATTTATGAATATAGAGTGAACGCTGATCATGATGCACAGTGCTAAAAGCATAACCATGGTTCCAGAGCCCATGAAGAGGATTATAGATGCCATTGGAGTAAAAAATACAATGAGAACATCTATCTGTCCGCAGTTGCAAAGTTCCCTAGAAATAGAACACGTGAAGAACGTCCACGCCCAGAGACGCTATTACTGTCAAATTTTTTTTTAATTAACGTCCTCCAATGTTGTGTCATATCGGACGAAACTGTCAAATTTGAGGACAGCAGTTGAGTTCTTAGCTGATGGAAATCATGCTCAAGAACATAATAGTATTTTTGAGACCATAGTCCCAATCCAGGTGCTATTTGGGATAATATATTGATGAATGCTGATTTGATAATTCCAGCAGATTATGATCTCGTGGATGATTTTGCTTGCGATGCTTTGTTGATAGCACCATATATGAACAGGTTACAAAAGTACGTTCCCAAGATGGTTGGCAGTACCTTGGATGCAAAGTCGACTGGCGGGATATCAGCCTTTGTATCGAATGAAATGGAAAATCTAAGGTCAGTAGAGCGCAATCAAGGGGAAGCTCTAAATAACTACGCTAAGGAATTAGTACCCCTTAGGGAATTATTGAGAAAGGACACTAAGTGGGAATGGATAGCCAAACACCAGGTAGCCTTTGAAAAAATCAAAGAACTCTTTAAACACAGTATTCTCCTGGAACAACCAGATCCAAATTCACCTTTTCTAATTTATACCGACGCTAATGCGCACTCGTATGGAGCAATATTGGCACAAGAAGATGCAGATGGCAACAAGCATGTGATTGCCACTGCTTCTAGATTTCTATCCAAGATAGAAGCCAATGCATGCATAACAGAATTAGAAATAGGTGCAATCCAATTTGCGTTACAAAAGGTCAGGCAATATATCTACCACTATAAAATAATCATTTTTACCGACCATGTAAGCCTGTCCTTCATCCAGAAATGCAAATTAACCAACTCCAAGATCTCAAGGTACATACATGAAATAACGTCACATGATATAGAGGTCAGACATATTTCAGGCAAAGAAAACATCTTTAGTGACTTATTGTCCAGGCTAAAATCGGAGAGTCACATACCCGAAACAATATCTAACCCTCACCATGAAATTAAAATCATGCAAATAAATGGCAAGGAAAACAACGAAATTTTACAAGACTTCAAAAACATGGCGAAGCTACAGCAAGAAGACCCTGAATTGAAGAGGCTATTCGACAAGGCACCAGAAATAGCACCAAAATTGGAAGCCAAGGCAGGAAAGTTTAGAAACATCTTGTTTAAGTTACATGGACTCGATGTAAGGAAGTGGAAAATGATGGAACCAAATTCCTTACAGAACAGAGTTATTTTGGCATTCCTTCACTCGATGCTCCACTCAGGCAATGAAAGAACAATGCTTGCAATCGAGGAGGTGCTGTATATCAAACATCTAGGCAAGAAAGTCAGGAAATTAATTTCCTCATGCGACCTATGTCAGAAAGCCAAACCTATCAATGTAAAGCATGACACCATTCCACAATCCATCTTAAGAAATGAGAAGAATGCATTGGTATGCATCGACGAACACAGCGAGCTACCAAGGGGGAAAGACGGATAAATAAACTACAAATGTAGTTCATTTTTCATGTTGGTAAGGATTAGTTGAGTAATGAAAACGTATTGCTATTTTCTCAATTGTTACAAAGAAGAGTTGTTTAAAAATGTCATAAATGTTAATTTGCATGTTCAAATTTAATATGTATAAATATAAGAACCATATATATTTAATGTTAAAAGTGTAGGGAGGATAGATAAAGATTGCTTCCCTAACATTACAGGAACTATTTAACATGTAGGAGTGTTTCAAAGTGTACTTCGCGGCAAAATGAGCGCATACAGGCATGAATACAAAACCATTATGTAAAGAGGCACCCACTTTATCATCTTTAGCGTCTTAGACTACGGAAAGTGAAGACACGTTTTCTTACACCCGTAGATGCTGACGCTAAAACCGGTCTAAAATAACTGATAACGTGTAAAGACTATCAAGGAAAAATATTCAGGTGCAACGAAAGTTAATTTAATTGTGACGAGTGTAATATTTGACGAAAAAAGTGCTAATAAAAGTGATATAGTAAAAGTTACATCTTATGTTCGTTCATTTCACCCGTACCACGACCTGGAATAGAAGAAGACTCTCATAGCTCAATTCAATCATGTTATTATTACTGGTTAACATATATGCTCCAACAGGTACACAGAATCGACATGAAAGAGAGCGGTTCTTTCAAAACGACTTAATCCCACATTTGCTACATGGCAAGGAAATTCTTCTTGCTGGTGAGTTCAATTGCACGCTGCAGGCGACAGACCAAAAAGTAGCTCCCAATTTCAGCATCATGTTACAACATCTAGTGACCCAGCTGCAACTTCAGGATGCATGGGAGTTTAAGCATGGAAATGACGTGGAATTCACTTCTATCCGAAACACCTCTGCCTCCTGTATCGATTGTCATTATCTATCTCCAGGAATATCTCCAAATGTACATTGAATTTGTGTACTTCCAGTGTCATTTAGCGACCATCACACAGTACTGTGTCAACTGCAAATTTGTAAACTAAGGCTTGAGACCGCCGGCAGCAGATACTGGGAGCTCAATAATTCTCTTTTGAAAGACACAGACATTCTGGAACAATTTCAGACAAAATTTCAGGCCTTTCAAAGCTCAACTCGGAAAACTCTTTGATGGACTGACACTGCAAAACCAGCGATTCGTGCCCTTTTTAAACCCCTGGGTATTGGGCGGGCACAGGCCATGAAGCAGTTGCTACATTTCTACAATGAGGTGCTATGGGGGCTGCATCAGAAGCAACGGTTGGGGTACGATGTACAGGTGGAGATCAAAAAATTAAAAGAAATTATTAAATTGAAACAATTACACCAGCTGGAGGGACACAAAGTCTGAGCCAAAGTTCAATCCATGAATGCAGCAGAACGAAACTCTTTTTACTATTTTGCAAAGGAGCAGCGCAATGGACGTGCAAGATATCCACAAAGACTTCGGGACGCTCACACTGGAACGGCCTGTGTTGGAACATGAGCCCAACTCCATCTTAACGCGGATCATTTCCAGGCTTTGTTTAACGAGGGGCCAGAAGCAGACACACCTTATCAGCATGATGAACATCAACTGTTTGACGCCAGAATCACTCAGGCAACCGCAGAAATACTCACCAGCCCCATCACAGAACGGGAGGTGCTGGATGCCATTCGACAAGCCAGTCGGCACACATCTCCAGGTCCTAATGGGCTCACATATGAATTTTATACAAGGTTCAGGCCAATGATGAAACACGAGGTGATAGAAGTATTTGTGGAATTGTGGGAGACAGCTTGTTTTCCCACCACCTTTGCGGATGGAATTATCACCCTGTTGCCGAAGGCACCGAAAACCTCCAACATGAACGATTAACCCCCAATAACGCTGCTAAACGCCAATAATTATAAGTTATTTGCAAAAGTACTGGCAAACAGATTAAAAGGTGTCTAAGCCAAAATCTTGTATTGTAATCAAGCGGCAATGTCTAAAAGGAATATTATTGTCACACTGGTGGAAATGCGTGACATGTTAATCCATTTCTCGCAGAGAACATAAAGTGGACGAACAATATATGGAACAGTCGGACATGGGACAACTATGCGAGGAATGTACAGGTTGGTGCAGGATAGGATCGAATACAGAAAGTGAGTGAGGGAACCTGACGCCTAACGGCAGCAGGGAAAGTGAAAGAAGATCTGGACCCCACAAACAATGCTGAGAAGCCAATAAACGAAAAGGACATCTTAAATGCATTACCCAAGACCAAAAACAGTGCCCCAGGACCAGACAGCATAACAAACATCTACAACCTCATCTTAAAACAGGGATACCATCCCATTCAATGGAACAAAGCCAATATTCTCCTTCTCAAAAAACTAGGCAAAGATAAAACAGACCCAAAAAATTACAGACCCATCTCACTCACCTCCACCCTCTCAAAATTGCTTGAAAAAATTATAGATTAACATAGATATGTTGCAGCAAAAACCTCATACCATCAACACAAGTCGACTCAGGAGTGAGGTCACGATTCAAGATCAGTTTGTAACAGTGTCACAACTATAAGATGCATACAACAGAGGGTTTACTACTGTAACCACTTTCCTTGATATCCAGTCAGCTTTTGACAAATGCTGGACAAACAGGCTGTTGTATAAACTAACAAACATGAACATTTCACAGTGCATTGTCAGATGAGTGGCAAGTTTCCTCACTGACTGTACTGCCAACATAAGGATCAATGCACAAACATCAAACCCAATATTTATGCAAGCAGGAACACCTCATGGAAGCGTCGTATCTGGATGATTATATATACTTTATACTTCAGACACTCCGCAGCCAATTCATAAGGAAGGCATTCCTTTACAACCAATAGTACGCAGTATAGGCTCGCCAACTTACAGCATAGCTAAACACCTGTCCACCTTGTTACAACCACACATTGGTAACACTTAATCATATATTAAAGACTCTAGTCATTTTATACAGAAACTCCATGTAATTCATCTACAACCGAAAGATCGTCTCGTCAGCTTCAATGTGGTCTCCCTCTTCACAATGGTTCCCATGAAAGAGACCCTAGGCTACATTCAGAATTTATTTTCCAAAGACATTATCGAGTTGTTTCAACATGCCTTTGCTCCACTTACTTCCAGTGGAACTATAGCTTCTACGAACAAACTGATGGTGTTGCCATGGGCAGCCCAGTGGTTGCAAATTTCTTCATGGAGAGGTTTGAAGAAAAAACATTAGCTAGCGCACCACTCAAACCGAAGATGTGGTTCAAGTATGTGGACGACACATTTGTAATCTGGAACCACTGATATGACAATGGAGCAATTCTTGAGGCATCTGAACAACCAGAATACAAACATACAATTCACAATGGAAAAGGAGAGAAACAACAGCCTGGCCTTCCTGGACATACTGGTTAAGAGAACAGACTTCTGCCTAGAACATACAGTCTACAGAAAGCCCATGCACACCAACCAATACTTACATAAAACGTCGAATCACCAACCAAAACAGAAATACGGAATAATAAAAACACTGAGCAAACGAGCGGAAAAGATTTGTGACAAAAAACACATAAAGGCCGAATTAAAAACTCTAAACTCAGCCTTTATTGCCAACGGATATTCACAAACAGAAATCCGGAGGGCGCAGCATCCAAAAAGCGGACCAAAGAAAACTGAAATGCCCATACGCGGGATGGCGTAACTACCTTTTATAAGTAGAGTAACTGACAGAATTGGCAAGCTTCTCCGACCGTGCAGAATCAAAGTAATATACAAACCTACATGCAAGATCATAATAGAAGTGTATGAGAAATTACAGGAAAATGCAGAGAGAATGGGATTAAGAGTTAATGCGCAGAAAACAAAATACATGATGATATCAGGAGGGAATAGGAAGCTACAGGATTTGAGAATTGGTGATCAAATATTCAAGGAACAGAGAAGTTTTGTTACCTGGGCAATATAATAGATAATGAAGCCAAAATGAGCATTACTAGAAAGGACCGCATACAAGCAGGGAATAAAGCATACTTTGCAAATTTAAAATTGTTAAAATATAAAATACTAACTAGGAAAGATAAAATCCTGATATATAAAACATTGATAAGACCAGTAGTTACATATGGGGCAGAGACCTGGACACTGACAAGGTCTAAGAGAAATTAAGAAAATTTGAACGCAAGATAATAAGGAGAATATATGGCCCTGTAGTAGAACAAGGTGTGTGGAGGATACGTTATAATGAGGAAATCAACCAACTTATAAAAGGAGAGGATATAGTACGCTTTATTAAAGCACTAAGGCTACAATGGATGGAACATCTGGAACGAATGGAGACGAATAGAATACTTTTAAGAGTGTTTAAAGCAAGACTATACTCAACAAGGAAGAAAGGAAGACCCAGGATGAGATGGATTGATGGAGTGATTGATGATTTGAACACTATGAAGGTGAAAGGATGGAGAGAAAAAATTAAGGATAGAAAAGCATGGAGGCTGATTGTGAAGGAGGCCAAGGCCCACATAGGGCTGTAGTGCCGGATAGTAAGTAAGTACATGCAAGATCAGACAGTTACTAAACTCAGCCAAGGACAAATAGGACCTTCTTTCATCAGCTGGGATATACAAAATTCCATGTAGCTGCGGCCACGTATACATTGGTACAACTAT
The DNA here is from genome assembly GCA_030765045.1 of Tenodera sinensis. Taxonomy (NCBI): domain Eukaryota; kingdom Metazoa; phylum Arthropoda; class Insecta; order Mantodea; family Mantidae; genus Tenodera; species Tenodera sinensis. Next base: position 114,220,557 of record CM060970.1, on the reverse strand, counting down.
TCGTCTCCACTAGATTAAAAGAACACAACCTGAGCTGCAGGTTAGGGCAAGTGGAGAAATCTTCGGTTGCAGAGCATGCATTACTGTGAGACAGAATATTGATCAACAGAAAATTGTTCATGTAAATATTTTTGTAAGAGTGTGTAAATTTCTAATTCTTTTAATTTGGGTGTATCAGGGACTTATTTTTTTCAATATTCAAGATAGACAACGTTTTCTCGTCACTTTGAGTTCAACCAATGAGAACTGTTGCGCGGATGAATACATAAGAATGGCGGTGTTGCGTCATAGAGACGCTTGGGACTCTTTTATCATTAGCGTCTGTGAGCTCAAGGTGAAAGGATGTATATTTTCTGATAGCGTGTGAACATGTAATTTACACCCAAACTTTTAACCAGTGTAGATTCTATCGAATTTTGAAAGTTGTTAACTAATTAATATAGCGATAGAAATGTAAATCAACGAATAAATATGTTGTGATAAAGGAACGTTGATTTGTGCATTCCATTCTGTATCCATCGACCCTGAAGATAAGAGTAGCGTCAGATATCAATCAAACTTTCCATCTTTCAGTAAAAACATTATTCCTGCTGCTATATTCCCGCTGCTAGATAAAGATTTATTTAATAAAAACGGTACCAACTGTGTGGCCATGACATCGAATTCAAGAACACTCAAGTCCTCTCATCAAACGTCAGTTATCATGCTCGCCTACAGAGAGAAGCCGTAGAGATATTTAAGCACAAGAACAATTTTAACCACAAAGAGGAAGTGCTTCATATAAACAAAGCATGGGTTCCCGCTTTACAGAAGCTTCAATCACACAAACATAAAAACAGTAAACACATGGAACAGTCATTTCCCGACCAGAACCAATCAGAACGCGGTCAGGCTTAACCCCGCTCCTCTCCAGCCGATATAAATTAGAACATGTGGACACTAACTTCATTCGACTTCTGACTTCCACAGCGGATGAATCAACACCCTGAAGATGCTTGGTGTGGTCTCTGGCAAAACGTCGGTTCACTCAAGAACTTCTAGACCATGGCCCATAAGCCCGGAACACATTTATCTTCAAAAAAGAAGTTGTCAAAGGTGATTATGCAGCACGTGCTCTGGTTCGAGTCCAGGAGCACACCATGGTGACAACAATTCTAAATACTTCTGAGGAGGATTGAGAGTTCAAAACCCCGACACTTGATATAGAAGAAGTAGATTTAAACCCAGTAGATAAAGCGGCAATGCCAATGATAGCAACTGGCAGGGTAGAAGTTCCCAATGAGAGAGCAAAGAAAGTAATTGCTCAGTTGAGATTAGATCACTTCAGTGAAGAGAAGGCATGTTAGTTTTCCTTCATTACCAAAGCAAGATGTTAAGGATCCTGCAGTGGTCAGGGGGCAAATTAGCATACGAAAGGATCTTGCTATTGATCCAACCATAAGAACTATAACTCTTGTAACAGCTTCTCGACAGCTTAACATCCCTAAAGGTAACAAATGGAAATATGAAAGAAACTAAATCACCAACATATGACGCAAGAGAAGCCGAAACGATAGCGTCCTTACAGAATATAATAGAACTTCTAAATAAGGACCAATTATCAGAGAACTTGCTTGATACTTGGGATAATTTACATTGGCAAATACCCTTGCTCAACCACCTCAACATTCCACACTTCGTCCTCGCTGAAGGAGCACTGAAGAATGTTGAGATCTGTGACGCCTCCCAGACTGTTTATGGGGCTTCCGTGAACATGCGATCTGTGAATAAAGAAGGCAAGGTGCTAGTGAGACTTCTGTGTGCAAAATCCAGAATTGCACCTCTTAAGCAGGTCTCTATCCCCTGTCTGGAATTATGTGGTGCCCTAACTTTGGGTCGTCTTGGCAAGAAATTACTCGCATGCCTATGTACAACCCCTCTTAATGTGCAGCTTTGGACAGATTCAGAAATCATACTGGCTTGGCTATGTGCATGTCCCATAAAATGGAAGACGTTCATCACAGAGTAGCAGAGATTCAAGACATCTTATCAGCTTCCCATTGGCGGCATGTAAGATCACAGGACAATCCAGCGGATCTTGCACAACCAATGCTTATTCAAGACTGTGAGTTATGGTGGGATGGTCCTAGTTGACTCTGTCTAGATCCATCAAAATGGCCATCACAAGATGAGTGCAACATCTCAAGAATTCCTGACCAGAGAAATATAACATCATTGATTGTCATGCAACACGATGATTCATTTTTCAATCGATTCTCATCCCTAAATAGACTACTCAGGACAGTTGGTTACTGTCTGAGATTTCCTTCTAACGGCAAGATGGCCCGCAATGAATGCGAAACATCTGCATTAAAACCACAAAAAATAATGCTTTGTATGTTTGTATTAAAATTGTGCAATCAGTCTCTTACCAAAGGGAAATACAATGCCTCACATAAGGCAAATCTATTGAAGCAACCTCTAAATTGGAGGGAGATTACAGAACGCACCAATTCCATATGAAGCCAAGCATCAACTCATACTTCATCCTCAACATTATTTTACAAAACTTGTCATACTGAGTGAACATCTACGTTTCTTGCACTCAGGTCCTCAACAACACATTTTATCATTGCAATTAAGTACTGGATACCCAGGGTTCACCAAGTGGTGAAGAAATGTCTAACATGCCTTAAACTGCAACACCTCAACAGAAAAAGGTGAACCTGCCTATACCTAGAGTTACAGCTTCTAGACCAGGGGAAGACAACTTCAGGCCATGTGATGTATTCAAACAAAGAGCCAGCTTGTACGTTCGTGTGACGTCAGAAGAGAGCAGTGTATTGCTATGCTGCCTAGATCAGCGGCGCACATGTGTTCAGTTCTCCGTGTTTCACACTAGTTTGAGACCAGGCTTCAAGATGTAGAAACATTGTCAACTACGTCTCAGGTCTTTGCGACCCCGTATTCATTGGAAGTTAACAATGTTTCTAGCAGATAGCAAATTGAATTGATAAATTTACAGAGCGACGATTTGCTGAAAGACCAATACAAACACAAGGAACACTTGGCTGATTGTTATAAGAATGTTCCTCAAGCCAGATTTCTGAGGTTGTATGCCCTTGTTGCACGCATATTATGTATGTTTGGTTCCACGTATGTGTGTGAACAATTCTTTTCTATTATGAACCTTTCTAAGTCAAAATCCTGAAGCATATTGTCAGATCAAAATCTAACATGCAGTCTTCGGTTACAAATGTGCCATACATTACGCCCTAACATTGACAAACTAGTTAATGAAAAGCGAAACGACAAATGTCGGAAAATGTCCACCTAATTGTTTTGTATAGCTCTCCTCTTGCTCAGGCAAAATAGTTATAATTTCTGTTCTATTTGCGTTATAACATGACTGTTCACATAAACTACAATTTTTATATATATGGCATAAAGCCGAAATGTAATTATTTATAATCTGTGATTATTCCATAATTGAAACAAGTCAGCATTAAGATTACGATGTCCCGTATCCCATTTCCTCTTGCCCGCTGTGACGTCACACGTTCAACTGGCTTTCTCTGGGAGCATGTGTGCTGACTGGGCTACGTCACAGCAGCGTTACCTGTCTTCCCCTGTTCTAGACCTTTCACGAACATGGAAGTTGATTATGCTTACCCATTTTTTATCAGAATCGGCACTCAGCGAAGCAAGACAACTGGAAAGGCACACGTTGGAGTATTCACATGTTTTGCCACCAGAGCTATACACATGGAAGTCACCTCTGATCTCTCAATGAATGCTTTCATGGCAGAACTTCGTCGGTTTACATCACATCGAGATTGCCCTTCCAACCAACTTCATTGGTGCATCCAGGTAACTGAAGGAGCTTCAGGCATTTCCAGGAGACAAGGAGCAAGAAAGAGAAATTGCAGACGGCACAGAAGGTATGGGCATCACCTGACACTTCATCCCTCCCTCTGCTCCTCATTTTGGTGGTGTTTGGGAGACAATGGTCAAGGCATTTAAATACCATCTCCAAAGAACCATGGGGATAACGATACTCAGCTTCGAGGAACTAACCACTCTATCCTCTCAAATCGAAGCCTGCAAAAATAGCCTCCCTCTGTGCAGACTTAATGACGAACCAACCCACTCATCCTAACACCATCTCACTTCCTGACTGACAAACCCCTCACTGCTCTCCCAGACTACAACCTTGAATCTTGTCCCATCAGTGGCCTTTCTAGATGGAAACACGTTCAAAAGATGACCCAAGACTTCTGGCGAACATGGCAGAAGGATTACCTTAACACATTACAACAGCATTATAAATGGTCGCAAGAGCATCCTAATCTACGCCCTGGCGAACTTGTGCTCATAAAGAATGGCGACCTACCCCCACTTTGATGGCTTGATAGAAGCAGTCCATATTGGTGATTACGGTCTTCCCAGGGTTGCCAGTTCTGGTGCCATAGTGCGTCCGATCCAAAAATTGTCTGTGCTACCGATGCCTAACTAGAAGTGACTAAAGATAAGATTATGAACATTATCATTATCAAGGCAGGAACTTTGGAGACCAAAACATTGGAACGAAGCAGGTACAGGTTGTGTGACACTGAACTATGCAACCTCGCGATCCACTGCCGTCCTGATGTACAGTCACGTTCCGAGGGAGGATCTGCGGTGTTCAGTTGTGATCTTGCGTTCAGCGAAGGTGTGTTACAATGCCTTCAACAAAGAATGCAATGTTACATGTGATTGTAAAAGAGTTCGGTGATGAATATTTTTCAGTAAATGATCAAAACATATGGTGTAAAGTGTGTAAGTGTGACATAAAAGTGGAAAAGCGTTGTGATTTACAAAAACATTGTGACACCAAAAAACACATTGATCATTTAAAACTGTTTAATGGTTTAACAGAAGACAAATCTAAATTTCATTATGACAATGCTGATATTAGCGAAAATTCCTTTTCATAAACTGGAGAATCCTCACTTTAAGCATGGAAAAATATACATGTAGAACATTACCAAGTCCAACAGCTTTGCATACACATTATTTACAGGCATGTTACAAAGAACTATAATGTCATAAAATCAACTGTTGCAAACAACATATGGGTATCTATTGATGAAACAACCGATGCTGTTCGAAGATATGTGGAAAATGGTATCGGAATACTGTCAGCAAGTACACCCGGCAATATGTTTCTATTAACAACAGAAGTGTTAGATAAAGGCAACCATAAAACAATAGTTGATTTATTTGAAGCTACCATGTCTCTCCTATGGCCAGACGGTACTAAATACGAAAATGTGTTACTTTTCGTAAGTGATGTTGCGTCTTACATGTTGAAAGCCGGTAACACGCGGTACCCAAATATAAATCACTTGACGTGTTTAGCTCATGGCCTACATAGAGTGGCAGAAGAAGTTCGTGCCTGTTACAGTGATGTTGATAATTTTGTATCAAATGTGAAAAAAATATTTGTAAAAGCTCCTTCTAGGGTGTAAAAGCTAAGACAAAGTGCTTCTGACATTCCATTATCTGGCTTTCATGTAACTGTTTTCTTAACGGGCACCAGTTTTACAATGTGGCAGTTACATCACCCGACTTAAACCCCCATTTTGCAAGGGGGACCACACCTATCGTTGGTCAACGGGTCCATCGGACCTAGCCGGGAGGACTAAATAGATGATATTTAGATCCACCGACCTTCCCCTCATGTGCCTCTGAGGGACACTGTTGTGCTGTGATAGGGCAGCACATATGTAAATGACATTTCCTCCATTTTAGATGAAACAGTTATACCGCTGTGATTCGGTCCCCAGAGCCTCATCTGTTAAAAGCAGGGTGCACCACGGGCAGGATGAGGATGGGAATTGGGTAGGAGAGGCTATAGGAGGCGCATCACTACCCCTTACAGTTCAAAAGTATTGGAAAGCACGAATGCTAATGGCTTCATTGCCAGATGCAAGGCACTAGAAAACAACAACAACAACAACATTCCATTATCTCTGCGACCAGTCATAACTCAATGGGGTACTTGGCTTCACTCAATTCTCTACTATGCTAAATATTATCAAACAATAATTGAAGTTATCAACAATTTTGATGATGAAGACAGTTGTGCCATCAAAACTGTGAAACGTCTCATTTCAAGCAAACGTTTCGAAAATATTTTGTACATAGCAAATAATTTCAAATGTTTAGCAGAAACCATCACCTATTTGGAGACTTTGAATATTGAAATGTGTGCTGCTTTAGGGGCAAAATTTTGACCAATCATTTAAGGTATACCAAGGTGGGTGGAGGCATGCTCACAAAGGGAATGCATTTTCATCAGAACAACGCTCGTCCGCACATTGCCCATGTGACAACCAATCTCATCAACAAATTTGGATGAAATACTGTCACACACCCTCCTTACAGCCCAGACCTAGCCCCAAGTGACTACCATCTCTTCCCTGACTTGAAGAAACACCTGCATGGGATGTATTTCAGAACCGGAAATGAACTGAAAGAAACTGATTTAGGCAATCTTCACTGTGCAGCGGGAGAGTTTTACGATGCAGGCATACAAGACAGTATACCACTTGGATAAATGCATTGGTCAGAATGGCGATTATGTCGAAAAATAGGAACAAGTCTAAGTTTTCCAAAAATGTATTATTCAATGTCCACAAATATGTTTTTCATTATGAAAAAAATTGGGAATCTTATTTTACAGACAACCCTCGTATTATGTCAATGCACATGTATGATAAATGTGTCGTGAAACTACTACAACTTGGAAAAACTGACATTTCCAAGCGCAGCAAAAGAGTGGTGGAAATAGAGGACACAGTATGGACTCGAGTAATAATGAAGTTATATTTAGTTCCGAGTGTAGATAGTGTTGCCATATTATGTGCTAACAAAGATCCCTTAGAAGTTGTAATAAAAGGTTTAGGCAAACCAGGTATAGCATCAGGTTGCAAAGGTTATAGCAAACAGCTGTTATTAACTGAACAGTGGTTCCACTCTAGTGCAAACCTGTTAGGTAAGAATATATTGGTTAAGTTAGATTTAGAGTATGAATGTTGCGAGGAACTTGGTTCGAGAGTAAATTGGGCCACAGTACATTTAAACAGTAGCTTCAAACCTGTTACTTCCCATTGGGATGAACTTAAATTAGCAAGTTTTAAAAGTATCTGAAATTGAAAAGTTTCAGATAAAAGAACAAGGAATGGGCAAAGAATAAAAGAACAGGAATGGAAGCAATCTCATGAGACTTCACACCATAATTACTCAACTTTTGTGTATGTATAATTTTAAGTGTTCTGTATGCAAGTTACAAAATGTACAAGTGTATTAAGGGACCCTCGGACTGAATAACCAAAAAATTATCAAATTGACGATTTTTAGGTTTACGCATAAAAATGCTCCCCAAATCCTCAGACATCAGTTGCCAGTGAAATTTTTTAGATTCTGCCATTTTTAAAGGTCTAGCACAGGCTTTAAATGCCATCTACGCTATCTTTAAATGCACCCTTTTCTGCTTAACCACCCCTTTCCGCTGAATTTGGTTGTTTTTGTGTGCTTTTGGCCCATATTTTATTCAAATATTGCTGAAAATTTATGTAGCAGTATCTTGTGCTGCTATCTGGCGAGATGCCAGTGAGCTATTACTATGTATTCAATGTAAAATCCGTAATGAGTTTTAGGTCAAACAGGTAATCTGACTCATGATCATGATGCATGTGTGTAGAAAAATTGGTGTCTTTCAACATTACATTTTTTAATACACTATGTGCTCCAGCTGCATTAAATATTGTGCTATGCTCCTAGAATTTTTCCAGCATGTACTATATTTATACGACTTCAATCTCAGTCTCTGGTTTCAACATTTGAAAATTTGTTTAGCTTTAAAAAAAATTAAATGCACAAAAAAATTTTTAAAAAAATATTTTAATTGTCCCCCAAAGTAAAGAAATTAATTACTTATGCAACCTGTCTTTGAGGAAGGCGGACATGTGTGAGAGCTCCATCATCAGTTGGTAAACATACACAGTATGCCTGCTCAAGTAAATGGGGTAAGTGGAGCGAGTGGTACTTCGAAAAATACTATTTGTAAACGATGCAAAGCAAACTTAATAAGTGGGTTAAAGTGCAGTGTCTGTGATAATATTTATCATAACAGCTAAATTATCAAGTAATGTCGTCTTCCTGAATGAAAATAGCATGGTGTGCTGTGGTAGTGTAGATAAATCATATGATGAGAAGGAAAGCGAATCGGCTTTTTACAACACATTAGCAAAAATTGCTAATGCTACTAGAGGTCTACACGGGTTCAAGCCAAGCCCTTGGGCCTAATTTGAAAAATGCTTGTCGGGCTCGGGCCGGGCTCCGGCTGGGCTAGGGTCGGGCTCGGGCCTGAAAATTAAGGGAATAAACAACTGAAAATGGATTTTTAAATTTTTTCAGCCAAGTTAGCTGAAAATTTATTTTCAATGCTGTCTTATACCAGCATTAGAGGGTTTTGAATTTTAGTGTGATATATCCTTCAGTTTCCGAGTTACGAAATGTTGAATCCGGATTTTATTATGTTATGCCAAGGGCTCTACACAACGAAATTAAAAAAAATGCCTATTTTTAAGGTTCTATTATATTTATCTGATTATGATGTACAAATCTGCCATACAAATTTGTTTTATTAGCCTCAGCTCAAAAGACAATAATTTTTAAATTTTGTCGCTTGAAATTTATAGTATAAAGTTTTATAAGCTGCAAGCTTCTTTAGTAACTCAAAAGCGTTCAAAAGAAAAAAAAAAAGTATATGTCAGATGTACTTGATTGTGTTTTGGGAATGATGCGAAGAATTGCATAAAAACTGCATCGCGATCGATTGCAGTTTTCATTTCAAAAAGTGAATATGGTGAAAACATAATTTTCAAAAACCTTAAATTTTAAAATGAAAAGCATTGTAATTCGGCATTTTTAGGGTACATTATGTAACTACAAGTATTTGTAATGTAAAAACTCAAAACACATTTTGAATTTGAGGTCCCTAGTATTTTTGAAGTCGTGCAATACAAATGTAAAGTTTTACGAGATTTGTGCTAAATTTCAGTAGTACATTCACTTAGGAGGCAAAAAATGATCATATTGATCATATTTCTCGGTCACCTATATTGAAATGGCGAGAATAGCACAATTACCGCAGCATTTCTTTACTTGGAATTCTAAATGATTATTCTGCTGACACGTTTCAAATGCTACTATTGATGCTAGTCAAAGCACAGAATGAGAGGTTTTGCAACTACATATATTATTTCTCACTACTCGACTGCAATTCAATCCTTTCACTCATTGCACGTATACAATCTTACACTCTTATCACGAACCCAAGGCGTATTTGATTATTTTATACTGCTAGTGACGCATGTTTCCTCCTGCTTTGTAAAGTGTAAACACAGCATCAATGTTTATACTGATACAATAACAGTTTGTTTTGTGGCTGACGCTGTAGTAATGTTACTGCATCATTATTGTTCAGCATTTCTCCAAATTAAAACTTTATTTTATTATTATCATGACATGAATCACTACATATATCATACATCAGGGTCATTGCCCATCAGTCAGCATCGCCAAATTGTGACACTTTCACAATTCTGTCTGTTACAACCTAGTTATGCGTAGAAAAAAACATCTCGTCAGCATTTGATGCTGGTAACCTAAGACATTGAAGGGACTTTTCGTAGAAAAGGTGGTAGGATTCACCTTTCGCTATGAGTGCTGAGTGCTGTTACTATATCAAATTTGTTACTCTGGCCCAAATGTCTAACAATGGCACAAAGTTCTCTGTGCTTTAAGTTTATTGTGGCAGCTTTGATAACACGGAAACATGACGTTGTGACTTGTGAGATACCTTTTTATTGTAGCCTCGCCGATTGCATTGTCGGAAAGCTTTCTTTGTCTCTGCCAATAATATTTATTTTGTAGTATTGTTAGTAGCTGATCTCAAAAGAAGCCATGCTATTGAATTCATAAGAATTAAATGTGAATTATTTCATTGTTATTAAGATCAAAACAAACACCAGCAGCAATGAATCAATGAATAAAAAAAGTTACATTTCTAAGAAAATTTTTTAAAAAATTATATAATATATTGCTGCATAAAACAAAGCAATAAAATTATGATCATACTTTCAGTGTATGATCATATTATTAATGAATTATGTTTATTAGAGACTTTGGAAACCATACTATATAATATTGTAGCAACACAGGCACTACTTACAGTTCAACTGTCTTATAGACAGTAATTTTAAACTGCTGGTGTTACTCTGTTTACATCGTTAGCACGCCTCATTGCAGGCATCTTGGAACTGGTGATATTTTCTTTACGCGACTGTACCTCCGAAACACTACCTACTTGTGACGTACATATATGTTTAGTAACTCTTGTCACCGAATGCACTGATATCGCTGTTGACTATTACGTCATTCTTCTGACTTCTATACAGTTCATATTTCCCTTTTAGTAAATACTTGGCTGGTGATATTTCTTCAAGTCAACAGTATGAGAGTTTATCCAATCGTACACACGTGCATATACAAATACGTGAGTTTTTTCACCGGTAATTAACCAGTGCACACAACAAAACGAACACTGAAGAAATCAGGGCTAGATTGCAATGAGGGGAGTATGCCTTAGTGGAAAATACACGTGGTAAATGTGACATTTGGAAGAAGTTTCGAGAAATACAAAAATGTGACAGTCACGAAAAAGTTGGTGCAGTTAAGTGTAGGAAGTGCCATGCTATCTTAAGCTACTCTGCTTCAAAGACAGGAAGTTCTCATTTAAACCGACATTCGTGTAAAACTTCCACTGGGCAAAGTAAAATTCAGAACTTTTTTATGCAGTCTCAGTCTCTGCTTCCTCAGACGTCTAAAGATGAAGTGACTAAAGCATGTGTTTCTCTTTGTTGCAAAGACTTAAGACCTTTTGATATTGTATAAGGTGCAGGATTCCTGGAGTACTCTCAGATTTTGATTAACATTGGTGCTAAATATGGTAATGTGAATGCGAAGGACTTGCTGCCCCATCCTACTACAGTATCTCGCAGCGCAGTGAAAAAAGCTGAAATGTTGTGAAAATCACTCATTCCTACAGTGCAAATGATGATGGATAGAAGAGAGTGTGCCGCCACAACAGATATATGGACTGATGAATACAAACATATTTCATATATTACTCTCACTGTTCATTTTATTGACTCAAATTGGACTTTGTGCAGCAAAGTGCTTTTTACAGTAGAATTTATGCATGATCGCAAAACAGCAACAAACATAAGATTAGAACTCAACAAACAATTAACGTCGATGGGGTTGCGACAAGGCTGCTTGTCTCGATTAGTGTTCGTGGCGGACCAGGGTAGTAACATAGTGAGTGCCCTTCAGAGCTGTACCAGATTAAACTGTTCTTCTCATCTGCTGAATACAGTACAGAGAAATACATTCAAAAAAGAGCTTTTGGAGCAACGACTTTCACATGTAGAAATACTGACAAACCAGATTAAGGAAGTGGTGAGATACATGAAACACACAGGACTAACGCAATATTTGAAAACTACCCTTCACCAAGAAACTGAAACTAGATGGTACAGTAGGGTTGACATGTACAAGTCATTTGATGCAAATTACAATGATATTGAAAATATTCTAATAGAGCGACAAGAGGAAGAAAGAATGTCACATGTTCAGCAAGAGACACTGAAAATGCTTATAAACTTTCTAGAACCATTCAAGGAAGCTTCTCTCCAGCTAGAGGCCGACACACATCCCACATTGCCACTTGTTTTGCCACTGCGGTCCAGTTTATTGAGACACCTCTCACACAATGATCCCACTGACACAGATGATGCTCTGCAGTTGAAACATATTGCATTAAATCTGCTTGAAGATAAGTTTGTTGTTAACAGTTTCCATAAAATTGCCTGCTTTCTATGGCCTAATTTCTGCCAATTGAGAATGCTTCAACACTCTGAGAAAGAAGATATAAAGACGGAAGTGCATTCCTTAATACATAAGTTGAAAGCTGAAGAACAGAATTTGTCATCTCAAGAACCATCTTCTTCAAAACAGACTATACTAAGTGAAGATAAACATGCCGGTTCTCATGTACTTGTCAAAAGGCAGAAAGTAATGGATTTTTCTTGCTTTGAAGATGAAGACAATGCAAAGCAAAGTGAGACTGATGATGAAGTGCTGAAATACTTAAAGCAAAATTACGGTTCAGTGAATATAGAAGATCTATTGGAATGATGGAAAACTCATGCACAGGAATTTCCATATTTATCAAAGGTAGCAAAACAGTTTTTGTGTATTCCAGCATCAAGTGCGAGTAGTGAAAGGAATTTTAGGGCAGCAGGGCGTAGTCGAACTAACCTGAGCGTGGATTCCATTCTCTTTCTGCACGACAATTTGGGTAATTAAACATGGTGAGTCCTTAGTCCAATAACTTATAATTAATGTTTACTTTGATTTAAAACATGCACAGGCATGCACATATCCATCGTAGAAATCATTATAAGCAGAGACCAGAACTTAGGCGGAATGCCTTTTTAAATGCGTCAAATTTATCTTCAGTTTGAAAGTGAATCTGTACGAATTATACCTTTGTGATTGAAATGCCACAGTTTTATGTTGCCTTTTCCTGACTATTTAGTATGTCTATTTTACAAAATAAATGCTTTTTGTTGCCTTTATGTCACTATTTATATATTATTTATTAATTATTAAACATTTTCTTCAGGTACATTATATTTCAACAACCGTTAGACCGTGACAATGAAAGTTACTTCGCCGAATGTATATTATTGTCTTTAAGTTGCAGACAACATAGGCGTCCCTCATTCAATTCATTATTTTAATGTACTAACGTTATTTATGCAGGTACCCTAGCGTAAATATTTGAACGAAAATTGGATTTTAGCAAATAAATAAGTGAGTGAGTGAGTGAGTGAGTGAGTGAGTGAGTGAGTGAGTGAGTGAGTGAGTGAGTGAGTGAGTGAGTGAGTGAGTGAGTGAGTGAGTGAGTGAGTGAGTGAGTGAGTGAGTGAGTGAGTGAGTGAGTGAGTGAGTGAGTGAGTGAGTGAGTGAGTGAGTGTGAGTGAGTGAGTGAGTGAGTGAGTGAATGAATGAATGAATGAATGAATGAATAAATAAATAAATAAATAAATAAATAAATATCCTTCCCTTGTGTGAGCAGTAGCGGGCTCATGCAAGGGAAGAATAGCCCTCAAGAGAAGGCCTACATACCCTTCTACGGCTCTGCCTCCAAGAAGGTTTCCCATATACTCGCGAGACATATCAAAACCTTCTTCACGCCCCCTAAGAAGATCCGACAACTCCTCAGGCCGGTGAAAGAACCACTTGGGCTTAAGGTCCCAGGAATATACAGGATTCCTTGCGAGTGTGGGAAGGTGTATGTGGGTCAAACAGGACGCACGATAGAGGAAAGATGCAAAGAACATCAACAGAGCATCAGACTTCTCCAGCCAGAAAAATCAGCAGTAGCCCAACATTGCATACAACAGGTCCACAAAATAAATTTCCAAGACACAAAAGTGCTAGAACACGCAGAAAATTACTGGGACAGGCTCATCAAGGAGGCCATCCCCATTAAATTACACCCCCACAATTTCAACAGAGAGGGCGGACTTAAACTAAGTTCCGCGTGGACTATAGCCATCAGAAACACTGCACAAAGTTCGTACCCGCGGGAAAACACTGCAGCCGAGCCTACAGCAGGCCCAATCAGAAACCATCACCCGCACATTGGCTAGGACAATACAACCTAACCATAGTATATATTTGGAAAACTGAGGAGAATTTTTCATCATTTTAGTCCTGAAGATGGAGTGTATAATGGCCGAAAGCTCGACCTTCTTAAATTTAACACGGCTGATCACCCGTGAAACTCTGATCACTAACGTTCGCCGTGAAAGCTTCAAATCTTAGATAACCTTTTCTTGCGCATCTTGTACTGTGTTCCTTTTTTTGCTTTTGTTAACATCCTCCAATGTAGTGTCATATCAGACAGTGAATGAAATGGGTGAAATGATGCTCATATGAGCCCAAGGTCCATAAAGCTTTAAGTTACATTTGTCTTCTCAAGATAAGGGAAAACCTCGGAAAAAACCTTATCCAGATAACTCACCCTAAACAAGCTTCCAACTCGCAACCTCTTGGGTGTAAGGCAGACATGCTAACACCACACTACAGAGGAAGGCTTCTTGTCATGAGATGATGAGTGCTTTTGAAATTTTTGGCAATGGTAAACATAAACCTAAGGCTTTTAGAATTTTAGATATCAAAATGTCATACCTTTTTAATCTTTTTATAAATTTGTTTTAATTCTGCCTTTTGCATCACTTATTTGGTATATCTATATTTCTCTAATTTCTCTATAAAACCTTAACCCCTAACATGCTGACCTGTCATGGCATGTAATACGTCCTCTGATTGGTAATCAGAGGATATGGTCGGTGAATTTATTTTGATAATTCTCCTGGTTAGGTCGGTGAGACCCGTAAACCAATGACAGGTGTGGTCCCCCAGATGTTCTGGGGGTTGTGAGAGAGCGACGTGACCGCCAAAACATAAAAATATGGTGCTCTCTAAAAAGCGGTTACATTTACTGCTAAGTCTCTTCAATATTTATGAAAGTGAAAAATATTGGAGAGCAAGAGGATTAGTGACTTCATTGTCAGAAATCCAGCATTAGCTAACAACAACAGTTCAGCTTGTAATCTTGAAGTAATTCCTAAATTAGCATGAAACAAAGCAGTTTTTGTAAGTAGGTTGGCACCTGATGCTACTCTTGGTAAAATAACTCACCATTTGGTATCACGTAACCTAAAGGCAGTGAAAGTGACAAAATTAAAGACTAAATACAATTTGTATGTCTTTCCATATTGAAATTGAAGAAAATAAGTTTAGCGAAGTGTTTAGGGCTGAATGTTGGCCTGAGGGATGTTTCATTTCTCAGTTTTATGGTAGGCTTAAAAGTGAGCAAATTATGGAACCTCCTACGAACGAGAACTCTTCAACTTGACTACATGGGAAACGTAAGTTAACAACTCTATACTCTGTTCATCTAGAGATTAGAGGAGACGTAAACAAAGCCACGCGCGTTTTGACCACAGCACTCCCTCTTGACACTTTCGCCGTCTAAATAGTCCCTTGAAGAAATAATGTTAATGAGGTCTGAAATGTCACTTAATGTTTGCTAAAGCATGAACTAAGTGTACTAAGCATAGTTAAAGTGTAAGAATACGCAGTTAAGTGAATTTGTATCCAGCCTAATTCATTCTGCGCGCACATTATTCAGTATGAAAGTAACATGGTGGAACAAATGAGTGTTATAAAACATAAGTGCGGCAAACCGTTGCGAAATGGTGAAAAGACAACAATATTGAACATATTTAACAAGTTCTACGAGAAATATCCCGAACTTGCTATCGAAGACGTGATGAAATTAACATCCGAGTTTACTGGTGTGTCAGTTGCAAGTATTTACAGTACACCCAAAGAAAAATCGTCAGTTGGTGAAGATACCGGTAAAAACGACCACGTGCTAGATAAATGGTGGATGTAGTTTGCGACGAATTTGTGAGATCTGCAATCCGTCAAAAGTTCACCAGTTCTTTGTTAACAATGAAGCCCCACCTTAAACAAAGTGCTGTTGGCAGTTAACTCTGATCCCGATCTTCCAGATTTAAAACGAACTTCCCTCCACAAGCTGCTTCTGGAGATTGGTTTCGAGTTTGTGAGCAGGAAATGAAAAAGTGTTATTGTGGACAGAGATGACGTAAGTAGCAGTTAATTTCCATGTGCTATATGTTATTTGGATCAAGTAAATATATCCTTTTAGTAGTGTAAAATGCATATTATACCTACGCGTAGCGGTAGGTAACTGTGTTGCGTCATTGTGAAAGCACGTGGCCGCGGAGTGATACAAACCGGTGCTTTGTTTATATCTCCTCTAATCTCTTGATGAACAGAGTATAGCTGGTGTAAACATACTGCATTGGACTGTTCAAAGTCTTCTTAACATGATTGACTATATATTAGTTCTCGCCAATGATTTAAATATTCATATTTTATGTATTAATGAGCACTGGCTGTCACATGATGAATTGATTCTAGTGAATATACCTGGTTTCTACCTAGCTGGCAGCTATTGTAGACCCCTTACTAATCAACATGGTGGTTCCGCTATTTTTGTGAAAAATGGAATTGAAGCTAAGAAGGTTTTCAAATTTTCTAATTTATTGAAGCTACATGAGTTTGAAACCTGGGAACATTACAAATGAAGGTACTGACCGGGACCAACAAAAACATAAGATAAAACCAGAACAAGATAACTGCAATTCTGGTAAGAATGGTGTCATGACGCGATGTGAGAGTGACAGAATCAAGTCTCTTCACAGGGTAATATAAATGCTCAACAAAGACCTAAGTCAAGCCCTAGCCAGCGAGCAGGGAGTGGTGAGCCAATGTTCAGCCAGTCAGCTTTGTTCTCTACGTCTTCAACGGCAGATGTTCAGGCAGGGATTGGGCACTCCAACACCGGCAAGCTAGACTTCGAGAGTACGAAAGCGAGAAGTGCACTCTCAAGACACTTGGCAACTGGGCAACCAAGTGGAGAGTGCAATAATACATCAGTCCGCGCCCCGTCCACGAAACCCGTACCTTCCCCCTCCTTGTGGTGAGGTTTGTGTACCTGCTGGGCCAGTCTCAGTAAGCCAACAGACGAAAGTCTGGTAGTCCGCTGGGACTACACATAGGCGTAGGCACAAACAAACCGCGCTTCTTAGCAGCCACATCCATCACACCAAAGTTCTCCGGCCAAAGAAGATGCCAAAGCGTCTCTCCAAGGCCAAGCCACCTAAACCCCCTGATCCTAAAACCGACCGCAGTCGCGTCCTGACAAAGAATACCAGGTCTACGACAATACAAATGCAAGCTTCACCACCATCTACCAGTGACACACAAACACGACACTCACCTACTCCGACAAGCTATGCCCAAACACAAGACACAAGAACACGACAAACACCAGTGAGCTATGCTCAAACACAAAACACACAAACAGTACCAAGACAATCACATGTGAACTACGATCAACCTACACCATCAACAAGCAAGGCACACACACAAAACTACACAAGACAACGCACACACTCAGTCAGCTCCAGCTGCAGCAGCGTATTTACCCAAGCACCTGACAATATCAGCCATGACTCAGACTCAAGCATAGAGTCTACAACACAACTGGGATACAGGATCAACACACTCTTTGATGGCACAAACACAAACACCAACACACACTACACTCCAACAACATACATACCACCCACACCACACGGATACTTCACAATTTACGTTGTAAACTGCGACCCTGCAAAACAAAACGCGTGGCTCATTAGAAGCCTAATGACCAAGACTCACCTAGACACAGACACACTATACAGAGCCCAACGTTTACACAGAAACACCTACGCACTTACATTCAGAAACCAACAACAAGCTGTGACCTTTACCCAAACAATCCCAATACACAACTTCGGCAAGTACGCACACTATGCCAACAACCAACCTCAGAACAAACCAACACAAAATCCAGACACAATACAAAGACCAAGAAAAACCCTCACAGCCGTGATAAAGGGAATACCATATGACATAACAGACGATGTCATACTCCACAGCATTCAGGAAACTTACCCACAAATTTCACGTGTCTCACGCATAATTAGCCAAAATAGACAAACACCACTGGTACGAATCTTTAGTACCTGTGTCGCAACAATCAACACAAGTCTAAAAGAAGGCGCAATAATTGAAAAGCAGATCTTCCATGCAGAACCCTCAAGACACACAGACAGACATGTAACTTGCCGACAGTGCCAACAATACGGACATAACGAAGACCAATGCGCACAACAACCGACTTGCTTCCATTGCGGACATAACACTGAAACAAGACGATGCAACCATCCCATAAGACACAACACCCCATACTGCTCCACCTGCCGACAAAATGGGCACTACACCGGGCAAGTGAAATGCCCGATGTATCCCAGACAACCACCCACACTTCCCGAACACACTGCGAAAACCCACATTTTCCCACACAACATCCCAACACCACCAAAACCACAACACGTGACTGACTGGCCCAAGATAAACTTCCCAAAAATCCCAAGGACAAAAACGGACATGATGCCAAATGAAACCATTGGAACATTTAAACATGTAATAGGACACACAGAACAGCAAATAAAATCACTACAAGAACAAATCACACACATCCAAGAAAACATTACAAAGTACATCCGACAAATCATGAACACCACAATAACACAAATCCTAAGCACACTCATTCTGCCAATTTATGACATAACTCCACCAGCACAAAGATCCAGATTTTTACACAACTTAACACAAACAGCACAAAAGACCTTGAAAAAAGCTGTCAACACAACTAGAGTTGGCAATCAACTCGCCATCTTTATAGACGACAGATAAAAACATTACAATCACACAACAAAAAATAATAAAAAACACAAACACACAGTAAACAAAACCACACAGTAAACATAAACACACACAAACACACTATACATACACAAACACAAACACACACACTTTCATAACCTAACATACAAAACAACACAACTAATATAAAAAATTACAATTGAGCCGGGGCAGCAACAACAAACAACAAACCCCCCTAAAAATTAAAACTTATTTTTCGGAGGGCAGAAGCCATCTCCACGCAGCTGGGGACGACAATACATACACAAACAAACACAAACAAATACATAAGCCACATCACTACAATCAAAACAATACACACACACGCCAGGAAGTTTCTCCCACATGACAAACAATAATACCAAGACGGGGCTGAAGAGGGACTGTCCCTAAACAGCCTGGGCATGTTGAAAAACATGCCCGAATTACCTTTTTATTATTATTATTATTATTAGTCAAGCCCTTACTGAGATAAAACGACTTACAACAGAAAACCTGCATCTGAAAAGTAAAATGCAACAGGAATCAGAGTGGAAGATACCAAAGTCAATAGCAAGGAAAGCGACTGACCAGAAATAACATGTGCCAATCACTGAAAACAAATTTGTCGTATTGGCAACAAGTGAGGATGATGTGTGAAAACATTGGTGATTGTGAAGTCATTGGACATGTGAAGCCCAATGCAAAGTTCAAAGAAGCAACATCATCTGTATCCAGTCCAAGAAATGAGCAAGAAACGAAGATCATTGTGGCAGGAGCCAATGATGTGTATCGAAATAAAGCAGTGAACTACATAGATGCCCTTAGTGAACTACTAAAAGAAGAGGAAACGAAGAAAACAAACATAATAGTGTTAAATGTTCCTACCACATTTGACTTGAGCTACAACTTGTGTGTAAACAAATAAATAAGGAAAACTAATAGAAAAGTGAAATTAATATGTTCAGTGCATCCATATGTGATATTAGTGAACATCAATAACTTAAACCATGAGTATCATACCAAACATGGACTACACTTGGGTAAAATACATTTAAGCTCACTTCTTTCTGAAATTATAAGTAGCACTATTAGACAAAAAGCTTATGCAATTAGCTCACCAGTTGATTCAGCTAATAATCATTGACGAATTGTAAATTTGAGAGATGTCACTGTGGCTCTGACGCCAAACAGTCATGGCTGCCAATACAACTATTCTACATCTTGGTGTTACATATTAAACAATTTTAAAAATAACATATTTGGTCTACAGTTTGATATATTTTATAATTATTTAACCGTAAAGTCCTTTCAGTAATATTACATTTGATAACTACTACTGTATTTCTGCTCAATGTACTTTTTGAATACAAAAAACATAGTTGGCTAACTGTATCCTATTTAAATACTGCATGTTTGTGTATTCGCCATTTGTAAGAAAAAGGTTATTGTATAGGCACGATGCTATTTACAATATATGTGGCTGCTACTGAACATTTACAAGGAATGATGGTGTTCTGTGCCTACGTCGCAGAGAAAGTAAATATGTTGACAGTACTGCGGAGCCGACATACTATCACATCGTAACCATTGGGATTTGTTCAGAGAGTAACCTGAAGTCACTGGAAGATATCTGTAATGTCAAGTTACCACATGATTACCACAGCCACACCATGCACCCAGAGAAACATGTGTCAATTACAAGCAGCTACTGGTGTGTTGCCCGTGAGACGTCTAATCAAGTGGCAGACTTTCTGGGAAGACAGTTGGTGACACTGCAGAGACTTCTGTTGTAATGTTGCTGCCGAGAAGCGAGAGGAGACGGACGTGTGTGACGAGCGCTAGTGGAGAGGAGAAGTTGAAGTATGGGAGTGCAGTTCGAAGTTTATAGGGCCAGAATAGGCCTATTTAAGGGTGGAGGACGTAAATCGGGTAGAAAGAATACGGGAGAGTTAATTGCACAGAAGCTTCTGCAAGTTAATATTCGGGCTACCGAGAGCCTCACCAAATGGGGTTGCACAAATGGAGTTAGCGAGATTGGGTAGTAAAGCAAAAATCATGGAAAGAGTAGTGAAATACTGGGTGAGGATTAAGGAATTAGATAATAAGAATATAGTGAAACAATGCAAAAGCTTTATAAAGAAGATACTTGGTATAAGCGCCTAGAAGGAGTTTTAAATGAAATAGGGTGTGGGGATATATGGAGAGATGGACTGGTACTTGAGAAAGGATGTTGGAAAAGAGTTAAAATGAGAATTGAAGACATGGAGAGACAGGAAATAATGGGTAGTTTTAAGTCAAAAAGTTCATTGCACACATACATAGAGATTAACCTCTTGAGCGATGGCCATTTAAAACATCTGCGAGCCGAGAACTGCTACCAATATCCAGCGCAGGGCATTTAAAGTGCTTCGTATATACACAGCTGTATTTTGTGTAAATATTAAGTTATTTTAATGAAACAAAAACTGGTATAAAACTCTTTATATGCAGTATAAATGTACATCATCAGCAAAGTTGAGTTGTATTTACAAAACGTTGAAATGGCACTATTTTGTTTCACTGTGGTGAAAAGTCAACTTTGCTCTGTCGAATACATCTAATATAAGTTCTCTGAAAGAAACAGTAGCCGACCCATTGTATGTGTGGCTTACACGTCAGCATACTGTGTAATAAAGCACTACTGTATATGTGGTCTCTTGAGTCATCAGAACAGAGCACAGAATAGAGCAACATTGCAACTTTTGCTTACGCGAGTTTCGTTACTTAGTAGACTCCGTTTCTTTCTTTGTTGAAATACATACATATACTTTCCTGCTTGTAGCTGAAGTGAGAAGGGGTATAAAAAGGTATTTTTTGCACCATCTGGATATAACCATATACAATTGTTTGGTAATTTGGAGAGCTTTAAACCCACACAGGGCAATGACCTACCTTGACTTCCAACTATCAACAGCTCGCAGCCTAATTGAACAATACCACATTGGGGGTTGAAAATCCAAAACCCCTGCATCCCTCAGACTTCAAGGAAAACATTATCCTAAAAGGATACCACCAACAGCAAAGCCCATCTCGAAAGTGCTTTGTGTGCCGCAAGAAGGGAATCTGCGAATGTGGAGATGTACATTTGTGTGTTTATCCCTGTTTTGAGGTAAATCACTGCAGAACAAACATATTAAGATAAGCCAGTAAAGCATATAGACTTTACTAAAATGTTTCATAAAAGGAAAATTAAAATAGGTTGAGTTAGATAAGGGATAAATAAGGGTTAATGCTTAAACGCACAGGACGTGTATACACGCCCATATCGCTCATCTGTCATTTTAAATGGGCGTGATTTCAAGCCCATATCGCTGAAGAGGTTAAAAGGTCATGTGAAAGAGAAATTTATGTTGACATGTGTAACAAATCTGCAAGAGAGGGTTTTGCTTGGGCTAGGTCGGGGGTGGTGAGGCTGAAAGGTTATGGGGAAGGGGAAAATCAAGGGAAATGTTTATTGTGAGACTGCCTTTGTGGTTTACCAGGAGAAATACGAACTGGCTTGAGAATTTAATGCCATTCTGGCAGTTTGTCACAATAGCTCAGTGGTTAGAGCGACCGCCCGGCAAGCGGAAGGTCTGTGGTTCAAATCCCAGTTGCGGCATTGAATTTTTAAGTTCCAGTTCTACCTCTTAAACTTTGCCCACACACGGCTTGTGTGTTTAAAAACACCAACAGTAAGTTTGTTGGCATAAATAAATAATAATTACCAAGTAAACAATTGTTGGCATTTAATTCTGGAATGTGAAAAAACAAAGAATTTGAGAGGGAAAGTACAAAAAAATAATTGGTTCAGACTACCAAACGAAATTAATGGCAAAAGGACACTAAGAGTGAAATCAAAAGAAAGTTTAATAGAAAAAGGAAACTATTTAGGTACAGTGAGAAACAGGTGGTTAAAGAAAATTGTTGTTGTTAGCTAATGCTGGATTTCTGACAATGAAGTCATTAATCCTGGTTAAAGAAAATTAGAAGTAAGGATTAGAAACAAAAGTGGGTTGAGGAAAAGGAGAAGAGTACCCAGTAGCATAATAACCAGGGTGTTGATGCTACGGGTTCTTTGTAATGCAGCAACCCAAAGAAATGAGATAAGGATATGTAAGGGATATTGCAGAGTAGATTTAAGGTTACTCAGAATTGTGAATAAAAAAACATAGTTGGCTAACTGTATCCTATTTAAATACTGCATGTTTGTGTATTCGCCATTTGTAAGAAAAAGGTTATTGTATAGGCACGATGCTATTTACAATATATGTGGCTGCTACTGAACATTTACAAGGAATGATGGTGTTCTGTGCCTACGTCGCAGAGAAAGTAAATATGTTGACAGTACTACGGAGCCGACATACTATCACATCGTAACCATTGGGATTTGTTCAGAGAGTAACCTGAAGTCACCGGAAGATATCTTTAACGTCAAGTTACCACATGATTACCACAGCCACACCATGCACCCAGAGAAACATGTGTCAATTACAAGCAGCTACTGGTGTGTTGCCCGTGAGACGTCTAATCAAGTGGCAGACTTTCTGGGAAGACAGTTGGTGACACTGCAGAGACTTCTGTTGTAATGTTGCTGCCGAGAAGCGAGAGGAGACGGACGTGTGTGACGAGCGCTAGTGGAGAGGAGAAGTTGAAGTATGGGAGTGCAGTTCAAAGTTTATAGGGCCAGAATAGGACTATTTAAGGGTGGAGGACGTAAATCGGGTAGAAAGAATACGGGAGAGTTAATTGCACAGAAGCTTCTGCAAGTTAATATTCCGGCTACCGAGAGCCTCACCAAATGGGGTTGCACAAATGGAGTTAGCGAGATTGGGTAGTAAAGCAAAAATCATGGAAAGAGTAGTGAAATACTGGGTGAGGATTAAGGAATTAGATAATAAGACTATAGTGAAACAATGCAAAAGCTTTATAAAGAAGATACTTGGTATAAGCGCCTAGAAGGAGTTTTAAATGAAATAGGGTGTGGGGATATATGGAGAGATGGACTGGTACTTGAGAAAGGATGTTGGAAAAGAGTTAAAATGAGAATTGAAGACATGGAGAGACAGGAATTAATGGGTAGTTTTAAGTCAAAAAGTTCATTGCACACATACATAGAGATTAACCTCTTGAGCGATGGCCATTTAAAACATCTGCGAGCCGAGAACTGCTACCAATATCCAGTGCAGGGCATTTAAAGTGCTTCGTATATACACAGCTGTATTTTGTGTAAATATTAAGTTATTTTAATGAAACAAAAACTGGTATAAAACTCTTTATATGCAGTATAAATGTACGTCATCAGCAAAGTTGAGTTGTATTTACAAAACGTTGAAATGGCACTATTTTGTTTCACTGTGGTGAAAAGTCAACTTTGATCTGTCGAATACATCTAATATAAGTTCTCTGAAAGAAACAGTAGCCGACCCATTGTATGTGTGGCTTACACGTCAGCATACTGTGTAATAAAGCACTACTGTATATGTGGTCTCTTGAGTCATCAGAACAGAGCACAGAATAGAGCAACATTGCAACTTTTGCTTACGCGAGTTTCGTTACTTAGTAGACTCCGTTTCTTTCTTTGTTGAAATACATACATATACTTTCCTGCTTGTAGCTGAAGTGAGAAGGGGTATAAAAAGGTATTTTTTGCACCATCTGGATATAACCATATACAATTGTTTGGTAATTTGGAGAGCTTTAAACCCACACAGGGCAATGACCTACCTTGACTTCCAACTATCAACAGCTCGCAGCCTAATTGAACAATACCACATTGGGGGTTGAAAATCCAAAACCCCTGCATCCCTCAGACTTCAAGGAAAACATTATCCTAAAAGGATACCACCAACAGCAAAGCCCATCTCGAAAGTGCTTTGTGTGCCGCAAGAAGGGAATTTGCGAATGTGGAGATGTACACTTGTGTGTTTATCCCTGTTTTGAGGTAAATCACTGCAGAACAAACATATTAAGGTAAGCCAGTAAAGTATATAGACTTTACTAAAATGTTTCATAAACGGAAAATTAAAATAAGTTGAGTTAGATAAGGGATAAATAAGGGTTAATGCTTAAACGCACAGGACGTCTATACACGCCCATATCGCTCATCTGTCATTTTAAATGGGCGTGATTTCAAGCCCATATCGCTGAAGAGGTTAAAAGGTCATGTGAAAGAGAAATTTATGTTGACGTGTGTAACAAATCTGCAAGAGAGGGCTTTGCTTGGGCTGGTGGGGTGTTGAGGCTGAAAGGTTATGGGGAAGGGGAAAATCAAGGGAAATGTTTATTGTGAGACTGCCTTTGTGGTTTACCAGGAGAAATACGAACTGGCTTGAGAATTTAATGCCATTCTGGCAGTTTGTCACAATAGCTCAGTGGTTAGAGCGTCCGCCCGGCAAGCGGAAGGTCTGTGGTTCAAATCCCAGTTGTGGCATTGAATTTTTAAGTTCCGGTTCTACCTCTTAAACTTTGCCCACACACGGCTTGTGTGTTTAAAAACACCAACAGTAAGTTTGTTGGCATAAATAAATAATAATTACCAAGTAAACAATTGTTGGCATTTAATTCTGGAATGTGAAAAAACAAAGAATTTGAGAGGGAAAGTACAAAAAAACAATTGGTTCAGACTACCAAACGAAATTAATGGCAAAAGGACACTAAGAGTGAAATCAAAAGAAAGTTTAATAGAAAAAGGAAACTATTTAGGTACAGTGAGAAACAGGTGGTTAAAGAAAATTGTTGTTGTTAGCTAATGCTGGATTTCTGACAATGAAGTCATTAATCCTGGTTAAAGAAAATTAGAAGTAAGGATTAGAAACAAAAGTGGGTTGAGGAAAAGGAGAAGAGTACCCAGTAGCATAATAACCAGGGTGTTGATGCTACGGGTTCTTTGTAATGCAGCAACCCAAAGAAATGAGATAAGGATATGTAAGGGATATTGCAGAGTAGATTTAAGGTTACTCAGAATTGAGGAATTATATGTGAGCTAATTATGCAGGAAAGGGTCTCATTCTTGATCCAACAGTCAGAATGGAGCAACATTTACAGCAGGCGACACAGGTGAACGAGGAAAAGGAAGCCATCTACCAACCATGCATTCCTCACCTTAGTGAGAGATATAATGTACCTGAAAATGCATGGGAGGTAAAAGGACTACTCTTTGGTGCCCGCGGAACATGTTTTAAATTCACAAGTACCTGGCTCAAAGCACTGGGTGTGCAATGGTCCGAAATTGTAAATATATGTTTACATGTCCTAAAAGACTCTTTATATATTTTAAATAATCACTTGTATTCAATGTGTTAACTGTTATCTTCTTGTTATAATCTTTTAATGTTTTAGATATTTTGAATATCAATTTTAATCTTTTTTTTTTTCTTCTTCTTAAAATTGACTTTGTCATATATCTCTGTATTCTGGATCTTTATGGTCACCTGCAATGTCAGGCAGATGTCACAATTTTTGTTTGTGATATATATATGAAGAAAATAATATGGTTTTCTTTTTGGTGTTTCTTTTGGTGGTAAATTTGAACTCACCCCATGACTATAAATTCCAACATACATAATTTATCATCCTTTAGAATATACCATCAGAATACCCAGTATATCTCCAATAAAATAGAAATTGTTGATATTGTATTAAATGATATAAATCCACAGGTTTTGATATTCTCTGAGCATGGCTTAATGCATGAACAATTACATGTAGCTCACTTTGAAGGTTATAAATTAATCTCTCAATATTAGTGTATATTACATAAAAGTGGGGGAGTCCTCTTTATATGGAGAGAAAAATATTAAAGCTAACAGGGTTGAATGGGTACAAAATGCAAGTGTACAAATAGTTTTTGAAGTGGCTGCTGTAAAATTGGACACTGAACTGGGAAAACTCATCATCATAGGTATTTACAGATCTCCTAACTCTGATATTCAAGAATTCTTAATACATTTTGAAAAACTTTTGGAAAAAGTTGCGTTCAGACCTCCTGTAATACTAGGTGATTTTACTATAAGTGCTGACAACTCTGGCTTAAATGATATACTTGGTAGCTTCAAACTAAAAATTGTCTCTCGTGGTCCGAGTAGAATTACAGATAAATCACTTCAATAGATCACATAATAGCAAATCTTAATGATGATACATATTCTACATTTAACAATGAATTCCACAATTCAGATCATGGGGGCAAATGATATATATAATTGTCAAAGTAAAACGGAAGGCAAAATCTAAGTACGTAAGAAAAACACGAAAAAGGAATTTGATTCAACTATAAATTAGATAAAGAGGATTGGAAAGAAGTATACACATGAAAAATGGAGAATCTTTCTACAAAAATTCAGTTTTCACTTTGAGCAAGCTTGCCCTCTCTCAAAACAATCAATGTCATAACACAAGGGAAAAAATATCACTATCTCATGAATTAGTTGTTCTAAAAAATAAAATGAAGGGTATGTATGAACTTTTCCAATCTACCAAACTACATTCTTATAAAAATACTTACAACTTATATAAAAAACAATACAGAAAAGTGATACTCAAACTTAAGACTGAGAAAATTGAAGAATTATAAATTTTGACAGTAAAAGAAAATCAGCTTGGGATATCATAAACAAGCAGACCAAACGACGGTTAACCAAACATATAAATATAAACTTGAGCGATGAAGAAAAAATGGTAAACAATCCGCTTAAAATTAGTGGACTATTTAATATCTTTTTTCTAAATTAAAATGAACTTAATATTCGTGACAGTGGCAATAACAGTAATAGCATAACTAAGGACAACACTATAATAAGTAGTATGTATCTTTATGACATAACTGTAGATGAGATTGTTAAAATAGTGAGTAACTTTAAAAATCAAAATTCATCAGGGTGGGATGGGGTGTCACCCAAGATATTAAAACATTGCATATATGAGCTATTGCATAGCATTCGAGTCCTCAACAGGCCCTCGTCGTACAGGAACTGCATGCATGCCTCTTCATTTAAGCACAGAGGCGCCAAATCCAATATACTGATAAACCTAGCCATTGAGTCTTGATTAAGATGGCGACCGGTAGTGTTCACGTGCTAAATGTTGCCAGTGAAAACGTGATAAAACTAAACCATGGTGCTACATTAGTGAATAAGAACAACATAAATAAGTTTACGTGTGTAAAGTGCGGCTGTGAAAATGAAGATAAGTTCACCTATGCAAATGTTGCCCAAAAAACTACCATATTGAGTAGCAAGGTGGCCTCTCAGGACAAAGAAGAAAGGATAGCATCGCTGCAAAAGGTAATTGAAGTGCTAAACAAAGATTTAAAGCTTCTGCAAACTGAAAGAGAACGTCTAAAAGAAGAAAACAAACAGCTAATTTCTCTTAAAAACGTGAGTACTGCAAAGACGGAAGAAATAAAATGGTCTATACCCCGGAAAACGACAAGAAAAGTACCGGCAAATGTTAATTTCTCAGTACCAGTAAAGAACGCTTACGATCCGTTAAAGGAGCCTGAATGCCGTCTGAATTCTGAACAAGAACAAGTGGGGAGTGGCACACGGCAAATTAAGGGAAGAAGACCAAATAAGCAACAAAATGGAAAACTGAAAATCGGAATACATGGGGACAGCCATGCACGTGGTGTTGCGGCGAAAGTGTACGACCGGAAAGAAAATTTCACCATCTCGGCTGTTGTGAAACCCAATGCTAAATTTGCCCAGGCAACGAATGATGTTCAGAAGGATACCAATGTCCAAATGGATATTATAATAGCTGGTGCCAATGATGTATACAAGAATGAAGCATGTGAAATGTTAAACAGTTTAGAACACTTACTGGTAAACTATCCAAAGAATAGGGAGATAATAATAACTAATATTCCTCATAGATATGATCTGTTGCAATATTCCTGTGTTAATAAGGAAATAAGGAAAACTAACCTAAAATTAAAAATGTTATGCTCTAGATTTAGCAATGCCAAAGTAGTAGATATAGGTAAATTGGAAAGAAACTTACATACCACCCATGGTTTACATTTAAATTCTGCTGGAAAAAACTACTTAGCTCATGAAATTAGCAAAATATTATCAAACACATTAAGTAAATCTGAAAAAATAATGGTTGCATCCTCTACAGGCGAGATTCACTTGCCACAGTCGGAAAACTTGGGGAGAATACAGAGACTAGACGAAACGTAGCAAACAGAACACTCAGAATAGTTCACCAAAATGTCCAATACCTATCTAATAAGACTGATATGTTGAACGTAGTGCTTAATGAAATTGATGCTAGTGTTACTGTAATCACTGAACATGGCCTCATGAGTAATGAAATAGAGTATGCTAAACTACAAAACTATACTTTAGCCACATATTTTTGTAGAAATAACCATAAAGGTGGGGG
Organism: Tenodera sinensis; assembly: GCA_030765045.1. Lineage (NCBI taxonomy): Eukaryota > Metazoa > Arthropoda > Insecta > Mantodea > Mantidae > Tenodera > Tenodera sinensis. The sequence continues at coordinate 114,191,598 of CM060970.1, read as the reverse complement.
TGTAGCAATATATGTAAAAGACAATTTAGTTTTTGAAGTACTTCCATACATACACCACTTTAGTAATGAAATGAATTTTGAATGCTGTGCCATAAAAATGTCTACTGAAATTGGTAAGATTGTAATAATAGGTATTTATAGGTCACCTAATTCTAATATAAATGTATTCTTTAAGAATCTAAATAGTATATTAGCTAAGATAACTGATAAGGAACAAAAAATTGTGTTAACAGGTGACCTTAATATAAATTCCAATGTAAACTCTCGAGATTATATGCAACTATGTGATATTCTTGCCAGTTTTAACTTATATAATGTCCAACGAGAATCACAAATAGATCTGTAACTGCAACAGATTATATAATCACAAATATTGACCCAATATCACACACTGTATTTGTCAAAGAGTTTCACATATCTGATCATTGTGCAGAAATTATTGATATTTACAACTGTAATAGTGAGGTAAGAAATGTAATGTGGACACATAGAAGGTCAATCAATGACCACAACTTAGGTCTCCTACAGGAAATGTTAAAAATAGAAACCTGGGACTCTGTGCAACTGACAGCTGATGCTAATGAAAAATGGGATGCCTTTTTTAACACTTTGTTAGAACACTTCAATCTTGCGTGCCCTTTAAAATTAAAGTGAATTAATACTAAAGCTAAACAAAAAGTGACAATGAATAATGAAATAAAAAATCTGAGAGAGAGGATGAAATCCATGTACGAATTTTATCAAATGACAAAATTTGAAACATATAACGAATCCTACAAAACTTTGAAAAAGCAATATACCAAGGCCCTAGCTAGACAGTTATCGCTAACATACGGAACTACAATTAGTCAGTCAACAAACAAAACTAAAACTGCATGGAACATAATAAATAACCAAAGAAAAGTAAAAAGTGAAGATAATAATATCTCTTTGCAAATAAATGGATTAATGATGTCTAATCCTAAAGATATATGTAATTTCTTTAATCATTATTTTACCAATGTGATTAACCCATCACAAAATATACCGGGCAACTCTAAACAAAAATCCACCGTTCAAAATTCTATTTATCTTACCCCCACTACTGACATTGAGATTAATAAAATAATTAGGGAACTGAAAAATCAAAATTCATATGGATGGGATAGCATCTCCACTAGGGTTATAAAGTATTGTAAAAATGAACTGGGTAATATAATAACTCATCTAATAAATACATCAATTGAACAAAACATTTTCCCAGAATGCTTAGAGAATAGTATAATAAGACCAGTTTTTAAAAAGGGAGATGAAAGACATGTAGAAAACTATAGACCCATAACTCTTACTTCTGTCTTTAGCAAGATTTTCGAAAAAGTTCTAAATACAAGACTGGTCACCTTCCTAAATAAACATGACGTTCTAGTAGAAACACAACACGGGTTTAGGAAGAATTACTCTACAAGCACTGCAATTGTTGAACTTCTACATAACGTATACACTCAATTAGATAAAAACAATCATTCTGTAGCACTGTTTCTCGACCTTACTAAGGCATTTGATAGTGTATCAATAAAAGTATTATTGGATAAATTAGAAAATTATGGGATAAGGGGGAAAATGCACAAAATAATAACATCTTACTTAACGAATCGTAAGCAATGCACAGTAGTTACACACAAAGTCAATGGTTCAATGAAAAGTTTTTCATCTGCATACCATACTGTTAGGTTTGGTGTACCGCAAGGTTCAGTTTTGGGTCCTCTATTGTTTTTATTGTATATAAATGACCTCCCCCAGTTTGAAAATTGTAAAAATATTTCTTATGCTGATGATACCACATTTCTATACTGGAATAAATCCCTAAATGCTTTGGAATATTCAATGATGGACTCATTAAGTGAGATACAGAAATATTTCAAGGATAATAACTTAAACATGAATATAGGAAAGACAAAATTACTCCACTTTCAGTATTCTAATCAAAACACTAATAACTCTGTAACTATAAATGTACAAAACACAATTCTCGAACACGTACAGAAAATTAAATTTTTAGGACTAATGTTAGATAAAAAATTGTCATTTGCACCTCATATAGACTTAATCTGTGGTAGAGTAAGCTCAGGCTTATATCTACTAAGGAGGCTTTCCAAATACCTCGATACTGAGGTTCTAAAAATTGTATATTTTGGGGTAATATATCATAACTTTCAATATGGGATCGAGGTTTGGGGAAATGTTAGTAAACAAAATTTAAATAGGTTGTTAATATTGCAGAAGAATTGTATAAGAACAGTGTATAAACTTAATAACAGGACTTCGTGCCGCAGTATTTTTAAAAATAATAACTTATTCACTATTATTTCATTATATGTATATAAAGTAATAATACATATTGTAAGTAAAAATGTACATATTATTAGTAGTAATAATCAATATTATAGTTACAATACACGAGGTAGGAATAATATACATAGAATTAATGTTAATAAAAGAACAAGTGAATCTGATCCATATATCAGTGGTGTCAAACTATGTAACAAATTGCCACATACTATTAAAGCTAAGCAAGGAGAAAGTTTTAAAAAAGAACTAAGGAAATATCTTATAGGAAAATGTTTATACTGTATAGAGGAATTGTAAATATGTTGTATATAATTCTACTTAGTGGTATTTCATAGAATATGATTATGTTAAGTCTTATTTTGTAATTTTTGTTTTGTTGTATTTGTAGTTTGACGATGCTCGAAACAAATTGTATAATTGTCTATGGGCTAATAAACATTATTATCATCATCATCATCATCATCATCATCATCATCATCATTATTATTATTGAACATATTGGTGTACTTAACCCTTTCAGACCCCATGTCCATTTCAATGGACATAACTTTCACATGCTGATATTTTCTTTCTGGGAAGGTATAAGTTGTTAAGCCTGTTTGCACATCTCAATGGACATTTAATAGTTACCTCTGTCAGGCATTGCTGCTATCTGGTGGTTTTAGGAAGATGAAGTAGGCAAGATGGCTGCTAACAGGAAACATGATAAAGGTAGGTGCCATTTTTTAGTAAGTTTGTGTATTTAAACCCAAGAATGGCTGCTTTTCTTAGCTTTTACTTCATCCTGAATGTTTTAAGATACATTTTATTGCAAAGGGTTGCACTTTCTGCAAGAAATCAATATATTATTAGCTTTCATAATTGCATGTCCACTGAAATGGACATACGGTCTCAACGGTTACTGTATACAGGTGCAAATATAATCTGACATTTTCAACTAATCTCACTATTTGCTGGCAAAATAAGATATCATTTTTGTTTTATATGGATTTGAGGTTACTTAATTTACATAGCTGCTACAATATTCATCAAGATAAACTAAATCCTGCTATACATACTCTATATTACTGTAAAATTATAGTATGAACAATGCTACTTGTGATTAGGTAGATTTTATATTCACTTATCTATTACGTGCTATTTCAGTAGTGTAGAGAAAATTGTAATGCAGTCAAATTGTTTCTGTTAATTCATTTTCAGAATATTATAATGTGGAGAAGGATGCTGATGCAATGTTGGATTTGCTGATATCAGCAGATGTTTCTGATTTTGAATGGTCAGACTGTGACGAAGATGAATGTGACATTTCTGTCCCTATTCCACAACCTGTTAGACCAGGTACTTGAGGATAAAATCTGACATTGTCATTGAATTATTAACTATATTAACATAACTTATTACTCAGTACCTAGTTTAAATTTTCCTTAGAGTAGTTTATTATATACAGAGCACTTTTCCATTTACAGGTGCCAATATTGTTACCAGAAATCAAGAGGAAGAAGAACAAGAAAATAGTGATGTTGATGAAAAGGATCAACAAGCACACATCAGCAGGCATCAAACCCTGAACAATGCACTATTCCTCCTAACTGGCTGTTTACTGAGAAGAACAATATCAAATGGAGAAGGAAACCATTTACACCAATGAACCTGATCAATCCTGACATTTTTAATTTGACTGAACAATCAGTAAATGAATCCACACCAATTGAATATTTTTCAAAATATATTTCAGAAGAAAGCATAGAAAATATGGTTGAAAAGACAAATATGTATTCTCTACAAAAGGGAAGTACATTTAGATATACAAATGTCACAGAAATAACATCTTTCTTGGGCCTTCATATAATGATGTGATACCGAAATTTAGATTTCAAATCGAATGGGCTTGATAAAGACACGTTTTAGTTTAATTGCCGGATGTGAGATTTGCAATAAGTGTTGAGTAATAACATAGGTAGATAATAGAGTAGGAAGTGTTGTAAGGTGAGCAAGATATGAGTAAATAATAGTCGTTAAATTTATAGGATAAACGCGTTATTGGTTTGAAATTAACGAGTATGACGTCATACCACATAATTTGAAATTCACGGTCAAAATTCAGGTCTGCCAACCTTAAAAGTCGCGCGATATGTTTAATAAAATATAAAGAAAACATCGTTTAATCATAGAAAGGTAACTATATATTCAGAATTCAAAAAAGAACATGTTTTAATAGAAAGGGACATTTCTAAATTGTGAAAAGGAATGAAATAGCATTTTGGATGCGAGGCTTTCTTTTGATGACGTCATGAAATTTAAAATCGGGAAGAACGTTTTTTCCTAGCGTGGGGACGCCAGGAAGCGTGATCACTTGCCCCAGATCGGTGAAGGACTTAGCTGTGTACACATGTGAGTTGCAGTTGCTCTGCGAGGATATATGTATTGGAAGTCGGCATAACTCCCGAAATGTGTCAAAAAGTTAAGAATAAATAGTCTCCAAAGATATTCTGGGTGATCTATAAAATATACTCGCGCATACCCTGGATTAAATCTCATGTTGAGCATAGTCGGAGCCGAAATACAAGTATCGACAACGGTCGTTAAGCTACAGCGAAGCAACATCAATTTCGCTTCAAATTGCGATCCAACGTGTGGCATCGAGAGAAAAATAAAATATAGACCAACCCCAAGAATGAACTAGACCAGCATTGAACCAGTGATTAATAAGAAGGACGACCAAGCCAGCATCGAACCAGCAAACAAGAAAGGAGGTGCCCAGCGTGTCAACATCGCCAGAGAACATCGTGTGAAACGTGTGGTGAATAAGTTGAAGTGCAGTTAAAAAAAAAAAAAAAAATCATAATAGTGAAAATTGTGAAATATTGGTGAGTTAGATGCAGGTAAATAGTTCAAAAAAATGGAAGGAGAATTAGAAATGCAAGCTAGTAGAAAAACACATGCAAATAGCTTAGAAATGGAAGACAGTGATAGCGATTTTCTAGGTTTTGAGAGTCCGGAAAGTAATAAAAGGGTAGTTAGGATGGAAGAAGGTAGTCAAAATATAATCGGTAGCAGAATATGCCAAGAAGTAGAAGTTTAGAACATTAGAGAAACACCTAGAGGTAGCTCAGAAATGTTTGGTAGTAATTCAGAAAGGCCAGCGATTATGTCAGAAATAGAGAATATGTTTCAAAAGATAATGGAAAAGATGATTAAGATAGATGAAACTAGTATAGAGTTAGGACAGAAATTAGAGAAGGGACAACAGGAATTGGGAATGCAATTGGAAAATCAGAAGAGAGCTTTAGAAACCTTTAGGGAAGAAGTTAGGGAGGAAATTAATAAAGTTAGTAGTGAAGTAAAAGAAAATAGAGAACAGGTTAAGGGAGAATTAGAGACAATAAGGCAAGAAGTAAAGAATTCTGAAAAGAAATTAGGTCAACAAGTGAGTGAAAAATTAGATAAAGAAAGGGAAAGAGTAACAGATAGATTAGACAAACAAAGGGAAGAGGTAGTACAAAGGTTAGATAAAGACAGGGAAGAAATTAGAGAAGAGCTACAGGGGTGTAAAGTTAGAATGGAAAGATCTGATGTAGAAAGTGAAAGGCAGGCTAGAAATTTGGAGGATGTTACAGACCAAATAAAAGAGGTAGTAACAGAAATTACTCATGTAAAAGAGGCCTTAGAAAATTTGAAATTAAATGAAAATGCATGTAATCACCACAATCTTAATAATGAAGCTGCAAGAAACGAGGCAATACCAGGTGTATCAGCTGACATTTCAATGCAAAATAGGGTAACAGTAATTCCCATTCTGATCTCAGAAATAGCTCAGGGACAAGTGACAATTCAAATTTACATTGGCCTAACCATGTCTTAAATGAAATGACACCTCCAGTTTTTGAAAATGAAGATTCAGATGATCCTAAAGCCTTTATAGAAGGGTTACAAGAGTACTTCACGGTGAAACATATACCGGAGGAGTACAAGATGGTGATAGTAAGAAAATGCCTAAAGGGTAATGCTGCCAATTGGCTAGGCCTTTCTATGGGTAACAATAATGATTACGGGACCTTTAGGAACATCTTTTTAACCAGATATTGGAGGGCTAGTAGGCAGGCTAATATTAGAGTCGAATTAAGCAATGGAAAGTTTAATCCTAGATCGGAGGAATCGATGGTCAACTATTTTATGAGAATAGCGAGAAAGTCAAAGATGTTGGATCCTCCCATGGATGAAAAAGATCTAATAAATATATTTACTCCACATTTCCCGGAAACGCTTCAACACTACCTAATCATAGCCCGACCCGGTAGCATTGCAGCTATGATCGAATTATTATCAGCCTTAGAAGTCAATAAGCCAAAACACGCATTTGGAAATAAATATCAAGAAAAAGAAATTGTAAATTCTTTCGGGCAAGGGGCACAGTATTATCAGAATAGAAGTGAGGTTAGGGAAAGGTATAAAGGACCAGTACCAAGGATGGAATCGTTCCGGCGGGAAAATCAAGGTAGATGGAACCAGGAAGGGCATCACCAAAATAGAAATGTTAATCTAAGGGGAAGAAATATAAGGGTGAATTATATGAATACAAATAGATTTGATCGGGGTAGACGGGGACATTATTCTGGACGTAGTAGAAATTCAAATGATGGGTACTGGACAAACAGAGATAATGGGTTTAGACCGAGGTCACCAAGACAGGGAGAAAGGTGTTCTAATGGACGAAATTCCCCTGAAAATGTGGAAATGGTTGAGGCCATTAGCACGGTCAAAAACATGGTAGGAAGTAACCCCGATTTAATGCAGGAAAACAGAAGTAACAATTCGGGAAATAGTACAGGAGCCATACATAAAAATCAGGGAAACGCCAGACCCAGTCAAACGTGCCTTCAGTGAGAACTGGGTATCCTAGTAATGATTGTGATAAGTACTCGGAAATAAATAGTCCTGGAAGGCAAATGATGATACAAAAGAAAAGAGAATGGAAAAATATAATTGACGAAAACGAAAAAGTAGGAGATCCACCTAAAATCAAAATTGGAGTAAATGGAAAACAATACAATGCAATTATAGATACGGGATCAAATAGCACAGTATGCTCACAAAATTATGATAATTTACAAAGTAGTGGTTTTAAAGTAATGTCTTTACCAGTTAATGGGATATATTGCTCGCTAGCTGTGGGAAAACGAAAAGAGAGAGTAAAATTTCAAGCAATGATAAATATTGAAATAAATGGGAGAATACTAGGAATTTTATTTCTGATTGTAGGAAGACTTAAGACAGATATTATAGGTTGTGATTGTCTTTATGCCTGGGAAGCTGTGGTGAATTTTAAAAACATGATTGTAGAAATGAAAGTTGAAGATGAGACCATTATAGTGCCATTTGTGGAAGATAGTAGTTCAGAAACTATTGTAAGAGAAAAAGAGGAAGAAGAAATCCAAGGGGATACATTCTTTGTAGAATATGTTAAAGTCGGAGCCGAAATACAAGTATCGACAACGGTCATTAAGTTATTCAGAAAGATTGTTAAAATGTTCATCTCCGCATAGAGAGAAAACAGAATATTTAATTTGTAAACATTTGTAAAAAAAAAGAAAAAACAGAAAATAAAAAAATAATATATATATATTTAGATGTATAGATAGTTATCACAGCAAGACAAAGAAAAAACTTGTCTGAAGAGTGTAATGGATTTATATAAATATATGTACATTTTTAGTGCTTAAAGGATCTAGTAAAGATATGTGTTACAATAACAAAAGTGCAAAATCACAGTGCAAGTGATAGTGAGAGCGAAGTGAGCAAACATGAACTAACTAAAAGAAGAAAGTATAAAGAAAGAAATTTAACCTTTATATAAAATTTTTACAGAAGAAACCATAACATATTGTAATTAGTATTTAAGGATTAATGTTAAGTCAAGTGTACAATTGTTTGTCATGTTATAAAGATTAATGAGAAGATATGTTAATAACCAATTTCAAAACAGTGTAATTGAAAATTGTATATAATGGGAGTGTTGCCGATTATTCAAAATTCAGGAGTAATTTTTAATTTTTCTTTCGGGCAAGACATTTACATTATTTTATTATGAAATAATAAAATAACATAAATGGGGGCATTTGATACCGAAATTTAGATTTCAAATCGAATGGGCTTGATAAAGACACGTTTTAGTTTAATTGCCGGATGTGAGATTTGCGATAAGTGTTGAGTAATAACATAGGTAGATAATAGAGTAGGAAGTGTTGTAAGGTGAGCAAGATATGAGTAAATAATAGTCGTTAAATTTATGGGATAAACGCATTATTGGTTTGAAATTAACGAGTCATGACGTCATACCACATAATTTGAAATTCACGGTCAAAATTCAGGTCTGCCAACCTTAAAAGTCGCGCGATATGTTTAATAAAATATAAAGAAAACATCATTTAATCATAGAAAGGTAACTATATATTCGGAATTCAAAAAAGAACATGTTTTAATAGAAAGGGACATTTCTAAATTGTGAAAAGGAATGAAATAGCATTTTGGATGCGAGGCTTTCTTTTGATGACGTTGAGACAGAATATTGATCAATAGAAAATAGTTCATGTAAATATTTTTGTAAGAGTGTGTAAATTTCTAATTCTTGTTTGGGTGTATCAGGGACTTATTTTTTTAATATTCAAGATAGCCAATGTTTTCTCGTCACTTTGAGTTCAACCAATGAAAACTATTGCGCGGATGAATACATAAGAATGGCGGTGTTGCGTCATACAGACGCCAGGGACTTTTTTTTTTTTCATTAGCGTCTGTGTGCTCAAGATGAAAGGATGTATTTTTTTTGGTAGTGCGTGAACATGTAACTTTCACCCAAACTTTTATACGGTGTAGATTCTACTTAACTGTGAAAATTGTTGACTAATTAATATGGTGCTAAAAGTGTAAATTAACGAATAAATATGTTGTGATAAAGGAACGTTGACTTATGCATTCCATTCTGTAACCACAACCCTGTAGATAAGAGTCGCGTCTGCTATCACACTATTTCATCATTCAATAAGAACATTATTCCGGTATGCTATGTACTGAACTATTATAAAAACGGCACCAACGTCATGAAATTTAAAATTGGAAAGAACGTTTTTTCCTAGCGTGGGGACGCCAGGAAGAGTGATCACTCGCCCCAGATCAGTGAAGGACTTAGCTGTGTACACATGTGAGTTGCAGTTGCTCTGCGAGGATATATGTATTGGAAGTCGGCATAACTCCCGAAATGTGTCAAAAAGTTAAGAATAAATAGTCTCCAAAGATATTCTGGGTGATCTATAAAATATACTCACGCATACCCTGGATTAAATCTCATGTTGAGCATAGTCGGAGCCGAAATACAAGTATCGACAACGGTCGTTAAGCTACAGCGAAGCAACATCAATTTCGCTTCAGATGGGTTGCTTGAAGTACCCCAGAGCTAGGATGTATTGGGATTCAGCTCTGCACATAGATTTATTTGTAGAAGCTATGTCTAGAGAAAGATTTTTTGAACTGAGGTCAAATTTTCATGTAGTCTATAACCTAGCTATGCCAGAAAATTGTAAGGACAAATTTTATAAAGTAAGACCCCTTTATGACTGCATCAGAAGGAGGTGCTTGGAGCTTCAGATAGAAAATGATTTATGTGTCGATGAACAAATAGTACCCTTCAAAGGTCACTTAGGAGTAAAGCAATATTGTAAAGGTAAACCTAATCCTTGGGGCATAAAGCTATTTCTATTATGTGGTAAAAGTGGTCTCTGCTATGACTTCATAATATATCAAGGGGGTACTCCAGAAATATCAGCAGATTTTGTAAAGAAATTTGGTTTAGGGGCATCAGTAGTTCTAAAGCTCTCAGAGAGAATAAACAGGGATTATGTCTCTCTATACTTTGATAATTACTTCACAACATTCAACTTACTTGAGCTCTTGATAGGAAAAAAGATTTATGCAGCAGGAACAGCTAGAATATCTCGCTTCCCAAATGTGCCTCTCACATGTGATAAAGATATACATACATACATACATTTATTTGCATTCCATAGATCCCACAATTTGCCTTGGCAACAGGTTGTGGAACATGTCAATATGTTATACAATATTTACAATAAACAGGATTAATATTATAAACATAAAATGATCTAATGGTTACATTAAATGTTGTTAAATTCATTTATGGTATAGCATGAATGCTTAAGAAGATATTCCTTTAGCTTAATTTTGAATACCTTATCATTACAGGTCCTTAACTCATTAGGTAGCATATTAAATATTTTTATACATTGGTAATGCACTCCTTTTTGGACACATGTGAGGTTAGTTGATGGTATATGAAGTTCAGATCTAGATCTTGTATTGATATTGTGGATGTCAGAATTAGTAGTGAAGTAGTTTTTATTTTTTATGTAGAAGTTCATCAGTGAATATATGTATTCTCCGGTAAGGGTTAATATTTCTAGGTTTTTGAAAATGCTTCTACATGATGTTCTTGGATAAGAGTGTGATATAATTCTGATGGCCTTTTTTTGTAAGATGAAAATTCTCTTTGAATTTGTTGAACCTCCCCAAAAGAGTATACCATATTTCATTACCGAGTGGAAGTATGCAAAGTAAGCTAATTTTAATGTATGAGCATCACTGAAGGAGGACAGAAGTCGTAATGCATAGCATGCGGAGCTCAGTTTAGGGGCAATTTCATCTATGTGGGTTTTCCAATTTAGGTGCTTGTCAATTTGTATACCTAAAAATTTAGAAGCATTTGAATCTTGAACAGAGTTACCATGTATGTCTATTGCAAAGTTATGCTGTGCAGCATTAATGGTAGTAAATTTTACAATATTTGCTTTATTAACATTTAGTTGCAAACCATTTGCATTGAACCAAGATTGCATTAATGTTGTTATGTGATGCAAGGTTTCTTTAAGTCCATCTAAACTTTTATGCGAAATTAATAGTGTTGTATCATCAGCAAATAGAAATACTTGTGCCAACTTGTTTAAGCTTGGTGCAAGATCATTTATAAAAACTAAGAAAAGTAATGGTCCTAAAATAGAACCTTGGGGAACTCCTTATAAAAAAGAAAGGCCGTGGCTTTTCTGAGGAGCCTGTCAGTTCCAGTGAAAATGTGATAATATGCAAGTGGTATGATAATAGACCTGTAGTGATAGCATCAAATTTTATAGGTTGCGGCGTGCAAGATGAAGTAAGGCGATGGGACAAATTAAAAAGTGCATATATTTCTGTCTCTCGTCCTGAGGTTATTCGCCGTTATAACCATGCAATGGGTGGAGTTGACAAATTAGATATGCTAATTAGCATGTACAGGATTTTTTTGAAGTCTAAAAAATGAACATTAAGGATGCTGTTTCATGCAGTAGATTTAGCCTGTGTGAATAGCTGGTTAGAATATAAGAGAGATATGGAATCTCTGGGTGAAAACAAAATACTTGATTTGCTTCATTTTAAACTAAGAGTAGGGGAGGCTCTTATTAGAACAGGTAAAGATATAAGAAGAAAACGTGGCAGACCAAGTAATGACATAGAGGAAATTCCACAAAAAAGATCAAAAACAGAAATTCGTCCTGCAAAGGAGATTCGCAGAGATCTTATCGGTCATTTCCCTGAATTTCATAACCAAAAAGAAGCCTCTAGATGTAAAATGCTAGGGTGTATGAATAAAACTCAGGTATTCTGTGAGAAATGTAAAGTGCATTTGTGTTTTGTTAAAGGGAGAAATTGTTTTAAGAATTTTCATACTGATGGTAATTAACACCACTTGAGTCTATTTGTCCATTGTAATGGACACACTGTAAAAAATTAATAAATTGAGTTACAGAGATTCTGATGGTTTTATTCTGTTTAGAATACCTATTTTAACCTTTTAATGTGCACCAATAATTTTTTTGATCTCTAGATAAAATTCGGGTCTGAAAGGGTTAATAAACTACTCAATGAATGAGGGCATATTCCCAGATGGTTTTAAAATAAGTATTGTATGACCAATTTCTAAAAAGGGCTCAAATACAAATGTTGGTAATTACCGACCAATTACCCTAACTTCTGTCTTTAGTAAATTATATGAAAAGTGCTTTTGAACAGAATAAATGGATTTTCAGAATCAAATAACATCCTGAACACGTTCCAACATGGTTTCAGAAGCAACCTGTCAACTGTAACAGCCATAGTGGCATATACACATGAACTGCTGAAACTGAAAGATAACAATAAAAAGACTGCGGGATTTATTGTATATGTTGGAAAATGTCAGATGCTCTTGTAAAACGTCTATTGATTACAATAAAAAAAATTCTTCTGGGTTGTCTCACACCTCACACCTTGAGAATGTTGTTAGCTAATGCTGGATTTCTGACAATGAAGTCATTAATCCTCTTGCTCTCCAATGTTTTTCACTGATGGATGGGGTGCTAGAAGTGGCCGGGCATATTTGAAGGTAAAATAGTGAAATAGTAAAATAGTGAGAATGTAAAATAGTGTTTCATGCTGATAGCAAGCAGTCAGAGGCAAGAAAGGAATCAGCCAACCAGTACTAAGTGCAGATCCGAGAAGGAGTCCCAAGTTTATGTTCCTCCAGGTACGTATGTCACTGAGGTAAGGATCAGCACTTACCGTTGCAAGATGGCCTCTCACCGTGGGAGCCAATAGAGACAACAAAAATGGACACTGGATATCCAATAAACAGCTGGCTGATGAACCCTCAATACAGAAGAGTATTCATCCCATGCAACATAAAAGGGCTTTCACTACAGTTTTGGATGACAGTTTTAAATGTCCACTACATTACCCTGCAGCCGTAATTTTAAATTTACTTTTCGCTGCCAGTACATTGAAGCAGGAACTGTGTTATTATTTCTATACCTTCCTTAAAGAGACATAGATATAGTAATCACATAAGTATCAGACAGTACAAGTGTGACAGGAATTGTGTGTTAAAATGCATCAGAGAAAAGATTAATGGCAATATTTAATATGGCAAGTTGTTTAGACATAATACTGTAAATATTATATAATTATCAAAACTGCATTTCTTAATCCACATTCCGAAGTTGTGATCAAAAGGAAATAAGTTTGAGGTCGATCATGACCATATGATTGACTCATCACAATTGAATTGATAAATAGCCAATCAATCGCAGTTGCTATGCACATAACTAGGAAAATAAATAATTACCCCTACAGAGAGGTAATGAATCATTACTAGTGATACATGCGTCACGAGACGATCGCATATCAGAGCTACCAAACAGAAAATCTGTCGGTAATCCAACGTTGGATATATCACTAAAGAACGTCAGACTGAATACAGTGTAGGAATATTTTATACACATAGTCGTTGAATATTTTAAAATACTAAAGAAAGGGAGGAATAAGGATACTTCTCTTATGAAACCAAGAAGTTCTTGTACGCAATAGCTTCAGAACTTGAAAGTGTTACTTAACGTAAAAGTATGAAGTTAATTTGTGAGTCTATTGCGAGCTAATGGCAATAAAATTGAATTAGCGAAGGGCCTGAATGTTTATTATGAATAATAATAATAACCTCACCCTTATTTATCCACTTGTACCAATAACACCCTGAAGATAAGACTCATTGCTGCAACGCCATACGCTAAAAAGCTACACAAGGACGCCTAAGCAGGATTTGAACCATGTAGCTACCATTCATGAGCAGATTTGAACATCCATTTCACTTCCTGTCTCTGCAAATTTTTGTCATCAAAACACACAGAGAGAGAAAACAGCATACTTAACAGTTTTCATGTTCTCCTACAGTATTGCAGAATTTATTTTTAGATTACTTTACGCTTCCCTGAGTAGAACCAAGGGGGAATGATGGACTTCATTTTAGTTTGAATTCACACTCACCACCATGGTTTAAAAGGATAATGTTATTGTTCTTGCTCTATTTTTGCAATACATGTTCAAATCCCAGCTGGGCCAAGATGCCTATCTGTGGTTTTCACATTAAGACCTGAGACAGGAATTACACATAAAAGTGCCTCATAGAAAAGATTGATACTGTTGTTCTATAAATTGGATTGTTTAGCAAAGACATATGTAAATATCTTTTATAATGTTTAAATTATCATGATTATATTTTATAATTAAAGTCCTAAAGGTATCAAGATCAATAGGGGACATTCAGAGTCGACCATGACGACTTGATCGACGGAACATAAAAGAATCGGCAAAATAGCCAATCGGTTATCGTAACTATGCAGTAACTAGGTAAAATAAATAGTTACCCCCCATAGGACTAATTGGATTTTTATTAAGGTCCGACGCTTCATTGGATGTAGCTGCGGGATAATATTGTCGGAGAAGAGAATCCATCAGTATTCCGATATTCAGTAAACTAATCGGAATACATCGTGTCATAACATAAATGAAAGAATTAAAAAGAAGATATATACTTTGTGAATAATTACAAGCAAAAAGAAGTGAGAAAATACTTATATAGAAAACGCGCAGTAGCCAAATAGATAACTTTGGGATACGCGAATGTTACATGTTAAAGAGAAGATAATTTGTTAAAGTGTCTAAACAAATGATAATAAAGTTGGACTCACAAAAATAAAAGGTATTTGTCATTAAAAGCAATAACATCACACCAGAATTCTTCCACTTGCACCCTTAACACCTTGTAGATAAAACTCATAGCTCGACAACGTAGCCACAACGTTGTGTTGCCACACCAATAAAAGCCGCTAAAGAACTTATGACTTACGGAAGTTATTTTCATGCACATCACTATTCAACTCTTAGAATTTCTTTTCATGTTATGAAGGTTCCACCAGATGGGTTTTACTGTCTATCTTACCGTCTCTGGCTGGAGGAAACATTATGATCACATCTCCCCATACCAGTTGGATGAACATCCATCTCTGCCATGTATATTGGGCATTAAGACAGAGCATAGGGACAGTCAGCCAAAGATGTGTCGTGGACTATTAATCTTTCAGTCGCAACCAAATTAGAAAGGTAAATTTCACAGAAGTTGATGTTCTGAGTCACTAATTCTTCAGTCTGCAGATGAAGAGGCGAAGCTTCTTAACTAATCCTTTTCAGCTTCTTGGAGAGGCTACTGTCAACTCAACAATGTCAGAAGATAGTTCTCAATGACTGCTTGAGCTGAAGGAGAAGAAGAAAAATAAGATTACAATCACAATACTCATTAACACTAGTGATTCTTTACTTTAATTACTACTGTATGGCCAATGGTGCTCCAGCTGTGATGAGTTGGAGAGGGAAGGTTAACATTGCCAGCGTATAGTAATGAGTTTCAGAAAATGGATTCTAAAAATTAGCTTAACAATGAAAGTATATGATATTTATTAAGTTTAAAACCTTGAAATACAGGTTTTGGTTTTATTATCATGCAATATCTTCGTTACAGCACTATTATGTTCAAATATTATGGTTACATCTGTTATGGGCAGTAGCTATTACTATTGGCAATACTGGTTGTTAAAACACCGGTTGTTAAAACTTTCTGCTAGCACCAATCAGTGGTCTCACTGCTAGGCGTGGCTTCCAAATGTTGTTGTTGTTGTTGTTAGCTAATGCTGGATTTCTGACAATGAAGTCATTAATCCTCTTGCTCTCCAATATTTTTCACTGATGATATTGAAGAGAGCAATAGCAGTAATGGTAACCGCTTTTTAGAGAGCACCATATTTTTATGTTTTGGCGGTCACATCGCTCTCTCACAACCCCCAGAATGTCTGGAGGACCACACCTGTCGTTGGTTTACAAGTCTCACTGACCTGACCGGGAGAATTATCAAAATAAATTCACCGACCATATCCTCTGATTACCAATCAGAGGATGTATTACATGCCATGACAGGTCAGCATATTAGGGGTTAAGAGTTTATAGAGAAATTAGAGAAATGGAGAGGTTGGAAAAATAAAGACTCCCTAGCCCTCGGGAACCCTAATAGCATCGGGGTCGGAAGAGAACAAGAGATGACCAAGGTAAGGTCAGATAGAAAAGTTACAGTGAGGAGCAAAACACCAGTAAGTAGAAGTAATGTTCTGCTATACCTTGTGGTCGCTATTCACATATCCCCTAGACGGAGACCCCTGAGTAAATGTTGAAGTGCTCAAATAATAATCAGTTGGATCCACCAGCCATTCAAAATTGATGCCTCAATTACTGACATTCTGCAGGGTTGCGGCTATTATTAGCTATCCACAATATGGTAAATCACAAAGGTCATGGCTGTCTGAAGAATGCATACTACCTGGAGACTTACTATGTCATACAGCCATCACCACATATGTCATACATGTTCCTGTGAATTTCACTCAGGGCATTACTCTTCTACCCACAAAAATCTTGCCACTTTGCTGCTCCTCACAAGTTGACGACTATAACATGTAGACAACCTTTGTTACATAGTTCACTCTTCTCTTGTATATGTAAAATAAATATAGTTAAAACTTAAGCTATATGTTGGGGAAATTTCAACCACCCAGCCACAATACCAATGCAGAAAAAAATGTTTGTGTATTACTTTCTGGTACATCCTTGTAAATAGCTTCCAAATGTAGCACCATGTTGCCAACTCCGTTTTACAAGGAACACATGATTTCTATTGCCTTGGTGTTTGTGCAGGTTTTTTCCAGTAGTTAAATGGTATAACAATTGTCTCTGTATTCTACTATTCTGTGATCATTTATATGCATACTGTCCACGTAAATTTACGAAGTAGTGATGCGATCTGCAGATGTATGAAATGTTTCAAATACCTGTTTGAAATCCCCGCTAAAGAACTGGCAACACCACGTCACGAGGCCTTGAGAAATGTCAGAGCCAGAGATCCACTGGCCGTACAATAAAGATGAGTTGGAATTTGAAACAACTTGAAATTATCTTCCTTTCATAGAAGTTTGAAAACAGTGTTGTTGTAATTAATTTAATTTAAAAGGTTAGTTAATTAATAACACTGAACAACACTTACAAAATATTTTTCTGGGACGCGTTTCGAAGGTTAACTTTCCTCCATTATCAACCGGACAATAACTGGGTTTCCATGGTGTTTCATGGTGCAGATGGTGATGCTTCTTCTGATGTTTCTTCTGGTAACGGTTCAATGAACTTACTGAAAATGTCCCTCTGAGGAATGTCGAAATTAAATACAAATCTTTATTTTAAAAAATAGAAATCTAGTATTTAATTTCGACATTCCTCAGAGGGGCATTTTTAGTAAGTTCATTGAACCGTTACCAGAAGAAACATCAGAAGAAGCATCACCATCTGCACCATGAAACACCATGGAAACCCAGTTATTGTCCGGTTGATAATGGAGGAAAGTTAACCTTTGAAATGCATCCCGGAAAAATATTTTGTAAGTGTTGTTCAGTGTTATTAATTAACTAACCTTTTAAATTAAACTTGAAATTAATTGAAAGTAATAAAGCTACGTAGGCTTTCACGGCCAGCGTCTAAATTGTAGAATGAAGTATCTTCCGGGCTGTTATGCTGTGGTCTGCTGGAGATCTGTCTTCCAGACGTTTCGTTTACCGCAGTTGTAAACGAAACGTCTGGAAGACAGATCTCCAGCAGACCACGGCATAACAGCCCGGAAGATACTTCATTCTACAATTGAAAGTAAGTTTTGTTTACACTATACCTTAGTTTCAAAATTTGGGACACGAGATCTTTATGAAATACAACACAACCTTAACTCCAAAAATTGATTACACCATTGCTCAAAGATGTCAGAAAAAGTTCCAAATTGCAAAAGAGAGTTTTACAAATAATTGCTAACCATGTTCCTTTCATAGAAGTTTGAAAACAGTGTTGTTGTAATTAATTTAATTTAAAAGGTGAGTTAATTAATAACACTGAACAACACTTACAACATATTTTTCCGGGACGCGTTTCGAAGGTAACTTTCCTCCATTATCAACCGGACAATAACTGGGTTTCCATGGTGCTTGATGGTGCAGATGGTGATGCTTCTTCTGGTGTTTCTTCTGGTGGCGGTTCGATGAACTTACTGAAAATGTCTCTCTGAGAAATGTCAAAATTAAATACTCGGTTTCTATTTTTTAAAATAAAGATTTGTTCCCTGAAGTTTGACGGAAATACTTTGTTGAAAGTTTAAGCATAAGAAACAGTTATGAACTAATAGAACATATCAAAGACTTCAAATTAACAGAAGAGGACACCCTTGTCTCCTTTGACGTAGAGTCACTATTTCCCAGTATACCAATAGAAAAGCTCCCATCACTGATCAAAAATTGGCTCAAATCACTTGGAATGTCATCGTCAGAAATTGCAGAATACATAGAACTCACCAAATTATGCACAGAACAAAATTTCTTCCAGTTCCAAACAAAGTATTTCCGTCAAACTTCAGGTTTAGCAATGGGCAACCCTCTCTCGCCATTCTTAGCAGATATTTACATGAGTTCATTGGAAATAAGGATCACAAAAGGTTTCCCGTGGATGTTCAAACTCTGGCAGCGATATGTGGATGATATATTGGCAATAGTTCCAAAAAGACACATCAGTGACGCATTAAAACTTCTGAACATACAGGACAAAAGTATAAATTTCACAGTGGAAGTAGAAAAAGATAATAAATTACCATTTTTAGATCTAAAATTAATCAAAAACAAGGATAGAATAAATTTCGGTATTCACAGAAAACCAACGCAGACAGACAACTACATAAAAGCTAATAGTTACAATCCAAGAAGCCACAAACAAGCAATTTTCAATAGTTTAACACATAGATTGGTGAACATCCCTCTTTCAGCAGAAGAATATAAAACAGAATATTACAAAATAATTGAAATAGCACAAAAAAACGGCTTTCCCAAAGAATTAGTAGATAAAAAGGTAAAACATGCAGAAAAGAAAAAATTATTAAAAGAAACTACAACTCTCACAGCAGCAAAAACAAAAATGATATTCAAAAAATTCACATATCATCCATGGGCCTTTGATAAATTTAAAAAGGTGTTCAAGGAATACAACATTGAGCAAGCAGCAGTAAACCATTACTCCATAAAAAACCTACTACTTTCAAACATCAAAGATGCTATTCCACCTAACAAAAAATCTGGCATATACCAAATTGAATGCAGTGATTGTAATGAAATATACATAGGAAAAACCAAAAGAAATTTAGAAATTAGATCCAAGGAACACGTTAGAAACATTAAGAGTAAACAATTAGAAAAATCAGCGGTTGCATTTCACTTTTGGACAAAAAATCATGACATAAAGCTAGAACTGAAACTTCTTAAACACATAACCGGAAAACAAGAACTGTCCACATGGGAACAAATCTTTATTTTAAAAAATAGAAACCGAGTATTTAATTTCGACATTCCTCAGAGAGACATTTTCAGTAAGTTCATCGAACCGCTACCAGTAGAAACACCAGAAGAAGCATCACCATTTGCACCATCAAGCACCATGGAAACCCAGTTATTGTCCGGTTGATAATGGAGGAAAGTTACCTTCGAAACGCGTCCCGGAAAAATATGTTGTAAGTGTTGTTCAGTGTTATTAATTAACTCACCTTTTAAATTAAATTGCTAACCAACCCACTTATGTGAGCTGTAGAGCATATTTTAAAGAACTCAAAATCATGACACTTCCATGTGCGTATATATAATGTTCTTTTACGTGTTAAAGCACGTATAAATAACTTCCAAACTTACAGAGTAACACATAAACATTACACAAAAGAAAGCTCAAAACTGCCAATAATTATACTTGGCACCAAACAAGAAGGTGATTGACAGTTGCTCACCATGTGGTCTAAATGAACAGGAGGGGATGGATGCGTCATAGCGGTCGTCATAGCAACCGGTTGATAATGGAGGAAATTTAACCTCCCAAACGTGTCCCAGAAAATTATAATGTAAGTGTTGTTTAGTGTTATTGACTCACCTTTTAAATTAAATTGATTATAACAACACTGTTTTCAAACTTCTATGAAAGGAAGATTGTGTACTGCATTTAATTGTCAGAATTGTATTTTTTCTCTTTTTAGTCAATGTCCCAAGACTATGCATATCGAAGTGAAATGTGTTCAAGTTTGACCATGGCTGCATGATCGACATATCGTGATTGAACCAACAATAAATAGCCAATCAATCTCAGCTGCTATGACTGTAATTAGGGAAATAAACAATGAACCCTATCGAGAGGCAACGAATGACAATGACTATTGATATATACATCGTGTAAGACGGATGTATATTTGCATTACTAATTATTGAGGTATTATCGGCAACCAATAATACTGAATTGTATTGCCAAAAGACATTATTCCAATAAAATATTGTGCATTGATATTTGTCACGAGCGGTCATATCATAAATATTCCACAATATTTACGAGAAAAGTGTGAATTCAACTTGCACAAAAATAACGGAGGTTTTAACTCGGATAGTTTCAGGACACCACAACATAAGTATTTGTAAAAAGTGAAGATAATTTGTTTTATTGTAACTTCATCATGAATTCAACTGAATATTTATGTGAAATATATTAATAATCGCCATCATATATCTGCTAACCCATTGAACGCCCTGAACATAAGAACCTCATCGCTACAGCAACCAGCAAATTTAAAAACTGCAACACAACTGTTATTTTAGAAAGTAGATATTTTAGGTGCATAAATTCAAATGTTTAACTTGTGGAATCTATACTTTTAGATGGCTAAAAATGTTTTCATGAGGATAAAAATCTGAGGTCTAATAATAACATACAGGCTACAATGAAATTCAGCATTTCCAAATACAATGTATGAAATTGGCGGAAACAAGCAGAAAAGTGCATGAGAAGGCATCCAGAGGACCAAGAAGAGGGAAGTTTCAAGAAGTTAATATATTTGTCACTCAATAGGAGCATGAGAAATGAAACCAAGGTTTTCCAATTTACTGCGATTATTTTCTAATTGCGCTGATTATTTAGGCAATTTTTCTTGTGAAAACCTTTTAAAAATTCAGGCATATTGTTTGCAACATATTTATACATAATTTTTTTCTTAAATATGCATATTGCTCTTTCCCATCTACTGCTTATGAAAAAGTGATGACAGTTTTACCAAGTTTGCTTTTCCTGTTGACAGCTATTCCAAATGCAGTGTCATCATTAAGGTTCACCATTGTTAGATCAGCACCTCGCAGTAGCAGTTCGTTAGTGCTGTGTGGGTGGTCACCGTGAGCTGCATACATCAATGCAGTATTGCCAACCTACACATATTGAAACATGTTAATTGTAGAGGTTTGTAACTTTTGGTCCCAATAATTATGAACCAAATCTAAGTAACAGATGATTATTTCAAGCAATATAATATCAGCAAGGTTGCAGTAACATACTTTTTTTGAAAGATAATTTCAGACTGAAAAAACTCAAAGCCATAGCTGGAATTTGAAAAACAGATCTTTGACTTTCTATGCTGCTGCTATAACCAGTGGCAGTTCCTGGGTGATCGCATACTTGCAACTGCACACCCACTAATTTGTCCCTGTATGTGAATGCGTGTTTACCTCTACAGACATGCAAATGAGAAAGTTGAATGTCAAACTTTCTTCTATATGAACTTGCTCATTTAATTTTCCCACGCTCTCTTTACCAACTGCCAGTGCATTCAATCAACAAGCTATAGAGATGCATAAACCGGATTTTGCAACTGGCAAAGGAACCTTTAGGGTGAGGGGTCACAGGTAGCAGGGAAAAGCTTGCATTAAGGAATATGGCGATTTAAAGCAGTATGATCGTCAAAGCTAAAACATGCGATTGTTACCACACAAGTGCACTGCGTTCTTCTACAAGTCTCTGTTTTCATTGCTACGAGCATTTCCCTCCCAGTCGTTCTGCAGAAGTTGCAATCAACTAGGCAGTTGGCCAACTTGACGTTTCTAAATATAATGTAGCCATTTTCTACATTAAAATAACAGTTATATTAATGATATAAACATAATTACATCTGAGAAGTAGAATCGGAACTGAAAAATTCAATGCCATAGCTGGGATTTGAACAACCTTACCAGACAGGTGCTCCAACCATTAACCTCTTGAGGGATATCGACATGAAATCACATCCATTTAAAATGGCAGATGAGCGATATGGGCGTCCTGTGCGTTTAAGCATTTAACCCTTATTTATCCCTTATCCAACTCAACTTATTATAATTTTCCCTTTATGAAACATTTTAGTAAGGTCTATATACTTTATTGGCTTACCTTAATATGTTCGTTCTGCAGTGATTTACCTCAAAACAGGGATAAACACACAAGGGTACGTACATCTCCACATTCGCGAATTCCCTTCTTGCGGCACACGAAACACTTTCGAAATGGGCGGGACTTCTTTGCTGTTGGTGGTATCCTTTTAGGATAATGTTTTCCTTGAAGTCTGAGGGGTGCAGGGGTTTTGGATTTTCAACCCCCAACGTGGTATTGTTCAATTAGGCTGCGAGTTATTTATAGTCGGTAGTCAAGGTCGGTCATTGTCCTATGTGGGTTTAGAGAGCTGTCCAAATCCCCAAACAATTGTATATGGTTATATCCAGTTGGTGCAAAAACTCCTTTTTATACCACTTCACCCTTCAGCTACAAGCAGGAAAGAATACATATGTATTTCAACAAAGAAAGACATGAACTCCACTCAGTTACGAAACTCGCGTAAGCAAAAGTTGTAATGTTGATCTATTCTGATGACTCAAGAGGCCACGCATGCAGTAGCGGTTTATTACACAGTATGCTGACGCATTGGCCACACATACAATGGGTGTTTCTTTACTGAATCTTTCCGAGAACTAATATTAGATACGTATGACAGAGCAAAGTTGACTTTTCACCACAGTGAAACAAAATTGTGCCATTTCAACGTTTTATGAATACAACTCAACTTTGCTGATGACATACATTTATACTGCAAATAACGAGTTTTATACCAGTTTTTGTTTCATTAAAATAACTTAATATTTACACAAAATACAGCTGTGTATATACGAAGTGCATTTAACAATTTAAATGCTAGCAGTTCTCGGCTCGCGGACGTTTAAATGGCCATCGCTCAAGAGGTTAAGCTAATGTAACAACCTGCTAGAATGACATTGAATTCTCATACCGATTCATATTTTTCTCTCCGTAAACCACAAAGGCAATCTCACATCAGAGATAATTAGCCCAATGGCAACTTACTATTGTAAGTACTTTATGTCCCAGTATTAAATAACCTTTAGATGGTAACTATTACTTATTTTTATTAAACCATTATAAATGCATATGCAATTCATGTAATTTACCAAGGCCAGTACTACAGTTTGGAATAGTTATTTTATTACCATGTTTATTATTGTTTGTTATATTGGTGTTTCTGGCAGCAAATTGCATGCAGTTGTGTCTGCTCATAGCGGGAAATTTGAATTTATGAAATTGTGGAACTGAGTAACATGGCGAAACTGAAGGAGATAAATCTTTCGGGTTTATTCTTAGAAAAGAAGCTGTTTTTTGTACTTATTGTTTACGACTGAGAGAAACAGTACCTGGACAAATAATGGTTGTGATATTGGTCATTTACAACACAAAATAGCAAGACATGGGAGCTCAATTGCCCATATAAATTGCGAATTAGAATTGTATAGTGTGAATCAGAGAGAGAGAGTAAAGGTTGAGAGGATGTAATATACTGTACACCCACTGTGACAAGTCATTAGCTGTTGCTGGCTCTAACCACTAAGCCACTTTAACAAGATGCTGGTACAGCAATAAATTCCCCAACTGACACATTTTTTCTGGTAACCATAAAGCATGAAATATCATTTTAATCTAAAAGGTGAGTCAACACACATAATATATAATGGGAAAACAAGAGCTGTTCACACAGGAACAAATCTTCATTTTAAAAAATATTTTGACATTCCCCAGAAAGATATTTTCAGCAAATTCCTTGAACCATCACCAGAGGAAACATCAGAAGAAGCATCACCATCTGCACCATGGAAATCCAGTCATTGTCCGTTTGATAATGAAGGAAAGTTAGTCTCCAAAACGTGTTTCGGAAATTATAAATGTAAGTGTTGTTTAGTGTTATTAATTGACCCATCTTTTAGATTAAATTGATTATAACAACACTGATTTCAAACTTTTAGGAAAGGAAGACAATGAAATAACATACTCCAGTGTTGACCTATAATAACATAAGCACTTTATTTCCGGCTTCATAGTTGAGTTCAATTGGAGAGTTTACTGTGGTACTGGCATTTTGTTATGGCACGTCATTTGATTAGAGCAACAGTACAGAAAGCTGACAGTACATGGTTCAAATCCCAGCTGTGGCATTTTAGTTTTTAGCCTGATTCTACCTTTCCAACTTTAGCCTACACATACAAGTGTATGTCTGCCCTGAAGATAAGATTACACAAAAACCGCTACACATCTATTCCTGTTTTTTCCTAAATTAGGTGTTCTGGGCTTATAATTTCCCCTACACCTTTCTTCTGACAACATGACTTGCTTAGTATGAACTATAGCTTTATGGTTTAATACCTATGATTTCAGTGCAGCTATTTATAATATTATTAATTCTACTAGGATCATTTTAAATACTAGGAAATTAATAAACAAGCTACACACATTCTTTGAAAAATAACAACTATTTCATGCATGTTCATACATTCATATATAGGTACATTACTCATTTTGGAATGACGGTAGTAGAACTTCCATGTTTAAAGTAACTAAGTCAAATTACATATTCTGTCAGTATGTTAGTTACATATTAAACAATGTTACCTTGGCTTCGATATAACACCTGTATATGCACCTCATGTGTGCAAACAACTGCAGCTTATTTTACATTAGAAGAGTGGTAAAACAGTTTTCTATGCTTGTTGCAAAACTTTAGAAATTGGACTTAGTGCCTTTCAACAATGAACGATTCAAATATATTAATGATTGTCCAGATATTTCTTGAGGCGTAAGAAACCTGTTCACACCAAAGAAAGTTTTACGTACATCATCTGCATGGTTGACATTGGCTCCCTCGGAGAGTAGAAGTTTGACAACATCCTGATGTCCACCAGCAGCAGCAAGTAACAGGGGTGTCTCCCCCTCCGGGCCTACCAGATCCACATGTGCACCATGTTGCAGCAACAACTGGACTGTTGGCAGCTGACCATATGCACTTGCCCACATTAGCGCACTTAGACCATTACTGTCTCTCACATCAACATCTTTCTCTGTTGAAACCGAAATTATAATGTCAATATATATTTGATAATGGAAAGAAACAAAAGGAGATTCTAGTCAATAGTGAAGGGGAAGACGTAATAAAGCTAATATGTTAAAGTCTCAAGAATGGAAGCCTAGGCAGATTTAAAAGAGTGATAAGGCTTTGTTGACGCGCACGAGAAACAAACACGTGTAACGGTTTAGCAGGCTGATTCCTATCTTACCATGACGTGCTCTAAAGTTAGCCAATGGAAATCGCTTCTTTATTGTTGCCTGCGCAAAAACAAATGAAACGCAAGACACACTCATCTTGAATCGAGCCAAGAGTACACGTGCAACTTGGGAGTTGTACGTAAGCTAGCACGTATACATAATTCGGCGGTCGCTAAAGGGTGACAAAGTTAAAGTGTTATAACGCTGTAGTTGAAGTTACAAAGTTACATTCTATTAAAATATCGTCGGCAGTTCTCTACAAATCTGGAAATTAACAAATAAAGTGATCTCTTGGTTGATTCTTCGTTTGGTTCCATTCCTACCATAACTCGCGTATACCCTGAGATTAAGACCTCTTGCTAGAGCTAGTCCGGACACCAAACACGAGATCTTATAGATCTTAAAGGCGACGTCTTCGAAGGAGAGGAGCGTTTGCGTCAAATGGCGAACCAACGTGTGGCACGATAAGACGACGAGGATTGGACCAACGATATTCGAGAAGAAGAGGACCAGCAGAAGCTCACACGATAAGGATTGAGCCAACAAGATTCGAGAAGAAGAGAATCAACAGAGACTGCGGAAGTACCTAATGGACCAGTAACATCAGAGACAGTGGCAACATCGGAGTGCAGCAACAATAATAAGGTACTGAGTGTTAAACTAGTTTATCAGTGATATTTAAGTAGATGCTTCTTAGAAACGGCAAGATGTTGGAACAGTCTGTAGTAGATAGTAAAATTCAGGAGATAGAAGTTGTAAATAGGGAAACTGTAGATGTAGTAGCAAATGTAGGGGGAAATGTAAATGTATCAGATCAAAGAGAGCAACTAAGGGAAGGTCATTCTGGCAGTGAATGTCAAACACCAGTTGTAATTACAGAAAGTAACATGCTAGGGCAGATAATGGCAATGCTCGAGAAATTGGAAAGTAGCAATAAAAGTTTAACTGAGAAAATGGAAACTAACAATAAAAGTTTAACTGAGAAAATGGAAACTAACAATAAAAGTTTAACTGAGGTTAGGAAGGAAATGGAAATTAACAATAAAAGTTTAAATGAGAAATTGGAAAATAACAATAAATGTTTGACTGAACAGCTAGAAATGACCACCCAAAGTTTAACTGATAAGATAAAGAGATAGAGAGTAGTAGCAAAGTGTTGACAGAGAAACTGGAGAGTAATAATCGAGGCTTGACAGAATTAGCACAGAGAATAGAAAACCAACAACATGTGATAGAAAATTTTCAGGGGGAAATTAGAAGTGAAGTGGATAATTTAAGAATTGAAGTTAGGGAGAACAGAACTCAGGTTGCCAGTGAGATAGAAAATGTAAAGAAAGAAATTAATCAAGAATTTGTTCGATTTGTTGAGAAATCTGAGAGAGAGAGTAGTAAGCTTAGGGAAGAAGTAGGGCAGATATTGAATAACGAGAGAGAAACAACCTGCAAAGAATTGGAAGACAGTAAGGTTAGGTTACAGAATGCAGAAAGGGAAGGTAGGAGGTTAACTGTAAATGTGGAAGATTTAATTGAGCATGTAAAGGAAGTGGTTACGGAAATCCAGGGTGTAAAGCAAGCACTTGAAAATTTAAAATTAAATGATAGTCGTGCTAATTCTGCTTGTCCTAGTGTAAACATAAATCCTAGTGTAAGCGCAACTCCTAGTGTAAGTAATAATCATAGTGTAAGTACAAATCATCGAAACGAAGCGTTGCAAAGTGCAAACACTGACATTTTGATAACCAATGTGAGTGCTAATACTTCAAATAATGTACCCTGTACTAACAAAAGTGGCGGTCCACAAATTCAATGGCCTAACCATCTAATACAGGAAATTACACCACCAATATTTGAACATGAGGAATCTGATGATCCAAAAGCTTTTCTAGCCGATATTCATGAGTACTTTTGCATCAAAAATATACCCGAGGAGTATAAAATGACTATAATTAGGAAATGCTTCAAGGGTAATGCAGCAAATTGGCTCGAACTTTCGGTAGGGACAGATAATAACTACGGGACCTTTGTAGATTTGTTTTTAAATCGATACTGGGGTGCCGGTAGGCAAGCCAATATTTGACTGGAATTAAGTAATGGCAAATACGATCCCAAGAAAAACCAGTCAATGGTAAATTATTTTATGAATGTTGCTCGCAAGTCTAAGATGTTGGACCCCCCCCATGAGAGAAACAGAACTAATTAATCTAATCACTACGCACTTTCCTGAAACTATCCAACATTATTTAATAATAGCAAAACCCACAACCATTGCAGCCATGATAGATCTATTAATAGCTTTAGAGGGAAACAAAGCCAAACAGGAGATCGAACAAAGCAAAAATCAAAATCGAAGTGAAAGAGGTTTCCAAAATTTTTTTGGGCAGGGGGCAACCCCAAACTCGAATCAGAATTACGAGATTCGAGAGAGATATCGTGGTCCCATACCCAGAAATGATAATTTATGGGAAAACCAGAATAGAGCTCAATATGAAAACAATTTTAGGGGTAGACAACATGATCAAAGAGGACGTAATGTGCGAGTTAATTACTTCCGTGCCAACAGATGTTACCGAGATAACAGGGGCCAAAGATTCCAAGGACACTATTTGGGAAATAGAAATTGGGAAAATAGTCAACGCCAGTATCGACCCAGTTCCCCTAGGTACAATGATGGATCTAGATCAGGTCGAAATTCTCCTCAGTTTGATGAATGTGCCGATGCAATAAATATCACAAAACAGATGGTAGGGAATCCTCAAAACAAGGAAAATCTAAGAGTAAATAACAGAGATAATGGTTAGATCATTGAAATATTTGTGTACTTGTCAAGAACGAGAAAATGTATAATATTGTAAATATAGTTAAGTTAGCATAATAGTGACTAAGTGAAAGTGTTGTGCAAACAAAGAAGAGAAAGATTATCAAGAAAATAATAAATACCAAACCAAGACTTTTGTAAAATTATGTAACTTCCGAAGATGGAAAAAAAAAAAATGTAAATAATAGTTTTAAGTAAAATTTAATCTTGTTTTGGAATGCATGTTTTAAAATGTTTGTAAAAAAAAAAAAAAAAATATGTATGTGGATGGAGAATTGCCGACCACGAGAATAGGTATTCACTAAAATTAATCATTCGGGCAGAGCATAAACATTAACTTATTATGTAATAATAAAATAATGTTTATGGGGGCATTTGAAACCGAAATTATAATGTCAATATATATTTGATAATGGAAAGAAACAAAAGGAGATTCTAGTCAATAGTGAAGGGGAAGACGTAATAAAGCTAATATGTTAAAGTCTCAAGAATGGAAGCCTAGGCAGATTTAAAAGAGTGATAAGGTTTTGTTGACGCGCACGAGAAACAAACACGTGTAACGGTTTAGCAGGCTGATTCCTATCTTACCATGACGTGCTCTAAAGTTAGCCAATGGAAATCGCTTCTTTATTGTTGCCCGCGCAAAAACAAATGAAACGCAAGACACACTCATCTTGAATCGAGCCGAGAGTACACATGCAACTTGGGAGTTGTACGTAAGCTAGCGCGTAAACATAATTCAGCGGTCGCTAAAGGGTGACAAAGTTAAAGTGTTATAACGTTGTAGTTGAAGTTACAAAGTTACATTCTATTTAAATATCGTCGGCAGTTCTCTGCAAATCTGGAAATTTACAAATAAAGTGATCTGTTGGTTGATTCTTCGTTTGGTTCCATTCCTACCATAACTCGCACATACCCTGAGATTAAGACCTCTTGCTAGAGCTAGTCCGGACACCAAACACGAGATCTTATAGATCTTAAAGGCAACGTCTTTGAAGGAGAGGAGCATTTGCGTCACTGTGCATGAAAATAGGCAATATTCAGTCTATTGCTATTATACTGCTGAAACTTCTAATCAAAAATAATATGCATACCTCAGTTACCACAGTTACATCCTTACTAATTTACTCTGCAAAATAAATTGAACTTTTACATTCATTAACTAATTACTTATAGCATTAAGTTTTAATGAATTTCTGTTCGGAGAATTGGCATATTTGTTGAAATGGTCAGAAAATGTTTAAAGTATGTTTTGTAGTTATTGTTTAGTTCCAATTAATATGTTGTTGTTGTTTTCTAGTGCCTTGCATCTGGCAATGAAGCCATTAGCATTCGTGCTTTCCAATACTTTTGAACTGTAGTTCCTTCTGATCTTAATGCTTCACAGGTCTTCATTCATTTCTGCTGAATCGTTACACAGGACACATATTGGTGAAGCTGAGATACCTATTCTGTATAGAATTGGAATTGTGATGAAATTTGCCTAAAGATGTCCCCACCCGGAGATCCGATTGGGGGACAGTTTTAACTCCGGAATGTTTATCTTTAGGACTCACACTCATGTATGTGGCTTTCATGTAACTGTTTTCTTAACGGGCACCAGTTTTACAATGTGGCAGTTACACCACCCGACTTAAACCCCCATTTTGCAAGGGGAACCACACCTATCGTTGGTCAACGGGTCCATCGGACCTAGCCGGGAGGACTAATTAGGTGGTATTTAGATCCACCGACCTTCCCCTCATGTGCCTCTGAGGGACGCTGTTGTGCTGTGATAGGCCAGCACATATGTAAATGGCATTTCCTCCATTTTAGATGAAACAGTTATACCGCTGTGATTCGGTCGTTCCAATTAATATAAAGTGTTGTTAATTAGTGCTTCTTGGGTTACCACCATTTAATATCTATTAAATTGGAAAGGGTACAATGAGACTGAAAAATTCAATGCCATGGTCGGGATTTGAACCACAGATCTACCGGTCTCCATCTGGCCGCTGTAACCATTAAGCTACCAATGACAACAGGACATTAAATTGTCCAACTCACTCGCATTTTCCCAGAAAAACACACAAACAACTTTTAATTCATATGAGATAACATGTCTTAACCTCTTGAGCAATGGCCATTAAAAAGTCCGTGAGCCGAGAACTGCTAGCATTTAAATTGTTAAATGCGCTAAAAGTGCTTTGTATACACACAGCTGTATTTTGTGTAAATATTAAGTTACTTTAATGAAACAAAAACTGGTATAAAACTCATTATACACAGTATACATGTACGTCATCAGCAAAGTTGAGTGGCATTTACAAAAAGTTGAAATGGCACTATTTTGTTTCACTGTGGTGAAAAGTTGACTTTGCTCTGTCAAACGCATCTAATATAACTTCTCTGAAAGAAACAATAGTCGACCCATTGTATGTGTGGCTTGTGTCTCAGCAAAACACAGCATAATGTGACATGAAGCACTAGTGTATGCGTGGTCTCTGAGTCATCAGAATACATCATGTTTGCAACTTTTGCTTGCGCGTGTTTCGTAACTTAGTACACTCCATTTCTTTCTTTGTTGAAATACATACATATACTTTCCTGCTTGTAGCTGAAGTGAGAAGTGATACAAAAAGGTATTTTTGCACCAACTGGATATAACCATATACAATTGTTTGGTAATTTGGAGAGCTCTAAACCCACACAGGACAATGACCTATCTGGACTTCCGACTATCAATAGCTCGCAGCCTAATTGAACAATACCACATTGGGGGTTGAAAATGCAGAACCCCTGCACCCCTTAGACTTCAAGGAAAACATTATCCTAAAAGGATACCACCAACAGCAAAGAAGTCCCGCCCATCTCGAAAGTGTTTCGTGTGCCGCAAGAAGGGAATTCGCGAATGTGGAGATGTGCCCTTGTCGGTTTATCCCAGTTTTGAGGCATATGACTGCACAAGGAACATATAAAGGTAAGCCAGTAAAGTATATAGACTTTACTTAAATGTTTCATAAAGGGAAAATTAAAATAAGTTGAGTTAGATATGGGATAAATAAGGGTTAAATGCACAAACGCACAGGACATGTATACATGCCCATAACGCTTATCCGTCATTTTAAATGGACGTGATTTCACGTCCATATCGCTGAAGAGATTAATGGCGACTTGCAATATTGTAAGTACTTAAGTCCCGGGCTTCTAATTTAACCAACTATAAGGTCAATTATAAGGATGGAGGTCAGTAGATTCATGGTTCAAATCCCAGCCATGGCATTGAATTTTTCAGTCTCATTCTACCCTTTCCAATTCTGTTCTACACACGGCTATTGTGTGGAAGAACAATTATTGTACGGCCAGCGCATCTCCAACTCTGACATTTCTCAAGACCTTGTGACGCAGTGTTGCCAGTTCTTTAGTGGGAATTTCAAACATAGTATTTAAAACATTTTACACATCTGCAGCTCCCATCGCTACTTCAAAAATTTATGTGGACAGTATGCATATAAATGATCATAGAACAGTAGAATATGGAGACAATTGTTATACCATTTACCTACCAGAAAAAAGACCTGCACAAACACCGAAGTAATTGCAACCACATGGTCCTTGTAAAACAGAGTTGGCAACACAGTGCTACAGTTGGAAGCAACGCCTAGCAGTGAGACCGCTGATTGGTGCTAGCAGAAAGCTTTAACATCCAGTGCATTACTCACTTCCAGTATTGCCAAAAGTAACAGCTACTGCCCATAACAGATGTAAAGCTAATATTCAAACAGAATAGTGGTGTAACGAAGATATTGCATGAAAATAAAACTGAAACCTGTATTTCAATGTTTTAAACTTAATAAACATCACATACTTTTGAGACAGAATATATTTCCCAAAAGGAAATCATTTATGTAAATATTTATTGCAAATGTAATTTATTTTTCATGTTGGTAAGGATTAGTTGAGTAATGAAAACGTGTTGCTAGTTTTTCATTGTTATGAAAAATAGAATTATTTAAAAACATCATAAATGTTAAGTTTCATGTTTAAATTTAATATGTATAAATATAAGAACCATATATATTTAATGTTAAAAGAGAAGGAAGAATAGATAAAGATCGTTTCCCTAACATCACAGGAACTATTTAGCGAGGAAAGTACAAAATGAGCGCATAAGTGCATGAATACACAAGAGTGTCATGTAAAGAGATGCCAAATTTTTTGTCATTAGCGTCTCTGTGTTTGAAAGGTGAAGACGCATTTCTGTAATGCACGTGGACGTGGGTCTAAAAACTTTATAAAGTGAAAAGACTGTCAAGAAAATACAAATAGGTGCAAATAAAGTCAATTCACTTATAACAAATGTAATAAGGGATGAAAAAGTGTTAATAAAGTGATACATAGTGAAGTTACATTGAGTGTTCATTCATTTCACCCTGTACCACGCCCGGAGAGAAAGAAAAGAGTCCCATAGCTCAACGCAAAGTAATAATCTTTTTAAAAACACAGCACCACTTTCATTGTTAGAATAATTTTGAGAATCCATCTTCTGAAACTCATTACTATACATTAGCAACATTAACCTTCCCCCTCCGACTCATCAGAGCTGTGAAACGTCAGGGCCGGAGATCCAATGGCCATACAATATTTGTAGCTATAAAATTGTTTCAGCTTTCGGCCATATTAGGGCACAGTGTCTACAGAAAAGTTGCATGTACAAATTACCCCAATGGTAATTGTTCTGATGTGAGACTGCCTTTGTGGTCTACCAGGAGAAATACGAACTGGTTTGAGAATTTAATGCCATTTTGGCAGTTTATCACAATAGCTCAGTGGTAGAGCAGCCGCCCGGTAAGCGGAAGGTCTGTGGTTCAAATCCCAGTTGTGGCATTGAATTTTTAAGTTCCAGTTCTACCTCTCTAAGTTATGTTGTTGCTTAACGATGCTGTCAATTGCAGGATCACATCAGCATCACCAATGTGCCGGAATTTTGTCCCACAGGAGTTCTTTTACATGCCAGTAAATCTACTAACGTGGAGATGTAATTTTTAAGTACCCTTAAAAACCATCGGTCTGGGCCAGATTTGAAACCACGACCTTGGAATTAGTAGGCCAGTGTCTAACAATCTGAGCCACCCACACTAACACCAATGTGGAAAGACATATCGGATAGACAGGTCGCACGATTGAAGAGAGACGTGAGGAACACAAATGCAATCTACAACTACTACAACCAGAAAAATAAACAATAGCACAGCATTGTCTCGACAATGATCACAGAACTTTATTCGATGAGGTCACAGTTTTACACAGCAGTAACCGACATTACTACAGACTTGTAAAAGAGGTAATTGAAATTAAATTAGAGCCAAATAATTTTAATAGGGACAAGGGCCTATGATTGAGCACAGCTTGGACAGGAATACTTAAAAGAAGGCCATGATTTTGGGATGGCCGTGTATTTCTTATGCAGTTCCCAATGAAGGCTAGTAGGAGTTTGAGATGGTCATTTATTTATTAATTATTCATTTCTTGATGATGACCATGGGGTTTAATATGGCTAAAAATTTTAAAGATATTATGTGGTTGGTGACCAGAGAAGCGCCAATCAATAATCATCTGTGTGAAAGCTTCAAATCTTATATTATGAATATAAAGCAATGTGTTTGTGTATTTGTTGATAACAATGCTTACTGCTATAATAAACAAAGGAATCAAATAAACACAAAAGTGCTTCACAAAAACTGTGACAGGTTCAGTGTGAGAAACCTCATTCCATCCCGCAGAATAATGTTCTAGTAAATAAAAAGCCAGAAATATAGAGAATAGACCGCAATAACTGTGGCAAAGTCTACATTGGCTTAACAAAAACAAACATAGGCACCATGCTTAAAGGAGTATTTTAGTCATTAGTAAATGTTGTTGTTAGCTAATGCTGGATTTCTGACAATGAAGTCATTAATCTTCTTGCTCTCCAATATTTTTCACTGATGGATGGGGCACTAGAAGTGGCCGGGCATATTTGAAGGTGGTCTCGATCCATTTCCTCTTGCAGATCACATACAGGACAGACTCATTAGTAAATAAACCAATTGAAAAATCTGCAGTATCAGCCCATGATATCCAACATAACATCCTTCTTTTGAAATATGTACAACAAGCAAGAAATCTCAACACTTGGGAAGAATTTATATGAAGAAGTTTCCAAACACGTGCAATGAATTTTGATCTATTTTAAGAAAATCTGCTCATGAAGTTTGTCCATACTATATCAGGGGGAAAACAATCAACAATGGAGGATTGGGCAACTGCAGCCGATAGTCTAGAGTAGCTGAGGATGCAGAGAAGTACCTACAAGACTAGTTCTGTGTAAGTCACATTTTTGCAAAGCATTTTTGTGTTTGAATCCAATGAGTAGTCAGAAGCTTTCATGGCCGGAGTTAGAATTAAAGCTAGAGATTCTTCTGGGCTTAAAAGCAGTGGTCTGCTGGAGTTAAGAGGTCCAGACGTTTCGTCCATACCTGTGGTGGAGATCATCGGTGGCGTGGTCTGAGCCTTCTTGCCGAAGGTTTAGTTATAACAGAATCACTGGCTGGAGATGCAGTATTTATATCTGGGCCGCTTGCAGGGGAATGGCTGGGCTTGAGCGGGAGGTGTGTGCTAAGTAGGCAGGGCTTCTCCGCTCTGATTGCTGAATGGTTTACGCAATTTCTCTGCATTTGTTCTTTTTTATGTTCAAGTATCGGATGCCAGGTTTTGCTCAGTTTTAGAGCTTCTTCCTTTCTGTTAAAATTATTGGGGTGTTTGTAAATTTTGATGGATTCACGTTGTAGCCTGGAAGAAATCTCTAGCTTTAATTTTGACTCCAATGTTTATTACAGGAATTAATATTGAGCTTCACAGTTTGTTAAATTAAATTACAGCAACTCACATGACTTCTTCTATTCTTGTACTAACCATTCTTACAAACTTTTATTTCTATATCTTCTTCGTGTTAGTTGAGGTAAACATTTGTACAAATTATTTGACTGCTTATTTCCTTGTAGGTGCAAGGGGAATGTTAGAATACAGTAGGCTTTGTGCGATAGTCAAATGTTTTAAAGCTTCTCTTTGCACGGCTAATGTATAAAAAAAACCTGATGTGCTGCACTCACATGACTTACTCTATTCTTGTACTAACATTCTTACAAACTCTTATTCCTATATCTTCTTCGTGTTAGTTGAGATAAACATTTGTACAAATTATCTTATTGTTTATTTCCTTGTAGGTGCAAGGGGAAGGCTTTGTGCGATAGTTAAATCTTTTAAAGCTTTGAGATTCCGTTCTCTTTGCATGGCTAATGTATAAAAAAAACCTGATGTGCTGCACTCACATGACTTACTCTATTCTTGTACTAACCACTCTTACAAACTTTTATTCCTATATCTTCTTCGTGTTAGTTGAGATAAACATTTGTAGAAATTAGCTTACTGCTTATTTCCTTGTAGGTGCAAGAGGAATACAGTAGACTTTGAGCGATAGTCAAATCTTTTAAAGCTTGGACATCCTGTTCTCTTTGCATGCTTAACATATAAAAAAATGAACAACGATGTTCCATTTCACCAAAGTTTTAAGTTTTCCAAAACTGACACAAATAACAAGGAATATCTTCAAAATGGTTCACTCTACAAAAAAATTTATTCAGACATAAATTGTGTGTTTTAGCAAGATCTACATTTTTTATAGATATGTATATTTTTTGGGATATATTCTTCACCACTCTGTCCTCTATGTGATCTGCAAGAGGAAATGGATCGAGACCACCTTCAAATATGCCCGGCCACTTCTAATGCCCCATCCATCAGTGAAAAATATTGGTGAGCAAGAGGATTAATGACTTCATTGTCAGAAATCCAGCATTAGCTAACAACAACAACAACATTTTTTGTACGGTAAGATTTTGTGTATCTCATATGGTTTACGAGTTATTCAAAAGTCAACCAGAGTAAATAGGACTTCATAGGCTATAGCCAGAAAATTCAAGATATACATATGGCATTTTAATCAAAACATTAAGAGCCATTTTGCAGGCTGTTTAGTGTTATTGATGCCCCTTTTAAATTAAACAAATGATACTATTTTACTTCCCTTCTTATATTTGAAATTTTGAGGTATGAACATAAGAAAGCTATTAAAGTTTTACCTTGCTTCAAATCTTGTTCTGTTATTTCCCCTTGTCCAGCACGGTGATGAAGGCTCATGTCTGCTTGTTCAGGAATCAGTGTTTCCGTTGGTATGTTACCACGCTGCAGGTTGGTCAGGACCATGGTTGGCTATAGAATGCAATAAAATCCATTAATTAAAACATGGCAAACTCAATTTGAAAAAAAAAAAAAAAGGTTGCACTCTTATTACCTGTACATTATAACAAGCATTATCTGCTAACAGAATTACACACAGTAAGAAAGAAAATGTAGCATAAAAAGCAGCCAGGATGTGCTGCTGATTGCATAGTGCTGAAAAGAAAATACAAAAGATTAATGTTCAAAGGCACCTTGAAGTCTGTCGTAAGAGATTAATTGCCAGTTACAACTGAGTACCAATTTATCCACTTAAATTACAGCAGAGCCTTACTCACAATGGTTGACTGGTTTGAGTGACAGTGACCATCTGCCTATGTTTTGTTTAGAGTGAGAGATGGGAATGAGCTCTCAGCATAGCTCCAAGCCCGTTTCTTCTATTAATATGAGCCATGAAAAGAGCACCTTGAATACTTGTAGATTAAAGTTCCACTTCACTTTGTGCCAATCACTAAGATTTGCACTCAATGAAAACTTTCTATAGCTCCATTACCATAGTTCCACAATTGCAATCACTCTTAGTTTAAAATGTGTTGTACACAGTTCATTTAAAACCTAACAGGTGCACGACATTTCGTCTGTGCGCAGTTGGGTGTGCCACAGTTGGCTTTGCTCCTACATAAACTCTGTGTGTAAAGCATGTATGACACTCTTACCTTATAGAAGATGTTGGAAATGTCACCCACCCTCAGCTAAACAAGTATTGTATCAGGAGAACACATTCTGATTCACGATTAGGTTGAACCACTGTAATGTTTCTGATTTCATTTCTACTATTTTGTTTTAGCTTGTTTATGTAAGGGCAAAGTCGGCTGAGATACACACAATCACGCACAGGCAAAATGGTATTATGTTTTAAATGAAGAACCCTGTATAAGTTCTTTATTTTCCCATACTGGTGTTTCATAATATAAGCACTCGTTAGCTATAGAAACAAACAGACATACACAATTGGAGAATAAGACGGTTATTGACTTGGCACATGCTAACCAAATAGTTTACAACCTCTCCCACTCTAGTCCCATCTGCTAATTCCCACACTTTAGGTACTTTGAACCAATAAGATTCATTGATGGGCTAGTCTCCATCTTAGCAGTCTACAAACTGATAGCGAAAAGGAATATTTTACATTACCCAGCATACCATGTATGAACCTAATGGATTGCAGTGGCTGCACGTTATTTTTCAATATTTCTTCATAGCAAACACCTGGAGTATTAACCCATGCAATGCCAACCCAACAAAATGTCTGAGCTATTTTTAAAACAAATTTATTTTGAAATTGGGTATTATATTTGAGAGGTAGAACTGGAACTCAAAAATTCAATGCCAGAGCTGGGATTTGAAACACAGACTCTGCTTACCAGGCAGGTGCTCTAACCATTAAGCTACTGGGACAACCTGCCAGAATGACATTGAATTCTCAAACCAGTTTGTATTTTTCCCGGTAAACATTGCCCACACACGGCTTGTGTGTTTAAAAACACCAACAGTAAGTTTGTTGGCATAAATAATAATTGGCCATTATATCTTGTCATGTTTATAAAGATAATATTTAAACTGTTTAACTATTTATTTTTTATTTTTTTACGTGACACATATATTATGTCAACCCTTATTACAAAACTTATACTACCAAGGGAGGGGTACTTTATGACCACTGTTGGTAACAAAATGCCTGAACAATTTTTAATATAAACTTCTTTTAAAAATGGGTATTATATCTTGTCATGTTTATAAAGGTAATATTTAACATTGTTTAGTTTTATTTTTTTACGTGACTCACATACCGACAGGAGGGTACTTTATGACCACCTTCACATTTTATTGTTTCACAAAAAGACCAACAATGACAACTCTGTAACAATTACACCGTTCAATAACAGAAACTGTGATTGACAATAACTGTTAACTACTACATGCCTTGAATCAAACAAATAAAAGACAGAATTTTAAAAAATTACCTAAGGTGGGCATAAAATAGGAGCCTGTTGGTATTACTAGGGTTAATTCAAGATTATACGGTGAAATACCTAAGTCCTGATTGTTTGTCTATAAATCAAGATGCAACCAAAATGTGACGACGATGATTATGTAATGAAATACAGTACATCAACATACAATACAAAAATTAAAGTATATTTAATGCAAAGAAAAGGAATACAATGGGAAAATTTGCATAACGCATATAGGAAATGCTCTGTAACAATTTTTCAGATTGCAAACAGGCCATAGTGCCTCAACAAACCTATACATGATTGATATAGCAGAATCTCCTATATGTTCTTTCTGTCAACTTGAAGCTATAGAGAGAAACCACCTACTCCACTGCCCAATTTTTGATCAACTTACCAATCTCTTATTAAAATACTGGCTTCACTAGCAATTGTTAGACACCAGCCATCTTTTAGTTAAGTCACAGCTTGCTCACTGTCAACTTACCCTGTAAGGCTGGAAAGCACTTCTTCTTGTGCCATCCTGCCATGATCCCGGCTGCCAGCGAGTTCTGGACATATTGTTTAGAGAAGACAATGGTTCCTGTTTCACATCTGCATTGCCTGGCTTCACATCATTGCCTTCGTCACTCTTCATTTTCTTAAAGTCAAACCCTTCTTACTTTCGTTACGTGTCCTTGAGCTCAGCACTCATTCCACCTATAATATAAGATGAATATTATAGAAAGAGAAACAAAAATCATCTAGTGTTGCATGCCTTTTTTCTACCTACTATTCTACAAATTATTCTTATAAACTTACTTACTTTCTCTACTACATATAGTAAGCAGGAGAAATACTGTATTCCACCCAAAAACTTTACGTTGAGATTTCACCAGAAATATATGTTTCGAGACCTCTGAATCAAGAAAAAAAGATCCCTGGAAGAATTAAAGCAAAATATCCGTCAGGAAATTGCCAGCATTTCTCAATGAGAACTACAGCGAGTGATGCATAATTTCCTAAAGAGGTGCCAAAAATGTGTGGACAACGACAGTGGCCAGTTTCTGCATCTGGTATAATTATATTGGTAAGTAAAGCCTTTAAAAGTAGTTTTAAAAATGCTGTACGGTTTTATCCATGCTGTTCTATGACAACAGCATCCGGCAGCGGGTGCAGAGGACCCGTACAGACAAAACACAGTGCAGTCAGTTCACAACCTTTTGGATTACCCGTTAGAATAAATAAAACAAGTGAACATAACCCGCTAATAAAAGTGGTAAAATTATACAAAAAATTACAAAGTAAAATCAAAGATAAATAGGATACAAAATTCAACAAAGAAGTACTTGATTAACAAATGTTTGTATAGAGTAGATGAACTGTAATATTTAATGATTAATTTTATACTGTATACTGGCAATTTTGACTATGGGTAAATAAATATTATTAGTATGCTATTATGTAGGAAAATATACTTTATAACTGTTTACAATTACTTATACTTGTAGCTATTTTTAATTTATTATTGTTTTGTGACTGCAACTCTGTAAATTATCTCAGGATAAGAGTATTTTTGG
The DNA here is from genome assembly GCA_030765045.1 of Tenodera sinensis. NCBI lineage: Eukaryota > Metazoa > Arthropoda > Insecta > Mantodea > Mantidae > Tenodera > Tenodera sinensis. Next base: position 114,151,165 of record CM060970.1, on the reverse strand, counting down.
TAATATTTAATTGACATGTCTGATATCATGTAAAATGATCTATGGACAATAAATTTCAATTTCAATTTAATTTTTTATGCACAAAGCACAGCTTTATTTACATGGCCACATAGTGATATAAAACAGTAGAGTAGAAAAACTCAATATTTTACCCAAAATAGCCTGTATGATCACAAGATTGGTGTTTGGTCTGCTACAAAGGCTAATAGAATTATAGGACCTCTATTTTTCAAAGATACAATGAATTTGCAGGGCTACAGGGATAATATAATCACACTATTCCTAGAATTGTATGATATTGGATGTACAAAGACATATTTTCAACAAGATTTTGTTATAGTTATTGAGGAAATTTTAAAACGTTTTTATTAATGTTTTCTTCTCTTGTGTGCCTGTTCGGTGCAAATTTGCAAACAATTTTTAACTTTCTGATGAGCTAAATGGCGTACGGTTTTAGAAGGCACATGAGCTGAACCAATGCGTGCACACGGTGGCTGCACTGCTGCCAAGTGATGCGCCAGAGAGCGGAAGTTACGGGGAGGGAACACCAAAAGAAACATTTGTCGTGTTACAAATTGTCAGTACATAAACTTACGCAGCAAAGGATAATGATGATAACATTATAAACTGTAACACTCAATATTAACGTACTTATTTACATGCACTTCCTCAGATGTCAACTCCTTAAAAAAACTGTACACTTTAAAAATAATATTTGTGGTCTAAAAGCTGAATACTTTACCCTGCGCCACTGGTACCAGGCTTTGAAAGTGACATTATTAACACTTCACTAAACACAATGTTGTTGTTTTCTAGTGCCTTGCATCTGGCAATGAAACCATTAGTATTCGTGCTTTCCAATACATTTGAACTGTAGTTTTTTCTGATCTTAATGCTTCACAGGTCTTCAAGTGGTCTTCGTTCATTTCTGCTGGATCGTTACACAGGACACATATTGGAGAGGCTGAGATACCTATTCTGTACAGATGACTTGCTAAGCAGTCGTGATTTGTCAATAGTCGGAAGGCTGCAACTGCTGTTTTCCTTGGTCTCTGGGGGATTATATCTGGATTGGAAAGTAGTGTAATCCATTTTTTATCTTTGGCATTTGTTTCTATTTCTTGTAGGTATGAATGAGAAAATTTTTTAATGATCAAGCGTTTTATTGAGGAATATGAGAAATTGAATTCAGACTTTTGTTTTATTGTTGTGCCTTTCTTTGCAAGTGAGTCTGCAGCTTCGTTCCCCATGACTCCACAGTGTGCTGGAATCCATTGGAGATGAACAGTCTTATTAACTTTTTGGAGTTGTGTTAACATTTTGTAGCATTCTCTAATTTTTGTTGACTTCTTTGTAGTATTTGAACATATTCCCTGAATCGCAGCTTTAGAATCTGAAAGAATTACTGCCTTGTTAAATTTACTTAAGGGAAGATTTAATAATTGTCGGAGAGCAATGTATATAGCCTCTATTTCTCCATCATAATTTGTTGTGTCTCTGCCAACAGAATGATAAAAGGAAAAATGTGAACACGTAACTCCAGCTCCAGTAAGGTTTTCCTTGGAGGATCCATCAGTATATATGTGCAGCCATTCTTCAGTGGGATACCTAGTATTGATTGTTTCCAGAGCTAGAAGTTTTTGTATTTCTTTTGGTGTGTCTGATTTACTTATTTCCTCTATTAATTGCAAACTGAAGGTAGGTTGCAATAATTCCAATGGATTTTCTCTTATAAGTAGATTTTCTCTGGTGTTGGGAATGTTCAATTTGGATTTAATCTGTGTTACCTTTTCTAGGAAACTACTATGAGTTTTAAGGATTGAAGGGGGGAGGTTCTCTTCTGTCCATTTAGAGTTTGGCAGTCGTAACATTTTCTCGTGTTGGAGCAATGCTTGTTCTTCTATTTTTGTTGTTATTGATGGGGTCTGTGTTAAGGCAAGCATGGCATCAATAGGTGTGGATTTAACTGCTCCAGTGATTAGGCGAAGAGCCTGATTTTGTATTTGTTCAAGTTTATTGATGTTAGCATTTGCTGCTGTTATTAAAGCTTCAGAACAGTACAAGAGGTTTGGTTTAACATACATTTTGTATGTTGTGTTAAGGACTCTCCTTGAGCAGCCCCATTTAGCACCAGCTAACCTTTTCAGGATTTGCAATTTCTTTTCAACCTTTTCTGAGATGTTTGTTATATGTTTTTTCCAACTTAGCTTTCTGTCGAAAGTGATGCCTAAGTATTTGTCATCATCAACTGCTTTGAGTGGTTTACCATTATAATTTATGTTAATATTAACTGGTTTGTATTTTAGTGTAAATAATTCATAATTTGTTTTTTCCACATTGATAGTCATGAGGTTTTTGGAGCTCCATTCATGTACTTTGTTTAGGGCTGTTTCTATTCTGCTTACACAATGTAAACATGTGAATTTTCTGCTTATTGTCACAGTTACATAAAACACAATTTGTGTTACAGATTGGTCTAAAACCGAACTAAAGAATTTGCATGCAACTGCAGTGATCCGTGCACTTCATAATGTCTTATTCCATAACTGCGTAATGAAAAGCAATAAAACACATAGGCAAGATTGGAAGTTGCATACATAAGCATAAACATAACGATAACTCAAGAACCATACATCATAGAAAAATGGTCCTTTGTACAGGCTGCCTCAAAAATTCTTGCCGCATATACCAAGGCATATTAGAATGTCGAATTTCCAGTAATAATTTTGGACGGATGAAAAAGAGAAATCTCTGTTGCTTACGCTTGTGCTGTGCATTCTGAACTAGGCAACGTTGCACGACTATGATAGGACAGTCGCTCTAGGCATGCCCTTTCGAGCTCTGCCTCATGTGCCTTCTAATACCATATGCCTTATACACACTTGAAATTTTAAACATAGCTCAGAACTGTATGACAATGTAATATTAGTTCGCTTTCAAGAAAATATCCCCACCCAAAACTGCAATTTATGTGGAAAAATGTTTGAAAACTTTTATTTTTTCAAAAATAGCTCCAATAATTTTGATTAAAATACCATGTGTTTAAGATACTTTCATACAAAATGAAATGTATGTCAAAAATTTTCTAGGAATAGCCTCCCAAGTACTCTTCATTCTGAATAACTTTTGCATAAATGGTAACTGTACGAGATAGACAAAATTTTACTACAGAGGAAATGTAATCTCATTAAAGCATGCAATTTTTAGGGGGTAGACCAACCCTGTCAGAAATTAATAAAATGGCATTGAAACGGTATAAAAGTCACTACAGAATGTTCCCCATAGTTGAAAAGCTCCCCAATATTGCATCAGAGAAAGATATTTATTGTCGACTTTGGCCACCTGAAGTAGAAGATGGTTTATGTTACGGCTGGTAATGTTTGGGAGCACCACGTTAGCTTAGCTTTGGTTCGGTTAGGTTAGGCATAGCTTAGTGTTTTAGGTTCGAGGATCAAACCGAGAAAGGTAAGGGACAAGGAGAGTCTAGAGGAGGAGAGAAGAGGCGAAGTGTACAGAAACTGCATTTCAATGTCTTTTTTCGTGAGCATTATCTCTAAAATGTTCAGTTTTTTGCAGAACTTTGAGAATTCTTTTTGGCGGTTTGAGGCATTTTAGGAGGCTAGAATTTTGAGTATATATTTATACATGCCTAACGAATATTTTGGATTAAAAAATTTTTTCCGGCGGGTTTGGTGTGCAGAAGTTTGCCCTTTTTTAGTTTTAAATAATTATTTAAATAAAAAAATGCATTTAATATAACAACAGATTAAATGGTATAAAATATAAAATAATTTCTCTAGCCTCATACATATTTTCCTGAAAATCTGAGCCTGTGGAATTTTAATAGCTATGAAACTACTTGTAAGATTTAAAACAAAAGTATGGGGTGCACACAGCAGATAAGAGTAAGCAGTGTAGCGAGAAGCTGTTACTGAAGAAACTCTCACAACAGCTCATAACATTTGCAGTGCATTAAAATTGTTAATGACTTAGGTCAGCCCTGTCAAGATTACGCACAGTTCAGGGCACAACTGGGCAAGTAGTGCCCCAGACACAGAATGACGTAACATCTATCAACGCTAGGAGCATTATCAGCCGTCACCTGTCTGAATATCTGCAGCTTGGCTGTGTTCACAGGTAAAACCTTGGTTATGGTGCATATACCTCATGAATGTTTTCCTTCAGAATTGCCTTGAGCTACCAAGAGGGTCAAGAAGTTCCATACTGGCTAAGTGGTGTTGTGCCTGTCGGCACTCATTACTGTCTGCTGCTATCATAGAAAAGCATGGATGAAACCATACAGCATTTTGAAAACTATTTTTAAAGGCTTTACTTATGAAAGGAGATTCCAAAACTGGCCGCTGTTGTTGTCCATACATTTTTGGCACTTCCTTAGGAAACTATCCATCACTCACCGAAATTCATATTGAGAAATGCTGGCAAGTTCCTGGCAGATATTTTGTTGTAATTCCTCCAGGGTGTGTGGGTTTGTCTTGTACACCTTATATTTTAAGTTACCCCAGAGATAGAAATCACAGGGAGTTAGGTCAGGGACCACAGGGCACACAAATCTCTACTAATAATTCTGTTCTGAAACACACTTTCAATTGTTCTCATCAAAAGCTAAGCTCTTGCAGAGCCTTGCTGAAAATATGCAAAATCACATTCCCCTTCTGTTAATTCTCTAAAAAAAAGGCACAAAAATGTATTCACATGGGTATGTTCTCTAGTCATTATCTTTATTATTTTTTTAACTCTCAGGTATAGCTTGTCTAAAACGTCCTGACATTTTCACCCACTCCCGAAACAAAGATGCACAATAGCACCAATCAGTCCACTTGCCTAAAAGAAGAGTGGGGATCAGTCTTCCAGCTGCAGTGATAGCAGGGTTGCCAACATTTAAAAGTAAAATTATCGTAACCAGCCACTCAAAATTATAGATTTGGATTCAAAATTATTGTACATCACAAAGCAAATGCTACAACAATAAAAATATCAGTATAATACTTATGAAAATATAAGCGTAATGAGGTTTATTCTATCCACTTACAAGATTGATGACCGCAACAAATATTACAACTTTAGCACTTATGTTTCTCGCAGTATTCACCTGAAAGTTCATCTTCCTCAACCATTGCAGCATTATACAAATTTGTTTTTGAGATAAACCTTAACATCTTCTCGGTGACTTGCAGATTTTAAGATCCACCACGTTCTTTCATAAGTTGAGACGACAAAATGAGTTCATTTACCGTATCTAGTGCCAATCTATTTGTAACTTTGGTTTTTATTAAACCCAGTTTAGAATAAAAAAAACTCTTTCGCAAGAAGTGCTTCTGTAGGGCAAGGAAACCTATGATAATGCAAAGGCCGCTAGTTCTTTGAAATCAGTATTTCCAACAAGGTAACATGTTTAACAGCACTCCAGAAACTGCCAGGTTCAGGCATGTTCTTTATTTCACACGGAATATCATGTATTCTGAGTTCTCTACATTGATCGTTAATTTTCTGAACAGTGCCTTCTTCATTGAGATTATCAGACCTGGCCACACTGTCAATAAGAGGATAAAGGGTAGCAGGCTTAGTAGGGTTAGAAATGGTTGCTATGGGGTGGACAAAAGTGGTATTATTTGTAATTAGTTTCACTTCGCTGGAGTGACAAACCAGTAAAAATGATATTTTGCCAATATCGAACTATCATACATTCAAATTATCGTACACCCCCATAATTATCGTACGGGTTGACAACCATCATACAAACATTAAAACTATTGTATGCCCCCATAATTATTGTACAAGTTGGCAACCCTGAGTGATAGTGATAAGTTCATGCGTTGTACACGTTACTGCCTCTAAGTTCTGACAACCTTCTAGTCAACTGCTCCCCCACCACTTCTCTGCATCTCTCCTCACTTGCACATATGGAGTGCCTCGTTTTAGACAAGCTGTATCTATTTAGGGTATTGTATATATTTTTCCAATGGCATTCTTTTAATATTTACATTTTGAATTTCTTTTGCCTTTTCATCTACGATTTCAGGAAGCTGTACACTGTTCAACTCCTGCTATGAAAATAAAGTGTATCAGAATAATCCCCATACATTGAAAGAACTGGAGAACCACAGAAGAAAAATAAATGTGCATTAACACAAATTTCCTTAAAAGGTGTCACAGATGTATGGCAGCACAAAATCATCTGTGATGAGTGTATGCGGTTATTGTAGTAACAATGTACATGAGAAATCTATGCACTTGAATTTAAGGGACTGTAAATATCCAACTCTGACCATAATCAATGTGCTTCCATGTAGCAAGCCTATTCTGTTTAGGCCAGCCACCCATCCAAGCAATGGCTCTGTAGCTAAATTTTGGTTCCATATATTCTGTAGAAACAGCAGAGTGTTTAAATTTGCAAAATTAACCATATTAATGATGTCTTCAACACTATGTCCCAGAACACTGATCTCATCCTAAAATAAATTAAAAAAACTATTTCCCTATTCTAGGTAATGCAGCTTCGATGAATGCACAGAAAATAACTAAGAGTGCAAAAATAAAATTAAGTGATTTGATTAACAAACTTCAAGTTCCACTGTAATGAAGGAAATTAGACACCACTCTGGGTTTTAATATATAGTTACTAAAATGAATTGTGCTGAGATATCTATGTATTCATTTGTGATTCGTTAAAGAAGAATGAAATGCTAGAAACATCCAAACATCATGCTTATTTTATTTCTACGGCATATTGTAATACACCAGTTAATAGCCATAAGATATAATGCACCTGCGAAATCTGTATTGTTTGTTTATTTGTACCATCGTCAGCAGAGCTCAGGTACTCTGTACATGTAATTCAATAAATACATGCATATTACAAACCAAAATTAGTTTTATGAGTATAAACAACAGAAGTAAAAGTCGGTGTGTCAAACCTAATGAAAACTTTTATGCATTATGGGCATACTATAAATCTGCTCTGTGAATTTGTAATAAGCAGAATCATCGGATTTGCAACATGTCTTAAGTCAGATTTATGCGCAAATTTCGTAGTGCGATGCAGCGGTTTTATTTGGCTTATGAAGCAGATATTTAGCAAATAAATGCGCATAAACGACTACAATATATGCTAGAATGATTGATTAATGCATTTACGTTGAAATTGTTGCATAAACACTGCCCAAGCTTAAATATTTCGATAACACAGGATCGGATTACCCCACTCACGTATATACATTAACCTAGCACGGGCAAACTTTCGATATCACAGGACCCTGTTACACCACTCATATACACACACTAAACCTAACCTGAGCCGGGCAAAATTTCGATAACACAGGAGCCTGTTACCACACTCATATACACACACTAAACCTAACCTAACATAGGCAAAACGAAAACGAAGCTTGACCGCCAAATAAAACTTTCAAAATTGTAATCAGCAATAACAGGCTCAACGTAAATACATCAATCATTCTAGCATATATTATATACATTTATAAATATTTATTTGCCAAATATCCGCCGCATACGCGAAATAAGGCTGCTGAATCGCACGTAGGAAATTTGCTCATAAATGAAAAACAAAGCTTGAGCCCCAAATAAAACTTTCAAAATCGTAATCAGCAATAAAAACTGCATCCATTGCACTATTATGTTACATTCATTGTATAGAGTGGCCGATTTTGTAAACAATTTCTACATCGTCAGTGGAACTCAGGAACTCTGTACACGTAATTCAACAATACATGCTAGAGCTAATATTACAAACCAAAATTAGTTTTAATAGTATAAACATCAAAAATAAAAGTCGGTGTGTCAAACCTTTTCCTAATGAAAACTTTTACGCATTATGTGCGTACTGTAAATCTGCTCTGTGAATTTGTAATAAACAGAATCATTGGATTTGCAACATGTCTTATGTCAAAACATGCGATGCATACGAGAATGAAGTTTACCTAATCTCAATGTGCCCCCACAATGAAGCATTGGCCATAATAGAGGTACAGCTGAACAATATTCTGATCTTAGCTCTTTTTGTTACCTACGGACTATGTAGCTATCACAGAACACCTAGTAGTAGCTATATAGGACCCAGTCCAGAGAACCACAGAGCAAACTAGCTTACAGGCATATTCATAGAATATCCCTAAAACCATTTTGTTTTAATTTGTTTCGTTATTTTTTCGTCTGTTTATCAACCTGTTAATCACCCGCATAATAGGAACATGTGTGCCATTCCTCATACGTTTCTGTCTGTACGTACATGGCCTCCGGGTGTTATAATACTCCTAGGTAGTTAAACAAAGCTTTTGAAGCCTGAGCGAAGACTAATGTTTAACTTATACTGGTTTTTTAGTGTAGGAAAAACGTTTAAATTAAATTCCAGGAGTAAGCAGAGGATATTTTATAACCTGCAGGTTGTCTATCCTGCTTGTAACTATGGCCGTGTATATTTCTGTTTTTGATGAAAACGTCAACAGCGGATTTAATCGTAACTAGCAAGTGACGTTTTTCGGATAAATGGATAGTAATAATGCATCATTGATGGGTTAAAAGAACTTTAATTTATAATTAATCGTGATAGTCAAGGTCTTGTTTTAAGCAAGATGTTGTTCCAGGAATACACCCTTTCTGATTGGGGGTGTGAATATAAGGAATTTATGTAGGTAATATTTCGGAAATGTTGAATGAAGTGATGTAGTAACGGAGTAAATCAACTAAATAATTTGTTTTGCGGCACAATTTGCGCAATAAAATTGTTGGTGTCATACAGCGGGAATAGCTCTTGTAATGATAATTTTCTGCATACGGAATTATCGGCATGATCCGTGTCAATTTGAAAGTGGTACTGCTTTTAATGTGTGGTGCCGTGGCTATTGTAACATTATCTTTATGGACCCGCTGTGGTGAAGTAATATCAAGCAGAAATAGGAGGAGAGGTGGCCATTTCTCTAGCTGGGATCCCTTGAACCGAAAAGCAATTAATGGACAGGTAAGCAAAATAAATAGTAATTTATAGTATACATTTGCTGCAGCTCTAGCTTTCAGATAACCGTACATTAGAAGTTGTTGTTGTTAGCTAATGCTGGATTTCTGACAATGAAGTCATTAATCCTCTTGCTCTCCAATATTTTTCACTGATGGATGGGGCACTAGAAGTGGCTGGGCATATTTGAAGGTGGTCTCGGTCCATTTCCTCTTGCAGATCACATAGAGGACAGAGTGGTGAAGAATATATCCCAATTCTGTTTAAATGTTTTGCCAGACAATCATGTCCTGTAATCAACCTGAAGGTTGCAACTGCTGTTTTTCGAGGATACTCAGGAATCACTGTTTGAATGTTTGGTAGTTCCCATCTTTTATTCTTTGATTTTTCATAGTAATATTTTGTAATAATTTTTTTGAATTCAGAGTTGACTAATCTTTTAGCTGCATAAAATGGCAAATTAACTATAGGTTTTTGTACACTGCTGGTACCCTTTTTTGCAAGAAAATCAGCTTTCTCATTACCACTCAGTCCACAGTGAGCCGGTATCCACTGGAAGACTAGGTGTTTTTGAAGTGCTGTTAGATGGCTAAGCATCTTCCAACATTCTATAATAGTTTGGTTTTTTGGTGACAACTTGGAAGTAATTGCTATAATTGCTGCCCTGGAATCTGAGAGAATAACTGCTTTGCTGAAAATGTGAAATTCTGTACAAAAGATTTTGTAGGGCCATTCGAATTGCTTCAATTTCTCCATCAAAGTTAGTAGTTCCATAACTTAAAGATTTGTAATAGGAAATGAGGTGACATGTGACTCCAGCACCTGCTCCATCTTTGTTTGATATAAATGATCCATCAGTGTAAATATGGAGCCACTCATGTTCTGGAAATCTAGTATGGATTGTCTCTAATGCCAATAATTTTAGAACACTAGTTGGAGTATCACTTTTTTTAACTTCTTCTGTCAGGTGTAAATAATATGTGATGTCTAATGTATGTGTTGGATTGACTTTAGATATGAAGTTTTCCTTTGAATTAGGAAGGTGTACATCCTTCTTGATGTCTTGAATTTTGGAAAGAAAGCTCTCCTGAGTCTTTAGTGTATGTGTAAAATTTCTCTTGTGCCATGTATTGAATGGGAGTCTGATCAACTTTTCGTGTTGAATAAGAGCCGCTTTTTCTATTTCATATTCAATGGGATATTGGTTGGTTAGTATTTCCATAGCTGCTATTGGTGTGGTTTTGATAGCACCTGTAATTAATCTCAGACTTTGGTTTTGAAAGATTTGAATTTTTTTTGTGTTTGCTGTTACAAGAACTTCGCTGCAGTAAGTAAACAATGGTTTTATATATATATATATATATTATATGTTGTGTTTTACTATAAATCAGTTCAAAAGTTGTGGTATTCAAAAATTCTTCCACTATCTTCCCTGTAGAATCCACTTTTTCATAACCCCATCTTTTGGAATGGGCATTGAAATCCCCAATTACGATTGTTTTATTTAATTGGTCAATAAGTGAGAGATCTGGTACATTCCTGGGAGGATTGTAAATAACTGTATAAATGTAGATGTGTTTTGTTATCCCAAAAATTTAGCTTTATTAATTCACTTTTATCTGTGTTATCCATTTCTTTAACAATTTCAAAGGAGGTTTTAATATCCTTTTTGACTCCAACTAATATTCCACTACTTATCTGTCTATTTTTGGGTAGTAAGTGCAGTAAAAATCCAGTAAAATTGAAGTATTTAAGTTGGTCATTTGTTAGATTTGCTTCTTGTATTACAAGAAGTGGTTTCACTTCATTGATATAAATGCCTTAAATGTAATTGGCTTTGGGTAATTTTGTATGTATTGTGTTACAAAAAGGAACTCTTTAAGTTCATTATTGATTGACGTTCTGTTGGTTTTATGCTTGTAGATGTTTGGACTGAAAATGTGTGAAATGCTATGTGTTGAGTTTTGAATAGCTGACAGGGTTAAATTTGTCACATATGCAAATGTATTAATTTATCTATCAGAGAATTTAGAAAGCAGTTGATTAGACAAGTGTTTTTTGTAGTTATAAAAAATATTGGCAATATTGGAATTCTGGGGCCCATGAACTTTCCCCTCAATCTGCGACCTCCCACCACACCTCAGTGCGGTTAATACATAACTGCCCCACCCCCCCCACTGAGACGACACGTCACATGACCACCCACATCCTCCTTGCAAGCTCCCACAGTGAGCACCCTTTGCAATGACGTAGTTGCCCTGCTCTGGTACATCCAATTCATATAATTTCGCATAAGTTATATATTATTAAATATGATATTTCATGTCCTTTGGCTCTTGAATATACAATTCACATAATACCATGTAAAATCACACAAAATATGGTACAAATTGACCTTAATAACTAATTTTCTTGAAATGTTTTTTACGTGTTTTGAAACAAAATACATTTGATTTTTATGACAAATGAAATGTATATTTTGAATTTTCTGGCTATAGTCTATGTAGTCCTGTGTACTCTTAATGACTAATGAATAACTTGTATACCGTAACAGATAGACAAAATCTTACTATTCAAAACATGTAGATCTTGCTAAAACACACAATTTATGTCTGAATAATTTTTTTTGTAGAGTGAAGCATTTTGGAGATGTTTCTTTATTATTTGTGATCCCGTTCTCTTTGCACGCTTAATATATAAAAAAATGAACAACAGTGGTCCATTTCATGAAAGTTTAAGTTTTCCGAAACTGACACAAATAACAAGGAATATCTCTGAAATGGTTCACTCTACAAAAAATTTATTTGGACATAATTTGTCTGTTTTAGCAAGATCTACATTTTTGTAGAGTACGATTTTGTCTATCTCTTGCGGTTTACGAGTTATTCAAAAGTCATCCAGAGGAAACAGAACTAAATAGACTATAGCCAGAAAATTCAACATATACATTTCATTTGTCATAAAAATATCTTAAACATATGACATTTTCATAAAAATCATTAGAGCCATTTTCAAGAAAATCAAAATTTTCGAAAAATTTTCCATGTAAAGGGTAGTTAAGGGTGGGGCTATTTTCTTCAAAATCATCATGTCACATCCTTGAAAGACAGACTTAAATACCAACTTTGGTTTTTAACTGACTTGTCGTTTTTGAGTTATGCTGTCCACAGACTGACAGACACACACATGCACAGACCTTTTTCTAGACATGCTTTTTTTGGATTTGGGGCCTTGAAACATATTTCCTTTGAAATCTCGTCATCAAATTTTTGGGTGGAATACAATACTTCCTCTACTTACCAGTAGAGAAAGTAAAAAAGGGGAAAGAACTCAATGTTCATATAATAGAGAAACATCACTTTTGACAACAGCATCAAAGATATATGCATCTATTTTAAAAGATAAACTTCAGAAGATAAAATTGGAACAATGTGATTTCTGGAAAGGACATTCATGTATCAATGTCATATTTGTAGTAAAACAGTTAGTTGAAACTGGAAAGAATTCAACATTCCCCATGTATATATTATTTCTAGATTTTGAAAAAGCATATGATAGAGTTAAACACCTGCACACGCTCCTGCAATTACAATAGCCAACCGAAAAGGGTGATTCTTTCTGAATCATTCTGTACATTGAAAAATTTATCAGTAGGATACGATACTGTAGCATTTGATGAGAAATTCAGTTTGGTGAGTATTAGCCTTCTTGTTTTAATAGTTCCAAATGAGTTTATTCTATGGGGAGTTTAAACTCCTATGAATTTGAAGATAGAGTATAATTTTGTAATGAAGCTATTGTCAGTAATTACCAATTCATGGTTTTCAAATCTTGAATTTACCAAGAGTCTACAATTTGTTTACCTTCTCTACTACACCTACAATGAAATGCATTGTTCCAGGATTTTTTGTTTGTTGTGTTTTCACAGTTTCTATCTTATAAAGCGTTGTATTTTAATAACACAAGAGTACAAAAGTCCAGCACATTTGGTATTTTATTCAAAATCATTAGTCATTTTTGAGGAAATAATAGTTTTCAAAATATTTTCATGTGAAAGATAATTTATATTTTGGGGATTTACTTGAAAATCTTTGTGTCCTATACTGAATGTAGATACCAGGTTTACTATTCAACTGACTTTTCGTCACTGAAAGTACTTCAACTATTTTCAAGTGATAAATAGCTATTCATATTTTCTCATGGTCACGTAAGGAGCATCAAATTTCAATGCCATATGCCGGTATCATAGAAAGACGTGGTTGAAGCCATACAATTAAAGGCTTTACATACCAACTTTATGAAAGGAAATGCTCAAATTGGTCACCGTCGTCCATACATTTTTGGCACCTTTTTAGGAAACTATCCATCACTCGGTGTAGTTAAAATTGAGAAATGCTGGCAGTTTCCTGGAAGATATTTTGTGCAGGGTGTGTGCATTTGTCATGTACAGTTTATGCTTTAAATTACCCCAGAGGGTAATGTGTGTTGCACTCATATGACTTTCTCTACTCTTGGAATAACCATTCTTACAAACTCTTATTCCTGTATCTTCTTTGTGTTATTTGAGGTAAATATTTACAGAAATTGTTGCTTATTTCCTTGTAGGTGCAAGGGGAATATTAGAATACAGTAGGCTTTGAGTGATAGTCAAATCTTTTAAAGCTTTGAGATCCCATTCTCTTTGCACGCTTAAGATATAAAAAAATGAACAACAATGTTCCATTTCACGAAAGTTTTAATTTTTCCGAAACTCACACACATATCAAGGAATATCTCCGAAATGGTTCATCCTACAAGAAAATTTATTTAGACATAAATTGTGTGTTTTAGTGAGATCTACTTTTTTGTATAGTAAGATTTGGTTTATCTCGTGGTTTACGAGTTGTTCAAGAGTCATACATAGGAAAGAGGACTACAGGGGCTATAGCCAGGAAATTCAAAATATATATTTCATTTGTCATAAAAATATCTTAAACTTATGTCATTTTAATCAAAATCGTTAAGTCATTTTCAAGAAAATAAAAAATGTTTGAAAAATTTTCTATGATAAGGTTAGTTTAGGGTGAGACTATTTTCTTCAAAATCTTTGTGTCGCATCCTTGAAAGACATTAAACATAAATACCAGCTTTGGTTTTTAATCAACTTTTCGTTTTTGAATTAGTCTGTCCACAGACAGACTGACACACACACACACAGACACACCTTTTTCTAAAAATGCCTTTTTTTGGATTTAGGGTGCCTCAAAACATATATTTCTGGTGAAATCTCAACATCGAATTTTTGGGTGGAATACAATACTTCCACTACTTACAGTAGAGAAAGCAAAAAGTTACCACCCGCTGGATTTGAACACGTGGCCTTATGATCTATGTAGCTAGTATGTTACCACTAGACCATGGAGGATGATTTGTGTGTGTGCAAAAGAGAGAGCAGCCTTCTCAAATTATGAAAAGTTGATTAAATATGAAATTTAGTATTCAAGTTCAGGACCTTCTAAGGATCTTTAAACTCCCTAAATTGTATTATTTATTCTATTATTTATTTTCTAAAACATATTCATGCAGGCCCTAGTAAATATGCTGTAGTATGTTAAGTGCAAACACACATCTATTAGAGGATATGTTAACTCATTTACATTTATGAAAGCTACATTTACTTATGACATGGGGTGCATGCTTTCTTTTTCTACCTTTTACATAGCTCATTTCTGTGGTCATGTACCTTGGTTTGTATTTACTGCTGAGTGCTGCTATTTTTCAAATGCTTCTGAACAGAGGTGATTGAAAGTCAATTTATATATACTTCTAAAGTAAGAACAAATTAGAAACTAAAAACTTCACTTATCTTATTGTTTTGGTGCTAACCCTGGGGTTATTGACACTGCTGTGACATCTAGTGACAAAACTTTGCTTAAGACACAGAAAAATGCCAATTCAGGTGGTAAACCTAACCCGGACTCTTTCCTTTCCTGAGGTAGGATAGAACAGCTATAAGGAAAGTAGTTGTATTAATATCTGAACATGGTCACTTCAGGAAACAACTGCATCAGCAACGTCCAGCATATGTGGAAGAGGAGAGGTTGGATTTACTTCCTTCCATTTTATGCAGACTGTGCCTCTCTTTTAACACTCAGACGTGGATTGTGTTGCAGTGGCGGTTTGGTTATATGATACTGCATTTTATTTATGAAAGCACTTTCAAATCTCTTGCGATAAACATCTGTACTTTAGGACTTCTTTGGTACTGCTTACGTTTAAGAAGTCTATCAATATTTGGCGACAAAGTCAAAGTGCATAGTCTTACAAGACACACCAAGTGATCGCCGTGTAACATATTGCGATGCAGACTTTTAATATAGTTCAATTTGCAGAAACTTAGTTTGCAAATATATGTAGAGCTATAGTCACTTTTACACACACTGTTCTTGCAAATGCTTATTTCTCTATCTACTGCATTTTAATCGATGGCATTTTCAGAAATATCTTATTGATAATTTTCTTGTAGGTGGAAGGGGAATATGGGAATACAGTAGGCTTTAAGCGATAGTGAAATGTTTTAATAGCTGATCGCTATGCAATGCCTTTGAAATTCCATTCACTTTGCAAGGCCAAGAGACAAACAAATAACATATTCTTATTTGAGAGTATGGTCAAATTCAAACAGATAATAAAGAATATCCCAGGAATGAATAACTCAAAAAAAAAAAGAAGTGTTTGGCATAAGTTGTGTGTTTTAATGAGATCTTTATTTTGTATTTACTAAGCTTGTGTCTGCCTCTTACTGTTTACTATTTATGCAAAAATCATCCAGAATGAAGAGGTCTTCTGAGGACTTTCCCAGAAAATTCAAGTAATGGCTTAGAAACTGCCATGGAATCATCTATATGTGTCTGTCACTGGATATTGACTGTTTGTAAGTCTACATGCCATGGGCACTAGCTGATTCACCCTTCAACTGAAGGAGGAGGATGGGGAGCAGCTAATTATGTAAGCTTCTCCAAAAAGACAAGGTTGGACATTCCTGATTCACATAAAGGGCTACTCTACTAGGATGAACCCGTCTGCAAAGATGATGAGGAAACTTCCTCAGATATCCTGTTTGATCGTCCTTTCCTGGTTAGAAAGACATTTATTCTTTCTATAACCAGAGAAAAGACAAAGAAAGGGATGTTGATATTGGAAGTGAGGTACTGCAACTTGTTCATTGAACAGATTTTTGGAAACAACGAAGGCATCCTTTCCAATGAGATTACGCAATAAGCCTTTTAGGCTAATGTGTGAGAAGTCAACAAAACTGAAACAAAAATCTTCCTGTTATCTTATCTCTTAACTTACATTGCATAAGACATCCCTATTGACATACTTTGATAACGTAAGAGTAATGAGATTCCATCAGTAAGAATAAAAAAAAAAGGAATCTGATGTGTTGCACTCATAATGCTTTCTCTACTCTCATGCAAACTGTTTTTACAAACACTTATTCTTCTATCTGCTATTAATTGAGATAAACACTTGCAGAAATTATCCTGTTGCCAATTTTCTTTCAGGCACAAGGGGTATATGGGTATACATTAGGCTTTAAGTGATAGTCATATTTTTAAAGCTGGTCTCTATGTGATTGTTTTAAATTCTGTTCCCTTTGAATGACCAAGAAATAAAAAAATCTGATGTGATGCACTCACATGACTTTCTCTACTCTTGCACTAACCATTCTTACAGACTCTTATTCCTATATCTTCTTTGTGTTAGTTGAGATAAACATTTGTAGAAATTACCTTGTTTCTTGTTTCCTGTAGGTGCAAGGGGAATATTGGAATACAGTAGGCTTTGTGCGATAGTCAAATCTTTTCACATTCCGCGTTCTCTTTGCATGGTTAATATATAAAAAAATGAACAGCGGTGTTCCATTAGATGAAAGTTCGGGTTTTCAAAAATTCACACAAATAATAAGGAATATCTCCAAAATAATCACTATACAAAAAATATTTATTTGGACATAAATTGTGCGTTTCAGCAAGATCTACATTTTTTGTATAGTAAGATGTGGTCTATCTCTTATGATTTATGAGTTATTCAGTAGTCGTCCGGAGTAAACAGGACTACATAGGCTATAGCCAGAAAATTCAAAATACATTTCATATTACATACAGATATCTTACACATGTTACTTAAATCAAAATCGTTTGAGCCATTTTCAAGAAAATCAAAATTTTCCATGTAAAGGTAGTTTAAAGTGGCAGAATTTTCTTCCAAATCTTTGTGTCGCAATCTTGAAAGACATTTAACTTAAATACCAACTTTGGGTTTTAACTGACTTTTCGTTTTTGAGTTATCTGTCCACAGACTGACACACACACACACACACACGCACACACACACACACCTTTTTTTAGAAATTCTATTTTTTGAATTTGGGGGCCTCAAAACATATTTCCGGTGAAATCTTAACATCAAATTTTTGGGTGGAATACAATGCTTCCTCTACTTACTATATGTAGTAGGGAAAGTAAAACTGAATGACAACTTCCATTTGAGAAAAGTGTAAATACTGAAAAATTCAGAAAATAGCAATGGGAATAACATGGAAATGGTTCACTCCACAAAAAAAAAGCATTTCACATAAATTGTATATTTTAACTAGCTACATTTTTTGAGCAGGAAGAATTTGTTTATCTGTTACTGTTTACAAGCTAAGAAAACGTCATCCAGAATGTAGAGGGGTTCTGGGGACATGGACCAGGAAATTCAAGATATACATTTTATATTGTCATGAAAATATATATTAAATGTATGGTATTTTAGTGAACATTTTTAGAGCCATTTTTGATAAAATCAAAATTTTTGTAAAATGTTTCCTGTAAACAGTAGTCTGGGGTGGGAGAATTTTCTTGAAAGTATTTGTGGTGCTTTGTTGGAGGATGCTGACTTTAAATACAAGTTTGGTGTTTAAGCAATTTTTGTTTCCGAGCTTCCTGTTCACAGACACACAACATGCAGACAAGTTTCAAAATATACTATTTTTAGATTAAAGGGCCCCAAAACATGTATTTCCAGTGAAATGCTGATGTCAAATTTTTGGGTGGAAAGCAATACTTCCCCTACTTGCTATACATAAAAAGGGTAAAGGGCACAGAGGGGACACCTTGCTGAGTTCGATGTACAGAAATCTATTGTGGCTACCAACGCCCCCCCCCTCCCCCCCAGGAGGCAGGGATGAAATGAGGGAACTGAAGGTGCCACACAGGGTCGCAGTTAGACAGGCCACAGAGATGCGTGGAAGTCACTAACAAGTGGTGAGACCTCTTCATCCTGGCGCCAGGCCCCACCAAGCAGCTATCACACCGCGGTTGCAGTGTCACACTGAGCGTCCCCCTGACAGAGGACAAGGCTGGCCAAACACCACCTTGTGCCGAGAACAGCAGTTACCATGTGCAACCATCCGCACCATCTGCCCAGCACTGCTAACACTACACGCCTGGAGCTGCACCTGAAAGATGATAAGGAAATGGAATGAAGGGGAATGATGGAAAGGAAACTGTGGTATGAAATAATGTACCCCAGCATTTGCCTAACTGACATGGGGAAATCATGGAAAAAACCATGGCAAGAGTGTGCAGCCTGATACCGAAATTTAGATTTCCAATCGAATGGGCTTTTGATAAAGACACGTTTTAATTTAATTGCCGGATGTGAGATTTGCGATAAGTGTTGAGTAATAACATACATAGATAATAGAGCAGGGAGTGTTGTAAGGTGAGCAAGATATGAGTAAATAATAGTCGTTAAATTTGTAGGATAAACACATTATTGGTTTAAAATTAACGAGTCATGACGTCATACTACATAGTTTAAATACACGTTCGAAAGTCAAGTCTATCAACCTTAAAAGTCGCGCGATATATTTAATAAAATATAAAGTAAACATCGTTTAATCCTAAAAAGGTAATTATATATTCGAAATTCATAAAAGAACATGTTATAATAGAAAGGGACATTTCTAAATTGCGGGAAAAGGAAATAGCATTTTGGATACGAGGCTTTCTTGGATGACGTCATGACATTCAAATTGGAAGAGAACGGTTTTCTTAGCGTGGGTAAGAGAAAGCGTCTGGTCACTACTCAACCAGAGACCAGTACGGCAGGTTGTGCTGTGCGGACGTGAGTGCGATTCCTCTACATATACAATCGGCATAGCTCCCGAAAATATTTAAGATGCAATAAATAATATATAAAAAAGTTTCCTTGGGTAGTCTGTTCGAAAACATCTGCGCGTACCCGAGATAAAGAGATCTCTTGCAGAGCCGGAGCGAACCACATCAAAGGGCAACACCACGTCACCAACGACATTTAAGTATCAACGAGACATCAAGAAGTGAAGAACGACTATTTTAGCTTCAAATGGCATCCCAACGTGTGGCGTCGAAAGAATGGACCAACCCCAAGACGACCAAGCCAGCATAGAACCAGCAAACAAGAAGGTGACCCAACGTGTAGCGTCGAGAGAAGAGACCAACCCCAAGACGACTAGGCCAGCATCGAGCCAGCAGACAAGAAGGTGCCCAGCGTGTGAACATCTGTGAAACGTGTAGTGAACAAGTTTAAGTGCGTGAAATATTGGTGAGTAGAAAAACACGTGTAAATAGTTTAGAAATGGAAGACAGTGATAGCGATTTTCTAGGTTTTGAGAGTCCGGAAATTGAGAAAAGTGTAAGTAGGATGGAAGAATATAGTCAAACTATAATTGGTAGCAGAATATGCCAAGAAGTAGAAGATCAGAACGTTAGAGAAACACCTAGAGGTAGTTCAGAAATGTTTAGTAATTCAGAAAGGCCAGCAATTATGTCAGAAATAGAGAATATGTTTCAAAAGATAATGAAAAAGATGAGTACAGAGTTAAGTCAAAAGATAGATGAAAATAGTAAAGAGTTAAGTCAAAAGATGAGTAAGATAGATGAAACTAGTATAGAGTTAGGACAGAAATTAGAAAAGGGACAACAGGAATTGGGAATGCAATTGGAGAATCAGAGGAGAGTTTTCGAAACCTTTAGGGAAGAAGTTAGGGAGGAAATTAATAAAGTTAGTAGTGAAGTAAAAGAAAATAGAGAACAGGTTAAGGGAGAATTAGAGACAATAAGGCAAGAAGTAAAGAATTCTGAAAAGAAATTAGGTCAACAAGTGAGTGAAAAATTAGATAAAGAAAGGGAAAAAGTAACATATAGATTAGACAAACAAAGGGAAGAAATTAGAGAAGAGTTACAGGGGTGTAAAGTTAGAATAGAAAGATCTGATGTAGAAAGTGAAAGGCAGGCTAGAAATTTGGAGGATGTTACAGACCAAATAAAAGGAGTAGTAACAGAAATTACTCAGGTAAAAGAGGCCTTAGAAAATTTGAAATTAAATGAAAATGCATGTAATCACAACAATCTTAGTAATGAAGTTGCAAGAAACGAGGCAATACCAGGTGTATCAGCTGACATTTCGATGCAAAATAGGGGTAACAGTAATTCCCATTCTGATCTCGGAAATAGCTCAGGGATAGGTGACAATTCAAATTTACATTGGCCTAACCATGTCTTAAATGAAATGACACCTCCAGTTTTTGAAAATGAAGATTCAGATGATCCTAAAGCCTTTTTAGAAGGGTTACAAGAGTACTTCACGGTGAAACGTATACCAGAGGAGTACAAGATGGTGATAGTAAGAAAATGCCTAAAGGGTAATGCTGCTAATTGGCTAGGCCTTTCTATGGGTAACAATAATGATTACAGGACCTTTAGGAACATCTTTTTAACCAGATATTGGGGAGCTAGTAGGCAGGCTAATATTAGAGTCGAATTAAGCAATGGAAAGTTTAATCCTAGATCGGAGGAATCGATGGTAAACTATTTTATGAGAATAGCGAGAAAATCGAAGATGTTGGATCCTCCCTTAGATGAAAAAGATCTAATAAATATAGTTACTCCACATTTTCCGGAAACACTTCAACACTACCTAATCATAGCCCGACCCGATAGCATTGCAGCTATGATCGAATTATTATCAGCCTTAGAAGTCAATAAGCCAAAACACGCATTTGGAAATAAATATGAAGAAAAAGAAACTGTAAATTCTTTCGGGCAAGGGGCACAGTATTATCAGAATAGAAGTGAGATTAGGGAAAGATATAAAGGACCAGTACCAAGGATGGAATCATTCCGGTGGGAAAATCAAGGTAGATATAACCAGGAAGGGCGTCACCAAAATAGAAATGGTAATCAAAGGGGAAGAAATATAAGGGTGAATTATATGAATACAAATAGATTTGATCGAGGTAGACGGGGACGTTATTTTGGACATAGTAGAAATTCAAATGATGGGTATTGGACAAACGGAGATAATGAGTTTAGACCGAGGTCACCAAGACAGGAAGAAAGGTATTCTAATGGACGAAATTCCCCCGAAAATGCAGAAATGGTTGAGGCCATTAACACAGTCAAAAACATGGTAGGAAGTAACCCCGATTTAATGCAGGAAAACAGAAGTAACAATTCGGGAAATAGTACAGGAGCCATACCTAAAAATCAGGGAAATGCCAGACCCGGTCAAACGCGCCTTCAGTGAGAACTGGGTATCCTAGTAATGATTGTGATAAGTACTCGGAAATAAATAGTCCTGGAAGGCAAATGATGATACAAAAGAAAAGAGAATGGAAAAATAGAATTGATGAAAACGAAAAAGTAGGAGATTCACCTAAAATCAAAATTGGAGTAAATGGAAAACAATACAATGCAATTATAGATACGGGATCAAATAGCACAGTATGCTCACAAAATTTTTATGATAATGTACAAAGTAGTGGTTTTAAAGTAATGTCTTTACCAGTTAATGGGATATATTGCTCGCTAGCTGTGGGAAAACGAAAAGAGAGAGTAAAATTTCAAGCAATGATAAATATTGAAATAAATGGGAGAATACTTGGAATTTTATTTCTGATTGTAGGAAGACTTGTTACAGATATTATAATAGGTTGTGATTGTCTTTATGCCTGGGAAGCTATGGTGAATTTTAAAAACATGATTGTAGAAATGAAAGTTGAAGATGAGACCATTATAGTGCCTTTTGTGGAAGATAGTAGTTCAGAAACTATTGTAAGAGAAAAAGAGGAAGAAGAAATCCAAGGGGATACATTCTTTATAGAATATGTTAAAGTAGGACAATTTGGATGTAGATATATGTTTGTTCTTCATGATGTTTTTAGTAAATTTATTAAAATTTATCCTGTTAGGAATATCAGCAGCAAAACACGTGTAGGAAAGATAATAAAAGATTATGTGCCTAAATATGGCAAGATTCAGGCAATCTTAACAGATAATGCTACAGTTCATCGGAGCAAAATCTTTAAAGAAACCCTAGAAAATCATGAGATAAAGTTATATCATTGTTCCTCATACTTTCCATCAGGGAATCCAACAGAACGTGTCCTCCGAGATATAGGAATTTATTTACGTGTACTTACACATCATAATCACAAGGATTGGGTGAAATATTGTCCATTGATAGAAAAGATTATCAATCACACCATTAATGTAACTACTGGGTTTGCACCAATAAAATTAATGTTAAGAATTGAACCAGAACCAATATTGATCGGGGTACCAAAAACACTGAAAATTAATGACATTCAGTTAAGTGAGGAAGAAAGAGCGAAAATTGCTTTTGAACGAATCAAGAAAAAGGCAGAGAAGCGAAAATTAAAGAAAAAGAGTAGAAAACATAAATGGGAACCTAAGATAGGCGATTGGGTACTAGTTAAAGACCATAAGTTATCAAGTGCGTTGCGAGGTAGGAACAAAAGGATGGAATTGTTATATAAAGGTCCTGCAGAAATTATATCAAAATTTGGTTATCATACCTATGAATTAAAAGATGTTAAAAATGAAAAATGTCTGGGAAGATGGCATAAACAACTCCTTCGACCATACAAGAAACCGTGTGGTACCTTGGAACCTTGATTTCATGTAAAAAAAAAAAAAAAAAAAAAAAATTCGAAGTGTCATTTGTATATTGGCGCCCAATCAGCTTTGAGATAAAATTTAAATGTTAGCTTACTTGAAAACCATATATTGGTCAGGTACTTACATATTCATGAAAAATGCAGAATGTGAATTGCTATCTACTACAAAGAGCTTAAGAATATATTGTATAGAGCTCACAATAACAGCTTCAGAAAGATTGTTAAAATGTTCATCTCCGCATAGAGAGAAAACAGAATATTTACTTTGTAAACATTTGTTAAAATATTTAGATGTATAGATAGTTATCACAGAAAGACAAAGAAATAACTTGTCTAAAGAGTGTAATGGATTTATATAAATATATGTACATTTTAGTGCTTAAAGGATATAGTACAGATATGTGTTACAATAACAAAAGTGAAAAATCACAGTGCAAGTGATAGTGAGAGCGAAGTGAGCAAACATGAACTAAAAGAAGGAAGTATAAAGAAAGACTCTTGAAATTTAACCTTTATATAAAAGCTTCACAGAAGAAACCATAACATATTGTAATTAGTATTTAAGGATTAATGTTAAGTCAAGTGTATAATTGTTTGTCATGTTAAAAAGATTAATGAGAAAATATGTTAATAACCAATTTCAAAACAGTGTAATTGAAAATTGTATATAATGGGAGTGTTGCCGATTATTCAAAATACAGGAGTAATTTTTAATTTTTCTTTCGGGCAAGACATTTACATTATTTTATTATGAAATAATAAAATAACATAAATGGGGGCATTTGATACCGAAATTTAGATTTCCTATCGAATGGGCTTTTGATAAAGACACGTTTTAATTTAATTGCCGGATGTGAGATTTGCGATAAGTGTTGAGTAATAACATACATAGATAATAGAGCAGGGAGTGTTGTAAGGTGAGCAAGATATGAGTAAATAATAGTCGTTAAATTTGTAGGATAAACACATTATTGGTTTAAAATTAACGAGTCATGACGTCATACTACATAGTTTAAATACACGTTCGAAAGTCAAGTCTATCAACCTTAAAAGTCGCGCGATATATTTAATAAAATATAAAGTAAACATCGTTTAATCCTAAAAAGGTAATTATATATTCGAAATTCATAAAAGAACATGTTATAATAGAAAGGGACATTTCTAAATTGCGGGAAAAGGAAATAGCATTTTGGATACGAGGCTTTCTTGGATGACGTCATGACATTCAAATTGGAAGAGAACGGTTTTCTTAGCGTGGGTAAGAGAAAGCGTCTGGTCACTACTCAACCAGAGACCAGTACGGCAGGTTGTGCTGTGCGGACGTGAGTGCGATTCCTCTACATATACAATCGGCATAGCTCCCGAAAATATTTAAGATGCAATAAATAATATATAAAAAAGTTTCCTTGGGTAGTCTGTTCGAAAACATCTGCGCGTACCCGAGATAAAGAGATCTCTTGCAGAGCCGGAGCGAACCACATCAAAGGGCAACACCACGTCACCAACGACATTTAAGTATCAACGAGACATCAAGAAGTGAAGAACGACTATTTTAGCTTCAAGCCACAGAGATTGAACCCGTGACCTCCCAAATGCAGGCCACAGACGTTACCTCCTGAGCCATCCCGCTCAGTACTTGCTATACATAGTAGAGAAAGTAACAATAAAACATAATTATAAGCAGAAGAATACAATAGTAACCTAATATGTTCATGTGTTGTGCCTTGAAAATTGTATTTACATGTCACTAGGTTTGCCATTCTTAGTTTTTACAGGATATTAATAAACAGTATTGCATGTATTACTTGCTATGTGCATGGATTAGCAGCACTTTTATTGTGTTTACATATATATCCTGTATACTGGTTAGGCACAGCACATATAGTTTATCTATTGGTTGCAAATAAACTCAATCCTGCCTAATTTAATTTAAAAGGTGAGTCAATTAATAACACTAAACAACACTTACATTATAATTTTCTGGATACTTAAAAACAATCATAATAATAAACAAACGATAGAAGCCAATGTTATTTTTCACTGTTTGCATCACTTGTGACTGGTCGTTGACGTTACTGTTGTCTTTTTTCTTGCACCCAAGCTTCCATTTAGCTCGTAGCTCTAAGTTAGGTCGTACCATATCTATTGTAAGTGGTGAGCGATTAAAAGGATCTGTCTGATCACTCAGCAACTGTCTGGAGATAGTCGAGCGGTCTACTGTGGTACGTGCTGTCTGCTTTGAGATATATGTACATAATCAGACAAATGTTATATAACAAACTGCCATCAACCGTCAAGACATTAAATGATACAAAACAGTTTCAGGATAAAAATACTTCTTAATGGTACACTGAAGTAAACAAGGTGATTTTCTATAGTATTAAAACTTAGAGACTTAATTTTATGCACGGGCATTCCTAACAACTAAAGAAATATGTGTACAAAATTTCACTCTAATGTCTAATCACATTTCTGATATTAATTAATTTATGTCAATTTTATTGGGTTTAATCAAAATCTGTTCCCTCCAACAGAGTTGATTTTTTAAAATTGTATCTACTACCTTTGTAAGAAATTAAAGGAAGGACATTTTGACGTAGTAATAGTTTTTCTTTAAAAAATGTTTAATACCGCAAAGTGTAAAAATGTCATAAGAAACAGCACATTATTATATTTTTTAAAAGAATAAGGTATAAGCAATATAAAAATTCCAAACAGACATTTTATTACCCATATTTTGAATATATTGGAAAAACTGTTACATCTCTAGCTAGTTTTTCATAGGAGAAGATAGATTTTGAATATGAGAAAGCAACAAAAAAAAATTGTTTCCGAGAAAAATGAATTTAAAGTTTAAATGGAAGATGTGGGCATGCCCATTTAAAAGGCAGAGGCGCACCACTTTAAAAATGGCATCCGAAAGATGCGTTCCCCTCTCCCTAGGGGATTAAAACTTCACAGATATGTATAGTGCATATTTTGCAATAAAAATCCCAAAACCATTTTTTTGACCAAACAGGCTAAAATATCACTTCAGTGTTCACTTACTAGAAAAATGATTGTACAAACCTAATGGCTTATAAATATGTGTAACTATTGTTCTTACATTGTAACATTGCTGTTATGTAACTGCATGTATCTTATGTAAAACAGATTGAATGAGTTGTAACTTTTTGTAACTTCTCCTGATTACCCTCCCCTTATGTAGGACTTACAAGCCAGTGCCTAGCGTCAGACGCCTGTCGGGGAGCAGAGGAACCTATGGACCAGACAGACTGAAGACCTGGAAGGGGGTGGTCAGTATGAGAGTAAGGAAGAGGATGATATAAAATGCAGGCAAAATCAGTGATTGGAAAGGTGATAATAGAGCAATTGGTGCAATGAGTGGCGGGGGAAATCGGAGTACCCGGAGAAAACCCACCCTGACGCTGCTTTGTTCACCATGAATACCACATGCAGGTCCCTGGGATTGAACCCGGGCCACCTAGGTGCTAGGCGAATGCTCTAACCACTCAGCCATGGCACTGCCCAACTTTTTGTAACAATACTTTAAACTTGTACAAGTGTATAAGCAGGTAACAGCAACGACAATAATAATAATAATAATAATAATAATAATAATAATAATAATAATAATAATAATAATAATAATAATAATAATAATAACAATACTAATAAATCACAAGAAGAAGAAGACAAAGAAGAAGAAGAAGAAGAAGAAGAAGAAAGAAGATCAAGATGAAGATAATGATGATCAAGATGATGAAAAAGATGAAGAATCTGCATTACTATTGTCCTGATGTCTAATATATACCAGGACACAGTAGCCATGACTGAATAGGTGTCTGAGGGTAAAACCATAATAAGAAATACTATAAAGAAGTCCTAATTAAGCTGAGGGGAAGAGTAAGGAAGAAAATACTGGATTTGTGGAAGAACTACACATGGATTCTGCACCAGGACAACGTATCAGCTTACAATACCGTATCTGTCAAACAGTTTTTAGTAGACAAGTGCATTCCCGTGCTCAAACTTCCTCCATATTCACCAAATTTGGCTCACTGTGACCTTTTATCTGTTCCCGGAAGTGAAAAGAGCATTGAAGGGAACACATTTACTGAGTGGTAAAAGTAAAAACGGCAGAGTTGTTGCAGAGAGTGACAATGGATGACCTACAGCATTGCTTTGAACAACGGAAGACATGTATGCATAAGAGAGGAGAGTATGTAATGGGGATGAAAGTTAGCTGTAACGTTATTTCCAATAAATCACATTTCTGACATGTCTTGTTATTTAATTGCCACACCTTGTACTATGTAAATTAGCATAAATAGGAGGAGATTAACTCTAGAGATTTGCATCTAGTAAAAATTCTATAAATGATCTGCGTAAGTACAAATGGCTTGAAAATAATAAATTGGACTAAAATTATAAATGCTTTGTTGTGTAATTTCAGGATACCTATGGGGGAGAGGGAGCAGATCGTGGAGGCAGCAGTGACTTACAAGGGTATGAAGAGATTGACTGCCACATCAATGGGGAGTATAGTATTGGCTGTAGAAAGGAAGGTGGAGAAATATATATACCATTTTCTTTTTTACATAAATATTTTGAGGTAAATACTTTTTGCATTTCATTTTCAAATGTCTTTAGTATAAATTAAAGCAGTAAATAACCATAGTAAAGAGGTGCTTTAATATAATATGACCTTATAGCATTGTCATCCCAATTATTGCTAAGGGGGGACATGGGGACTAAAATTTCAAAGTTGTAATATCTAAGTTACTGACTTAAAATTTTGTGTAGGCTTTACGTTAGCCACTGATAAGCTGTGTAGCAAGTTTTGCATTTATATAATTGTTACTCATTGACCCATTCATTATTTTATCACTTAGTAATATATAACATGGCTCATTTTCAAAACACACGTGGTGTCATTGTTTTTTAAGTAGTTCTTCATTATGAGCACAAAATCAGTTATTACTTTTGTAGTCTATTATTTGGTAAGATAAAAATTTATTTCTATTTGCACATATTCTTATATGTTGTTAGCTAATGCTGGATTTCTGACAATGAAGTCATTAATCCTCTTGCTCTCCAATATTTTTCACAATGATATTGAAGAGAGCAATAGCAGTAATAGTAATCACTTTTTAGAGAGCACCATATTTTTATGTTTTGGTGGTCACATCGCTCTCTCACAACCCCCAGAATGTCTGGAGGACCACACCTGTCGTTGGTTTACGGGTCTCACCGACCTGACCGAGAGAGTTATCAAAATAAATTCACCGACCATATCCTCTGATCACCAATCAGAGGATATATTACATGCCATGACAGGTCAGCATGTTGGGGTTAAGATTTTATAGAGAAATGGAGAGGTTGGAAAAATAAAGACTCCCTAGCCCTCAGGAACCCTAATAGCATCGGGATCTGAAGAGAACAAGAGATGATCAAGGTAAGGTCAGATAGAAAAGTTACAGTGAGGAGCAAAACACCAGTAAGTGGAAGTAATGTTCTGCTCAGCTTGGGTACCTTGTGGTCGGTCACATATCCCCTAGGCGGATACCCCTGAGGCCTCATTTAAATATATTAGATATTGTATGTTTGAGGAAGTGGCATGCCAAATGAAATGTAAAATTTTAATTTCTCTGAATAGCCTGAGAATTTCTATTCATTCCAAGTGAATTTTCCTTAATTTTCCTTTAACTATAAGGGATATACAAAAGTTTACTTCATAAATATGCAGAGCTTATCAAAATATAGAGTTAGTGCCAAATAATTTTTTTTTCATAGCATTAGCCCATATTCTTATATAAAAATTAGCCAAATATCTAAATGTTTTATTTATTTATTAGCTTTATTTTTCTTTTCTTTTTTTTTAACGAAAACTATTTGCCGTAAACTGAAAACAATGACTAGCTTTGTTAATGTGTCTTTGCACAACATGCATGTAACTTTTTACTACAATTGGATCCAAACGATTGCGCCAGCCTCATTTTATGTGCTGAAAAATGTAAATTTGAGAAAAATTAAGTTTTCTGAAAACATGCATTTCAAATATATTTAGAGGCTACCTGTATTCTCAGAACTGGCTTGTAGTGTTACAATACGATCTCAAACAGTGAAACTTGACCCAAACAAGGCTCACAGTGTCATGATACATACTGTAAAGCAATATTTGTTTAAAAAAATGGAGTATAGTAATGTGTTTCCAAACGTGTTTCAAAACAGGTATCACACTGGGTGCTTTCTACCTGCCCCGTTAACTGCAAAACTAAGTAAATGTGCACTGGCTCCTTAAAAATGACGGAACTTGACATTTTATTTATGCACCTGATTCCTGAAGTTCCTAGTTACATTTGTAAGTGAAAATCTAAAATTTGTAAATTTTGTCATTTTTAGTCAAAATTTCAGTCCTCGTGTCCTTTAAGGGGATCAGCCTAGGAGAATTGGAAGTTGTGTATCTCCTAAGCAATTATTTTGATTTTTAAACACATAGTAATTACACTAATAATTGGAAATTCTTTGAACAAGTGAGGTTAAACACATAAATTGAAGGTCAGTTGTCAACGGACCAACTTAGCAAGTTCATATCGTCACCACTAGAGACCTCCTCCACACGACATGACAACTACATCAGTCATTGTTGGTTGAAAGCTGAAGGTGGAAACGAAGGTTTCCAAAACATGTCCTAGTTTTCAAAAGTAAGAGAGGTATAGTGTAAACAAAACTGACCTTTAATTTAAGTAATTTTGAAGTAGTTGTTAATATTTATAAAGCAAAATTAACAGCAGGTGTGTGTTCCTTCAAAAAATTCTAATTGCAACTTTGTGAACCCCAAAATTCAGTCGCCCTGGAAGTCCGTACTGTTGGCTCTTCTTCAGAAAGAGTCCCGTAGCACTTGCCGGCCAAATTCTAAGTCCGAAGCTACTTACTGCACATGCGCAAACAGTCGTTAGCAGAATCACCACTAGGTTCACTAGCAGAGGATTTTCACATTTGCCAACATTGCTTTTTCAACCACACTAGTTTTTGTTGCCAACACACTAAACACTAGTGCACGCGTCGGCTAATCTACATCACCAGCGCAACTCCATACAATTATTGTGTACATTATATTATCGTTTTGTTGTGTGCATTATCGTTATTGCCCACAAAGATATATCGCTAGCACGACTCCATACTATTGTTATGTGCATTATTGTTATTGCCTTATTACTGGGTCCACGAAATGCTGGCTCGTTTTATTTATTTATTTATTTTTATTTTTTTATTTTTTTTTTTTTTTTTTTTTTCGAGTGGAGAAACATCCATTTATGGAGACCCATGCACTGGAATGGCACAGAGGGGGGACTGTAGGCTTTGCCCTAGGGCACTACCCACTAAAAATATTCCACCAGAAGCGCTGAATTAACACTAATTAATTTTTGTTATGGGGTGTAGCACAGCATCACATTCCCTGCATAGCGTTCGGGTTCTCAGCAGGCCCTTGTCGTAGAGGAATTGTATACATTCTTCCTCATTATAACACAAAGGCGCTAAATCTACTACACTAATGAAGCAATTCATTGCACCCTCACAACTTGCTTCTAACAATTCACTAGCATACTGCCGGGTCCCGCTAAAACATTCAAAATTAAGATTGGCAACAAATTAATGGAGAAATAATGCTGTTGGCAGCGCTGAATTAACACTGCAACTTCGGCAACTTTCGTAAGAATTCACTCACACTGCCGAGTGGAACTTAGACGAAATTCTCACGAAACTCACATGGGACTCAAAGAATATACGCACTGTTTACTTTTGACAGCAGCTCTAGCTTTTAAGTGTAACACAATCAGTTTAATAATTTTTTGGTTCTTGTTCACCTCAGTTATGTATCTTAGTGTTTTTCTTATTATTTTTAGGTGTATGGTAAATTGGCCACTTATGATGGATTTGAACGTTTTGAATGGTCCCACAGCTACTCAAAAGTGTATTATCCAAAAGGCAGATATGACCCTCGTGGAGTATTCATGTATTTTGAGAACTACAATGTTGAAGTCCGAGATCGTGTCAAGTGTGTCAGTGCTACCGAAGGTAATCGCTTTAAAGTTTAAAAATATAATATATACTAGAGCATGAAGTTTGGTAGTGTATTTTAAGAGTAAATGTTATTTTTTCAGGTACCTAGTTTGGATTTTTATTCTGTTTATCTAATATTTTACCTTTGGTTTTGAGGTAAAGCATTGTTTCCCAATTTACCATTTGGTACCTTTAATACTATTTGTTGTGATATGATTTTGTTTGACTCACTCACATCATATTACAAATTTGCTCACATAGGTATAAATGCATTTAAATTGCATGTTGAGTGCAACTGATGGCTGTGCACTGCCCAATAAAACTGCACATATTTGTATTTTGAACTATCAAATGGCTATCACTCAAAGAATTTCAGTACCTCTTTAGAAGACTAATGAACCTATTAATCCTTCCCAAATTATTTCCGCCAGCTTTAACAAAATTTAAAGGCTGGTTCACAATAACTGAGAATTGTAAGTAAAATGAGAACAACAAAGTTAAATACATGTATAGTGGAATCCCGATAACTCCACCTAATGTGGACTGAGAGGCTGTCGAGTTACCAAAATGTTAAGTTTTATGGAATAAGTGTCTGTTATTCATAACTCATGACATAATACTGCAAATTATATAAATACATGTTCTAGCACAATACAGGAAACAAAGGTATAACATTCTAAATTCAAGGAAAAATTGAAGCTATTAACACTGAAGCAAAGAATCTAAACTAAGAACAGATTAGAAACTAAAAGCTTCACTTATCTTATATTGTAAGTTCTTCCAATGCTGACTAGTTTCAAGTTGTATGCAACTTATTTTCGAAGCTATCCAAACAAGTTAAAGAGATAAGGAACAATTGTAATGGTTTTAATATTAGTATGGATGGACAGGAGATTTGAAATCATTTTATAACATAAAATTTAAACATATTGTTAACTGGATTTCTTATTATTTATGAAATCTAGCTATGTAATCACCACCTCAGTAATATATGTTAATGGTCACAAAAAGTCATTAATGAATCTTCCTCAAAAAATTAAACGTTTTATTAAAATACCGATCACATTAAAATTCCCACGAGCCATACAGTGACATGTTGCCTGCGCAGCCCGCCATATTGTTACGTTACAGATGCTGATTGGCTATTTTCAAGTTGTTGGATGAAAAAATTAGATGCAACTCAATCACATTGTATACAAACAGGTTGGATACAAAAAATAGGATAGAAATTGTATCCAACTCTCGATTTCTCATGATGCACTTTTGTTGTATACAATGCTTTGGACCATAAAGTTGGACCATGGGACATAGGTATAGGATGCATATTCAGAAATATATTTACATGAAAAAATGAAAATCTGTAGATTTGTGGTTTTGACTTGGTTCATTTATATTTAAATATTTGGTTTTGAACATAATAGACCTTGATTATAAAAGTAGAATACTATGTTTACAACAATATGTTTATTTACTCTAGGTGTGCCAGTATCAACACAGTGGGAGAGCCAGGGCTATTATTATCCTACACAGATAGCACAGTTTGGGCTATCACATTACAGCAAAAATCTTACAGAACCAGAACCTCGCCGTACGTTGCTAGAGGATGCTGAACATGATCTTCTGCCACATTGGGTTACACCAACAGGGAGCACTCTGACCATTGTGCAGGACATGCAGACAGGCAGCCATGTAATACAGTTTTCAAGCCCAGGTAAGGCACTACAAGTGTTATCAGGTCAAAAAGCAATCATTTTTGTGTAGTGGTTTTTACGAATTGCCCCACGATGTCAAATGTAGCGGTTTTTACAAGTGGATTTTTTAATGATGTAGTAATGGAGCAATGAGTTTCATCTCCAGGGCGTTATGGGACAGGCGGACAAATAAGGGTGAGGTATTATTATTATTCCCATAAATATTCAGATTTCCCGAAATGTCAACTTTATTACCATTAACCTAGACCTAAGCATATATCTTCACTCTTTTATAAGAAATAATACTTTTAAGTCTCAAAGCTATTATGTTCAGGAACTTCATTATTTCGCATTGGTGTGGTTTTAAATATAGTAGGTTGTAGAGCTTTAGCTTCTTTGCAATCTTGGGTCATGGTACAGGGTGAAATAATTGTGGACTCAGAGTTAAGTTTTTATGAGTTATTTTATTCGCACCTTGTTCACAGTATTTAGATCATATCACAATAGTAAGTCCTTTTTGTTAGTGGATAGACTTTCTTAGCATCGTCGCAATCTAATGTATGAATTATTTAGCAATATTTTGCTATATGCGTTTTCCATCATTTTGCACTTCGCCGATTTTATGTCCTTTTATTTAATCATGCACTTCGCATTGATTAGGTATTATGATTAATAATATTTCACTTAATCATTTCACTTTTACTATCTTATAACGTGCACATATCAAAATGCGTCTATACTCTGTACATCAAGAGATTAGAGGAGATGTAAACAAAGCACCGGTTTGTATCACTCTGCGGCCACATGCATTTGCAATGACGCAACACAGTTACCGCTACGCATTGGCATAATATGCATTTTACACTACTAAAAGGATATATTTACTTGATCCAAATAACATGTAGCACATGGAAATTAACTGCTACTTATGTCATCTGTGTCCACAATAGTACTTTTTCGTTTCATGCTCACAAACTCGAAACCAATCTCCAGAAGCAGCTTATGAAGGGAAGTTCATTTTAAATCTGGAAGATCGGGATCAGAGTTAACTGCCAACAGCACTTTGTTTAAGGTGGGTGTTCATTTTTAACAAAGAACTTTTCGACAGATTGCAGATCTCACAAATTCGTCGCAAAATACATCCAACACTTGCCTGGCTTTTTGCTGGGAATTCTGACTTCACCAACTGAGGATTTTTCGTTGTATGTGCTGTAAATACTTGAAAGTGACGCACCGGTAAACTTGGGTGTTAATTTCATCATGTCTTCGATAGCAAGTTCAGGATATTTCTCACAAAACTTGTTAAACACATTCAATATTATTGTTTTTTCACCACTTTGCAATGGTTTGCCGCGCTTATGTTTCACAACACTCACTTGTTCCGCCATGTTACTTTAATACTGAATTATGCGCGTGCAGAATGAATTATACTGGTTACAGATTCACATAACTGCGTATTCTTATACTTTGACTATGCTAAGTTCGTGCTTTAGCAAACATTGAGATTTCAGACCTTAGTATCAGTATTTTTTCAAGGGACTATTTAGACGGCGAAAACGCCAGAGGGTGCGCTGTGGTCAAAACGCACATGGCTTTGTTTACGTCTCCTCTAATCTCTTGATGTACAGAGTATATATTCAACTGACACTATTGGTAAAGAGAAAGACTGATCTTACCGTATTAGTTTAGTTATGCACATATATCCAACCACATATGTGCACGTTTTAGTAGCATCCCACTGTGACATAATTTTCTGTATATTTCCCTAATCCCGAAAATACTAAGAAAATGATTTCAATCTAACCTCTAAACTTTTTTGGCATTAAGTATTTAAACTGACCCTTAAAGTTTTATACATAAAATCAAAATATGATAGTTAACATTTATGACATTGATAAAAGAGAATATTTTCAATAATTGAAGAATGATGTAACACAAAGTTAATTACAAACAGAAAAGTCAAATTCATAATGTATTTAATATATTTTGGGGACAAACCAAATATACAGTTTCAGTATGAGTTAAATACTCACTTGTTTCTTTTATAAATATTTTAGAACGTTTACAATATTTGCACGTATTGAATATTTACATGCAGTATTCAACCAGATGTCCTTTGGTGATATAATTTAACATCGTTGAATTGCCGACAAAATGTATTATTCTGCAGCACAAATATGTGACCATCTGTAGCGACGCATATATCACTAGTAGTGATTCATTACCTTTCTATATGGATAATTGTTTATTTCCCTAGTTATGGGTGTGAAAACAGTGATTGACTAGCTATTTATTGATTCGATTGTGATGCATTGATCATATGGTAATGATCAACCTTGAACATAATTCCTTTTGTTTCACAGTAGATTTGGGACATGGATTAAGAAATACAATTTTGATAACCACATTGTGCATTCAATATTTACATGTGTTAAGTTCTAAACAACTTGGCATATTTAATAGTTGCATTAATCCTTTCTCCGATACATTTCAACATACAATTTCTGCCACACTTGTATGATAAATATTACATGTTAATGTTTGTGAATGAAATTAATATTAAATTTGTTGGCTAGTTTGAAATGCACTAGAATTAACCATCAAGTCATTCTCCCTCTAGTCTTTCTCCTTGGTAACATGCTAGCGTTGGTTCCTGAGCTACAGGTTCAAACCCAGCAGAGAGCTATGGTTCTTTTTTTTTTTTTTGTGTCCTTTCTTTCTTTGTAAAAATCCTTAGAAACAGCCCCCTAGCACAGTGGTCGCATGCCTGGCTCAGGTGCTGGGAACCTGGCTTCAATCCTGGGACAGGCTAATGTAAGAGATAATTGTTTTTGCGTTGATGGAATGAGTTAGCGTCAGTTGCTAGGACAATGAGCACTTCTTATCTTGGGCTTGGTACAGAAATAAGGCAAATTCAATTCTGAATCTGGTGCTTTAATTCAGTTATTATACTTTATACACTTGTATGGAAAGCCACAATTGCTGATTTTTAGTGAGATACTTAAACTTATTAGCAAGCTTGAGATTGTGCGTCTTAAGATTTAACAAATTTTCGCTCAATACACAAAGTATCTTCTTTTTCTTGCCTTTTTCAATAGTGTTATCTTAGTTTAGAGAATATATTTAACTTTCCGAAGAATCAGTAAAAGAATTACTTCTTTGCAATAACACCTTAGTCTGGGAGTATTTAAAACACTCAGTAATCTTTTTATTATAGCAACACATAAATGCCGCATCTACATTTGCTGAAGTCGCCAGACTAAGAGAGAGATCAACATCCCCGCATTGCTGGGGGGTGCTGTGTTCGTATAATATTACGCTATGTTGGGCTTACTTGTGACGTCATTCTGTGTTGTCATATTTGAAGAATTAACACAGTCTCAAACTCGCTAAGAGAATCATTATAATTTCTCTCTTTTAACATTTTTGACCTAATACATACATACAATTAAAATATACTTTTTACAACGATTATTGTCACTAATTGACAATCTTCCTGATGATAAAAGAATGATTCTAGACAGAGTCAAACATACATTAAACTGAAGTCATGTTCACATTTAAATTGTTCACTATAGGGAATGCATATACAAATACTGTCTCAATCTCCACTACTGGCGTGGAGATATTTCCCCGCTGGGAGGTCTGATCCGGGATGCACTCCGCCTTGTGATGACAATTGAATAGCTATCAGGATGGAAAGATAGCTTCCTTAAAAGGTCAAGTAGTTCCCTTACTGTCATAGGAGTCGGTATGCTAACCCCATCACCCCCATCCTGCACCCCTCCGTGCCTTGGCTGCAGTTGGAGGACACAGTGGCCAGGTGGAAAGGTAGCATCTGTGTATAGGACACACCCTAGGGATTACAGTACAATCCCACAAATCTGAAATTCCAGATTAGCCTAACACAAAATCCATAATTAAAAATACAATAAAAAGCTTAGTAGAGAAAGCATTTTTATTAGAGAACTGTAGCAGTTTTTTATTGTAGTTGCTCTAGCGATGAGGTTCTTATCTTCAGGGCATTCAATGGGTTAGCGGGTATATGATGGCAATTATTAATATATTTCCTATAAATATTCAGTTCTCCACCAATTTAACTTTATTACGATGAAGTTACAATAAAACAATAAATGATCTTCACTTTTTACAAATATTGATGTTGTGAGGTCCTGAAACTATTCGAGTCAAAACCTCCGTGATTTTTATGCAAGTTGCATTCACACTTCTCTCGTAAATATTGTGGAATATTGTGATCTAGTAAGTAGATCAAGGTTGACAGGAGCAAAGCTAAACTGCATCAATTCATCTTCGAGAGAAAGGAATCAGTAAAGGAAAAGGTATTGGGGGCTATATCGTGAAATTTCTTCCTTTAAATGCTATTTTGATTCATCTTGTAAATATTATATTTGAGTCATAATTTTTAGCTGCATTCAACCAAAAGGAAAACGCCTAAAATGAACAAAGTACTAAAAAATGTATTTTAAAAAGTCAAAGAACCATTTGTGCCAGATGTTAAAACCATATAACTAGCATACTTTTAACACATTATATACCACTGTCTTAAATGTAAAGAAAGGAGAATTTTAAGTAACCAAAGTGCATAAAATGTGATGAATATATAAAACTTTATCTGAGCAGTAAATATTCAAATCATGTTTCTTCATAAAATTTAAAAATACAGAGATAAAAATACAGTGAGATTGCAAATCGTGTTATACTAAATGGTCGTTGGGGGGAAGGATAAGTTTGGTGAATATACATGTGCCGGAGATATAGGCCAAAGCGTTGTGGAGTATATTTTGTGTGGTGTAAAGTTATTGCCAGTGATTAGTTTTAAGACTTTGAATGTGTTGGGCAACAGTCTGCACTTTCCGTTGAGCATATCACTGTTGTCAAATATAATTTTAGCTGAAGTTCCTAGCTCAGAGAAAAATAATAGTGTTGTAAAAATGCAGCTCTAAAGTGGATACAAACATTAACAAAAGTGATAAATAACAGCACACTTCAAAATTTAAATATATGTAAGAAATCTAAAGAGGCTGCCCTATGACAAAAGGGCCAGGGACCAAGTTCAAGGGGAGCCCAAGAGGTAAATGTGTCAGCACTTAATAAATTCAGTAAATGTCATGCATTCTAGTCGCAACATTGTCACTTCCTCATATCACTATCTACTTTACCTTGTAGCTGCAAATTCTATAGCAGAATTTATATACAGTACCTGGGTGACCGAGCTTTGCTTGGATTTTCTTTTCTTTTCCTTTTTTTAATTGTGCTTTTTTTAGGAGAAGATATTTATTTAGATAAACTTGAAAAGCAAAATTTAACTAAATATAAATTTTCATCTTAATTGTTGGAGCCATTTCCATGGCGAGACCTTTAACATCCTGGCTTGTTTGTTGAAATTAGCCCATTAACAGAGAAATTATGCCCAAAATAAGGCTTTGACTAATTGTGACTGTTCCATGTAGACTAAGATAGCTAAGTCAACTTTCTTTAGGTTTTCTGAAAGCTCTTGATGAGACCTTTAATATCCTGCCTTGTTTGTTGAAATTGGTCCATTAACAGCAAAATTATGGCCAAAATGAGGTTTAGAGTAATTGTGACTGCTACACGTAAAACCACATTTTTTTCAGGAATGACACTTATATAGATAAACTTAATAAGCAAAACTCTGTCTGAATACAAAATTTGATCAAAATTGTTAGAGCCGTTTCCAAGTTGCACAGAATATATTTATACACACACACACACAAGAATTGCTCGTTTAAATATATAAGATTTTTTTTTTTGTTACACTCGAAGTATTGACATCTAAGTGCAGTTTTATAAGTCAAGAAACAATGTTATGATTTCAGACTCTGCAACAACAGGTGTAACGTTGAAGCTGGACCATGTTCTGGACTTTGTGCTGAGTCTGAATCTTCGTCTAAGCAGCAACAGCAGTTTCAGTGTAATGTTACAATCAAGAGAGAAGAGAGATCAGGTGTTCCAGCTACATTATCTGTGTTCAGATCTGCTCATCTCTGCTCAAGATCAGCATATATACCATGGGATTGGGCAGTGTGGTACTTCTCAACCATGGAGGAGGCTCACACGCGACCTTGTTGTTGACCTACATAAAGGCCTTGCATACCAGAATAAGCCTAAAAGAAAGTTATCTAGATCCAAACTGAAGGTGCGTATAGCCAGTGAAATTTCTAAGTACTCAAACATAAGCAATCTCACCCTTTTTTAATTTTATTTGATAGCAGTCTGACGGAAAAGTGGTTTTTATTGGGCATACACTAAAACCTTGTTTATCCAGACTAACTGGGACCAAAGGCAATCCGGAAAATCAAAAATACAGTTAATCTGTCTTATCTTGTCTTTGTTTACAAGTGCAACATTATTCTATTTATAGTTTTTGTTTCATGTCTTAAATGTGGCAGATCATACAAATGAATGAAATGGGTAAAATGGATGGATGCTCAAAGAGTCCAGGAGACATAAAGCTTAGTGTTAACGTGATATTTATCTTCTCAGGGTACAGGAAAATCCTGGAGAAAACTTAATCCAGGTAAATACCCCATTCCTGATGGTGCGGTTTTTATAAAAAGACTCTTACTTAGCAGCAGGAATTTAGCAGCAGGAATAATGTTTTTACTGAATGATGTAATAGTTTGATAGCAGATGCGGTTATCTACAGGGTCGAGGTCACAGAATGGAATGCATAAATCAACGTTCCTTTATCACAACATATTTATTCGTTAATTTACACTTTTAGCACCATATTAATTAATCAACAACTTTCACAGTTTGGTAGAATCTACACTGTATAAAAGTTTGGGTGAAAGTTACATGTTCACGCGCTATCAAAAAAAAAATACATCCTTTCATCTTGAGCATACAGACGCTAATGAAAAAAGAGTCCCTGGCGTCTGTATGACGCAACACCGCCATTCTTTTGTATTCATCCGCGCAATAGTTTTCATTGGTTGAACTCAAAGTGACGAGAAAACATTGGCTATCTTGAATATTAAAAAAAATAAGTCCCTGATACACTCAAACAAGAATTAGAAATTTACACACTCTTACAAAAATATTTACATGAACGATTTTCTATTGATCAATATTCTGTCTCATATGCCCCTTGTTTTGTTTTTCAAGTTGTCACCTATATTTACAATCTTGAAACACAATACAATACTTCTCCCTACTCCTTTGATTCAATCACTTTGTACAATATTTTTTTTTTTTTTTTTTCTTTGCAGTCTTCTTCACTGTTTGTCTTTGTCTTTTGTTTTGACATGATACTGCATGTCTTTATAAATTTCACATATTCGATTACTACACAATACATTCAGTTATTATACAATACATATCCAGTTATTGTACAACACATTTAGTTATTACACAACATGTCCAATTATTATACAATACATATTCAGTTATTGTACAATATATCCAGTTATCATCTCACATATGTTGTTATTATACAATACACATTCAGTTATTATACAATACATATTCAGTTATTGTACAACACATTTGGTTACTACACAACATGTCCAATTATTATACAATACATATTCAGTTATTGTACAACACATATTCAGTTCTTATACAACACATACTCAGTTATTGTACATTTGACATTGACACAAATATAATTTAAGTGTATCATGGTTTATTATGTGGTTTTTGACTTGTATTCATTGCTATGAGGAGAGAAAAACAGGATACAAATTTTGAGCTAATGATTATGATCATGTTTATGGCAATATTTTACTCATTTCTTTGCCTTCTTTGTCTTGTAAGCTTATGTATAGGCAGGTTGTTGAGTCGGTTCTTAAACTCTGATGTTACTAATGGTACTAATTTTCTTAATTGGGTTATTATTCATTGTTGTTTGGTTCAACATTTCTTCGAGCTTAGCATTGGCTATATTCATCTTAATTCATGGGCATTGTTTTTCTGATTATGGTTTTCCTCACTTCACTAATTGTCATTTTTTTGTCTCTTATTTCTATAAGAGAAAACTTCTATATTTATAATTATTCTGTAATTGTATTATTTTTCTTCTCAATTTACCCTCGACATCTTTGTGTCGAAATATTATATCTTTGTCATCATAATTGATTCCTTTTTATTTTTGTTCCTGACATCCTTATGTCAAAAACATATTATCTTCCGTCGCTATAATTCATTTATTTAATGACAATCAGTGTCCTCATCTGTCTTTTTTAACAATGCTCTTTGTGGTCGATATAGCCAATGACTATGTTGATTTTCTTCCTTGTTGTAATTCCTAATCTGAATATAATTTTCTATAAGTAACCCATTAAAAATTGTTATCTTCCTTCATCTCTACTACTCCTGCCTTACACCTTCGTTGGCAAAGACTATTTGGTCCTTTCTTTGTATGGCTTTAACTTATTTTTATGGTATCTTCCTACCAACTTGCCATTTGTATTCTGTAGCTCATACGTGTGGTCACCCAGCTGTTTTGTTATGACCAGTGGTCCAGTATACAATAGCTCCATCTTTCCAGATCTCTTCTCAGATGCCTTGGATGCTTTGTGACTTTTTAAGAGCACCTTTTCTCCAATTTGTGGGGACCATTTCCTAACGAATCTTTTCACCTTGTTCCTCCCTTTTTCAGCCTTCTGCTGTAATCTTCTGAATGCCAATTGACATTTTTCCTTCTCTGATAATTCTCTTTGGGCAGCCATCGTGGTGTCAATGTCAATTGCTAATTTCTTGGGTTTCGTGTTGGTCATCAATTCGATTGGGGCGAACTTGGTCGTGGGGTTCACCGAATGGTTAATCACCTCCTCTATATATCCACATTTTTCCGCCCAGGAAGTGTGGTCTCTGTGGCAGAGTAAACGAAAATAAATACTTATATCCCTCATGATTCTCTCAGTCGGGTTTCCCTGGGGATAATATGCTGAGGAATAGTACAATTTTATTCCTAATGTTTCTAAGGTGTTCTGGAATAACTTGCTCTTATGCATGGTTGCATTGTCCGATAGAATACATTTTATCCTCCCATATTTTGGGATGTAGTCCTTGACGATTTTATCTAGGCATGTTCTGCTTTTAATGTTCTTAATGGGGTATATTTTGGTGAATTTTGTGAAAACATCAAACATGACAAAGATGTATCTGTTTCCATCTTTCCCCCTTGGTAGCTCTCCATGCTCGTCAATACACACCAATGCATTTTTCTCGTTCCTCACGATGGATTGTGGGATGACATCGTACCTTACATTAATTGGCTTGGCCTTCTGACATAGGTCGCATGAGGAAATTAACTTCCTGACTTTCTTGCCAAGATGTTTGATGTACAATACTTCCTCGATTGCAAGCATTGTTTTCTCAGTACCAGAGTGAAGCATCGAGTGGTGGAATGCCAAAATGACCCTGTCCTGTAAGGAATTTGGTACCATCATTTTCCACTTCCTTACGTCGCGACCATGCAATTTAAATAGGATGTTCCTAAATTTGCCTATCTTGGCATCCAATCTTGGTATTATGTCTGGAGCCTTGTCGAATAGCCTCTTCAATTCAGGGTCTTCTTGTTGTAGCTTCGCTATGTTTTTGAAGTCTTGTAAGATTTCGTTGCTTTCTTTGCTATTTATCTGCATGATTTTAATTTCATGGTGTGGATTGTATATCGTCTCGGGTATGTGACTCTCCGACCTTAACCTTGACAATAAGTCACTGAAGATGTTCTCCTTCCCCGGGATATGTTTGACCTCTATGTCGTGTGACATTATCTCATGTATGTACCTTGAGATTTTGGAGTTGGTTAGCCTGCATTTTTGAATGAAGGACAGGCTTACGTGATCTGTATATATAATTATTTTATAATGATATATATATTGTCTGAACTTTTGTAACGCAAAATGGATTGCACCTATTTCTAATTCGGTTATGCAGGCATTGGCTTCTATCTTGTTTAAAAATCTAGAAGCTGTGGCAATCACATGTTTGTTGCCATCTGCATCTTCTTGTGCTAATATTGCTCCATATGAGTGCGCACTAGCATCGGTGTATACTAGAAAAGGTGAATTTGGATCCGGTTGTTCCAGGAGAATACTGTGCTTGAAAAGTTCTTTGATATTCTCAAAGGCCACCTGGTGTTCAGCATTCCATTCCCACTTAGTATCTTTTTTCAACAGTGCTCTAAGGGGTACCAATTCCTTAGCGTAGTTGACCACGAATTTTGACTGGTACTGTAAAATGCCCAGAAACCTTCTCCACTGTTTTAAGTTACGTGGGGGTGGTATATGCTCTATGGCCTTGACCCTCTCCGGATTAGGCTGTATACCATCAGGTGTAATGATGTGGCCTAGAAATTCAGCCTCTTTGACGAAAAATTCACACTTTTCTAAATTTAGGGTCATGTTGCTTTCCTGGAACCTGGATAATACATAATCTATGTGATGTAAGTGCGACTCGGGATTCTTGCTGTATATCAAAAAATCGTCGACATATTGCGTTACAAAAGTCTCGATGGTATCCCCAAAAACTTTGTCTAGAGCCCTCAGTAGTGCACTGCTACTGGTCGATAGTCCAAAGGCACACTTTAAAAACTGGTATACCTTTCCTTTGTGCAAGAAACAGGTATATTTCCTGACATCTGGATGAAGAGGAATTTGCCAGAATGATGCTGTCAAGTCGAGACTTGTAAAATGTTGACCTCCCTTCAATTTCGATATTAGTTGGTCTACCCCCTCAGGCCTGTAATGATCTGGCAAGGTATGTGCATTTATCTTCCTTGCGTCGATGGTCATCCTCAATTTTCCCCCTTTCTTATGGACCCATACCACTGGATTCACGTAACATGAGTCCGACGGCTCTATTATTCCGTCCGCTAACATTTTCTGGATCACTCTGTCAGCTTCCTCCCTGATGGAGTTGGGGATGGGCCTGGATTTATGTGAATAGGGAGTGATATCTGTTACTGTAAAAGTATGTACGTACTTGTTACACGTACCTGGCTTTTTATTGAAAACTTTCCTGTTTTTAACCAATATTTTCCTAAGTTGGTTTCTTTCCTCTTCAGAGATGCCATGTGCCCCCCAGACCTTCTCATCGATTAGCTGTGACATCGGTTCTTCTCCATCTGTTGGTAGTGGTTCAGGTTGGTAGTTGTCCCAGGTAACATACTCGTCTTCTGTGCAGATCCAATGGCTGCAAACATTAGTTTCCTCCTCGCTCGTCCAACCTGTTTTCTTCTTATTTACCCTTAGGTCTACCAACCTATTCTCGTGGACATTGATGTTCTCTACAAAGAATTGTTCATCCGGATGGA
The DNA here is from genome assembly GCA_030765045.1 of Tenodera sinensis. Lineage (NCBI taxonomy): Eukaryota > Metazoa > Arthropoda > Insecta > Mantodea > Mantidae > Tenodera > Tenodera sinensis. The sequence goes on along the minus strand of CM060970.1, from coordinate 114,107,120 downwards.
TCCCTGTCTGGTCTGGTTCCTCCTGGCATGTTTCTTCCTCCAGGAACTTCGCAGTGCATTCTGAGGCTCCTTCCTTAATAATAAATTCATGTAGGTCATAGTTAATCACCGACCTCCAAAGGTTAAGCAAATCACTGCCAATGATTAGGGTAGCTGTTAGTCTAGGTATTACTAGGGCAATAAAATCGAACTTCCAACTTCCGATTTCTATTACCAGCCTTACCTGGTATTTAACATGTTCCTTTTTCTTGCCAATTGCTGTGCTGCAATACACTCCACACACAGGCAAGAATTCAGCATTTCTTTTAGTTATCAGTTTCTGGAATAGCTGTTCGTCACATACTGATGTGCTGGCTCCTGTATCAATCATCGCCGGCAATTCGATACCCCATACCTTCAGCCTAATCATTGGTGGATTGGTTATTTCCTTTCTTTCACTCGCCTGTCTTCTCAAGGTACCTACATTACATTGGTCAATATTGCCCCTACTGCCACACAGGTCAACTTCTGGGACACAAAGTTGACTTGTACTTAGTTTTCCTGGACGTTGGAGGTGATCGTCGTTTCTGTATTCTGTGCAGTATCGGTCCTATCCGGCACATTTTCATTCTGTTCCTGTTGTCTTACGTTGTCGGTGTTCCCTTGGTTTCTGCCCCTTTGACGTGAACCCCTATTGTATGACGGCCTATGGCTGTTCAAGTATTCCCTACAGAATCGTATATGATTCACTTGATGGGTACGGTCTCCTGGTCTTCCACGATCATATCTATGCGTTCTGTATCTTGATTCACCCCTCGGTATCGTGTCGTGGTACCGCTGTCTTGTGTTCTCCATCCTCTCGCCATGATTATGTGGTTGTGGGAAATGGTGTGCCCCTCTCCCCCTTTCATGGGTACTCCTAGTATTTCTATGTTCTCCCTCACTCTGGTTGTTCGTAGCCGTGTTCCGGTTTAGGATGGGTGAGTTTGGGTGACCGTTCCTTTGTCTATGCTCATTAGGCCGACCATTTTGTGTTTCGAAGGCTGTTAGCAATTCTATCATATCTGCAAAATCTACTGGCCTCGCAACAATTAACCCTGTTCTCACTGTGTCTGGGAAATGTCTTGTTATGCTGGCAATTAGTTCTGCCTCCGACAAGTTGGGGTCTAATAGCTTTCCTTTGTTGGCTACTTTCATAAAATAATCGACTAGCGACAACCCTTTGGTTGGATCGTATCTACCTGTCGCTAGCTCTACCCTAGTTTGGTTTTGCTTAGCTGGGCCCCAATACCTTGATAGGAATAAATTTCTGAATGAGCTATACGACTCATGACCAGCTAGTGTTAACCTGAGCCATTCTAACGCCTTGTTTTTTAAGCTTTTCTTAACTATCATCATTCTAAGCTCATTTGGTATCCTTTTCACTTTAAAATATTCTTCCATCTCTTTAACAAAGAGTTTTGGATCGTCTCCTTTCTCCTCGTCAAATGTAGGTGGTGTGATTTCATGTAATATGCTGTTGGTGTAACATGTGTTATGTGTTGAGTCATTGTTTGGTTGTGAACCTCTTTCTCTGTATGGTGAGTCAACATTTTGTACATTACCCAAGTAACTCTCATCTTGTACATTACTTACACCTAAATCATCTTGCTTTTGTAATGCATTCACAACGTCATTTACATTAGCCAAACTTTCTTTCCCTTTTTTCATTTCTTCACAAATTGATTTTAAATCATTCTTTATTTCTAAGTGGCTTTGTTTCATATCATTTATAGCATCCTGTTGTAAATGCATCACATCATTCATTGTCTTAATTTTAGGAATTACAATTTGTTCTACAGTTTCATTAATAATGTCTTTCTTTACTACCTCAATCTCTTTCCTTAATTCCTCAGTTATTTCTGCTTTTACATTTGTAATCTTACAGTCTACACTTGTATTACATTCTGTTATTTCATCCCTACATCTAGCAATTTCTTCTTCTAACACAATCTTGTTCTCTCTCATTTCTGATTCTATCTTTCCCATCCTATCTCCTACAATTTCTATCCTAGCTTCTAAGGCTTCCTTTGTTTCATTTAAGTTTTTATGTACTAATTTTAAATTAGTTTCCATTACTTTCATATTTTCTTTACACTCCTGTCTTCCTAATTCTATTTTCTGTTCTAAGTTCTGTCTTCCTAATTCCATTTTCTGTTCTAAGTTCTGTCTACCTAATTCCATTTTCTGTTCTAAGTTCTGTCTCACTTCCTCCAGTTTCTGACCTATACTTTGACCTAAACTTTGTTCCATGTCCTGTCTCAATTCTATGTTATTTTGTTCCATTTTCTGACCTAATTCTACCTTGTTTTGTTCCAGTTTTTGTTCTATACTCTGACCTAAACTTTGTTCTATGTCATGTTTTAATTCTGCCTTATTCTGTTCCATTTTTTGTTCTAGTCTTTCAAACATCATCATCATTAACCTTTGGTCTTTGCTTATTTCCACCTGTTCCTCACTTTCTAATTCTACCTGATAACTAGGCCTATCTGCCCCTTCCCCCACTCCTGTTTCTATCTCTTTTCGCAACATTTTAATTTCTTTATCCAGTTCACTTAAAGTTAAAAGTCCCACTACTTTTCCGCTTCTCAGAAACATAAAAAATGGAAATAAAATGTATGTAAAAATAAAAAAAAAATTTTGGATCCTACTTTCTTTTCCGTTGGTTCTCCGTCCAGTTATTTACGTCTCCTGGGTAGTTGGCTTCTCTAGATGATCTCCGGTGTTTTTCCCATGTTGATTCTCCGTGTATCGATGTTCTGTTGGTGATATCGAACGATGGTCTAATGGCGTCTTTTTCCTGTGCGATGGGATGGCGTCATTTGATGTTAACACTTCGTACTCGTAATTTTGCATTCCATTCTAAATTCGCGCTCCACGTTGGGTAAGCCATTTTGGTGCGGTTTTTATAAAAAGACTCTTACTTAGCAGCAGGAATAATGTTTTTACTGAATGATGTAATAGTTTGATAGCAGACGCGGTTATCTACAGGGTCGAGGTCACAGAATGGAATGCATAAATCAACGTTCCTTTATCACAACATATTTATTCGTTAATTTACACTTTTAGCACCATATTAATTAATCAACAACTTTCACAGTTTGGTAGAATCTATACTGTATAAAAGTTTGGGTGAAAGTTACATGTTCACGTGCTACCAAAAAAAAAATACATCCTTTCATCTTGAGCATACAGACGCTAATGAAAAAAGAGTCCCTGGCGTCTGTATGACGCAACACCGCCATTCTTTTGTATTCATCCGCGCAATAGTTTTCATTGGTTGAACTCAAAGTGACGAGAAAACATTGGCTATCTTGAATATTAAAAAAAATAAGTCCCTGATACACTCAAACAAGAATTAGAAATTTACACACTCTTACAAAAATATTTACATGAACGATTTTCTATTGATCAATATTCTGTCTCACTGATTTGGACATCAGCCCTTCCAGAATATGAAGCAGACATATTAACACATCTGTATTACGGCCATCAGCTAGCTGATATGTTGACATTATTTCTGCCTGTAATTGATATGTTACATTGTGAAGTGTCTTGCCCCTTGGATAATTGGTTGTGTTTGAACTCCGTTGTGGATGCTTACAATTAAAGTCACTACTCAGGGGTCTCCGTCTAGGGGGATATGTGAATGGCAACCACAAGGTACCCAAGCTGAGCAGAACATTACTTCCACTTACTGGTGTTTTGGTCCTCACTGTAACTTTTCTATCTGACCTTACCTTGGTCATCTCTTGTTCTCTTCCGACCCGATGCTGTTAGAGTTCCTAAGGGCTAGGGAGTCTTTATTTTTCCAACCTCTCCATTTCTCTATAAAATCTTAACCCCTAACATGCTGACCTGTCATGGCATGTAATATGTCCTCTGATTGGTAATCAGAGGATATGGTCGGTGAATTTATTTTGATAAGTCTCCCGGTCAGGTCAGTGAGACCCGTAAACCAATGACAGGTGTGGTCCTCCAGACATTCTGGGGGTTGTGAGAGAGCGATGTGACCGCCAAAACATAAAAATATGGTGCTCTCTAAAAAGCGGTTACATTTACTGCTAAGTCTCTTCAATATATTGGAGAGCAAGAGGATTAATGACTTCATTGTCAGAAATCCAGCATTAGCTAACAACATATTAACACGTAAACTCAATCAATTTGAGATTCAAAATCAGAAACAGTGCTATAAGGTACCTTATTTTTTTAGTTTAGCATTCTTTCTTGACCTGAGGTCGTTCTGGACGGTGAATAAATGAATAACCCCAGATTTCAGAGAGCTTAAGAATCACCCAACAATCTTCTAAGAGAAAGCCCCTCCCAAATAAAATAAATTATCCAAATAACTCGCAGCCAGCTGCACACTTGACTGCACTCATTGGGATTCAAAGTCGTAATGTGTGGCTGTGAAGGGATGGCTAGTCTATTTTGTCTTTCCCTAATGGTCATGGCTGTTTAAATTACTTATATTGGGGACCTGTGACAGAAATATAAAAACAATTTAGGAATTGGAGAAAGAGCTGCATATTACCAAAATAATCCACACAAATTAAAATCAAATTACCATTATGACAACTATCAGATCATGGCATATAATATTGGAGAGCAAGAGGATTAATGACTTCATTGTCAGAAATCCAGCATTAGCTAACAACAACAGATCATGGCATATTGAGAGCCCAGATTCACCAACCAATGCTAAAAATACTCAAACTTAATGTTTGTTAACATTTAGTTAAAAGTTTAACATAGTGTTAACTCTTGCATTTCATCTAGCTTTTGCAGCAAATTATTACGTAACAATTAACAAACTGAAGCTATTGACAGTGAAGCAACATAAATCTATAATTGTAATAATAACTACAAGCTTCATGTATCTTAGTATTTGTTACAAGCTCTTGAAATTAAAGGCAAACTTCAAGAAGTTGCAGCAGATATTAATATACCTGAAGCTAGTAGTCTCTAAATTACTATTACAATTATGTTGTTGTTGTTTTCTAGTGCCTTGCATCTGGCAATGAAGCCATTAGCATTCGTGCTTTCCAATACTTTTGAACTGTAGTTTCTTCTGATCTTAATGCTTCACAGGTCTTCAAGTGGTCTTCGTTCATTTCTGCTGGATCGTTACACAGGACACATATCGGTGAGGCTGAGATACCCATTCTGTAGAGATGACTTGCTAAGCAGTCGTGATTTGTCAATAGTCGGAAGGCTGCAACCGCTGTTTTCCTTGGTCTCTGGGGGATTATATCTGGGTTGGAAAGTAGTGTAATCCATTTTTTATCTTTGGCATTTGTTTCTATTTCTTGTAGGTATGAATGAGAAAATTTTTTAGTGATCAAGCATTTTATTGAGGAACTATTACAATTATAGATTACCTATCATCTTGTTAATGTAAAAGACAACTGCTTTTAAAAAGGTGGTGGTCAAACTACACAGCTTCTGAACACACTTTGATTCAGTTGTCTGTATGTCACAGTGGTCTCTGTCAGTAGCAGACAATGGGCAGTTAATTACCATATGATGTTCCTGATTGTTTGAACTTAGATTCTTGATGCAGAAGAACTAATGGTTTCCCAGTTCAAAGAATGTTAATTATAGAATTGATTACTAGGTTAGAGGTATTATCAAATATGAAAAATCCAACGGACTTACATTAAAGAATAAAAAGTTAATAAGACTGTTCATCTCCAATGGATTCCAGCACACTGTGGAGTCATGGGGAACGAAGCTGCAGACTCACTTGCAAAGAAAGGCACAACAATAAAACAAAATTCTAAATTCAATTTCTCATATTCCTCAATAAAACGCTTGATCATAAAAAATTTTTGTCATTCATATCTACAAGAAATAGAAACAAATGCCAAAGATAAAAAATGGATTACACTACTTTCCAATCCAGATATAATCCCCCAGAGACCAAGGAAAACAGCTGTTGCAGCCTTCCGACTATTGACAAATCATGACTGCTTGGCAAGTCATCTCTACAGAATAGGTATCTCAGCCTCACCAATATGTGTCCTGTGTAACGATCCAGCAGAAATGAACGAAGACCACTTGAAGACCTGTGAAGCATTAAGATCAGAAGAAACTACAGTTCAAAAGTATTGGAAAGCACGAATGCTAATGGCTTCATTGCCAGATGCAAGGCACTAGAAAACAACAACAACATTAAAGAATAATGATGGAGTCTATCAGAAAATCTGTGAATAATTTAATTGAAATTCATGCATATATCCCAGGGACAGTATGCAACTGTGGCAATTTTATGCTAAAATGCAATACCAAATATATCAGATGTGAAGAGCTTTCAGTGGGGCTTAAAACTGGTGGTGGACACTACATTAAAACTATGGAGGACAAAAATGTGTTATCAGTTATCATTGATTAAGGTTCAAGCAGACTCAAACAAAAATACAGTGTGCTGCTTGAAACATACTGGATTAAACCACAAACTGAAGATTTGACAATGTTGTCACCTACGATTGATGCAAAAGTACCTGTAGCATAAAATCTAAATGCAATTAACACTTGCAGCATAGAAGAAAGAGGAATGCTTCTATTGTTAGTATGCAAACCTCTCATATTTCCCATAAAACCACATTCAAAACCTCTTTGGGCAGTCTGTATCACTTCAAATATTTATTCCTTTTGCAGGTTTTTAATTTTAGTTCACTGAGCTCACTTTTATCTGATATAAATTCACCCTTGCAGGCATATTATAAGAAAAGCCATCATCACTGGTCGATATCTGAGGCATTGCTAAACATTAATGGGTCCAAATGACTTATAAGGCGCACAGTGTTAGAAGACACATGAGGGCTTGCCTAGAGCGACTGTCCTATTATAGTCATGCAGCATTGCCTAGTTCGGAACGCACAGCACAAGCGTGAGCAACAGAAATTTCTCTTTTTCATGCGCCCAAAATTATTACTGGAAATTCGACATTCTAATATGCCTTGGTGTATGTGGCAAGAATTTTTGAGCCAGCCTGTACAAAGGCCATTTTTCTACGACGTATGGTTCTCGAGTTATTACTTCGAGAATAAACAGCTGACTCCCGTGTTTATGGTTATGTATGCAACTTGCAATCTAGACTGTGTGTTTTATTCCTTTTCGTTACACAATTACAGAGTAAGACTTACGAAGTGTTGTTAGGAACTGCGTATATTTAGTTCATAAATTGACTGACCACAGATCACTCCAGTCACATGTGAATTTTTTAGTTCAGTTCCAAATCAATCCGTAACGCAAAGTGTGCTTTGTGTAACTGTGACAATAAGCAGAAAATTCACATGTTTACATTGTGTTTAGTGAAGTGTTAACAATGTCACTTTCAAAGCATGGTACCAGTGGCGCAGGTACTAAGGGTAAGGTACTCCGCTCTCAGGCCACAGATATTATTTTTAAAGTGTACAATTTTTTTAAGGAATTGGCATCTAAGGAAGTGCGTGTAAATAAGTACGTTAATCTAAAGTAAGAACAAAATTAGAAACTAAAAGCCTCACTTATCTTAGTAGTATTGCAAGTTCTTTGGTGCTGCAATATTACTAAGATAAGTGAAGCTTTTATTTTCTAATTTTGTTCTTGCTTTAAATTCTTGTTGCACCACTGTTAATAGCTTCATTATTTCCTTAAGTACGTTAATATTGAGTGTTACAGTTTATAATGTTATCATCATTATCCTTTGCTGCATCAGTTATGTTCTGACAATTTGTGACACAACAAATGTTTCTTTTTTTATTCCCAACCCCGTAACTTCCGCTCTCTGATGCATCACTTGGCAGCAGTGCACAGCCACCATGTGCATGCATTGATTCAGCTCATGTGCCTTCTAAAACCGTACACCGTATAGCTGTTGACAGGTCCTTAAACTCCACTTGCTCGCTCGCTCACTCTAATGCCGATGACCCACGGTCCAACTTTTTGGTCCAAAGCATTGTGTACAACAAAAGTGCATCGTGATACATCGAGAGTTGGATACAATTTTGTTGCATACAATTTCTATCCTATTTTTTGTATCCAACCTGTTTGTATACAATGCTATTGTGTTGCATCAAGGTTTTCCATCCAACAACTTGAAAATAGCCAATCAGTGTCTGTAACGTAACAATATGGCGGACTGTGTAGGCAAGATATAGTGAGCTGTTGTGTATGTACGGCTCATGGCACTTTGAATGTGATGGGCAGATTTTATTAAGGGTTGTGTTAGAGTGATGAGATCTTGTTACTGGATTGTATGTAATGGGCAAAGATTAAAAACATAATGGCATAGGTTAGGATTTTCACAGATTAAAGTTCTGATTTTACCAAAAGTAACTTTATTTTATGTTTTAAATAGAAACCATTCACCAAATTAATTAACCATGTTCATGAAACTAACGTCTGAAACCATTTGAGTCTCTCCTGGCAAAGCTTTCCCTTTGATCGCCTCCATAATCAAAGAATAAATGACATCACTTTCACAAAAATCGGATTCTTTTCCCTAATGTATATTTTATATCCATGCGTATATACTTAGGGTTATTTCTTCTCCACCCGATCACAGGCCGATTGTTTGTTCTTTCTTCTTGTTACCTATTTAGAAGAATTAATACATGTTTTATTTTATTGTGACCAACTTTTATGATCCTGCACAATCATACTATATGACGCTTTTCCATTACTCTCAGAAAAGATTAACCATTTATTCCCCTTGATTACGTAGCCTAGCAATGATTGTTTTTCCCACAATTTATACTTATAACCATTGTCGACCGTGCTCCACATCACTTATTGAATAGTTTTGGATGCAACAATAAAACTTACAAAATGAAACGTAACATTTATATAACAAAAAATTGACATTTTTTAACATCAAAGAAACACAATAAATACCAGCATGACTCATCTATTCCTGATTTTTCTAAATTAAACATTCTGGGCTAACAATTTCCCCTACAGGACTTAAAAAATTCTTATTTGTAATTAAATATCAATTTTGACAATCTGTTGCATGACATTACAAACATTTACAGGTAATTGGCCTGACATTCAGAGGGTCTGGACAGTTGGATAACATAACTTTGTCCACCAGTGAGCATTTAGCACAGTTCTACGATGCTGCTCAGTGGTTGGTGCATCATCAGGACGCCAATACAGGTGGCTGGCCCAATCCTGTTCGTCGGCGTGTTGCACCAGGCATGGCAGACTTGGAACCTGGGTGGTAAGTGAGACAGTATTTTTTATTTGTAGATCCCAGATGGGTAGTGGACATATGATGGACAGTATACACTTTACTGTATGCCCACGACAATAAGGCTAGAGGGGAATGAAAGGCAGAGGAGCTTGAACTGTGTATCTGCTCTGGTAGCGGACCTGTTTACTAGGAAATGAGTGTATGAGAGTGCATATTTCTAGCTATGGGTGAGTTATGTGACAACATTGTGTATTTTAAACGAACCTAGCATCCTTGTCATACTCGGAAACTAGGCATAAACACTGTGCGGGAAGCACAAAATGATTACTCTACACATTCCTAACACTTGCCTTCTTGTCCTGGGCATACAGTACGTATAAGGGGTTTTATTGGCTACCAAAACCCATTTTTAAATTTTAAAATATTTATAAATAATTTGATATACTTTTTCTTAACTTACAAATTCCTATAGGCTGTATGCCTTAAATGTGGTGTTAAGGATATACCTTTTTTTATTCACTAGTGCTGACAAATTTGTAATCCAGATTGCTTGCACCTTTTAATGATTATCAGGATGTCAGAAGAGCTTCATAAATGATCACATGAATCTAGTAAATCAAATATGTAATTGAAGAGTATCAGACTTAGCTGCATTTCAGACTTGCACAAAAGCATTTTTTAGAAGCAATCCTTCAGCGAGAATAAAATGGCCACTAGATATTAGAATGTGGTGGGTTTTTATAAAAGAAACTAATGAGATCTTTGTTACAAGGTCGTATTTAGTGGGTAGCAGATAAAGGTCAAATGGCAAGGGCTAATAGTTTTCCAATTCAAGTCTGGATTCTGCCAAAATTAACTTTATTTGAATTATGATAACATACATTCACAAAACATTAAACTCTTTAAACATATTCCTGAAGCCAATGTCTGAAACTGTTTGGGATGTTGCTATGGCAAAGTTTTCTTTTGTAATCATTTCTCACGCAAAACCCAAATACCATCACTTTTACGACAAGCTTTGGTTTTTCGTTCACTGTCTTGTATTTGTATTCATGAATATTTATTCAGCACGATCACTATCAGATTATTTAGTATGCCTTCTCATAATTTCAGATTACCAACACATTTTCCGATTATCACAACATGCACTCTTCATTATTTACACAAAATTTCATGTCTTCTCTGTTTGACATCAATGTCACAACTCTACTGAAAAAGATCCACTATTTATTCCTCCTGGTTACGGAACTTAGCAACCATTGTCTTTCCGTTGCCTTTTTTCACAATTTACACTTATAATCAATGTTGGTCATGTTCCGTTTTACCGACTAATTTTGGACACAACAGTAATATTACAAAAGTAAAATATAACACTCAAATCAACATATTTTGGTGAACACAAATAAACACAACAAATAGCAAAAATCATTCATTCCTGTTATTCCAAATAAAACATCCTGGGTGTACAATTTCCCCCACAGGCTCAAGGATGAAAAAATGACTTATTCATCATTGTTTAGTGAAAAATGCTTTGTTTCATTCCTATAGGTTTCATCACTTAAGAGTTTGTTTTTTCCAGCTAACATAAACGTTAGCATAACACCAATTAGTATTATCCATTACAAGTCGATCTGGTGTGCTGCTTACTTATCTTGGACACTAAGCGCAGTTGTCAGATATAAAAAAATGTCATATAATGTTAATCTGCTACATCACTAATCAAGTGAATTGAATCAAAATGTCTATTGTAATTTGAATTAATGACACAAATTTATCATATTTTTGCACCGAGAGAAGTTTTAAATATGTTTTATCTTGTTGGAGTCTGAAAATTGATATAAAATGTTTTCTCCATAGTTACTATCAGCATGGCGGTGAGTAACAAATTAACTATATCTCTCTATGGATATGATGGGGAAAGTTTAATACTAGCTATGTAAGTTATATTTTTATATCTTTGATTCCATTTGAATTTTAACTGTTGTTTCAAAAATACGAGGGGCGTCTCAAAAGTAAGTTGCACTATTTTTTTAAATCTGCGTGGTAGGCAGGAAAAGTCTAAAAGTCTCGGGGAATATAGGTATGGGTATAGTAGCATCACTGTAAAATTCCTAGGTACCTAAGTTTATTCCTTGGATATTAAAACGGCAGTAACAATGGAGACTCCACTCGTTCCTACCGCCGATTGCGAAGTTTGCGCTGTAATCCGCTTTTTGACGGGAAAAAATAAATGTGCGACTGAAATTCATCGCGAGTTGTGCAGTGTTTATGGAAAAGACATTATGTCAAGACAAATGGTTTCTCTTTGGCGCCAATCGTTCATTGAAGGGAGAACAGCATTACACGATGAGCAGCAAAGTGGCCGACCCTCCGCTTCCCGCGCTCCGGATATTGTTGACAAGGTTCGAACAGTCGTGAACACCGATCGGCGCCTTACACTTGATGCAGTTTTGTTTGAACTTCCTCCTTATATTGAAATAAGCCATGCATCACTTCACAGGATTATTTCTAAGGATCTGTGTCTATCAAAAGTGTGTGCAAGATGGGTTCCTCGCATGCTTTCAGAACAACACAAGGAGCAGAGAGTTGATGCCGCATTGCAATTTTTGCAATTTTTTGAGGATTAGGGAGATGGTTTATTCAACAGAATAGTGACCGGGGACGAAACATGGATCCATCACTGGACACCCGAATCCAAAAGACAGAGTATGGTATGGAAACAAAAGGATGAGGCAACACCAAAAACGGCAAAAGTTGTTGCATCGGCTGGCAAGGTCATGGCAACTATATTCTGGGATTCGAAGGGAGTACTGTTAATCGATTACCTGCCCCGTGGGACCACGATGACAGCTGCGCGCTATTGTGAGGTGCTGAGAAAACTCAGAAGAGCCATACAAAACAAAAGGAGGGGAAAGTAGAGCAAAACAGTTTTTCTGTTCCATGATAACGCTCGCCCGCACGCTGCTCGTGAAACTCAAGCCCTGTTTGAGCAGTTTCGATGGGATGTTTTCGGTCATCCACCTTATTCACCTGACCTTGCACCGAGTGATTACCATCTTTTTCCGGAGCTGCAACAACATATGGGGGGAAGGCGCATCGTAAATGACGAGGAACTGAAACAAGAAGTGGAAAGATGGCTATCCAGTTTGGTGGGAGAGTGGTGTGACATTGGGTTAAAAAAACTGTTACCACTGGTGCTGTTTTTATTGAAGTGTTGCTTCAATTTTGAGCGATGTGGCTCTTATTTCCCTCAGGGCGTGGTAATGGATGGAATGAAAAATCACACAATGTTTCTTCACCACAATGTATTATTTTATTAACACTTTTTCTCTATTTTACATTTAAATAAATCCTCTTAGCACCATTTTAGAGTATTTAAGTCTTTCCACTTTTTCAAAAAGTGGAACAAAAGCTTGATGAAAGTCTGGTAAATGTTCTACAATGTTCTACACACGCTACCAAAATACGTCTTACCACCTTGAGCATATAGACGCTAGTCCCAATTCTTTTAGTTGCAAGTCTATCATTCCGACTTCCACGTGTACATCCGCGCATGCGTTCATCAAATAGTTCCTGCATTGTTAGGGAAGCGATCCTTAGCCATTTTCCCTTCGCTTTCAATATTGAACACATATAATTCTTTTATTTATACATATATATTAAAATTAAATATGGAAATATTTATGACGTCTTTAAACAAACTTAATTGTTTGTAACAATGAACATTAGTAACACGTTTTCATCATTTAACCATGCCATACCAACATCAAAAACAAATTACACTCTTAACAAATATTCACATAAATGATCTTCTTTTGGGGTCTTTTAATATTCTGTCTCACATGCCCCTTGTTTTGTTTTTCAAGTTGTCACCTATATTTACAATCTTGAAACACAATACAACACTTCTCCCTATTCCTCTGATACAATCACTTTGTACAATACTTCTTTCTTTACAGGCTTTTTTGCTATATGTCTTTGTCTTTTGTTTTGGCATGACACAGCATGTCTTTATAAATTTTACATATTCAGTTACTACACAACACATTCAATTATTATACAACACATATTCAGTTATTATACAACACATATTCAGTTATTATACAACACATATTCAGTTATTATACAACACATATTCAGTTATTATACATTTGACATTGACACAAATATAATTTAAGTGTATCATGGTTTATTGTGTGGCTTTTGAGTAATGTTCCTTGTCATGAGGAGAGAAAAACAGGATACAAATCTTGAGCTAATGATTATGATCATATTTATGGCAATATTTTATTCAGTTCTTTGCCTTCTTTGTCTTGTAAGCTTATTATGTATAGGCAGGTCATTGAGTCAATTCTTAAACTCTGATGTTACTAATAGTACCATTATGTAATTGGGTTCTTATTCACTATTGTTTAGTTCGACATTTCTTCAAGCTTAGTATTGGCTATATCCATCTTAATTCATGGGCATTGCTTTTCTGACTATGTTTTTTCTTACTTCACTAATTGTCACCTCTTTATCTCTTATCTCTATAAGAGAAAACTTCTATACTTATAATTATTCTGCAATTGTATTATTTTCCTTCTCAATTCACCCTTGACACCCTTGTGTCAAAAATATTTTCTCTGACATCACAATTGATTCCTTTTTATTTTTGTCCCTGACATCCTTATGTCAAAAACACATTTTTTTCGTCGTTATAATTCACTTCTTTAATGACAATTAGTGTCCTCATCTGTCTTTGTTGACAATGCTGTTGGTGGTCAATATAGCCAATGACTATGTTGATTTTCTTTCTTGTTGTATTTTCCAATCCGAACATAATCTTCTATAAGAAACCCATTAAAAATTATTATTTTTCATTATCTCTACTATTCCTGCCTTACATGTTTGTTGGCAAAGACTATTTGGTCCTTTCTTTGTATGGTTTTAATTTATTTTTATGATATCTTCCTACCAACTTGCCATTTGTATTCTGTAGCTCATACGTATGGCCACCCAGCTGTTTTGTTATGACTAGCGGTCCATTATACAGTAGTTCCATTTTCTCTTTGTGTGGCCATCATGTATCGATGTCAATTGTCAATCGCTTAGGTCTTGTGTTGGCCATCCACTTGATTGGGGCGAACTTAGTTGTGGTAACTTTCCTGAGTGTTGGTGGTGGTGGTGGTTGTTTCTGTATTCTGTGCAACATCTGCCCTATTTGGCACATTTTCATCCTGTTCCTGTTGTCTTATGTTGCTGGTGTTCCATTGGTTTCCGCCCCTTTGGTGTGGACCCCTGTTGCATGGCAGTCTTCGGTTGTTCAGGTATCCTCTACAGAATCGTATGTGGTTCACTTGATGGGTACAGTCTCCTGGTCTCCCACGATCATATGTATATATTTGGCGTCTCGATTCACCCCTTGGAATCGTGTCGCGGTAACGCTGTCTCATGTTCTCCATTCTTTCACCATGATTGTGTGGTTGTGGGAAATGGTGTGTCCCTCTCCCCCTGTCATGGGTGCTCCTAATATTTCTATCTTCTCTCTCATTCTGGTTGTTCGTAGTCACGCTCCTGTTTAAGATGTGAGTTTGGGTGACCGTTCCTATGTCTATGCTCCTTAGGCCGACCATTTTGTGTTTCGAAGGCTGTTAGTAATTCTATCATGTCTGCAAAATCTACTGGTCTCGCAACAATTAACCCTGTTCTCACTGTGTCTGGGAAATGTCTTGTTGTGCTGGTAATTAACTCTGCTTCCGACAGGTTAGGGTCTAATAGCTTCCCTTTGTTGGCTACTTTCATAAAATAATCAACTAGCGATAACCCTTTGGTTGGATCATATCTACCTGTCGCTAGCTCTACCCCAGTTTGGCTTTGCTTAGCTGGGCCCCAATACCTTGATAGGAATAGATTTCTGAATGAGCTATACAATTCATGACCAGCTAGTGTTAACCTAAGCCATTCTAATGCTTTGTTTTTTAAGCTTTTCTTGACTATCATCATCCTAAGCTCATTTGGTATCCTTTTCACTTTAAAATACTCTTCCATCTCTTTAACAAAGTTTTGGATCGTCTCCCTTCTCCTCGTCAAATGTAGGTGGTGTGATTTCATGTAGTATGGGTTGGTGTAGCATGTGTTGTGTGTTGTGTCATTGTTTAATTGTGAACCTCTTTCTTTGTATGGTGAGTCAACATTTTGTACATCGTTCAAATAACTCTCATCTTGTACATTACTTACATCTAAATCATCATTTTACCTTTGTAGTGCATTCACAACATCATTTACATTAGCCAAACTTTCTTTTCCTTTTCTCATTTCTTCACAAATTGATTTTAAATCATTCTTTATTTCTAATTGTCTTTGTTTCATATCATTCATAGCATCTTGTTGCGACTGCACTACATCAGCCATAGTTTTAATTTTAGGAATTACAATTTGTTCTACAGTTTCATTAATAATTCCTTTCTTTACTACCTCAATTTCTTACCTTAATTCCTCAGTTATTTCTGCTTTTACATTTGTAATCTTACAGTCTACACTTGCATTACATTCTGTTATTTCATCTCTACATCTACCAATTTCTTCTTCTAATGCAATCTTATTTTCTCTCATTTCCGATTCTATTTTCCCCATCCTATCTCCTATGATTTCTATCCTAGCTTCTAAGGCTTCCTTTGTCTCATTTAAGCTTTTATGTACTAATTTTAAATTAGTTTCCATTACTTTCATATTTTCTTTACACTCCTATCTTCCTAATTCTATTTTCTGTTCTAAGTTCTGTCTTCCTAATTCCATTTTCTGTTCTAAGTCCTTTCTCACTTCCTCCATTTTCTGACCTATCTCTTCCTTATTCTGTTCTAGTTTCTGGCCTATACTCTGACCTAAACTTTGTTTTATGTTCTGTCTCAATTCTACGTTATTTTGTTCCGTTTTCTGACCTAATTCTACCTTGTTTTGTTCCATTTTCTGACCTATTTCCTTCATATTCTGTTCTAGTCTTTCAAACATGATCATTAACCTTTGGTCTTTTCCTATTGCTACCTCTTCTTCACTTACTGTCTCTATCTGATAACTAGGCCTATCTGCCCCTTCCCCTACTCCTGTTACTAGAACTCTCTTTTTGCGACATTTTAGTTTCTTTATTCAGTTCACTTTGGCTTAAAAGTCCTACCAGTTTGCCGCTTCGCAGTAAGATAAAAATAAAATGAATATGAAAATAAAAATTTTTGGTCCTACTTTTTTTTTCGTTGATTTATCCAGTTACGTACGTCTCCTGGGTGGTTGGCTTCGCTAGACGATCTCTGGTGTTTTCCCGCATTGATTATCCGTTCATCGGTGTTCCCGAAGTCGTAAATTTCACACGATGTTCTAATGGCGTCTTCTTTCTTTTTGGCACAAAGATTTGGGATCACTTGGTATTTCGCTTAAGTTCATTTCCCGTAGATTTCCATTCCATCCAAAATTCGTGCTTGTGAGACAGAATATTAAAAGACCCCAAAAGAAGATCGTTTTTGTGAATATTTGTTAAGAGTGCAATTTGTTTTTGATGTTGGTATGAGATGGTTAAATGACGAAAACGTGTTAGTAATGTTCATTGTTACGAACAATTAAGTTTGTTTAAAGATGTCATAAATATTTCCATATTTAATTTTAATATATATGTATAAATAAAAGAATTATATGTGTTCAATATTAAAAGCGAAATTAGGGTAGCTAAAGATCGCTTCCCTAACAATGCGGGAACTATTTGATGAACACATGCACAGATGTACACATGCCAGTCGGAATGATAGACTCGCAACTAAAAGAATCGGGACTAGCATCTATATGCTCAAGGTGATAAGACGTATTTTGGTAGCGTGTGTAGAACATTTACCAGACTTTCATCAAGCTTTTGTTCCACTTTTTGAAAAAGTGGAAAGACTCAAATAATCTAAAATGGTGCTAAGAGGATTTATTTAAATGTAAAATAGAGAAAAAGTGTTAATAAAATAATACATTGCAGTGAAGAAATATTGTGTGATTTTTCATTCCATCCGTTACCACGCCCTGAGGGAAATAAGAGCCACATCGCTCAAAGTTGAAGCAACTCTCCAATAAAAACAGCACCACCACGGTATCAAAAATGTTTTGAGGTTCAAGGAAATTATGTGGAAAAATAGGTACTGAATGTAGCTTTCAAAATATACCCTTTTTAAAATATTTAAACATTTTGTTATTTTTTAAAAAAATAGTGCAACTTACTTTTGAGACGCCCCTCGTATTTAAGTAAATACATAAATTGATAAATAAACAATAACATTCCATAATAAACTCAACCCAGATAAGTAGGTAACTATTTATTTAATGCTAAGTTAAATACGCTGTGATATCTATATATGCTGGCCCTGGCCAATTGTCCTATAGACGTCGAATGTTACAATCTCTTTTCTTTCTTATGTCTGTACTCCTCTATTACTAGAATAAACTACTGTTAATTAAATAAGGAAAAATTGAAGCTATTAACAGTGAAGCAACAAGATTCTAAAGTAAGAACAAATTAGAAACTAATATAGTTATTATTAGCAAATAATACTAAGATAAGTGAAGTTTTTAGTTTCTAATTTGTTCTTACTTTAGAGTACTGTTAATTAATTTTATCTATTGACAATTTCCATTTCCGTCTTGTATTCCCTAGAAATTCCCCTAATTGTCTTAACTGAGACTGGTCTGAGAACATTTTCTTTACTGCTGTAACTCTTCTAATGTTGAGCTATTTTTCCCTAATTAGTTTTTTCCTCCACTGATCAGTACCTTTGCATTCTAACAATGTATGCATACCATCTTCATTATCTGCACAGATTGGGCAGATTGCATTACATTACCCTTCATACCTCATAGCTTCCAAATTCCAAGGCGAAACCAAGCAATGGCTCCTTTCTATTACATATTTCTAAATATTTTTCTATACTTGAGTCTGTTTTCTTCAATACCTGCAAATACTAGATTCATTTTTCGCGATCTTTCCTCCATTTTATTAATTCTCAATTTTATTGCTGCTATTTCTGTATGTACCCTGATACGGAAATTCGTTTGATGCCAGTGGTCGACATACTCATTTGACGTCATTGTCTTTGCTACACTGACTTATACTAATTGCTTTTCCTAAATACGTTGTTGTTGTTAGCTAATGCTGGATTTCTGACAATGAAGTCATTAATCCTCTTGCTCTCCAATATTTTTCACTGTTGGATGGGAAGGGCACTAGAAGTGGCCGGGCATATTTGAAGTTCCATTTCCTCTTGCAGATCACATAGAGGACAGAGTGGTGAAGAATATATCCCAATTCTGCTTTTCCTAAATATGGAAGTTTTTTTGTAATAGCTAGCTAATGACTCAGGGGAGTGGCATCAGTGGATGTGAGAGATGTTACATACCCTGTAATTTTCCTCAAACTGGTTGCCAACTTGATGATCATTATAATTCTGTGGTACATAATTGTTTTAATGTCGTTCAGAATCAAACTTCCTTAAACATGATTTGAATTTGCACCACTCTGCAGCAGTATGTTTGGAAACAAAGTTTGAACAGCATCTATTTTTAGCTGCCGGAAACTGGTATTGTGTACTTGACTCATGGTATGTAACCTGTTACTGCACATGTCATGTTAAGAATTGTGCTAACATTGCATTTATAGTCGTTACGGATTCTGGGACAAAGGTACGTGCACAGGCAGTTACATCGGAGAGGCTACGAAATGAATCAGAGCTACAGTAGTAAACAAAACTTCGCTTCTGTGCTGTTGCAGCAGTGAAAATAGAAAGAAACTGCTGTATGATCAACAAACTTGGTATAACATTAAAATTTCTCTAAAAAACCATTTGTAATAAAGTTGTTGTTGTTGTTGTTTTCTAGTGCCTTGCATCTGGCAATGAAGCCATTAGCATTCGTGCTTTCCAATACTTTTGAACTGTAGTTTCTTCTGATCTTAATGCTTCACAGGTCTTCAAGTGGTCTTCGTTCATTTCTGCTGGATCGTTACACAGGACACATATTGGTGAGGCTGAGATACCTATTCTGTAGAGATGACTTGCCAAGCAGTCATGATTTGTCAATAGTCGGAAGGCTGCAACAGCTGTTTTCCTTGGTCTCTGGGGGATTATATCTGGATTGGAAAGTAGTGTAATCCATTTTTTATCTTTGGCATTTGTTTCTATTTCTTGTAGATATGAATGACAAAAATTTTTTATGATCAAGCGTTTTATTGAGGAATATGAGAAATTGAATTTAGAATTTTGTTTTATTGTTGTGCCTTTCTTTGCAAGTGAGTCTGCAGCTTCGTTCCCCATGACTCCACAGTGTGCTGGAATCCATTGGAGATGAACAGTCTTATTAACTTTTTGGAGTTGTGTTAACATTTTGTAGCATTCTCTAATTTTTGTTGACTTCTTTGTAGTATTTGAACATATTCCCTGAATTGCAGCTTTAGAATCTGAAAGAATTACTGCCTTGTTAAATTTATTTAAGGGAAGATTTAATAATTGTCGGAGAGCAATGTATATAGCCTCTATTTCTCCATCATAATTTGTTGTGTCTCTGCCAACAGAATGATAAAAGGAAAAATGTGAACACGTAACTCCAGCTCCAGTAAGGTTTTCCTTCGAGGATCCATCAGTATATATGTGCAGCCATTCTTCTGTGGGATACCTAGTATTGATTGTTTCCAGAGCTAGAAGTTTTTGTATTTCTTTTGGTGTGTCTGATTTACTTATTTCCTCTATTAATTCCAAATTGAAGGTAGGTTGCAATAATTCCAATGGATTTTCTCTTATAAGTAGATTTTCTCTGGTGTTAGGAATGTTCAATTTGGATTTAATCTGTGTTACCTTTTCTAGGAAAGTACTATGAGTTTTAAGGATTGAATGGGGGAGGTTCTCTTCTTTCCATTTAGAGTTTGGCAGTCGTAACATTTTCTCGTGTTGGAGCAATGCTTGTTCTTCTATTTTTGTTGTTATTGATGGGGTCCGTGTTAAGGCAAGCATGGCATCAATAGGTGTGGATTTAACTGCTCCAGTGATTAGGCGAAGAGCCTGATTTTGTATTTGTTCAAGTTTATTGATGTTAGCATTTGCTGCTGTTATTAAAGCTTCAGAACAGTACAAGAGGTTTGGTTTAATATACATTTTGTATGTTGTGTTAAGGACTCTCCTTGAGCAGCCCCATTTAGCACCAGCTAACCTTTTCAGGATTTGCAATTTCTTTTCAACCTTTTCTGAGATGTTTGTTATATGTTTTTTCCAACTTAGCTTTCTGTCGAAAGTGATGCCTAAGTATTTGGCATCATCAACTGCTTTGAGTGGTTTACCATTATAATTTATGCTAACATTAACTGGTTTGTATTTTAGTGTAAATAATTCATAATTTGTTTTTTCCACATTGATAGTCATGAGGTTTTTGGAGCTCCATTCATGTACTTTGTTTAGGGCTGTTTCTATTCTGTCTTTAATTAATTCAGGTTTTTTTGAAGAGCCTGAAGTCCAAATGACTACATCGTCAGCAAATAAAGCAATTTTGGTTTCTAAAGTTTTTATTATTGATGGAAGGTCATTTATATATATGTTAAAGAGTGTTGTGCTCAGAACAGCACCTTGTGGAAGTCCTCGGTGTGTTTGTTTATATTTGGAAATGTATGTATTATATTTTGTGGCACAAAATCTTTGTGAAATAAACTGAGTTATCCACTTAAGCATGTTACTTTTCACACCTATTGATTGCAACTTATCAACTAATTTGTTTCTCCAGACTGAGTCATATGCTGATTTAAAATCAATGAATACTGCCAAGGTATCCTCCTTTCTATTGAAAGCTTCCTTGATGTCTTGGCTTAGTAGGAGTACATTTTCACTTGTACTATGATTCTGTCTGAAGCCGGTCTGTGAACTATTAATTAAGTTGTAATATTCTAGAAACCAGTTAAGTCTAGATGCCACCATTCTTTCCATCACTTTTGCAATAACACTGGTCAAAGATATTGGTCTGAAACTATTAATATTGTTTGAGGGTTTGTTTTTCTTTAAAATCGGGATGATAATGGCTTTTTTCCAGTCGGAAGGTACAGTCATTCTCCAACACGTGTTATACAGTTTAAGTAGGATTTCTTTTCCTTTCCTGCCAAGGTGTTTAATAAACTCTGGGTGGATCTTGTCAGGTCCAGGAGATTTTTTGTTCTGTAATTGTTCTATTGCTAAATCCAGTTCTGTTTCATTAAAATCTTGAATAAAAATATCATTTCGTATACCTTTTGGCTTACTAGTTTCTCTGATAGTTTTTTGGATAGCCTTATCTTGTTTTTTATACGCTTGGGGTATTCTTTGTGACTGAGCATAAAACTTGTTAAGGGATTCTGCTATTTCCCTATCTGTAGTTAAGCTTTTGTTATTATATTTTAATGGCTCAGTTGTATTTTTTGATAATTTTGTTTTATTAAGGAATTTGTATATTTTATTTCCATCTTTCCTATAGTCCATATGTTCTACAAAATTTGTGAAACTGGCCCTTTTTGCTGTAATTAATTCTTTCTTAAAAATGGCTGCTTTTCTTCTCCAGTTTTGTACATCTTCTGGACACTTGGTTCTTTCGGCTTTGACTCTTGCTATATTTCTTTCGTGTTTTAACTTAGATAAAGCTGGAGACCAAAAGTAGCTATATTTCTTTAACTTTCCTTTGGGGATATGTGTTTTGGCTGCTGTCAATAATATTTCACAAATTTTTTTATTCATTTCATCTGTTGACTTGAACTCTGATTCTAACAGTATATTACACTTCCCTTCTATCTCATTTTGGAAACTGGACCAATCTGCTTTTTTAAAATTCCAAGAAGTTTTAACTTTTGGTTTGTTACTATTATTTATTAGACCTCTTATGGAGTTTATGGTGATTCTGTGGCCTGAACCTGGGTCTTCTATTATTTCTCTTTTTGTATTGTCAATTATGTCAGATGACACCATCAGAAGGTCAGGATTTGTACCCGAACCATTATAATGAAGGTAAGTGGGTGGATCATTTGGATTAAATATTAATTCCATTGTTGACGAGTTTAATAGGTCTTCTATGACTCTTCCTGCTGAATTTATATCTCTGTAGCCCCACCTAGGGGAGTGTGCATTAAAATCACCTATTAAAATACTTTTGGGTTCTATGGGAATAGAATTTAGATCTAGTGTATTGTCTGGAGGATTGTAGATACTGTAAATTCTATAGTGGTAGTTACTTTTCCATACTTCAATTTTAACTATTTCTGATTTATCTTGTTCTTCCATTGTTTTTTTGATTTGGATAATAGCTTTCATATTTCTTTTAATTCCTGTAAGAATACCACTTGCTATTTGACGAGCCTTTGGAAGTATATGTGTAGTGTACTGATCCATTTCAAAGTATATTTCCTGTTCTTGTGATATATTGGCTTCTTGTACTGTGAAGACATCTATATCTTGGTCTTTTAATATTTTCATTAGCTCTTGTTTTTTAGGCTGGGACATGCCTCCTGCATTCCATTGTAGAATTCTTAAAGTATTGGAATTGTTGTGATGAAATTTGCCTAAAGATGTCCCCACCCGGAGATCCGATTGGGGGACAGTTTTAACTCCGGAATGTTTATCTTTAGGACTCATATTCATGTATGTGGCTTTCATGTAACTGTTTTCTTAACGGGCACCAGTTTTACAATGTGGCAGTTACATCACCCGACTTAAACCCCCATTTTGCAAGGGGGACCACACCTATCGTTGGTCAACGGGTCCATCGGACCTAGCCGGGAGGACTAAATAGATGATATTTAGATCCACCGACCTTCCCCTCATGTGCCTCTGAGGGACGCTGTTGTGCTGTGATAGGCCAGCACACATGTAAATGACATTTCCTCCATTTTAGATGAAACAGTTATACCGCTGTAATTCGGTCCCCAGAGCCTCATCTGTTAAAAGCAGGGTGCACCACGGGCAGGATGAGGATGGGAATTGGGTAGGAGAGGCTATAGGAGGCGCATCACTACCCCTTACTACCCCATTTGTAATAAAGTAGATCCTTCAAAGCCTGCACTACGGAAACTAAAAAATGCATATGGAATTTCAACATCAAAATTTATGAAAGTGAATCCTCGCTGTGTCGTAATACTTAAATGTTTGTTGATCTTGTTGACAGAAATGTTGAAGAGATGTAAGTCCTGACAGAAAAGCAGATTTCCTCTTGAATCACGCTCTCAGTATTATTGAACGTTTCTTTCAGACCATGATAAAAGATGAAAACTCTGAAAGGTAATTCTGTTTAGGTTGGGTCATATTTTAACAAATTTTGCAACATTTGTTAGGTTATACAGGATGTCCCAAAATTAGACTGACAAACTTTAGGAGCTGATAGATAACATTATTTTAAACACTTTTTACTAAGGAAAGTTTTCTGCTGCAGTGCATCATTTAAGCACTAGATGAGTTAATGTCATTACCTACTATCTCCCACCCAGTTTAAGTATTTACAGCAAAATCAATTAGTATAGAATTGTATAGTATTGAATTTATCTTAGGCTCACAATCTTAATCCAAGAAACAAACACAGAACACAAAACAAAACACAAACCTCATTGTTTACAGTTAATCACAGTTTTACTATTCAGAGCAAATGTTGGAACGCATGCCTATTGCAATTAACGCAGAGTGCTTCGACGTGCCCTATTCTGTCATACTCTCGCAAAGACACCAGCCATTTCTCTAGTTTAAAAGTTTATTGGTCTAATTTTGAATTGTAAAGCTGTGATAAACTGTAAACAATGAAATGTTTGTGTTGTGTGTTTGTTTCTTGGATTAAGATTGTGTGCCTTACTAAGATAAATGCAATACTAATTTGCATTGTTGATTTTGCCATAAATACTTAAACTGGGCAGGAGGCAGTAGCTATTGACATTAACTCGTCTAGCGCTTAAATGAAGCACCACAGCAAAAAACTTGCCTTAACAAAATGAGTTTAAAATAATGTCATCTATCTGCTCCCAAAGTTTGTCGGTCTAATTTTGGGACTCACTATATTACTTGAGTGTGATATGCTACGCCACTGTAATGAGTTAATATTCCCTGACAAAATTGGAACTCATTGGTTTTAATATATGGAAGTTATTTATTACAAATATGTATCTATGTCATCATTTCTTTATAAAATTATTAATTTTATCAATCAGTAATTCTGATATCAGTACAAATGTTCATTGTGTTATTAGTTCAAATGGAGCAGCAGTTGAATATTAAAAATATAAGTCCTAACAACAGTGAAGTATTCCTCATGTTTGTGGTCATTTTGAGTCACCTTTTTACACTCACCTTCACTTAAATTGTTTTAAAAAAACTTTAAACGTTTTCAAGACGTGAAGGTGAGTGTAAAAAAGTGACTCAAAATGGCCACAAACAGGTGCAACAGTTGCTCATTCTATGTTATTGAACCATATAGAGATAATAATTTGTATGTTGCAGGTATTCAGCAATGGGGCAAGGCCATGCATTATCAGTACTAGCACGAGCCTATCACCATTCTGGTGGTGACACAACTTACTTGCATTCAGCTCTGGCTGGTCTGCGACCATTTAGTGTTGCTAGTTCAGCCGGCGGAGTGCTAGCCAGTTTCCTGAATCATGTTCCTTGGTATGAGGAATATCCCACACAACCCGCCTCGTTTGTCCTCAACGGCTTCATATACGCTTTGTTGGGGTTGTATGACTTGAGTAGTGTGGCCCCTTCTCCCGCTTCACAGCAAGCTGAGAAGCTTTTTCAGCAGGGGCTTTCCTCATTAAAACAATTATTGTTGCTGTACGACACTGGTTCAGGAACCACTTATGATCTCAGGCATTTTACTTTAGGTACAGCTCCGAACTTGGCGAGGTGGGACTATCATGCCACACATGTGAATCAGTTACTGCTTCTAGCAACAATAGATCACGATCCTCTTCTCACGACTACTGCCGAGAGGTGGATCGGTTACATGAATGGCAAAAAGGCAGCACACAACTAACAATGTGCTGAAAATTAAATGGTACACTATGTTGGCAACTTAATGGCAGCTGAATCCCTTCACTTATCATTTGTTTCTTACCTAAGTTATTACCCGAGGAACCTTATTCCACATACTGTGAGTTAACATTGTTCAGTTGCAGCTCGAATAAGGTTTGAATGCAACTGTAGCATTGAGCAATCAAATGAATTAAGAAGTTCAATGTTGATTCGTATAATGTATATGTCACAGGCTTTTGATGAAACTTGTCTGTTTAGGAAATTCTTAGGCAGATAATAAAGGTTATACTCAGCACTAATCAAGAAGGTGATTGACAGTTGCTAACCACATGGTGGAAAGGTCTAAACAAACAGGAGGAGATGTATACGTCATTGCAGTCGTCATAGCTACGAAAAGAAGAACCAATTAGAGCTAAGATGTTTCCATAGCAGTGCTAGACGCGAAATCAGTGTTGTCGGTATTTAACACGTGATTAGCATGTGGCTGACGACCAATCCAGTAGTAACGTAAATTGTATGTCTTATCTTCTGTTTTCGCTGCAATATATATATATATATATATAATACCTATTATTTATTTATGCCAACAAACTTACTGTTGGTGTTTTTAAACACACCACACTGCCTTTGTGGTTTACCAGGAGAAATACGAACTGATTTGAGAATTCAATGTCATTCTGGCAGGTTGTCACAGTAGCTTAATGGTTAGAGCACCCGCCTGGTAAGCGGAGGGTCTGTGGTTCAAATCCCAGCTGTGGCATTGAATTTTTAAGTTCCAGTTCTACCTCTGATATATAATACCTTCCCATAAAACCGGTTTGCAATGCTTGCATCAGTTAGAGATTGCATGTTTGATGACAGTTCATTTGCATCGTTCTATTTGTGTGATTATTTGTCTTGTATTTACGTGCATCTATTGAACTATTTCCAAAATATTGACAAAGACAGTGTAACCAAATGAAAAACATAGGAAATAGCTCCGTTCTGAGATTTATTTTCCAGTTGTCCAGGTTTCTGGTATATAGGGGGTCTGGTTTAGTCAGGTTTTACTCTAGTTGCAAAATTGTGTGGCTTCCCCCTTTTCTAGTATAATCAAATTTAATTAATTTGGGCTGAAATAATGGGTTACTTTGGGCAAAACAACAAAAATTTTACTGTGTTGTCTGTAACAAACCTATAAAAGAGGATTGATTTGAGAGGTGGAATTGGAACTCTCAAACATTGCCCACACACAGCTTGTGCATTTAAAAACACCCAACAATAAGTTTGTTGGCATAAATAAGTAATAGCTACAAAAGACGCTCTAACAGCAGTACAAGCTGAAAACTGAAAAAGTGGTTACTCATACAAAGGGCATAGTAAGTGCAACAAGGTAAAATGAAAGAATTTTGGAAGAAAGGTAGAACAGTGTCATTTCCATGGGTAATTCCAGCAACAACAGCAATGATGCAAGCGATTCAGATATGAGCATTTTCCCATTACAATATTTTACAGGTCTCTCTTTTGTTAAGTAAATCTATACAATTGCTTGTTCTATCCTTTGCTGTTAGATTCATTATTTTACTATTGTCTTTGAATACAAATATAAATTATACCTGCTCTACATTCCAAACGCAATCCACCTGCCTTCATATACATAATCCTAACGTGCTCTCCACATGGTCGTAATAAGCAGCAACGTCGCCTCTCTCTCACCAAGAAACTGTCAATCCTTTTCTTGTTTGGCGCCGATTATAGGCATATGCTCAAAAAATGTTACATTACCCCTTTCTGTGCAGTTCTTCATGAAATGAACTAAGGGCACTAGAAAGACAGTATAATCTCATTTTTTTCATCATCTGATGGAACCTTGTAAATGTTGGCAGGTAATAAAAGTAAAGAAGTTAAGTTGAATGTGAACATTATAGCAGTATTATAATCAGTTGTGAAGCTTTTATAAAGAAAATGCAAAATCAAGGCTTAATTTTAAGAGGCAGCAAATTAAAATGTATTGGCTGTCATTTTCTATAGGATAAAATAATTTTATAATGCTGGCAGATAGTGAAAGGAAAGAAGTTATTTAAATGCAATTATTATGGCAGTATTATGATTGGTTGTGTAGCTTTTATACTGAAAGCAGAAAGTTAAGGCTTTATTTTAAAAGGCAACAAATTAAAGTAGATTTAAAATGTATATAGTACTCCAGTCATCAAATCGTGTAAGATAAAATAATTATAAAATGCTGTTTTGAGGTACATGTTAAAGAACATGCACCTACGCTTGATCTTGTAGTGCTGCATATTGTGACGAAACTGGGTCTTCGCTTTGTGTATTGTGCTGTGTAATTCAGGACACATGATTGGTTAGAGAGAGGTAGGCTCCTGCAGCTAAGGAAACACCTATAAAGCAAATTGAAAAGAACGGTAAGCTTTGAGACTGACTTCCCTCCCCTTTTGAGGCATGCAAAGTATCCAAAAAGGTAGTGCAGGTATAAAGAGGATTGTATTCACTATGACAGCTGACCTCAGTTTTGCGTCATTTAAATCTTACTATGACAGCAAATTGTTGTTGTTGACATGACATACGATGGGCCGTGTTTTTATATTCAATGCACGCTCATGCATATCCATTGGAAATCATTGCATTGTTCTTAAGCTCATCACTGAGCTCCACCAATTTGAGCGCTGAATGCAGTGCTTAACCATCGGTTCCACTGTCCCCAAGCGACTGATGGAGAGTCCCATTACCTAACTTTTTTGTAAACAACTAGTCAGCTGATTGAAAATGGAAACCGCAGCTTGTGTGATTTTATTGACTAAAGTAACATACAAATTATGTGGAAACAGAAGATAAACAGCATACTATCACCAACATAAATCAAGTTTTCATTTATCGAACTGTTTTTCAATACAGCGGAAAATACATCAATCACAATTCCATTGGTGGAATCTATCACTCATCATTCCTTTGAATTAAAAACTTGCCCATGGTTTGAGTTGATACTCTGAGAGAGAGAAAAGTCCTGTGTTGGACGTGCAAGTGAGTACTGTAGGAGAAAGGGGGAATCCTCCTGCATTCAAGTCGGAAATGAGCAATTGCTAAAGAGAGGAGTCCTGTGCTCAGTGATCAAGGAAGCTGCTTCACACATGGTTTATTTCAATGCTACACACAAGAAAGTGATGAATGACTGGGAAAAACTAGTCAAAGTCACAATATTTAGTCTAATAAAATTGTACATCCACAATCCTATGGAAAAAGAAAATGAGGGGAAATTAGAGAAGGAAGTTTATTTTGAATTGCAACGCTGATCTTTAAAGTGCTGGTGATACCTTTACCCTGAATATTCTGACAGTTTATAAGGCAAGTTTTCTGCTTACAGATATTATAGTACTGCAGTAGGTTGAGCTCCTCACAGCTTTATGTTTTACAACAATCAACTGAAGGAGCTAATAACCCCAGAACAGAAACTAAGAATAGCGAGTGAGCAGCATGGCAACATTTTGGTTTGCAATACATAGTGAACAAGAACGGAAGTGTGTACTGATGTCTATAGTGATAAAGTGGGAAGTCAATTTTGTTCACTGTGACATCATTTTCTTGAAACTGACCATAATATATTTTCACCTGCTTCCAATTCACCCAACATAATGCAGGTTAGCCAAAGTCAGAATTTGTTACAAATAAGCACAGAGGCTTTACTGTTTCTGATTTCTCTTTTGAAACTGTTGTTTTTTTTTTTTTTTTTGACGTTAAAATATCTATTCACTTATCAAGTACAGTAACAGCCAGTCTTGTCAGGGAGCACAGGAACCTATGGACCGGAAAGAGTGAAGACCTGGAAGTGGGTGGTCAGCCCAGCACCAGATATGATAGTGAGGAATAGGATGATATGAAATGCAGGTGAAATGGATGAAAGGAAAGGTGATGATGGAGTAATTGGTGGAATGAGTGGCAGGGGTAACTGGAGAACCTGTAGAATACCTGCCCATACACCGCTTTGTCCACCATGAATACCACATATGGGTCCCTAGGTTCGAGCCCAGGCCACCCAGGTGGTAGGCAAGCAGTCTAACCATTTGGTCACAGTGCTGCTAGTCAAACTTTCTTGTGTAACAAAATACTGTCAGATTTCAATCACTGATAACTATGAGACCAATAATATGATAACAATAGTTGAGGTCAAAATGGATATAGCATGTCTGTACGTGTTTGTCATGCAACTTTTATTTTGCCTATGACATCACCGAGCTAGTGTGATTGCTGTGAAGTAGTATTGTGTAAAGTTGTAAATTAGTATAGTGTGAGAATGCGTTTAGCTAGGACGTTGATGCAGGTGTCATTTAAAGAGCATTAGAAGCACTACTAGGACTCAAAGTGAAACGATAAAAATATTTGCCGAAATATACTAAAATATGGTATAAAATTGAAAACTGCAACAAAAAAATTAAGATGTCGGCCCATACGAATCGTAATATGCATCAAATTATAGAAAGCCCAAATCAGAGGAAAGCTTGCATAACCTAAGAAGTTCAGTGAATACGATAGCTACGGCAACATCGAAAAGGAAATAAAAAAATGGCACAAAGCAATAATGTAGATGGCCCACTGGGCATGCAGTGGCCACCAATAGGCCAGGCATCCATGGATCATGTTGGAAGGCAATATAGAAACATTTCTTATGATTTGATCCAGAAATTTTCATGGCAAATCTACAGTGTGGACCTTGACTGTGCTAGTCGATTTTAGCAGCATGTGTAGGATTTTATTTATAAACCAACTATCTGTTGGTTATTAAAAGGTCTCATCTTATGGTGTAAATAATGAAAGTATGTTATCTAATACCATCAGTCACTTAACGAAGAATTGTAGCAGAAAGTTTACTCATACATTTTTTTCAGCACAGACTGTTCTTAATGATCTATCTACGATTTTCATGAAAGGACAGGTTTCATCAGAAGCCTTAAGTATATTTATATCAGTGTTATTTTCTCCCAGTTGTATTTAAATTTGAATTATATCTCCTTTACTTCCCGAGTCAGATCTTGTGAAAATACACCATCTGATTCCATTTTCCTAAGTGTTCAACTCGGCTTTTGTCCGTCTAACAGTATGTCCAACATAATGTTCCATTGAAAGCAGATTAAATGTATTTGCTATGATCAGCACAGCAGTTATTTATTGCTTTTTCATGTGACACACAATTAACTTTTTCTATTTGTGCATTATCAACATTTTAGATGAGAACAGTTAATTTTTTTGTGCTTGGATAGTAAGGCATAAAGCATTTGCACACAAGTGGCTCAGGCTCTGGAATTTGAATATAAGTTGCTCCTGAGGAACTGTTTACAACTTCTGTGCTGATCATAACTAGTTGCTGTGCCATGTATTTTATACAATTTTTCTGGGTCCATGAATTAAAAGACTGGCTACAGCAAATTTGCCATAAGATAAATTTATAATCTCAGACTAGATGTTCACACATAATGATAGCCTTTAGTTTTACAGTAAATTAAGAGATCAGAGGGGATTTCAGGGCAGCCAAAATGTTCATATACAATGAGACTGCATCTTTTTTATGGGTAAGTCTGTTGTTCAGGTCAAATATCTTTGAAATTTCTATTGATTTGTGCATCAAGTCAACAAAGTCTTCCAGTGGTTCATTTAAATTGATATTTTGCTTCTATTTCTTTTCATTAATTTAGTTTTTTGTCTCTCTATGGACTAAAGAGGTAAATAAGAGCATTTTTATGGGTTTTTATTGAGGTTGTAATACATCTGCAGTTTTACGTTTAAAATTACTACAATCACAACATAGCAACCCAATGTGAAATGACTTTAAGTGCAAATATTTTGACGTTCACTAGTAAAAGTGAATGCAAGTCTATATTTTGTTCCACATTTCTGGACATTCTGGTATCGGGGGAATATAAATGCAAACATTTTAACATTTGATAATGAATATTACACATACATTTTGTTTTTTTCAGCTAATTAGTTTATAAATAAGACACATGTTTCAGTGGAGTTTGATTACTTCCATAGAAACCCTGGCATAATTCATTGCTTACCTTAGGAGCTACTCTCACAGGTGTGGGCCTCTGCATGAGGTGATTGGGCGAGTTCCTGAATGCTATCTAGCGTGTCGTCTGAGCACTTTTAGCAAACTTGATTCTTTGTCTTTATATTCTATGGTTTCTCTTAATTTATCTAACACAGCTTTCGCTGTAGGAGCTCTACAGGAGGTAGAATTCATTTATAGTCCTACAAACTACATAAATATTAAAGTCGTCCAGATCAGTGAAAGCTTTGACCCAGTTTTTGTTTCGTTTTGGAGAACAGGAAACTGAACCACTCAGTACATCAATCATCTCCTTTTTTATTTTCTTAACTGTCGATAAGGAAATGCCCATTACAGCTGCAACAAACTCATTAACCCGTAACTGGTACACCTGGGTCCGAGGAACCCGATAGAAATTTGCCAGTGCCATAATATGTGTGGGAACACTTGCGTGCCCCTTCTGGTATTCTCCTAGCTTTCTGTTGTCTATCAGACCACAGCATTGTTGAAGGTGTGTCTACGGTAGTTTTACTTCTATTAAGGCGATGGGGTCCCAAGGACCCTGGGTACCTTTGGTGAAATTTTGTTTTCAACATATTTCATTATTTGGATTTGCTCTATAAGAGTGTAGAAGAATAAGTGGGAAAGAGATTACAGAAACTCCATACTACTGGATCACAGGAAAAGGTGCTCGGTCTAAGGCCAGGAAAGCATCAAGAGCATGTGCCAGATGTCGAGCAACACCTTTGTGTTCAGAATGTTCCAGAGATTTGTATCCAAAACATGTTAGTTAAATAAAAAGGCTGAGTTTGATTGATACTAGCACTAAACAGTCTAAAAGATTTTGTCTCAATTTCTGCTATTGTTTACTATTTTCATATATGAGGTAATATGTCATTCAGCTGAAAATATAATTGAATCCCCCATAAGTTATCCCTGCAGAAATGTTATATTCAATTTTACATTTTGGGGGAGGGGTTCACAGTTTAGAACAGCATATTTTAAGTTAATATCCAAAGTTTCATTTGTGTAGGTAAAGATTCATACTAGATGAGTGGGTTTGTGTATGTACACGTTTTTCACGTACACATTTTATGACCTCACTGTCCTGTTGTATAACTTTTGTAAGGGATGATCAGAAGCTCCTTTTCTTCTTTCCCTGATTACCCTCCCCTTATGTAGGACTTACACCACCTAGAACTTCCAAGCCAGTGCCTAGGGTCAGATGCCTGTCGGGGAGCAGAGTGAAGACCTGGAAGCAGGTGGTCAGCCAAGCACCAGGTATGATAGTGAGGAAGAGGATGATTTGAAATGCAGGCAAAATGGATGATTGGAAGGGTGACAATGGAACAATTGGTAGAATGAATGGTGTGGGAAACTGGAGAACCTAGAGAAAACCCGCCCAGTCACCGCTTCGTACACCACGAATATCACATGCGGGTCCCGCCTAGGGAAATTACTTAAGAAATTATTTAATTACAAACCGTGAGTACACTTTTCGAACCCCTCTGTATATGATAAAAAGACACTTAATAGAAAGGTGGAGTCAACTTGAGCAGTCTTAATAGCTTTGCTCATGTATTTATTATATTGTGCATGAGCTCTCTGTTGGTTGTTAGACCAACTTTCAAGTCGTTAATTGTTAACTATGTCTACACAAAAGTTCACTGAGAATCTTGCAGAGTATTATTGTAATCTCCTATAACCTATAAATGAAACTGATGAAAACGAAGTGTTTAAAACAGTGGAGCATATTAATGGATTGAAAAATATGTTGAGATTTATAAATGCATTTTGCTCCAACTTGCTTGCAATAGTATTTTTCACAGAACTAGTTTCGGAGAGGATCCTCACCATTATTCAGCTGTTGATCGACTGATTCAACATCAGGTAACTTCCTCCCCCTTCTCTTGTTGCTTGGTCTGCTGTTCTTATTGTAAGACATCGTCTATGATTTGTGTCGAAATTCATCAGCTGATCTCGATCCTTAATTATGTAA
This sequence comes from Tenodera sinensis, assembly GCA_030765045.1. Taxonomy (NCBI): domain Eukaryota; kingdom Metazoa; phylum Arthropoda; class Insecta; order Mantodea; family Mantidae; genus Tenodera; species Tenodera sinensis. The sequence goes on along the minus strand of CM060970.1, from coordinate 114,073,875 downwards.
ATATTTTCCCTCGCTGTTAAGTCCCAATAATTTTTTGCTGGTTTTAAAAGTTGGATATTTAGGTTGATATGCTTACAAGACTAAAAGTGGTGAGCTATGGTTGATTTTGAAGGAACAGGTCAGAAATATCAAATACAAACAAACAGATAAATCAGGCATAGCTTACCACTCTTGCAATCATATTATCAACCTAAATATCCAACTTTTAAAATCAGCAAAAAATTATTGGGAGTTAACTGTGTGGGAAAATATTTACATCATTAAGGATTGGTTGATGAATTTTGACACACCAGTCATATATGATGTCTTACAACTAGCCAATAGGAAGAACAGTAGACCAGGCAAGAAGAGAAGAGGTAGGGAGTTATTTGATGTTGAACCAATCAATCAACTGCTGAATGATGGTGAGGACCCTCTCCGAAACTAGTCCTGTGATTCATATTATTACTAGTTGGAGCAAAATGTGTTTATAAATACTGCAATAACCTATTAACAGTGGAATTGCATAGTAACTTCAAGTCATTTCCAGATTGGGTTTGCTCATCTCAAATTGATGCTTTTGTCTGAGTTTTAAAATCATTGCACTTTATTGTCATTCCTTCCATTGTTCCTTTCCAGAATTGCTGTCTTATAAAGTGGGAAAAAGTTTTTGAAGTAAGTACAATGTCACAGAAGTTGATAGTGCTGTTACAGTTTTACTTTTTTTTTTTTTTTTTGTTTTGTTTTGTTTTCCAAGTGACTGATAGTGCTTCCATCTGCAAGGTGGAATTTGTAAATGCATAAGTTGTTAATTGAGAGTGATGATGCATCTCTTATGGCTGCCCTGTGTGCGAGAATGTGACTATAGGAATCAACGCCAGCTGAAACTTTCCTCTCCTCTGTAGAGTATAGGTAACTATCAAGCTGTTTCCACTCCAAGTGATAGAAGTTTGCTCAAATAGACTATCTTTTTCTGTCTTGCTCGATACAAATTATATTTTAGAAATGTACAGCCTCCCCATTTCTTTCCCCTAAATTCTAATGGTGCTAATTTTTCACCCTCAATAAAATAAAGGAGATAATATGATATTCTTGTAGCATATGACCTGTCATTTTTTCTAACTTGTACTCAAAGAGTACATAGAGAGATCTGTTTTATCTAGCATATAGAGAGGAAGGTTGAATGTTGTTTCCTTTAGGAGATTTAATTTGAATGACTTTGAATATGATGTATTTCTCAAGCTTTTATGTGATATTATTGTGCAAATTTATACAGCTTTCTTATCGTTTGTTATTTTTTGACAATGTGTTTTTACTTATTTTGACATCTTCACTTTTTAAGAACTATTCTCAATGGACTGGGAAGAATAAAACCCTCATTCATGAAACAAGAGGAGCTTTATTACAGAGTATGTTAAGTAGAAAACTTATATATCCACTGTAACAATAGCTTAAGCATATACATATAAACTATATATGCCTATATCTAGACAAACATGTATTTATAAAATTATTAATACTAATCACAACAGCTGTTTCATGAGTTTAGCTTGGTTTATACATTTAACAATGTTTCAAAATAAGTCAATTATCATGTTCTTATTATGAATGTGCTGAGCACTACAAGTATTTTTTAAATGCCTGCACTTAAGTATGTATATGTAGCGTAGGTTCATTTCTCTTATGACCTCGTAGGTATTTACTTTGGATAGAGGGCACAATTATTGGTGGTATGGTAAATGATTGTGTATATAAAGCCATGTAGTGGGGAAAAGGTATTCCTTGAAATGCCTCTAGCGTATACCATTCCAGTACATAGTGTTCCTCCATTAAATGAATCCTATTTGACTTTAATTTTAAAACCAGTGATGTGATCTGTACTGATCTTTTCATATTTGACTTTGAGACTGTAAAAATAACGCTCCAGATATAATGGAGTAAATGCCTTGTTTCATTACTTCTGAAGTGGCACTAAGCACATGTAGATCTTTACCCTTTTCAGGCAAAACACACACATAGTCGCTATCGATGGATCTTTTTCCTCCCCCCCCCCCTTTTTTTTTTTGGTAGTGTTTAACGCCTGCTTTTACTACATATGGCATCGCAGGCGGTGACACTGAATGATACATGGAATGAGATGGAAGCGGAAATCAGAGAACCCGGAGGAAACCTGTCCCAGCGCTACTTCATCCACCACAAATCCCATATGCAGTTGCCTGAGATCGAACCCGGGCTCCTTTGGTGAATCGATGGCTGTGTGTCAAGTTCATTTAGCTGACATTTTATTTACGTATGATTCCATCAGCATGTTTCTCTGCTAATTCCATTGCAGCAAGACAATAGCTTGCAAAACCTATAAACTCCTGAAAATAATTCCACCAGAAAAGGTTAATAGCCATGTGTGGTAAAATCCTCAGATATAACGTTTTCTTTTAATGCTAGCTGCAATCTCTAGCCGCTTACTTTAAAAAATTAAATTTAGGTAGCTGAATTATTGATTTCCAAGTTAAGTTTAGAATATACCCAAATGCACAAACCAAGGAAATAACACTGCATCTTCAGCTCTTAGTAATGATAATGCAGGCAATATAATTTGTGCTTCTTACGCTATGCATTGATTTTAACGTATGAATATTATTCATTGCAGTTATATCTCTATGTGGCTCGTTTCCTTAGCATGGTGGTAGTGCTGCTGCTTAGCAAGCAGGGGACCCGAGTTTGATTCCTGGTACTGGCATGGGGATTTTCTCCTGCTGAGAGACCTAGTCTGGGGTGCATTCAGCCTTGTTAGGTCCCTGAGGGGTCAATTGAGGAGCTGCTGGATTGAAAAGTAGCAGCCCCTGGTCGAGAAGACCGCAAAACCGGTCAGGAGGGACTGGAACACTGACCACATCCCAGCTCCAGTACTGTACCCCATTCGTGACGCTTGTGGTAGGCAGAGGTGGGGAATGCAGTAGTCGGGTGGTAAGTCTTAGCCCAGATGGACTGTTGTACCAAGGGGTTATGTTTTTATAACTCTATCTCCCTAATAATTTATATATAAAATCACTAATTGTACCAGCCAATACTTCTGATGTGGAGGGAAGCAATTGCAACATGAAAAATGACTGTGCTTTGTTATTCTTTGGAGAATATACTTTACATACTTTGATCCTAATAAAATATTTAGTTCTTTAATTCCATCTAAAACACCTGGTAACCATGCTTCAGATGCTGGAGTATTATCAATTAGGAAATGTTACTAAATATGTACGTACCTAATATATGTACGTTCTACATCTGTAAAACCTAGATTTCCTTGGTTTGTTATAAAACAAATAAAGCAATACTCAATAAAAAGCTGTGTTAGCATGCATGTAAACAGTTACTACGGAGAAAGTGAAACAATGTTCTTTATAATGATATAATGTATTCAAAACTAAATATCCAAAGATTCATTTTTCTCCTTACATGTGCTACAGTGCTTTTTAGACTTCCAAAGTTAAGTGATCAGCATCACTGGAACTTTGTTAGAACTGTAAACTGGAATGGCTACATTATCTCCAAATGCAAAAATAGCATTTACATAAGTCCAAATATTTATGTTGGATGGAGGATTTATATTCACTTAATGGTATCCTTTTACAACATTCAAGTATCGCATTAGTTCATGAAATACACCACAAATTAAGCAAACTCTTATGGTTACTATCTTGGAAGGAGAATGTTATTTAACTTGTTATATTGTTAGACTATTAAGTATCTTAAAATCACAAAACTTTATGAACCTTCTGTTGTGGAAGGATTCTGTGACCTATAGCACAGAAACCACTAACCTCATATTATAGGCTATGCGTATTTGCCAACTTTTGGTTTTTGTCCTTAAAATGTACGGGAGCAGAGACCTTTTTTGAATTTACAGTAAAGGAGTTGCCCATTGAAGAAGCCAAACATAGTTAGCAGCAAAACATTTGCATAATTTTCAGTGTTTTAGTTTCTTAAAATAACCAACAAACCCACACTGGAAACCAAGAAAAAAGTAATGGATAAAGGCTGTGGAAGTCGACATAATCATTTAATATAGATTATATCTGCTTGTTATCACTGCCTTAAGATAAACCCAAACGCTTGCTTATGTTTCGAGTATCAAGGTTTCAAGAGGGGAACACGCATAACTTGCTGTCTGCTTCTTGACAACCATGCAACTCTCCACATAGAGAAACTGACGGCCGTCATGTATCTTCTTTTAAAAATCAGACTATAGTGACCTCTAGAACCAGCAGTAAATGGTTGTTAATATTCAGTGAAAAATATTGGAGAGCAAGAGGATTAATGACTTCATTGTCAGAAATCCAGCATTAGCTAACAACAACAACATATTCAGTAATGGACAACATAAACTAGGGTAGATCTGCAAGTAGCGATGGCCTATTCTCTTATCACTTTCCACATAATTATTGTTGGAGTTGTTAGTTTTTGACATGCCCACCGCTAATTATTTTTTTTTAGATTGAGACTAAAGCATATTGTCCTTGTTTTTATGCCCTCTGACTTTATGGGTTTTCTGTAGATTTGAACTCGTTTCAGTATTACTAAGGAAACAATGTGCACACAACAAATCTCAAGGAGAAATAGTACATGATTTGAAATGGAAAACTGGAATTGTTACATGAAAAGTACCATTTAGTGAATGTAAATCCTTAGTCAATTAGGCATGTATATATTTTTATCTAATTTATTGTAATTGTACTATATCTTCCCACCTAAAAATCGTCTTTCAGAAAATTTCAGCAAACTTAAATCTTGCTTTTAGAAGTATAATATGAAATTGCAGTATTGTTAAAAATGTTTACTATTTATTTGATTAGATTTTATTCCTAAAAAAACATTCTGCTTTTACCAGTCAATAATCCTAAAGCAAGGTTTCTTTGCTGCCTTTTCTCCCCTGTCCCATAACATCTGTAAAATAGGTATTTGACGGGCATTAACAAAACTGAGGATGAAAGATATTAATATATATATACATATATTGATGGTTTTTTACTTTTGGCTACTTTTATAAGTTGCCAATACTGTACATTTCATATTTCACCAGAGGGGAGATAGTGTTTGTTTGCCTGGTAATTTTACTGAGTTATTGTGATATAAATGAATGTGTATGGTTTGTAACAGTTCCTGTTGAAGTTCGTTTGCTATTTTTTTATCAGTATCTGTGAATATTTTCAGTGTTGAGTTTTAAGGACTTTTGTTGTAATATAATACAGAATGTACTGTTTATGCGCTATTCTTGCATTTTGTAAAAAGACAGAGAAAACAGGATGTGTAAGAAATGAAGACAATAGAATTAGAAAGGGTAATGCATGGCTATGTTTGAATTACTTTAATATTGCAAAACTTAAAAGGCCGTTTTTAATGAGTTGAGCATTTACTGCAATAAGATAGATTTCCGCATAACCTAAGGTGTTCTGATTGTGCATTGACTGTTCCAAATCCACAAGTTTGAATATGAGTACACGCAAGTATATAGCAGTGGAGGGTGATAGCCAAAGGCAAGATTTTTTGGTGATAATTATTTGAAAAATTTGTATTAATTTCACACAAATTTTCAGCTAAAATTAATACACATAGACATTATTGAAATTAAAATTAACAGATGAGTAATGTTACTGTAACATTATTGTTCAGAATTTCTCCAAATTGGAACATTTATTTTATTATTATCATGGCATAAATCACTACATATATCAGGCATCACCAAATTGCAACATACAACAAGGTAACACTTTCATTTTTCATAGTTGCCCTTCTGTCTGTTACAACCAAGTTATATGTAGAAAATAATCTCTCGCTGTCAGTATTTAATACTGGTAACCAGACATTGAAGGGACTTTTCACAGAAAAAGTGGTAACATTCACCTTTTGCTTTGAGTGCTGTTACTATATCAAATTTTTTACTACGACTTAACTGTTCAACATGGCACAAAGTTCTTTGTGCTTTAAGTTTATTGCAGCGACTTTGATAACATGGTCTAGGTCGCTCCATGTCGGTAGATTTACTGGCATGTAAAAGAACTCCTGCAGGACAAAATTCTGGTGCACTGGCGATGCTGATGTGATCCTGGCAACAAAATATTTGTATTTATATTGTGATAACACGGAAATGTGACCTTGTGAGATAACCTTTTATTGTAGCCTCACCGATTGCATTGTCGGGCAGCTTTCTCTTTTTTTTTTTTCTTTTTTTTTTTAATTTATTTATTATTTGAAGCTGCTTCAACATAAAAGTCATATCACGACTAAACATTGAGGAAAAAAAGGAGGAAACAAATCATGAAGTTTACATTGAATTTAAACATTAACTTTGCATGCTTTGATGAACTTGATGATTTTCTTGTGATATTGTTGATCACCCAAAGCTAGCTGAAGGTTCTCAGGAACTCCATATTGAAGTACCTGGTGAGTGTGTATCTTGGGCAAACAGTGAGCAGATGCTGAACGGTAAGAGTAGAATCACACAGAGTACATTTAGGAGGAAGTTCACGGGACAGAATGTAGGAATGAGTAAGCGCAGTGTGGCCAATGCATAATCGGGTTATTAGCACCTGGTCTCGCCGGGTTAGTGTTCTAATTGTAGACAGCTTTCTTTGTCTTGGTCATTTTATAGTATTGTTACAAGTTGATTTGAAAAGAAACCGGGTTATTGAATTCATAAGAATTCAATGTAAATTCTTTCATTGTGATTAAAACCAAAACTTAAACACCAGCAACAATGAGTAAAAAAAGCTATTTTTCTTGGCAAACTTTTAAAAAATAAGATATTTCTCATTTATTGCTAATAAACACAATATTCTCAAAAATATTACAAATTTGCAAAAATGTGTGACAAAATCCCATTTATCACTTCTAAACTACGTCAAATGCATGCAAACCAATTTGTTCTATAATTTTGAACAACTTTCTCATTTATCATTAAAAGCAAACTCTTGCCTCTGGTGATAGTCATTGTGTCACTGGTTGAAGGTTATACCTGCTATGGTATAGCACAAGTCCATCTGCTTCCTTCCAATCATGACGCTGTATTCCTTCCGATAACTTCAGAACATGTGTCACAAAATCAAGTCAGGGAGGCCCTTTGAGTGGTTTGTGGGAAGAACAGTACCTCTTTACTGAAAAGGACAGACTCCTGCAGTGTCTTTTGTGTCAAAAAGTGCTATATTCAATTAGAAAATGGAACATACAGCGTCATTATACAACACTGCATTCAGCTCGGTATGAAAATACGAAAGGCAAAGCACAGCAAGAACTTATAACTAGACTGAAGGTTCAACATACAGAAGCATGTAACTTTTTTAAAAAAGGGTTCCAACCCCTTCAGCTGCTGTGATGTGGGTGTTGCATACCCCAAGTACTTGTGGTACTTCTGACATTTCTAGAAATATATTGGGCCAAACATCTGAGCTGCTCTTTTTTGGGAGCTGTTTGAATTGGGTCAGTTTTGACTGGACAGTGGTTGCCAATACCCATGTGAGATCAGAGGCTCTTCTTTAGAAAGAGTCCCGTAGCATTTGCCGGCCAAATTCTAAGTCCAAAGCTACTTACTGCGCATGCGCCGACAGTCGTTAGCAGAATCACCACTAGGTTGCGCCGTTTCACTAGCAGACGATTTTCATATTTGCCAACATTGCTTTTTTCAACCACACTAGTTTTTGTTGCCAACACACTAAACACTCGCACACGCGTCGCCTAATCTACACCGCCAGCGCAGCTCCATACAATTATTGTGTACATTATCGTTATTGCCCATACAGATATATCGCTAGCACGACCCCATACTATTGTTGTGTGCATTATTGTGTAACACCGTTATTGCTTTGTGACTGGGTCCACGAAATGTTGGCTCGTTTTATTTTTTATTTATTTTATTATTTTTTTTATTATTTTCGAATGGAGAAAAAATCCATTTATGGAGCCCCATGCGCTGGGATGGCACAGATGGGGGACTGTAGGCTTTGCCCTAGGGCACTACCCACTAAAACAACTCCACCGGAAGCAACACTAATTAACTTTTGTTATGGGGTGTAGCACGGCATCACATTCCCTGCATAGCATTCAGGTTCTCAGCAGGCCCTCGTCGTAGAGGAATTGTATACATTCTTCCTCATAACACAAAGGTGCTAAATCTACTATGCTAATGAAGCGATTCATTGCACCCTCACAACTTGCTTCTAACAAGTTCACTACCATACTGCTGGGTCCCGCTAAAACATTCAAATTTAAGATTGGCAACAAGTTAATGGATAAATATTGCTGTTGGCAACGCTGAATTAACACTGCAACTTCTGCAACTTTCGTAAGAATTCGCTCACATTGTTGAGTGGGACTTAGACGAAATTCTCACAAAACTCTCACGGGACTCTTTCTAAAAAATATCCAGATCAGATACGTCTGGGCGCAGCCCAGGTGGGATTGTTAGATGCCTTAATGTCCTCCAGTACTAACCAGGAGAGCTAATAGATGGTTTGCTAGACTACTGTCAGTGTTACCAAGGTTTTCAGTTGACACACATAAGTGGCATATTCACTTCCGTCCATGTTCACACAAGGGGAGGGGCTTTTTAGACTCAAGATGTCCTAATGGTAAGCCCCATGGAGAGAAGTGCTACTTGGTTGGCACCTTTTCCTGATATTAGAAGGAAAGCTTCAGCTCAGAGTAGGCCTCGCTTGAACTGTGCATTGACTGTGTCCGGGTCTGTGTGCAGCGTTTGGGAGCCGACAAGAGCGTCTTCTATATAATTTATGAAGAGAGCTTGTAGTTAATTTCTACATGACCAATTTCTCAGCACCTCAGCATTCATTGTTAAAATTCAGACACTCATTTCATAGTTACTCTGCCACGGATACCAGTTTGTTTCTACATGGATGCCAGACCTCCCAGATGAGGAGGAGGCAGATGCAACTGCTAAGTCTTTAAGTCGCCTGCTGGAATTTTCCACCCATACACGCTGTATGTAGATGTGCAGCAATATTTCTGTTGCCATCTATTTGCTCTTTGGCAGCAGTATTGGGAAGCGTTGGCTGGCACTTGACTGTGGACAGTCAAGGACACCATAGAATCCTGGAAGACCTCTTGGGAAAAGGTGATTTTAACTTGCTTGAGGATAGGACACACATGAGCCACCTATGGTCACCTTTTACATGGTGACCTGGCATCTGTCTGTGCTACATCCTCCATTCCACTCTCCATAGCACATATGCTTATTGATTGTCTGCGATACATTTGTGAGTGCCAGTCCCTTGGTTTGGGTCTAACACTGCCCTCAATTTTAGGCAACGACCCAATAGCTGTCAATACAGTGCAAGGTTTGCTGCCAGAATAGGATTTGGTGGGCAGGTTTAGATTGTATTTTATTTCAGAGCTTTTTACCCTTTTAGGATATTTTATATTTTTAACAACGTACCTTTTTAACAATCAGTTTTTAAATTTTTAGCTCCTTCAGTATGAGCCATCACAGGCTTTAGATTTCGCTGTTTTTATCTTTTAACTTGGGGCCCTAATACCTAGTTTTCAGTGGGCCCTTAAACCATGCATACTCACTGCATGATTAATTGTGCCCTGTCACGTCCGTACTGCGCACTGACCATGCTGTTGGCAATCAGTACGTGATTAGTTTTATAAAAATAATGACATAGTTGCAACATGATAGGCTATGACACTGCATTTCTTAAGTAAAAACAAATAAGCACCACAGACCATTTATATATTTATTTGTACTTTGTATGAACATGTCAGGTTATCCCAATTAATAGTGTTCGCTTAACCAAAAGAATATCTTTTAAACTAATCACAATGTCCTTTAAATCTCTATACTATGTAAAAGAAATACAAAAACAAAATAAAGGAAATCAGTTACTACAAAATTAATACACTGAATAAATCATGAAATAATAAACAAAGAAAAATAAAGAAAATTGGTAAACATTCAACAATCTAATCAGTCTACAATTATTAATAAATTGTCACTGGAAATGGCAAATGTACTAAAACTCATGCTGAATATAGGGACTTCATTCTAAGCATAGGTGCATGTTTATATGAATTGGTACTAACCCTTGGAATGAAGAAAATATTACAAAATTGATTTTGCATGATCTATGCTTATTGGGATAAAAATGACAAAGAAAAGAATTGAAATCAAATGCTAGTCGGAACATAGGTTTTGTAGAAATCATGACAAGACAAGACAGTATGGACATGCTCAGTGCTCAATTGGAACTTCTTAGGTTATGTGGAAACCTACTTTATACAGCAGTAGCAGAAACATCAGATTTTAAGCAGTGCAGTGAATTAGCACGTAATAATGGTGTAATTAGCATTGCAAAAATCATAAGCGACTGGAGAGGAAAACTACTAAGAATATCATGGTGCTAAAATCATTGCATTTACTTGCAATTTCATAATACAGAGGTACAGTCTCGTAGAATTTTATGTTCCAAATGTTATCTACCGTCAGTACATGTCACATTTGGTAACAAAATAGCAAATAGGATGCAATATATGTTTCATCTAAAACATGAAGCACATGGACAGTGCATCCAATTCACGATTGTAAGAATACCAAAATTCGTAACTATTTCCTGGAAAGTAAAATTACACTTAGTGAAATCGTCATTCGGTGGTGCTATTTAAACCTTACTAAACATTGTCCGGAGTAAAAGCAGATGATTCCTAACACAGTAGTCATCATGCAGTGCAGATAATTAAAATGGTAGTTGAACAGTTATATCAAAAGAAATTAAGTCTCTTACACCAAATTCCTCTTACAAAACAGCTCCAGAAATATTCAGCTCAGCTTCATGTTTTGTTTCATATGGATGCATTTCACCTCACTATACAGTGTGTTTCACTTAATTTAGGCCTCATACATAGTGTAATGGTCATACACTAATAAAATGTGCTACAGGCATACATTGGTATTTGACAAAAATAACAAAAGTCCAATTACTTTTTCTGTCACTTTATTTTCTTCTAAACTGAAACACAAAACACAATTCGCTTTTACCATCATTAACATAATCTACAGTACTTTGTGAATTCACAACTCGCAACTGTTCTGTCTTGTAATCTTGACATACAATTTTCTGTCTTTCAGTTCTCTCTCTGTGTCACAAACAGCTGGCTGTGGCGATACAATCACTCAGCATTAAATGAACTGCTTCACTTCAAAACTAACTCTAATTTTATGTATCAATGTATAAAGTTTTTTCATAAGTTTGTTCATTTCTCATTACGTTTCAGTCACAAAGAATACCTGGAAACACACCTCACCTGCAGCACAGGTATGACAGAGTAGTTGACTTACTTTCCAGTTTAGGGAGAAATTCTTAGCTCGAAATCAACTAAACCGCTTTTGACATGCTTGATTTGTTACTGCATCTTCACCGTAGACAGCACAAATTTTCTGCCGGCAGTGTGAGACGGTTTTGCCCTTACAATAGTAAAACAGCATAAGATGTCGGAAATGTTCATCTTTACTTTTCATAGTTTGTAAACACAAATTCACGCTATTTCGTCCAACGTCAGTCACAAACAGGCACTGACGTATCCAATAGCGAGTCTGGTTGTTGACCTTTAATCATTGGGGTGGTGAGGCAACTATGGTAACTTGAGTGTACAGAGGGTTCAGGGTTTTCAGGTGCCATAGATGGAACTTTATCAGAATTAATAACCTATGGTTTCCAGGTAGGCAGTGCTATGGGTGGCACTTTCACGTACAACGGTGATGCTCACAAGTACCGCCTTCCAGATGACAGTTCAGTTTTTACTGCCAAGCTGTTTGCCATATTTTATTTACTTTTTATCTCCAGTTCGGGTCTTGGGAGTTTTATCATCTGCTCTGTGTTCTTCAGGCCATGCAACAGTTTCTGTGCAAGTCAGCATTACCGGTTAAATTTCAGACACTGATATCGCAGTTACTATCTCGCGAATACCAGTTTGCTTTTACATAGATCCCAGGCCATGTGGGTATTCATGGCAGCAAGGAGGCAGATACAGGCCGACGGGCCCTTAAACACTACACACTCATAATTAACACCCAATCACAACATCCACATTGAACCGTTCTGAAAGTTCCTGGGTGGCATTTTGATTCTATAATTGGGTATTGTTACCACACTGTAGTCATATAGGATCCATTTGCCCCACTTGCCTTTAAGTTTTGCAATATTCTTAATACATACAGTTGTTTTATATGTCATACGTCCGAAAATGCTCTGCAGCGAGCTTTCAAAAGTATTTACAATGTTATTAATTTCAAACTAATTGGTATTCATTTACTTCTGTAAGTTATCTAATTACTGTGATAAATTCTATTTGGGACAGAAGACCATCTTGTACTTTATTGTATAGCCAACTATATTGATTTGTATGTCTCTATCAAAACAATTTATTTCCTAATATGCAGTGCACCATTATATCAAACGTATATGTTGCATTTCTGCATTTTCATCCTTTAATCAATATTGTATAGCTTAAAGTTTCAAGTAACAGAACTATTTATAAATTTGTTTATATGTGTGTGTAAAGCAGCAATTATATGTTACGGAAAGAAGTATACTATGCTTGTTAAGTGAGATGTAAGGATTATTGAACTGTTGATGCTTTGTTTAATAAGAGCTAACAATCATTATTGGATGTAAATATCTAAAGATATTTATTTTTTGTGGTTATGAGTAAAGTTTGGCTGCTGGGCCAAAAAACGCTGAGGAGTTGTTATGCTTAGGTAGAAAATGTACAGAATGCAGATCAAAAGATAACTACCAAATGCAGTTATAGGTAGTTAATAAACTGTATAAATAATTCTTATGTTATATCTTGTTCTCAGTCCTAGAAACTTCCGCAATTTGTAAGGTTAGTTGCCGAGAAATTAAATTTGAATGCAAGATAGCAGAAATTCAAAGTTCAGTATTTGTGCTTCCAAAATATCCCTTTTGTTTCATTTTTATAGATTGACAGAAAAGCCTTTTGAATGTGAATTTTATAGCTTGCTTTTCTCCAAATTTCAAGTAGCCCAGGGGTGTATCAGATATTTCTTTCTTCTTTTAAAATATTTGACTCAGTGCACCCAAAGTGTTACTTCTTTTAACTAGTAATCTTTTATGAGTAACTTAAAAAGGAATTGTAGTCAAGAAAGCAATAAAAACAGTACAGGTCTTATAGCAACAGTGTTGTCACAGAATAAAAGTGAATGTAGCTATAATTGTATGCATATTTCAGAGCTTTATGCTGCAGCAAGAAAATGGTTAACTATGTAATTTGTGTATTAGCTTTGAGATAAATTGCTGGAATAGATACAGTGTGACCAAATGAACAAGTAATGTAATAATCAAGATTACTCTCAACTGCCTCCATGATTCAGTGGTCATTGAGCTGACTTCTCACCCTGAGGTTCTGGGTTCGGTTCGTGGAAATCATTCCTTTATTAGTAGTATTCCCTTCTGACCACAGAATTTTAAAGTGTGAATGTGAGAGCGAATGTGTGTGTGTGTGTGTGTGTGTGTGTGTGTGCGTGCGTGTGTGTGAAAATAAACTTAAAATTACTAAAACCTACTGTAACTTCATCTAAAAGTTGTTGTTGTTGTTGTTGTTGTTGTTAGCTAATGCTGGATTTCTGACAATGAAGTCATTAATCCTCCTGCTCTCCAATATAACAGATATTAAAGAGACTTAGCAGTAAATGTAACCGCTTTTTAGAGAGCACCATATTTTTATGTTTTGGCGGTCACATCGCTCTCTCACAACCCCCAGTGTGTCTGGAGGACCACACCTGTCGTTGGTTTACGGGTCTCACCGACCTGACCGGGAGAATTATCAAAATAAATTCACCGACCATATCCTCTGGTTACCAATCAGAGGACGTATTACATGCCATGACAGGTCAGCATGGTAGGGGTTAAGGTTTTATAGAGAAATTAGAGAAATGGGGAGGTTGGAAAAATAAAGACTCCCTAGCCCTCGGGAACCCTAATAGCATTGGGGTCGGAAGAGAACAAGAGATGACCAAGGTAATGTCAGACAGAAAAGTTACAGTGAGGAGCAAACACCAGTAAGTGGAAGTAATGTTCTGCTCAGCTTGGGTACCTTGTGGTTGCCATTCACATATCCCCTAGATGGAGACCCCTGAGTACCTATTTATAAAAGTAAAGTTATGATAAAAGTAACGTGAGAAGCACTTCATCTAAAAGTTCAAAGAGTAAAAATACCATTTCAGTCCAAGCCCCCAATATGATCATAGCAGTTAAAGTGGCCATAGAAGTTAAGCAGGAAAAAAATATATTTTCAAGAGCAATTATCTAGGCTGGATTACCTTTATAGCTCTAGTATATAAATGTAGCTGCAAAATTTAAAGATCGCTGATAGTTGGCTATTACTATTGTTTTTCCTGTTTTACAAATAAATTTTGTGAATGCAAATGATTTTTATATCACCGGCTGTAGAGCTTTATTTCACAGTGTTATAATATTTTAAAAAGTCAATGGAGCAAGGAGTGACAACAAAACCCCACAGGAATAACTTAATATTTATTCACTCTTAGCACTGTTCAGAGCACTTCTATTCACAATCCGCCTCTGCTTTCTTTGTTTTCATTTTATAATAAATTAAAATTGAACTTCACACAAACACTGCCTTTGTGAGCATTATAGTACATTAAGATCACAAAGGAACTTATGCAACAGTGGCACAAGTAAGTAATTGCAAAAAAATTATACAAGATGAAAGTGAAGATGACAACCATGGAGGTTTGTTCTAATAACTGTGTTGAAAACTTAACGCTTTGTATGAATGAACCTTTATTTTGCCAACTGTCCATACATCTATCAGTTACAAAATACTGTATATATTTTAACTATTACTAACGTAGTATTAACCTTTTATTTCTCACTTTATACTCTCCACTCAGGAATTGCATTCTTACCTTCCCCATTATAATTAAACCAGGTTGTATATATAATGAGGCTATAGTTATATTAAAACCTGAAATCTTAAAAATTTCAATATCCTTCCATATCCTATCTTACTCATACAAAATTATCACGTCATTATGCTTTGAATTACATGTCTCCAGAACCATCTCTTCCTTACCCAGCATTGAACTTTCCAAGCTCCAAAACTTCGTTTACAACCCAGAGTACAATGCCAGGTGTTATCTGGTTCTTCGCACATTGCTATGGGCACCGGCAGACTTTCTTTTCAAGGGGGGTGGGGGGGCTACATGTTGGAACTTTGCAATCGAGCAATATTAATTTATTATTCTGTTGTCAAAAACTGTAAAAGACAAGTTACAGCATTTGTTGCGGATGTAATTTGTGATAAATAAAAATTATTGATTTGCTTATGTAATTGAATTAGTTTTCAATCTTTGTCAGTAAGAATCTCGTGGACTTCAATTGTAGAAATTTACACAAAAATAAAAATCCTATAACTATCATTGCAGCACGGAACCACTGTTGACAACAATAAATTAAACGTTTATAACTGTCTGTATGGAATTGTTGATGGCAATTAGTAAAGATATGTAGCTACTAATTGAAAATAATGCATTCCTGATCTACATCAAGATGTGAATAACATCACTGTAAGCTCATTTGTAACACTGGCACTTTGAAACAATCAGGTATCTCTTTTGTACACATATCCTGAAGAAAAATTGTTCTTTACGTCAAAATTAAAACAATAGTCTAGTAGTAATTGACTCCATGTTAATTTAATTAATTTCTAGGGGGTGGGGGGGGGGGGGGGTTTCTTGCCCACCTTCACGACACTCATGCACATTGGGCATTTTCCCTTAATTTATCAATTTCATATGCCACTTAAGTATATTACCCTTGTTCTAAACCATACTAGTCCTTTCCTTCTGACTTTATCACAAATTTCAGTGCATTTTTTTCTTCCCCAATAGCTTTTCAGTGTTTTATATAAGTTCATAGATCTTTTGTTACTAACATTGGCGTACAGTTCCTGTTTAACAGTACCCTCTATTCTTATTTTTATCTTTCTGGAATCACTCTCCCAGTCTTTCTCTTTATGTCCACATCTCTTTCCCCCTAATTCTTGTTTGCATTACCAAACACTTGGATTATGTTTTTCTCCTCTGGCTTCTATTTTCTATGCCAATATTTCCATTTTTGTTCCATCACCTTACTTTTATAGCCCAATCAATTTGAGCTGCCTCATTAGGTGATCTAGGTAAGCCTAGTCTACAAAATAATTGATTTATCACATTTATTGCTTTCCATCCTTCGTCTGCCACCCAAATTTCTATTCTGTATAACATTTGACTTTCTACTATTGACCCATACACTCTTTGTAGTCATTTTATTTGCATGTTTGATAGCTTATTTGTACAAGATCTAATTACCCTCATAGCCATTTTTCCTTCTGCTAATGCTCCATTTTCCTTTGAACTCCTAAGTAATCAATTTTCTTGGCCACCTCAAACTCTGAGCCTTCCCTCTATCTCTCCTCTTAATGCTTTGTAAGTAGCAAAAGCAGTAATATTCAAGTAAATTGTTTGTTAATAACCTGCTATAAATAAGTTTTACTAGAACTGTATATTTTTATGTAATGTACATACACAGAGAACAAATTTAGGTATGCTCTTGTCTTAGAATAGGGAGTGAGTACACAAAAAGTGAAAACCTATAAGACCTGTACTGTTTTCTTACCTATCAATTCACAATAAGGACATAAAAGTGTTTTCTTTTATGTTGACCAGCCTGCTTTTGTTTCCCTTGTATGTTAATAACTTATGAGCTATAAAGTGTCTGGACTGTGTAAGTTAAAGGAACGGCATTTTGCTGTGAATTTGTTGGCAAAGAGGTGAAATTATTCATATGAATTTAGTGCAGTAGTGGAAAGAAATACTTATTTACAGTGCGAGTTATCCGAGCAGTGTATAAGGAAGAGTACTCAATTTCTAAAGCTAGCAAGTGCCCTCATTTCTTTTTCCATCATTCCCAAAGTATTCAACTGTTATGTTTGTAGAAATATTCTGTATTTGGAAAACTACATACTTTAAAGTATATTGAATTCTGTACTCTCAAAGGTTAATTTATGTGAAATTCTTACATGTTTATACTACAGTAGTGACATGATGTGCATTGTTTCAATGTGAGCACGACAATAATGACAAAACAACATAGAGCAGAAGATTTGGTCATGTTCCAGAAGAGTTAGAACAGGTGTGTTCAATTTTAATACATGTAAATATGATAAATAAAAGCATAAAGTTTGATCAGTGTTTGTTTTGTTTCTATAGATGTAGATGTGCATGCAATTATCCCCATTCTGATAGAGATTTTAGGACTGTGCTATCCAACCTTATGTGCACTGGCACATTTAACCCAAGCCTAAGGAAGCGCAGGCGCCAACACAACTACCATTAGGGCAAGTACCCTTCTTTTGAGAGGAAAATGGGAAAGCACTGGTTAGGGAAGTAATGAATACAGTTTTAGGTATACAAAAATACTTCATTGGTATGTATTGGGTAAATATTCGGAAGAAAATAGTTTTGTCTTGAAATTTTAACTAATAGAAATTATCAGGTAAGAATTTGCTTATTAGGATGTTGTAGGATATAAGAATCAGCCAAAGAATAAAAATCAATATTTTATAGCTATGAATGCACGAGGAGGCAGCGCTGTGGCTGAGTTGTTAGAGCGCTTGCCTGCCACCTAGGCGGCCCAGCTTCGATACCAGGAACCTGCATATGGTACTCATGGTGGACGAAGCGCCATCAGGACGGGTTTTCTCCAGCTTCCCCCACCTCTCATTTCACCTATTGCTCCATTATCACCTTTCCAATCATCAATTTTGCCTGCATTTCATACCATCCTCTTCCTCACTCCCATACCTGGTTCTTGGCTGATCACCTGCTTCCAGATCTTCACTCTGTCCGGTCCATAGGTTCCTGTGCTTCCCAACAGGCATCTGACCCTAGGCACAGACTTGTAAGTCTTAGGGGGTGGAAAAAAGATTGGTAACATACCTTCACTTTTTTGCTTCAGAAAATAAAGGTGAGTAAGTTACTGAGTTCGTGCCAAAAGGTGCTTTTTTACTTTCTCTACCATGTACACCTGTGGACAAAAAAATGAGTCATGTCTGCAACCCATACATACATACCTTCCTACGTACACGCACGCACCCACACACACACACTACTTGCTGAAAATTGCAAGTTATTTGGTACTCGTAGAGTTGTTCTCTGCCAATAAGGTAGCCTGACATTCCAGACATAACTTTTTTTTTTTGTCCACAGGTGTACATAGTAGATAGAAAAGGTATTGGGTTCCACCCAAAAATTTGATCCTGAGATTTCAGTAAACATTTTGAGGTCTCCTGTCATTTTATAGGTCTCTGGCTATCTATCCTGTATCTCTGCTATCTTCTTAAGCTCTTGTCCGTGTGCCTTTTGTACCCACCTGTCTCATATATTGTCTCCAAGCCTTATAAATGACAGAAGGTCTGACATGAAGAATCTTGGAGACAAAGTGAATGGAATGGCCATCTTCAATCCACTTAACTGCTTTTGCATCAGATGTTTCATTCAGATGTCTCATTCCTGTATTAGCCTCATAGAACACAAAACAACAATCTTCTACTACAGATTTTGTTAAAACCTATTTTTAAAAAAATAATTAGTATATCAAAGTGCACTCAACTTGATTTCCACATACTTTTCAACTTCATTTATTTATTCAGACAAAAACTAACAAACTTTTAGAAGAACTCCACTGTAATTTTAAACAATGCTTCAAAACACAATGTCTGACCATCAAAATTTACATTGCTTCATTTTATTTTTAGCTTCATTGTTTTTGAGCAGTGTATATATTGTTAGTAAAAAAGTCTTCAAGGGAAGGCTACTGTTGCCAATGTTTCACCCTACTACATAGGGCTTCTTCAGGGCTACTCCTCTTCACTGCAGGAATTGTGCTGACCGGGCAGCTACCAGTTAATTTACACTTTGGCTGTGGAAGTTTGGGCCGGCCCTGTCGCTCTCATTGGCTGATGGTCCGCCAATCCTCGCATTCATATTAATGTTTGCCAAATAGTGTGGAAATGTCTTCCATTACTTCTATTTATGCTGCTTTTTACTTTATCGACTACTAAGTAGAGGAAGTATTGCATTCTACCCAAAAATTTGATGTCGAGATTTCGCCACAAATATATGTTTTGAGGCCCCCTGAATCCAAAAGAAAGCATTTTTAGAAAAAGGTCTGTGCTTGCGCCCATGTGTATGTGTGTGTGTGTGTGTGTCTGTGCATGGGTGTGCATGTGTCTGTCTGTGGACAGCATAATTCAAAAACCAAAAGTCGGTTAAAAACCAAATTTGGTATTTAAGTTTAACGTCTTTCAAGGATGTGACGCGACGATTTTCAGAAAATTGCTGCACCCTAAACTATCTTTTACATGGACAATTTTTCGAAAATTTTGATTTTCTTGAAAATGACTAACAATTTTGGTTAAAATGCCATATGTTTGAGATATTTTTATCCCAAATGAAATGTATATCTTGAATTTTCTGGCTATAGCCCCTGTAGTCGTATTTACTCTGGATGATGTTTGCATAACTGCTAAACCATTAGAGATAGACCAAATCATAGTATACAAAAAATGTAGATCTTGCTAAAATACACAATTTATGTCTCAATAAATTTTTTTATAGAGTGAACCGTTTAGAGTTATGCCTTGTTATTTGTGTGACTTTTGGAGAATTTATACTTCTGTCAAATGGAACATTGTTATTAATTTTTTACATGTTAACTATGCAAAGAGAACGGAATTTGAAAGCTTTAAAACACTCGACTATCGCTCAAAACCTACTGTACTCCCATATTTTCCTTCCATCTACAAGGAAATAAGCAAAAAGATCATTTGCGCATATGTTTACCTGACTTAAAACAAAGAAGATATAGGGATAAGAGTTTGTAGGAATGGTTAGTACAAGAGTAGGGAAAGTCATATGAGTGCAACATATTAGATTTTTAGTTTGAATATGTTTATACTTTCTCTAGCCATATAGTCAGTGTTAGCTAGTAGCTGTATTTGGTCGAAATTTATGTGAATGTCATGTGAATATGGCATGCTCAGCTAGTGCTGACTTTTCGGGTTGGTTTAATTTTAAACTTGTGATATGTTCCTGCTGTCTGATTTTGATTGATCTGCCTGTCTGCCCAACTTATGCCGCTCCGCAGTCGTAGTCAATCTTGTAAATACTAGCACTGATCAAGGGGTCTTGTTTATCTTTAACTGAGCGTAAAAATGACTAGCTTCTTAGTGGATTTGCATCTGGTTTTGATGTTTTGTTTCAGTAGCATTTTCGCTATTTTGTTGGCCATTCCTCTTGCATAAGGCTGCCATGCTATGGTTTTGTCCTTATCTTTTTCTTTTTTTGCACAGTTTGATTCTGGAGCCTCTTGTTATTTATGTATAGATTTTTTATTTGTCTTCCTGAATATCCATTTGCTTCCAGGGTTTGTTGTATGTAATTTAATTCATCTTGTAAGTTCTCCGGATCACAAATGCGTTTGGCTTTGTATATAAGTGTGTTGGCCACTGCTCATTTAATATCTGGAGGATGGTGCAATGAGGCATCCAAATACCTGTCCGCTGGTGTTTACAAGATTGACTGTGACTGTGGAGCAGCATATTTAGGGCAGACAGGCTGATCAATACAAATCAAGTGGCAGGAACATAGCAGAAGTTTAAAATTAAACCAACCCGAAAAGTCAGCATTAGCTGAACATTCCATATCCATGTGACATCACATAGATTACTGATCCTTTTGTGAGAATAAAAAGCTACATTTTTATTCTGATGACTTCAAAACACATAATTATGATAACATAACAATATTACAATTTTAATACCAAGTAAGTCAACTGCCCCTTATTTTTCAATTTTATACAATCAGCATTTTGTACTCTAACTTGAAAATATGGGCCCCTAGCCAGGTTCTACCCAAGTATTTAACATGGGTATCTTTGGTTACACACTCGTCAAATTTTCAGGCCACTGCCTTTTAATATACTTGTAATTAGGCAGCTGATGTTTGCACCACTGCAAATGTACACTGGGATCAGCAAATACTGCATTTTAAATTAAATATTTATTTCTTAAGCTACTAGGTAGCTCAGTTAGAATGCCCAATTTGTAAGTAATCCATCTGTCTTAGAGATGGTTCGAATCCCTTGCATGTACTAATTTTATACC
This sequence comes from Tenodera sinensis, assembly GCA_030765045.1. Taxonomy (NCBI): domain Eukaryota; kingdom Metazoa; phylum Arthropoda; class Insecta; order Mantodea; family Mantidae; genus Tenodera; species Tenodera sinensis. Next base: position 114,052,647 of record CM060970.1, on the reverse strand, counting down.
ATGTAATATTCACAAATAACATTGGTTGAACGATTGTGTTTAAAGCTATTATTAAATTTATTTGTTATTGTTTTATTTCCATTTTATGACATTGCCTATTATGTAGGATACCTCTCCTGGTATAGATGCAAAGCTGCTTGTGCATTGGTTCATGTTTCTCTGTAGATCAAAAGCATATCAACGTACTTGTCTATCAAATACATTCTGGAGGACTGACACAAAATATCATGTGATAGCATATGCGTGGAGAATGAAGGGAGTCAGCATTCATAATAACACACTGCATCATGTCAGTCAAATGGGGCTGAAGTCATTATACCTATTCAATTACGAAATGCAGACAACCAAAATTGATTTAAATTATGTCCTGAACCCTCAGGGACTTTAAAATTAGATCATTGTGAATCCGGTTTCCAAGTTTTGTTGAGCATAAAAAACATGCAGTGCTGAGATGCAAACCGTGTCCCTGGGGTTAGCGCACAGGATATAGTCATAATTCTATGCAGCTATTTGGAGGCTTGACTAAAAGCATATTCCGATTTCAACCGCAGAACTTGTATGCCATTGCTACTTCGTGACTTTTCGTGCGTAATTTAGCCTTTTAAGATATCTTGAAACCTGTGATGAACGTTTAAATATTATCATTTAAATGGTAAAAGCTATTATGCATGCTATTTGAAACATACGAGACGTACTTTACGCCAAAATTTAAGTAAACCGTTATTCAATAACGTGCGATTTGACCATATAGGGTGAGGCGCGTCTCTAATTGGTTGCAGCCAACCCCGGCTCTAAGTACAAGAATCCGCCATTTTATTTTTAGCTGATGTTAGTACCTATAGTCATATGATAGGTCCATTTCATCAGAGGCTTTACTAAATTGCATTATCATGTATATTGCAGTAAAGTTTGTGAAATCGGCTCGAAACCCGGAATTCGCTCCCAGTTAACGAGTCATGTGTTTTTGAGGTGTGCTTTGGTGAGGAGTGCGTTCCGTCCCTTACACCGCTGTTCCTCTGAATTTTGCGCGTTCGTCTATTTATCGTAAGAACGTCAAGCAACGCGTCTTAATAAGTCAACTTAAAACACACCAGCCATATGACGGATGGCCTACCTTCCAAAAAGTATGGCGCGATTGACTCACCTGGTATAACACAATAGGTACTTCCTGTATCTACCACAGATAAGTGCTAGAGAAATCGAGAAAAAAATCAAAATGCAAGCGAGCACACCATTCATAATATCCATCCCAGGTTTGCCTACTCTTCAGAAACTTCACTCCGATTGTGCCTAGGAGTTTAATTGAAATTAAATTAGATAAACAAAGCATATAGGAAGGAACTCGTTTTTTCTTCTGAACAACCTTGAGGTTTAGGAATATAAGGGACTTCAGAAGTATATAAATATTTTAAGAATCTTGGACTTCTTATCGATTCGATCTGTCTGCAAGCGGAGGTCCATAAACGCGCTTGGCCGCTGTTATAAATACGGCATTATACGTAAACACAGCATGTGCATCTTTTAAATTATTGCCAAGCGCTTCACATGCGACTGTGTAACTTGTAAGTAATTTAAGATGTGAAACATGATGTATGCGTTGTTCGTAGTTCATCTGTCAGGGCGGCGGCGTGGCTGTATGGCTAGATCCCTCGCTTCTGACATGGCGGGCCACAGGGACTCTATGGGCGATTTGCAGTTGACAAAGCGGTGCGTGGGCGGGTTTTCTCCAGTTTCCCCAACATTGATTTCACCAAATGCTGTATCACCGCCTTTCCTTTCGTCCATGTCGCTCTCGTTTCATATTATCTCCTTGATTACTCTCATACCAGGCTTCGGGTGATTATTCATCCTGGCCACTCTCTCTGCTCCTCGACGAGACGTCTGATCCCTGGTGCTCACTTGTAAGGCTTGGGAGAATTAAATTCTCCATACGAGGAGGCTAAACAGAGAAAGACGTTCGAGTATGTCATACCAATATTTGAACAAGTTTCCGCATTAAGACCTGGCGTGTTACCTGGGCTAAAGCTGTTCGATGCGAAAACCGGAAACCCGCAAGATACGACAGCTTTGTAGTGCCAAGTCATTTCACAGAGAATAGTTGAACCGGGAGAATTGGTCTCCTGAGGTATAAGGAAGAAAATATGCACAGAAAACTCAGCCACTTCTACATTCAACTTTATTACTTCCTCTACAGCGCATAGCAAGTAGGGGAAGTATTGTATTCGATGTCGAGATTTCACCGGAAACATATTTTGAGGCCTCCTGAATCTTAAGAAACATTCTTAGAAACAGGTAGGCGCGCGCGAGCGCGTATGTCTGTCTGTGAACAGCATAGCTCAAAAACGATAGTAATTTAAAAACCAACGTTGGTGTTTAAGTTCAATATCTTTCAAGGATACGACACGAAGATTGTGAAGAAAATTCCTCCGCCCTAAATTACCCCTTACATGGAAAATTTTTCGAAAATTTTGATCTCGAAAATGGCTCTAACGATTTTGATTAAATTGCCATATGTTTAAGATATTTTTATGGCAAATGAAATGTATATTTTGAATTTTCTGGCTATATTCCACGTAGTCCTGTTTACTCTTGATGACTTTTTCATACCTGGTAAACTATAAGAGATAGGCCAAATCTTACTATACAAAAATGCAGATCTCGTTAAAACACAGGTTTATGTTCAAATGCGTTCTTTTGTGGAGTGAACCATTTCGGATATATTCTTTATTATTTGTGTGAGTTTTGCAATACTTATATTTTTCTCAAATTGAACATTTTTTAATCTGCCGTGCAAAGAGAACGGACTTTCAAAGCCTTCATATAGCGATCGGCTTTAAAATATTTGAATAATGTAACAAAAAATACGATGTAAATAGAATTGAAAATGAACATAATATTTCGTGAAAAAATATAGAGGTTAAAAGAAATTAAAAAGATAACAATGAATCTAAACATTTATAACAATCGAGATGAAAATTAACAAGTTTGTAAATAGCGAATTGGCTTGTGAAGCTGTATCATTCGCTATTAGCAATGTTAAAGGATGAAAAGAATATAAGTATTACAAATGTAACTAAACCAATTGTATTTGATTTCATTGTCGGATATTAAGATGTCTTGAGTTATGTCTCTTTCTAATCTAGATTGTTGTCGGCTTCTTTCTCCTAGATTGTACACTATAGCACCTGAAACATTAGGTCATTTAGAATAGAAAACCTTTGATAATGATCTACGAGTAATATATTGTTTAACGGGCAGGATGCCAAACTAGTGGTTCTGGTTCAAGGAGAATTAGTGGCGACTCCAAATTTATTCTGAATAACCTAAAGTTTATGAATATGTGCTTATTAGATGAGCCCCTTGCGGGAGAAGCATGCGTGAAAAGAGGCCAAACCACAGTTTTGTATATAAGAATGGAGCATTTTTCCATGGGGGGTACATGCTTGAAATTTGCAATCAGATAATATTAATTCATTAGTTAACTGTCAAAATTTATAATATTTGTTGCATATAACCATATTAATTTGTGCTAAATAAAAATTGATATTTACATTAAAATTAAAATAGTAGTTTAATAGTCAGTAATTGATTGCACATTAAGTTGACCAACTTGCCCCCGACCGCGGGCCCCCTTCGCGACGCCCATATATGCATAAACATTTAGAAATTAAAACTCAAGAAGTGGTGGATAAAATGTGTAAAAAGCCTCGTCGGCTTCTACTTTAAATGCAATTGTACATATGCATATGATGACATTTCCAAATTTTCTAATTGTAACACTTCATCACCAACCGCCGAAAAGAAATGCTGTGTCCGCCCCTATTCTATTGGATAAACGCCAGCCGTGAAAGCCTAAGCATGTACCTATATTAATTGTAAAGTATGCATACAATGTCTATATGCAGAATCTTCCTTTCCTAAACAGCTTTGATTTTCTGAGATTAAAGAATCTATTATAATAAGACGAATAAGACGCCAAACTCTTATTTTTTAGAATGAGGATAAACTGATCACTGATTAGCTTGTCCATAACGACTTATTGCCCTTTTTAAAATATTAATATACCATAATTACTATTAACTTGCATTCTTTTGGAATACGTTTAATTATCCGACATAATATGTTGAGGAAATACAACTTTGCTTTTATAACCCCTGAAGCACATCTGATAACTGGTTATTTCCTAATTGTCTATGCCTGGGAAATTACTGTTTCTCTATTCCTTTGATGTATAGTGTTATTATATATAAGTTTTTTAGGACATCCTAATTTCCCTGGTACTTCCCTTTCGGTGCAATTGCAGTTGAATGCAACTATAGTTTCTATGATTGGCAACCGCGCCTTTTAGGGCGCTTCGAGAAAACCTCACGAGATGGCATTAGAGCTGCAATCAGCTGGTGTGTGGCTGGTGTTAAGTCTTGTGATTGTTTTTAAACGTTAGGTGTCATAGGTTAAGTATGGCAAGAAATGGCCTATTAATTCTGACAAATCCAACAAAATTAGGCCGTCTGCTGCCTGTTATTAGGCAGCATGTGAAGAACACATTGTATGTGCAGTGTTACCCTGGCAGACAGCGTTTAATTACATCAACGAACTGTGATCATCCCGTGGCTGCAGAAATCCCTTGTCATGGTCAAACAGTAATCGGAATTTATTCACAAACATCTGCTGCGTGCCGAAACTTAGATGTTAGAGTTTTATTGGCAGCAGTTAAGGACCCTTCTGTTTCAAAAATTCAGACAAGGAACAAAATAGAAGTGGTGATATTCGATAGAGTATTTAATAAAGATGAGGTAGATAGCTTCTTGAAATATTGTATAATGAACACAACCAAAGAATGTCAAGTCGTAACTCTTGCTGGAAATGAAGACTTGGGTACCAACTGTAAAAGTAGCAATCCTGGTGGTGGAGACACACAGTTCAAAATGCACGAAAATGTGGTTCTAGGTGGCACGTTTGACAGATTACATGCTGGACACAAGATTTTGCTCAGTGAAGCCGTCTTGCGTTGCACACGATGCCTTACCGTGGGCGTAACTGATACACCAATGTTGAAGAGTAAGGGTTACAACTCTTATTGGGGTTGGTCTCAGTGCTTGAATATGTACAATTAAATATAAATTGCATCCATACTGGAACCTTTCTTTAAAAAATAATGTGCTTTGCACAATATTTCGGCTTCATGCTTAAAACTTTGGAAACAAATAAGGTGATTCTTTTCTTTTACAGGGCACATGTAAGCATTGGTAGAAAATCACATAGTAATATAATGTATAGTTTTCAATTTATTTCTATACACATTTTGCTTGCTCGTCAGGTGGATTTATGGTATGATAATCTTAACGTTTTTTGTTCTTCTTTAATTGCTCAAAATAACATACATGGCACTGTCATACATACAATAATATAAATTACTACACTTTATTTTTGCTTGACTGCTTCACTTTCTGCACCTTGGCTCAATAAAGTGCAGTTTACAGACATTCACAGAAATAAATTACATATTATGTGTGTCGATTATTCCTAAAGGTGTGTTCTTAATTGTGCAATAAAACAATGCAATATAGTGTTAAAAGTGCGGGAAAATATATTTGAAGTGTTTTGGTCAATACACTATATCATCTGACAGCCATATTTGAAATAGTCTAGTGAGCCATGTATTCTTCTGTTGAGTATGCGGTAGCATTGTTTGATACTTTTTTATTTCTTTTGCACACTTTTTCAAGTCAAATGGATAAACCCAACAGTAACTCTGTCACATAAAACACCTTTATACAGAGTTCTTCATTTGAAACCTAGTGGGCACACAGCATTTCGCCTGTGCACAATTGGGTGTGCCACAGCTGGCTTTGCTCCTACATAAACTCTGCGTGTAAAGCATGTATAACACTCTTACCTTAGAGAACATGCTGGAAATGTTGTTCACCCTTGGCTAAACCAGCATTATATCAGGAGAACACATTCTGATTCATTTGGGCCACTGTAATGTTTCCAATTTCATTTCTAATATTTAGTTTTAGTTCTTCCAATGTATAAGGATTTGTCTCACAAACTTTATCTTTCAGGTTACTACCCCACACACTGTTAGATTGGGAGAGTGAGAGGGCCATACACCAGCACTAATCACTCTATCTTCAAACACTTCCCTAATTTTATTCATGGACTCCTCTGCTGTATGGGCAGTAGCAAAATCTTGTTGAAACCACCCATATGATTTCTCTTCTTTTGTCAGTTCATGATAAAATGGGTTCAGAATGTCATTTCAGTACCTCTCTGCATTTACAGTCTGCTCGTAGAATATTGGATTGATTATGCATCTAGCACACCAAACTCCAACTCTCTGATCATAATGAGAGATTTCTTGAATACGATGTGGATTTTCAGAGGCCCAGTACAGACCATTTAAGTGGAACCATGCCTTGTTGGAAAAGAACAGTAAAGCATGAACACTTATACCCTTATACGGTTTTAGTTTTAAGAATTTAGTTGCTCTATATGCAGAAGACTGAAATTCCCAACTGTTGTGCTAATTTTGGGATGGATTTGGTTGGTGAACTTTCGAAACATGCACCTATTTCGTTTAACTTTTTGTCTATTAAAACTGTACATTTATGCTTTTGTTTTTTGTTTGCCACAGAACCAGTGGTTTCAAATTTCCTAATCTCGTGAATTGTAAATGGGGAAGGAAGCACTTCACCAAGGAATGTTTGAATATACTCTGTGCGAACACTGCTTGATGATTCCCATTTATAATAATGTTTACACGTGGAAATGCATTGCTCTAGAGTCAAACGTCTGTTCATGTTGATGGCTGGTACAATACGCTGAATGGAGTGTACACTGCTAACCCGCATACACAATGACAGCCACTAGTGGAGGGATTCAGCAAGGTGTGGGAGAGGCGAAACGCTGTGTGCTCTGTAGGTTTTTAATGAAGAATCCTGTACATGTGCCGTGTTAAACCAGAAAATAAATATAGTTCCTTTGAAGATAAAATGGAAAACAGCCAGTCCTTGGTAATCGATCTACAAAACGATAAGAATACATTTTTAAAGGATGACCATTAATGTTACATTAATTTAATGGTGTAACTAGTACAATAAAATATTGTGTATATTTTAATATTTTATTTATTCTTCATGTATGCAGATTAGTGCATATCCCTGATACCTTCTCTGACCTATAGGTTCAGGTTTCTTATGTACAATCACATCAAAGGAATTTACAGTCAAATGATACTGTAAGCAAATTCGTGATCATGTTGCATAATAAGGCCAACATTTTAACTTCTCATGCCGGGCAAATGAACACCACATGCATCACCTGCGTTATTGGGAAGCTCAGTGTAGCCTAACCCCTTCTCCCTCCAAGTGCTGGTCAAAAAGAATGCGATTGGGCTGTATAAGTGAATTCCCTCACATAAATTGTTTATCTTCACATTTTATGCCTGCAAGATGTAAGTTTCCCATTTTTTTAGAGAGATTTATATTCATATTACAAAAGATACAATATGGAAATCTATGTGTAGCCTGGGAAGTGATCTGTTTAATATTTGCAGAGTGATCAGTAGAGGGTGGATTTCTGCATATTTGCATGTTTTATTCCTTCAAATATAAACGTATGTATGGAAGAGGAAAATGCGTTTCATGTAATTTGAAATCAATTAGCAAAGTTTTATAGTGCATAGAAATGCATATTCTCAGGATTAGCGCATATTTCACTAATATGTGCATATGGGTGCATATATCATATTTTTCTCCATTTAATGTTAAAATAGTAGCTTTCAACCCTGTAAAATGACAAGTTTGTGCTTTATTGTCATGTTTTTGAAAATGAAGATAATCTGGTTTTAATAGAAAGCCAGCATCTGTATGTAAATAAAATATTTGCCTTTTCGCACAACAGTGACAATGCCAAGCAGGGGTCTGCAGGTTTAATTCTCAACAGGTCAATAAAGCAATCTGGCCTAAACCATTTCCTAAAGGGAAGATTTTGGAAGAAAGTAACGTGCTTGCCAACAATGGACAGTTGGTGATAATTCCCTTGTTTTCGTTTTCAACCGGTTATATTCTTTTAAGTTTGAACATCAGCTTTATTGTACATTATTGTTGATGGTGACAAAACAAAGTGGGAAATCAAAGTCAGGAATCCAGAACTAAAGTTTATTTGGTATGTGAACAGTGTGTTACAAGGTTAATCTGAAAAAGAATTTAATTCTTATTCTGTGAGTGACATAGCCTCTTTGCGATACACTTCTGTGACATGTGAAGTGGAGAGGTCATTCTCTTCATTCAAACACATTTTAAGCGACACAAGGAAGGACTTTATACCAGAAAATTTAGAAAAATATTTGGTTATTTATTGTAACAAAAATTGATATGTGATCGATCGTTAAATGATTGACATGTATTTCATATTAATTAGTTAATTATCCACAAGATTGATGAGAATGACAATATAATATAAAATGAACTTCAATTAGGAGCAAAAGTGTAACAATATTACAGTTGTTGCTTCATAAAAAATGAAATGTGAGGAAATAGTCTATTTTACTATTAGAAGAAAATACATTTTTGTGCATATTTTTTAATTTTAAGAGCATATTTTCAACTTTTTTGCTGCATAGTTGCATGCATATATTTATGGTTTTTAGTGCATATAAATCCGCCCTCTAGTGATCAGTGCTCTTGGCTTCTGGTGACATTCATCTGTTTAATATTTGTTTGTTGTGGTACCAAGAGGAATTTCATCATTTGTGACAAAGAAGCAGTACTACCATATTTTCAACAATTCTAATAATACAGAATTTCGTTTTATTTTCCATATCATTTTTGTACATTTGCTGCACTAAACATTTTACTTTATCATATATTTAATTGTTATAGAAGGTATTGCATTCCATCCAAAAATTGGATATCAAGATTGTACCTAAAATGTCTTAACGACTTTTGATTAAAATGTCAAATTAAGACAACAAATAAAATAGATGTCTTGAATCTTCTAGGAATACCCTGTGATGACTAATTCATTCAGAAGTAATTTATGTAACTAGTAAACATTAAGGGATGGACGAAAACTTACTGTACATAAAAGGTGTATACGAGTATATTTAAAACATACAATTTGTCATATAATGTTTTTGTGGCATCGCTCATTTCTCAGATATTTGTTATTGTTGGTTTGAATTTTTCACTGCTTTGTCATTTTCTTAAAGTGCTGTTGCTATTTTTTCTCATGATTTATAAAAATAGTAAGGAATTTCAAGAACAGTTATTAAAAAATCTGACTAATGTTTTAGTTTCCTGTATTCTTGTATCTGTAATGAAATATGTAATTGAACTAGTTTCAAAGGTTTCTCTCATTAACATGAGGTACACTGAAAAAAAACTTGGTGTTGCATTCATGTGACTTTTTCTATCCATTCTTCAACTAACAGTTCTTATAAAAGCTTATTCATCCATCTATTTCTTATTACTTGAAATAAGGGTTCGAATTTATGGGGGGATTTCCCCCTCTCATTAAATAATTTCCCTAGTGCATTAAAGAAAATTTCCCCCCTGTCAGGGAAGTATTTTTTCTTTTTACTGTAAGTTTTTACTATAACTGCTTTTTGAAAATACAAGAAGGAATGGAACACTTTTGATGCTCAGTCTACATGATACGAGTCTGATCTTTGAGTAAGCAAAAGTATCAGATAGTAAGTAAGCTAAACAGTTCTCAGATTCATTAGTTTGGTTCGCATTCAGGATCACAATTGCGTCTTGGTGTATTTAGATAATTTTCTTACAACTCACTGTTCTATTGTTTGTCAGCATGGATAAATTTGTGACAAAGTGAAAAGTCACAGAAGGTAATGGCAATGATGTATTCTGGTTTGAATCTCAGACTGTAACTTCAAGTAATATTAATATTGCAAAGTAAAATTCAGGTAAAAACTGCAGCATTGAGTGACTTGTGTTAGCAAAAATAGTGAGTGTAAGTGCATACACTAATTGGGGATGTGTAGACAAAACTAGATTTCAAAAATGGAAAACAGATCACCCCCGACTATCATCAAACAGTTTTGGGAGTGTTACATGCCTGTACTGCTCAGAAATACAAAATCACAATGTACTAAAGACAGTAAAATGCGCATTGCTGCTGCTGCTGCATTGTGGCACACCAATGCTACTACCACTGATATTACTACCATTATTGCCATAAATATAACAAAACTTTAAGTCGTCCTCCCCCCACCTGGGAGAAAGTCTGATACGAACACTGCTTGAAATAAGGATTTGTAGAAATTGTTTTGTTATATATTCACCTTTTGGCTATAAGGCTTTTAGGAGAATGTAGGAGGCTTAAGTGATAAGTCAAGTGTTTTAAGAGTGAGTTGCTATATGAAGGTTTTGAAATCCCCTTCACTTTGCATGATCACTGGATAAAAATTAATAGTGATTTTGTGCTTGAGAAAAGCATAAATATGTGATAATTCAAATCACATTTGCAGTTTACTAACTATGCAAGAGTCATTGAGAATCAAAAGGACTTTACAGGCAGGTTCTCGGAAAGTTCAAGATTTTTATTTATCAATACAATATCTTAAACAATATAATACTTAGAAACTAAAAATATTGAACTTAATATCTGTTGGGTCTTTATCAGACTGAATTTTTCCTTTCTCTACTGTTAAGTTTGGGAAGTATTGTATTCCACCCAAAAATTCGATGTCGAGATTTCACCGGAAATATATGTTTTGAAACCCCCTAAATCCAAAAAAAAAGTTTTAGAAAAAGGTCCCTGTTTGTGTCTGTGTCTGTCAGTCAGTCTGTGGACAACATAACTCAAAAACGAAAAGTAGTTTAAAACCCAAAGTTGGTATTTAAGTGTAATGTCTTTCAAGGATGTGACATGAAGATTTTGAAGAAAATAGTCTCACCCTAAACTACCCTTTACGTGGAAAATTTTTCAAAAAGGTTGATTATCATGAAAATGGCTCTAACGATTTTGATTAAAATGGCATATACTTGAGATATTTTTATGCCAAATGAAATGTATATCTTGAATTTTCTGGCTATAGCCTCTGTAGTCGTATTTACTCTGGACGACTTTTGCATAACTGGTAAACCGTTAGAGATAGACCAGATCATACTGCACAAAAAATGTAGATCTTGCTAAAATACACAATTTATGTCCAAATAAATTTCCTTGTAGGCTGAACCATTTCGGAGATATTCCTTGTTATGTGTGTGAGTTTCAGAAAACTTAAGACTTTCATGAAATGGAACATCGTTCATTTTTTTATATGTTAAGTGTGCAAAGAGAACAGAATCTCAAAGCTTTAAAAGATTTGACTATCGCACAAAGTCTACTGTATTCTAATATTCCTCTTGCACCTACAAGGAAATAAGCAATAAGATAATTTGTATAAATGTTTATCTTAACTAACACGAAGAAGATATAGGAATAAGAGTTTGTAAGAATGGTTAGTACAAGAGTAGAGAAAGTCATGTGAGTGCAACACATCAAATATTTAAGTTAAGAGGAAGAATTTATGAAAATGACTAAAATCCACAAGTTTTGTCACAATGATGTGAAAATTTCTATGCATGTGTGCTAAAGTGTATCTAGCAGGTCTACTAAATTCCACTTTTCTATGTAAGATAGTTTTTGCAAAACTATTTATTGGGTTTTTCGTGACTATTTTAAGGTTGTTGCTACAAGAAATGTTTCATATAAAATATTTATTATAAATAAAATAAACTCTGGATGTATGTTTCTCTTGATTATGTCTATAAAACCTGGTATTTTTATTTAGCCATTCAATTACTTTGGAGAAACAAATTATTTAATACATTGATGGCCCGTTTTCAAATTATTAATTTTCAAAATCAAAATTCAGTAGCAATTAAACTGCTCCATCTAAAGCAATTAAAATACCAGGTTTTATGAAGTAACTATCTAAGAATATGTGTGTAAAATTTCAGATATCTATTAAGAATTGTACTAGAAGGAGTATTTTTAAGATTAAAATATGTAAGAAGATAGAAAGCGAAGAAAAATGACTTTAAAGTTTTATGTGTATGACAACATATATTTACTGCAATAGAATTCCCCTAGAGGATATGAAGGCCCTTCAGCTAACTGTATGGCTTCTTCTTTAAGTTTTGCTACTCTTTAATTGTTTTTATGCTGATTTGAATGTATTTAATTCACTTAGTGCACTCTGCTTTAATCCTCGCTTATCCTAAACATTACCAATTTTTTTGCTGACTAGAAGTAGTTTACTAGCTTTGACTCTTTCCTTTACATAGAGACTATCCTCACAACCCATATTGAACTTAATAATAGCTGAAGTCACTGCAATTTGCAATTTCTTTCTACAAAAAAGATTCTTGTGTGACATTCAGATAAACACAACCATGTGGTTAACAAACTTTCACCATACTTCATCACTATTTAACCAGGATGAATGTTTTCAAAAAATTCCACAAGATGTTTCTACAAACATTTCTTCTTCTTTACCTGATTATCCTCCCCTTATGTAGGACTTACACCCCCTAGGACTTACAAGCCAGTACCTGGATTCAGATACCTGTCGGGGAGCAAAGGAACCCATGGCTTGGACAGAGTGAAGACCTGGAAGCGGGTGGTCAGCCAAGCACCAGGTATGATAGTGAGAAAGAGAATGATATGAAATTCAAGCAAAATTGGCAAAAGAAAGGGTAATGACGGAGCATGAGTGGTGGGGGAAACATGGAAAACCTGGAGAAAACCCACCCTGGCACCACTTCATCCACCATGAATACCACATGCGACTCCCTGGGATCAAACCTGGGCCGCCTAGGTGGTAGGTGAACACTAACCACTCAGCCATGGCGCTGCCACGAGGCCAATTATAAATTATATAAATTTACCTACCTACAATCTGGCTAAATGGTTGAATAAAAAATTCAGCACTTTGGATAAATTTGAAAGTTTAAGTATTAAAAATTCTTGTGAATTGGTTAAAAAGATTAGCAATACAGTATTGTCAGATAATGATAAATTTGTTTTGTTTGATGAAACTGCTTTATTTCCTTTCATCCCTAGAGAAAAGTTTTTAATGTTTTTGAAAAAATGGTTAAGCTCCATAGATCTAAATGAAGAATTAACAGACAATTTTGTGAAGCTTACAAATCTATGTTTGGATCACCATTTTTTTATTTTTAATGGTAATTTCTTTCTACATAGTGTAACTGTAGAGCCATATTTCATCACCAGTTATGATTCTCACCTGTTGGGGAGCAGAGGAACCTATATACTGGACAGAGTGAAGACCTGGAAGTGGGTGGTCAGCCAAGCACCAGGTATGAGAGCTAGGAAGAGGATGATATGAAATGCAAGCAAAATTGATAAATGGAAGGGTAATGATGGAATGAGTGGTGGGGAAAACTGAACAACCCAGAGAAAACCCACCCAGGTGCCGCTTTGTCCATCATGAATACCACATGGGGGTCCCTGGGATCGAGCTCGGACCACCTAAGTGGTAGGCGAATGACCTAACCTCTTGACCACGGTGCCACTGACCACCTGATTTAAACTTCAGATTGTACGCAATTTTGCTGCAATGGGTAATGAATGTATTTCAGAAGCCAAGTCCACCTGCACATAGCCATTTAAATCATGATGTAACAGCCTTGTAAATGGCAATGTGGGGCAAGCCACAGTAGATTCTGAAAGTACAAGGTACAGACATAATTTTAGGGCAAAAAATGAAAAATCAGATTTTTCATCATTTTTGCCCAAATTTTACCGTTGCCTCCCCGTAAGCTCACTCACTCACATACACACACACACACACACACACACAACCTTTTTCTAAAAGTGCTTTTTGGGGGGGGGGGTTCTCAAAACATGCATTTGCGATGAAATTTTGGTGTCAAATTTTTGGATGAAATACAATACTTTCTGTGATTACATAGTAGCAAAAGTAATATGCTTTCTTATGCATAGTCTGTAGAAGTGGTATAAAAATAAACAGTAGTGCAGGGCTAGGGAACTGGCACTCTCTGAGTGCAGCCTACTCACAGCCTTGCAGTGATAACTATTTATAGTCACCATCACAAATGAAGGTGGTTGTCCAATGATGTCACAGTCACGTGTTTTCTAGCCAGTCAGGCGTAGTGTGTTTCAGAGTGGATAATGAGAGTGATTGCCTACAGTTTAACAGTGAAATTAAATAATTCCGAGCAGTAAGTCCATTCCATTGTGTGATAGTAATTTTAAGAGTTCCAACGAAGGCATAAGCTAAAAGAGTTGCGTTATTCACAGTCAGACCAGAGAAATAGTGTATAATGTGTACAAATATTAAGATGGAAAACAATTGCAATGCAGCACTTCCCCTCTTACCCCTACCTGCATGTTATATGTCATTTACTGCCATCATTCCTGACGGCTACTCTAGTAAGTGAAAATAGGGTTGCTCAAGCTATTTCACAAGTTGCCCTGGCATGCTGTAGTGGTAGTCTTGTGAATGCAAATTTTTTTTGCCTATAATTTGTTTCTGAGATGTTCATCACTTTTTCTTTTTGCGTGGTGAAGGTGTTGTTTTCTGCTTCTGCTATTCTGGTGTTGGTACGTTTTTGTTACTTGTGACTGTAAAACATTTGTGTAGTATAGTTAATCTGTAAATGTATATCGTAACCTTTTTCTTTTTAGCTAAAGTTTTATGGGAACTTATTGAACCCTGCTCGAAACGAATATGCTCAGTACAAGATTTTCTTCAGGATGTGGATCCTGGTTTGGAATATAACATAGTTCCTATAGTTGATGCCTTTGGACCTACTAAAGATGACCCAACACTGCAGGTAAATTTTCTCCTACATATTGTAATAACTAGACCTCGAAGGTTCAGCTGCTGTTCAGTTGTTTTGAGGGTATGTGCATCTGGTGTGTAGGGAGTCTTGTTGAGTTGTTGACATCAACAGGGGGTGACATGAACGCAGTATACAGTCAGAACTCTGTGTAGTCAGATGTGTGGAAGGAAAACAAAAATCAAAATGAAGTGTTCAGTGATATTGCAATATTCCAAAGCCTAGGGTTTCATTTCCTATATTTCTTTACTTCTCACTGTTCTTTTATTACTTTTGGTGTCCTGCTATGGCACTCACAGCATGGCCAATGAGGGGAAAGGCTGATGATCTTTGATCTCTCAGCTAGGTCTAATGGACCCATTGACCAACAGCAGGTATGGTCGTCCATTCAAATTGGGGATTGCATATTGCCAAAACTAGTGCCATTTGAGAACGGTTACAATCTTTGCATCGATATAGTTTAGGCGACTCAAGATCAGCCATTCAGGCAATAGCCTCTGCATTCCCATCAAACAACAAAATATTAGAGATTCTACACACACTTAAAATTTTACAAAGCCAAAAAAAAAAAAAAAAAAGAAATTTGTTTCCAGTGGATCCGGCCCATTGTGGCATTATTGGAAATGAAAAAGCTGACTTCCTGGCCAAGAAAGGAACAAATGAATTCAACTACAATTTCTTACAATACATCAAAATTATATATAAATTCAGAAATCCATACACACTGGCAACATAATTATCATGAAAAAAGTACATATAAATCATGGAAAACACTCTTGGAAAATACTAACACCATACCAGAATCTCGAAGAAGCTTAGCAGTGGCCCTTCACTTGATGACTGAACATGACTGTTCAGGTGCCCACCTGTTCAAAATCAATATCTTTAACTCTCCAAGATGCATACTATGCAACGACCCACAGATAGTAATGATTAGAGACCTTCTACTTAAATGTATCACAATTTTTGGGATGCGTTCAATTCCACCATTTTGAGTGACTCAAAATTACCTCAAACACGAAGAATACTTCACTGTTAATAGTGCTTCTATTTGTAATATTCATGTTCTTTGTTATTGGTCTGAATTTTCATATACTTATAATTTTTTAAGTGATAAGTCACCAATAATTGTTTCTCGTGTTCATTCAAGGAGCATGGAGTCTCAAAGCCATCACTTAGTGATCTCCTTTTAAAAAGCTGACAGTCACTTCGGCTTGCTGTATTCTCCTTATACCTACAAAGAAGTGTGTAAATGTGCAATGAAATTTTATATCAATTAACAAGAAGTAGACAGAAGAATAAGATTGTTTGTAGATGATGCATGAGTAGCATAATCTAACATTGGGAAAAGAATAGTACTTTGTAAAAATATGGCAAATTTTTGCAGTTCATGGTGTTGCAATTTTATTTCAGATGATAGTGGTCAGTAAAGAAACATACAAGGGTGGAATTAAAGTGAATGAAGTTCGTCAGCAAAACAAGTTATCAACTTTGGAAATACATACAGTGGATTTGCTGAACATGAGTGATAAGCTGGATGAATTGGAAGAGGACAAAATAAGCTCCAGTAATACGAGACTGAGGTTGCTTGGCACCTATCTTAAACCTCCAGAGGTAAGTAGAGGTAATCAGAGCTTAAAGAAACAAACCAGTTACAAGAAAACCAAGGTAAATACTGGATACATAAATAGAAACAACTAGGGACATATACAGAGGGGGCCGTGTTAACTTTAAGCAACTAGTGTACGTTAACGGGAGTATTGAAGCATGGCTGCATTATGCTATTCATAGTTGAAAAGAAAGGAGAGGGATATGCCTGAACATCTAGCATATGTAAGCACTCGTTAGAATAACAATAGAAACAAACCGCCATCACAATTGAAGAATAGGATGGTTATTGACTTGGTGCATGCTAACCAAATGGTTTACATCCCTTGCTGTTCCATTTGCTTATCATTTAGTCATGTCTAATTCCTGTACTTTAAGTACTTGGATAACCAATTAGATTCATTGATGGGCTAGCCACAATCTCGACAATGAATCCCCACAATTATGTGACCCCATGCCAGCCTGCCACTCTCTGCGGAGTAAAATGCATATGTAAGCCTTTGTATTTTAAGCTGCACATGTCGCTATAATGCAGAGAACTCTTTGAAACTGCTTCTTCATAATCTCAACAGATGGCAGAACGTTCTTTCAACACAAAGGGTGTATAGAGACTCCCTTCATTGTCTAGTAAGACTTGATTCTAGCGAGTAGCTCCTACCATCTACATTCCAGCCAACACACAGAGAGGTTTAAATGCCCCGCTGTGTATCCGATGGCCAATGCAGTGAAAGGGTTAATGAATTTGGCATGTACAAATATGTTGAAAGAAAGATATAAGCAGCACCTTTACTCCTGATGGCAGGTTATTTTTACAAGAGCATTAAAAACACATTTTGGAAATACATTTTAGTCATATGGCAATTACATACTTCTTGTACAACACATTCCCTTTGGTTCAAGCTGCCTGTTGAATCTTTATAATCACAGTTTTTATCATCTTGAGTATCAAGCAGCTTTGAAATTCCCTAAGTGCACTTACTAGTTCAGTTCATTGACTCCTTCAGCTGCTTTAGTACAAGTGCTGTGGACCCCTAGCACTCGTGGTACTTCTGACGTTACTAGAAGTAGGCCGGGCCGAGCATCTGAGCCCCTCCTGTAGGGGAGTTGTTTGGATAGGTAGGACTCTGGCAGTGGTTTCTGATACTTGTGGGAGATTGAGTACGTCCTGCCATAAGTCCAGGATGGGGTTGTGAGATGCCTTGATGTTCTCAGGTGCTAGCCTGCAGAGCTTGTAGCCGGTAAGCTAGACGTCTGGCAGGCCCCACCTAGATACTTAAGTAGTCTTCTCGGATGGGTTGACACACATAAGTGGCGTATCCACTTTCATCCCCTGTGTAACAGCAGGGGGGCCTCTTTAAGCAATAAGGTATTGGCTTAATGGAAAGACCCACAGAAGGAATAGTATACAGATGCCGCATTCCCTTGCACAAAGAGGAGAGCTTTGGCTCCAGGTAGACCCTTGGAGACAACTAGTTCATTTCATTCGTAATGACAATACAAGTAACTAAACACTAAAATTGACAAAAGATGGCATCAAGTTCTAGAATAAATGATTTTCACTGCAGTAAGTACATACCCATTCTAAGACTGTAATGAAGTGGATATAAAACAAAAGGGTAGCACAAGCCCATGGCTGAAGTGTGTCTGGAGAAATGCTGAAAATCTGTATTGAATAAGACAATACAAGACCCAGTATATTATTATCTATACCAAAGCTGTCAGTCAGATGAGCCCCCTTACCTATTTGAACACAAATTAAACTATAATTTTTTTTGTAGTGGGAACTTTGTGACAGTAATGTGCACTAATTTTATTATTTAGTCAATTTTTTACACTTCATCAGTTACTTTAGCTTTAAGGGAAATATTTCAGGAGTTATTGCTCCCATGTTGAATAATATAGACAGTGAACAAGAATTGATGAGAGTGATAGTCCCAGAAATATGTTTTTCTTAATCAAAGCTAAATTAGGTGATGTAGCATCAAAAATTGACTAACTAAAAAATAAAACATTGAAATTCCTTAATGATTCAGTCCTTTTCCAAATTTATCAGGATGTTATTTATTTTCAGGAGTCACTCAGCAATTTATTTGAAATTTATTTTACAGCCTAAACCTTGGCTGAGCAAGAGACCTTACATAATTGGACTAACTGGTAATATAGCAAGTGGAAAATCATCAGTCACTAAAAGATTGGCTGCACTGGGAGCGGGAGTGATAAATGCAGACACTCTTGGGCATGAAGTGTATAAGAAAGGAACTGAGTGCTATAATAAGATCGTTAAACACTTTGGACAAGAAATAATAGCAGAAGATGGAGAAATCAACAGGAAGGCATTGGGTGCAATTGTTTTTGGAAACAAGGTACGTTAACTATGAATCTTGTGTTATCTAGTCCCAGGAATATCTCACCTCAGTAAAGAAAAGTTTGTCTTGACATGCTGAGTAAATACAGAATGGTGCACGAAATGTTATACATTGAAAATTGTTTGTATAACTTTTAATATAGAGGAAACAGCTGATTGGGATACCCCACAGAGGCCCTTGTTTTTGAACATGCTTCAGAGAGGCCAACAAGATTCTGTTTAGATACTGTATTAATTAATTTGTGGATGCCATTGTATTGCTCATATTTGCATGATTTTGTCTTGAATTGTTTTATAGCAGTGTATGCAGTTCTAGTTACTGTTATTCATTGAACGGAGAACAACATTACACAATGAGCAACGAAGCGGCCAACCCTCCATTTACCTCACTCCGAATATTGTTGACGAGGTTTGAGGAGTCATTGACTCCGATCGGTGCCTTACACTTGGTGCAGTTTTGTTTAAACATACTCCTTATATTGAAATAAGCCGTGCATCACTTCACAGGATTATTTCCGAGGACCTGTGTCTATCGAAAGTGTGCAAGATGCATTCCTCGCGTGCTTTCAGAACAACACAAGGAGCAGAAAGTTGATGCTGCATTGCAATTTTTGCAATTTTTTGAGGATGAGTGAGATGGTTTTCAATTATCCAACTTATTCACCTGACCTTGCACCGAGTGTTTACCATCTTTTTCCGGAACTGCAGCAACATCTCGGGGGAAGGCGCTTTGTAAAGGATGAGAAACTAAAACAAGAAGTGGAAAGATGGCTAGCCAGTTTGGCAGGAGTGTGGTTAAAAAAGACTGCTACCAAGGTACCAAAACTGTATTGAGGTTCAAGGAAATTATGTGGGAAAATAGGTATTGAGTGTAGCTTTCAAAATGTTGTTGTTGTTAGCTAATGCTGGATTGTGCTCATAGCAATGAGGATAATCAGCGACAACTATTTGAAAACCGTTGCATAGTGCTGTAAGTAGAACATTTAAAATATGAGTACAATAACAAGGAAAGCTAAAGCTAATATCTATGGAAAATGTGCTTTACTATTTACAGGAGCAAATGCAAACACTGAACAGCATTGTATGGCCAGAAATCTTGGAGAGGATAAAGCAGCAAATTAGCGAGCTTCATTCCGTTGGCCATGACGTAGTTGTAGTGGATGCAGCTGTTCTTCACCAAGCAGGATGGGACAAACATGTTCATGAAGTGTGGTCTTGTATCATTCCACCAGAAGAAGTAAGTCTATCTCAGCTTTTACAATTCCTGTTTGCTTCATTTCCATTCTTATATTTGAAGCAGTGTACATAGAAATATCAGTCGCTTCGGATGTCAGCCAGTGTCATAACATTGAAAGAAAAGTTTAAACTCATTTAATAAAATTGTCTTTTCACCACTTCTTGAAGTCCTTCCACTTTTATGTTTCTATACACTACTTCGATGAACTTAACACTCCCCCTTACTGACTGCACACATATTACTGGTAATACGAGTGTCAGAGCATCCCTTCACTGCAGTGAATGCAATCCAAGAAGTAACGAGTATCACATAAATGAAGTAAAATAGTAAGATCAGGTATAAACAACGCTCACTTTTTAAATTTCCCGGAACATGCTTCAGAGGCTAGTTTCCTCCATTATCAACCGAACATTAACTGAACTTGTTTGTAGAGGTTGGTCCTTCCGTAGACTGCTCTGGTGGTGATTCTAAGAACTTGTACAATGGGTCATTCTGTGGGATATTGAAATTGAAAACTCTGTCCTTATTCTTCCAGATGAAGATCTGTTCCCATGTTGATAATTTTTGCAGGTTTATGTAGTTAATATATACTTCACTGTGCATTCCCACTTGTAATCAACAAGAAAAGATCATATCTATATGACATTCTTTTCAGGCTGTGAAGAGGTTGCAGCAACGCAATGGCTTGAGCGAGAATGATGCAAAAGCACGCCTAGAAGCACAGCCAAGTAACACAGAACATGTGATGAGGTCAAATATAATCCTCTCAACATTCTGGAGCTATGAATACACCCAAAAGCAGGTGGAAACAGCATGGGAAAATCTGAAGACTTCTTTGGCTGGAAACTCCAAATATTAGGATACTTCATTAAATGTAAGAAATGCCATGAGAATAGGGATAAAAATACAGAATGTTCTTATAATAGAGCAGTGACAAGTCAGGAAAAAAGGGGGTAGGGACTATAGAAAATAAAATTTGCAGGATAGCATTAGAAAATGCCATGGTAACAGGTTTTGACAAAACACCTAATTGAAATTGTCTTAAAGATATGTTAGTTTAGAAACAGATTTGTTTTTCTTCTCAACTACGCGATACGTGTTCGGTTCTTCTGCCATTACAAAGCACATGAAGGCTAAAGCACTAGCCACTTGGTGCGATATAGTACAATTATCTGCGCGATATAGCTGCAGGGCAACACTGTATGCAAGCTTCCAGATCAGTGGGCTTTGGGATACTCCAGCCTTCCTAGGACATGCTGGACCGTGTGTGTGGTGTTATCCATATGTGTGCAGTGTTATTTGTACACGTGGGGACCTCGTCTGATGCTGTCAGCCAGGTTTGCCACTTGTGAGGGCACCAAGAACTAACAGTCTCTTCGATTGAAAGGGAGCAGGAGCTACACAGTAAAGACATTTGTCATGTAAGAGGAAATTATGGCATAACCTACTTCTGAAATTTTATTAAATATATGTGATATTTTCAGGAAAATTTCTAAAGTGCAGATTATATGTTCCTATGCTTATTTCTTTCCACTCAGAACAGTTATCGGGAGCAAGTTCTGTTTTTAAAAGCAAGTGAACAGCAGGTTCAAAAGAAATAGACCTACTCCCCATTCATCACCATCCAGAATACTGGGAACATTGCTGCAAATTAATTAATATGAAATGGCCAAGAAGAAGAAAAACAGGAAGATGCAACAAATAAAATAAATAAATAATAACCCCTAGCCAAACAACCCCTTCACAGGCCAAAGCTTACCGCCTGCCCCCTACATCCCTACCTCTGCCCACTACAGGCATCATGAATAGGGTGCAAAACTGGAGAGTGAGACATGATCAGTGCCCTGATCCTTCACGGCCAGTTATGTGGTCTTGGTGACCTAGGGTCACTACCTCTTTGTCAAGTAGCTCCTCAGTTGATCCCTCTGAGACCTAACGAGGCTGAGTGCACCCTGTGCCAGACTTCCCAGTGGGGAAAAAATCATCACGCAAGTACTGGGGATTGAACCTGGACCCTCCATGCCAGAAGCAGGCAGATTACTACTGTGCTACATTAATTGCATTTTAGTTAATATGGAATGGTTAAGGAGAGGAAAAACAGGGAGATACAAAAAATAAAATAAACCACAACAGCACAACAGCTCTTTGGTGGCTGCTGCATCCCACCTCAGACCACTATAGGTGTCTTGAGTGGGGTACAGAACTGGAAGATGGGACGTGGTCAGTGCCCCAAGCTCTTGTGGTCAGTTATATAGTCTTCATGACCTGGGGTTTCTACTTCTTTATCAAGTAGCTCCTCAATTGACCCCTCCGAGACCTAATGAGGCTGAGTGCACCCTATGCCAGAGCTCCCAGTGAGGAAAAACTTCCCACACCAGTAGCAGGGATTGAACCCAGCTCGTCTGTGCCAGAGGCAGGTGCACTAATACATGCTATGGAGATGGTCGATACAAGAAATAGAAATTATAAACTGTCTACAATGTTTCTTACTTAATTTTACCAAGAATTTAACATTTATTGCAAACATTCTGGGTGTGACATTAAGCTGGAAAGATGAATTTTGCAAAAAGTTTTCAACTTTCGAATCATAATCAACACAGTGTTTAAGAACATTCAAATTATAACTTGTGCAATTATTTTTCAATAGTGAATAGCTCGAATGAAAGCTTAGAGCAAGTCATTTACCTGGCTTCAGCAGTAACAATAACTGACGACCCAGTTCATGCTGGTTAGAGAAAGTTTGTATTATAGCAGAAAATAGAGAAAGAGGTCTAGGATATATCCTTACATGAAAAATAGAGCAAGTGCTAGAAGATGTGTAATCAATACCTTTACCTTAAAACATAAGAACACCAGGGACTGTTTTCCAGACTTGGTCATAGTGTGTACCATGCAATACCAAATGGACCAAAAAGTAAGATTTTGTAAGAAGTTTGTATACCCCAGTGATGTCCAACCCTGTGTCTTTGAAGACGCTTACGTAATTACCACTACTTCCCCACCTCCTCTGTCAGTCAAAGGGTGAATCAACTAGTGCCTGTGACGTGTAGAAACACAGCCAGATAGCCAGTATCCAGTGATGGACAAAAACATGCAATTCCATGGCAGTCTCTAAGTCATACCTTGGATTTTCTGAGAATGCCCTCGGAAGACTTTGCTAAAATGGTAAACAATAAGAGACAATGTCTTACTAAATAAAAAATGTAGATCTCGTTAAAACACATAATTTATGTCAAATATGCATCTTTTTTTCCTTTTAGAGTGAACCATTTCTGAGATACTCTTTATTTGTGTGAATTTGCCAATACTTATACTTTTCTCAAATAGGAATATATTAATTGTTTTTTATCTCTTAGCCTTGCAAAGAGAATGGAACTTCAAAGGCATCGCATGGCAACCAGCTCTTTAAACATTTGACTATCGCTTAAAGCCTACTGTATTTCCATATTCCCCATGCACCTACAAGAATTACTAGCAATAAGATATCTTTTTTTTAAATGCCTACGTTGATTGAAATGAAGTAGAGAAATAAGCATTTGCAAGAATGGTATGATAAGAGTGAGTATAGCTCTACATATATTTGTGAACAGAGTTTCTGCAGATTGAACTATATTAAAATCTGTATTGCAATAGATTGTATGATCTTCTAAGGCCATGCACTTCCACTTTGTCGCCAAATATGGTAGATTTCTTAAACGTAAGCAGTACCAAAGATGTCACTGACGAACAGATGTTTATTGCATAAGATTTGAAAGTACAATGTACATGTAACCAACCTGCCACTGCAACACATGGCATGTCTGAGTGTTAAGAGTGACAACGTCTGTGTATAGTGGAAGTAGCTAAACCAACCTCTCCTCTTTGCAAATGTTGGACATCGCTGGTATACCCAGAAAGTTATGTAAGTGTAATACATCAGATTTGTAATTTGTTTAGTTATCTGTGCTTCTAGAATAGAGACGTAAATAAAACTTACCTCCAATTAATGTTTAACTTCACCTATTCAAAAAACTTATAATTATTTTTGAAAACATTTAAATGTTTTAAATGTCTCTCCTCATAGTGTTAAGTGCTTTGCAGTCCACAGTGTAAAAGATAATGTGTACCGCTAATTTAAATGGGACCATATTTTTTAAAATGTCAAGATTATAAATTTGCTATAGTTAAAAATATTAATTCTGTTTTATCTTATGCATCTTATAGCTGTAGCGGTTCATATCCAAATTACAGGAGTGTCAAATCACTACTGTCAAATGCAATAAAGTATTACATTTGATAACAGAAGGTCCTTTAATGATTTAGGTTCTTCTGATTTTGTTTTTACTTTTTCTAATACCTGCCCAGAGTAAGTAGAGGAAGTATTGTATTCCAGCCAAACATTTGATACAGAGATTTCACTGTAAATACACATTTTGAAGCTATCTTTTTGTGTTTGTGTATGTGAGGGAGAAAGAGAGAGGGAGAGCGAGAGAGAGAGTTCAAGTTCAGCATCTGTGAAAGATGCAATAGGAAGATTTACAATAAAAACCCCCACCACAGATTACCCTTTGCATGGAAAAATGTTCATTATGTTTTATTTTCTCTAAACAGCTCTAAATAGTTTTATTAAAATACCACATGTTTTCTGGTCGAGAAGACTGCATAACCAGCCAGGGGATCAGGGCACTGATCACATCCTACCTATAGCACTGCACCCTGCTCAAGATTCCTGTGGTGGGTAGAGTTGGGGATGCAGCAGTCGTGCGGTAGGCCTTGACCTGGATGGGCTTTTGTACCATGTGGCTATATTTTAGATATTTGCATGACAAATAAAATGTATGTCTTAAATTTCCTGGAAATAGCCTCTTGATTCTGAATTACCTTTGTATAATTGGTAAACCATAAAAGATGCACAAAATCTTAACTTTGTAACAGTTTAAGTGACGAGATCTTGGTTTACGATCGTAAATAGCGAGAACAGATAAAGCTGAACAAAATGGCTTGGATAAGGGTTCCTTTTAAATAAAATTCATTCTTGTCAAATATCCGTTTTTATTTAAAATGACTTTAACAGGGTACCATTCCACAACTGTTTTTTAATGAATATCCAAAACTATTTGCTTACTTTCTCCGCAGAAGTTCCATACAAATCTTTTCTTTGTCTTTCATTCACTATAAATTTCTTCAATGTGTGGAAATCAATTACAAATGAGTTTTCTATGCATCATCACTCGCATTTTTAGTTCTTGTTTAGTCTTCTTTTATGTGTATTATTCATAATAATACACTGCTTAAAAAATTAGAGGATATTGTAAAATAAGCTATGAATGCTATGTTTTTAGGTGCCACATTAGATAGAATCGCTTTCTTTTACTCCCAAAGAATGTAAACAAGAGTTTGATGTCATTACGTAACCGTACATGCACCACACAACAGAGGGCAGTGTCTGTACTGTTGATGTCAAAGGGTGGGTTTTGTTAGTGTAGTTAAATTCTATTCCATTCCAGTTGTCAGTGAATGACTCGACTTAGGGATTGCAACGCCTCCACAAAGTGATTTACCTGAATCAGTGGCTTGGAGGGTGAAGCGATAATTCCAACGGTACAAAAATAACTCATTAAATATTAATAATGAAGTAGTTATGAACAATTAATTAGGAAAGAGTTTCATCAAATCTTATAATATTTGTCCCAGGGGAACAAAATTAATATCGTTGGAAAGCCCTGAAAGAGTCATATAAATGTAGTGATTTTTGTAAACACATAAAAATAAATAACACTTAAACCTGCACTTAGATTCTTGCAAGATTTCATACAAAAATGTGAAAAAAAAGGGCAATCATTGAAACTGCTGAATTTATAAATGTATGGGCGAGATCACATGATTCCTTCAGTTCCAACAGTTGGCATTTTGATTCGCAAGTAATATTTGAATGGACTCAGTTGTATTAAGATCATTGTGTGGGGGACTCTCCTAAAGCATGGATATTGTTGTGATGCTAATATATTGTGACATTGGGTCATTCGACGATATACAAGAGGTGACCTTGGATATGGCGAGCGACTGTGTGTGTACATGACGGTAAACAATGCTGCCGGCAAAACATAAAGGAGGTCCAGTGCTACAGGACACCTGGTAACTGTGCATGTGAGATCGATCAGCGTGATAACACTGTGGTGTCCAGCAATCTCTAGAATCTTCTTTGCTGAGTCATGTACACCTGCGTGTGGAAATAACTCAAAGGAGGTTGTGTTACGCCGGCTCCGGTATAAATAGGACGACAGTGAGCAGAGTGAGATTTTAGAGTTAAGCTTTTGGTGTCAGGGTGGTTAAGTCATCGTGTACAGTTAGTTTTAGTTACGAAAGTGTATTGGCCAGCCTGTCAGCGAGAATGTACGTGTCATCGAGTGATTGTGTCGTAATAGTAAAGATATAAGAGACAGTGAAACTGGAGAAAGGCATTGAAAAACTGAGAGAGATTATTGGAAGAGCAATTGTGATTTGTAATAGTAGAGAAGACTATGAACTGTGTTTAGTAACGAGAAGTAAATTGTGCATTTTTGGTAAATTTAGAGGAAATAAGGGTTACAAAAGAAAATGGACTCACACATTTGCTGTTTTTGTTACAATATATATTTACCTAATAAATAAGTGACATGCATAAGGCAATAAATGTTCAGAATTATGTGTTACAATTACTAAGTGAAACCGCACAGCTGAAGAATTGAGAGGGAACAATTAAGAATAATGCTAATTAATCAACACAGGTTAGCAATTTATGTGAGTTACTGAGTCATGCGGATGTTTAAAAAAATGTGGGAAAAAGAAGTGTGGCGGCAATTTATTAAAAGAAAATCTTGCAGAGAATTCGGTGTGTGCAAAGTGAAGAAATTTGAAAGACAAGTGTGTGTTAGTGAATACCCAAATGCCTCCATCGTGCTTCTCATACATATGCTCTTGTACGGTATCTACAGCTAGCCAGGAGGATCGATCCTGAGACATGTGTAAAGCAATCCAGGTCCTGTGACAATGAATGAGAGGTTGCCAGGCAAAACGACGAAGAGACATCACGACAACATAGATCAACAAGAAGAAGACTAAGGATACCGCTTCAAGGGTCATAGAAAGGATAGAAGCTGGACAGACAAGAGGTGGCTCGAGCCATTGGGGTGTCTCAAAGTGTGATTTCAAGACTTTGGAATCATTTTCAAACAACAGGTACTATTCACAGAAGGGCAGGACAAGGTCAAGCATGGACAACAACAACAAGGGATAACCATTGCCTCTTGCTAACAGCCTGTCAGAATAGATGACAGAATGCAACTCAACTGCGAAGTGCCCTTCTAGCAGCAACAGGATGCAGAGTGTCAACCCAAATGACTTCATGAACATGGCCTCTACACCCTTAGGGCCATGGTGTGTAACAGGTTAACTCTACAACACCGTAGAAATTGTAGAAACTGGGCAGAGGAACATTGTGGGTGGAGGCATGCCGAATGGAGATCAGTTCTTATTTCTGACGAGTCGCAATTCAATGTAGAATCTGACAGTCGATGTGTACTCATCTGGAGGGAACAAGGGACATGAAACAAGCCAGCTTTTCTACAAGAAAGATCCCCATATGGCGCTGGTGGGTTGATGCTATGGAAGGAATCAGCTTAGGTGGATGTACAGACCTCTACATCATCCATGGTGGAACTTCGACCACTGTAAGATATAGAGACAAGATTATCTGACCTTTTGTCGTGCCTTGAGATGGAGCCATAGGTGATTCTTTCGTTTTTATGGATGATAATGCATGTCCCCTCAGAGGTGGGTTGGTGATGACATGCTGGAAGACGACGGTATCCAGCGTATGCAGCGGCCAGCTTCCTCACTGGACTTAAATCTGATTGAGCATGTCTGGGATGCATTAGGCAGGCGCATTGCAGGCAGCACAGCACTTTCTGGAACTGTTCCACAGCTGCAGATTGCTGTTACATATCCCCCAAAAACACATTATCTCATTGCATCAATGTTACACAGGTGTGGAACAGTGCTAGCCATTCGAGGAGATCATACACCATACTGAAGAAACATTTTCATCCATGGCCGATGATTATTGTAGTGTTAATGTTGCTTTGTTTGTTTGCCATATTCTCTCTTAATCTCTTTCATTTGATTCAAACACTAATCAGGAGCTCTCATGAATCATGGCCTTCTTTATCTGTCAGTATATCATTATGTAAAGGATAAAAGGTTACAGACATAGAGGGGACATCTTGCACACTTCAACGTACACAGATCTATTGTGGCTACCACGCTGCACAAGGCAGGGTTGAAATGAGGAAACCAAAGGTGCCACACAGGGTCACAGCTAGACACGCCACAGAGAACCGAGGAAGTCCCTAACAAGTACTGAGATCTCTTCATCCTGGTGCCAGGTCCCGCCAAGCAGCCATCTCACCGCGGTTCTGGTGTTGTACTGAGTTTCTCTCTCCCCCAGACAGAGGACAAGGCCAGCCAAATGTCACCTACCGCCGAGAACAGCAGTAGCAGATCTTGTTGAAACAACCCATCTGCCCGGCACTGCCAACATTACACACCTGAAAGTACACCTGAAAGATGATAAGGAAATGAAATGAAGGGAAATGATGGAAGGAAGCTGTGGTATGAAATAATGCATTCGCCTAAGTGATATGGGGAAACCACGGAAAAACCTATGTCAGAGTGCATGGCCATGGGGATCGAACTCGTGACCTCCCTAATGCGGGCCACAGACGTTACCGCATGAGCCATCCTGCTCGGTTTATCATTATGTAAATAATATGTGGTTAAATAAATAAATGATCTCGTATATTATTGTACCATTCTTAGACGATCTTACAATATTCTCTAATTTTTTTTTAGTAGTGTAGTCTACTGGGTGTATTAGGTAGATAAGCTATTGCTTATGAGACGCTCACTAATGATTATTGATTTTTCTTGGTCACTGTCCTTAGCTACAATTTCTTCTTTATCATTCCTTATATGCATCAACGCTGGCTGTACTTCTATGTATTCTGAGCTAATAGTTTTGGACATAATGCTAATACAAATAAATTAACACAATATTAATAAATATTATATGCATAACAGTGTACATTAACATGAATCAATAAATGTCTATTTTATATAAATTAAACAATTATTTAGGTTTATAATTTTCATTACACCGTAGATTAGAGGCCTGCACGGGCCGATATTCTTAGGTTCGACCTGGCCCGGCCCGGCCCAGACTCAACCAAGTCTGAGCCCGAGAAGAGGTTATAGTGCCCGGGCCCGATTGTTTAATTTTATTATGATTATGACATTATTATGTTATTATTATCATTACTATTATTTGAAACCTTTCAGCAGAATAATGATATAGAATTCCTAGTAACGGAATGCTGTGATAATTGTGCCATCCTCGGAAAAATATGAAATACAATTACTTTGTATCTCTTAATTTTCAAGCCTGGGCCCGGCCCGAGCCCGACAAACATTTTCCAAATTAGGCCCAAGGGCTTGGCCCGAGCCCATGCAGACCTCTACCATAGATCCCATTAAAGCACACAATTTAGGCCAAATAAAATATTTGTGACATTAACTATTTCTGAAATACTTTTTGTTATTGGTTTGAATTTTCAAATACTTACACATTTTCAGTTTGTAAGTCTGCTATTTCTTTTTTCTTGTGATCATGCAAAGAGCATAGAATTGCAAAGATATCACATAGTGACCCATGTGTTTTGAATTTGACTCGCTTTTCTCTTATATATCTCTCTTGTACCTACAACGAAATGTGTAAATGCATTATGAAAGTTTATCCCTATTAATAAGCAATAGATAAATGAATAAAGTTTTGTAAGAATAGTTTCTAGAAGAGTGAGTAGAGAAAGTCATTTGAGTACAGCATAAATGACTTTTGTTCTTTATAAAATAACAAAGGAATCCAAACTTGTTCTGAGAAGTTTAAGTTGCAAATAATTTTCCTGAAATCATTTTATATCTATCATCAGGGTTCACTTTCTGTAATGCCTATATATTCAAATCAGGTGCTTAGTTCTAGAAAAAGGAAACACTAAGTGATACATGAGTTGTCTGAAACAATAACATTTGCAGTTATTTGAGGCATCTAGTATCAAAACTAGCCAAGTCACAAAACACTCCAAATTCAGTTTTTACTGTAAACTAAGGTAGAGGTGTTCATCTACTAAAAACAAATATGCTACTGGTGCAGTTTTTATAATTAATCTTCGTTGTGTCTTTGAGCTATTGAGATCTTTGTGATCTCAGGGCGTGGTAACGGATGGAATGAAAAATCACACGGTTTCTTCACCACAATGTATTATTTTATTAACACTTTTTCTATATTTTACATTAAAATAAATCCTCCTAGCACCGTTTTAAATGATTTAAAACCTTTCCACTTTTTCATTTAGTGGAACTAATGCTTGATGAAAGTCTGGTGAAAGTTCTATGATGTTCACACTTTACATCAACACGTCCTTACACCTTGATTACACACACACTAGTGGGAAGATTATGGCGTCACCTCACGTGACACCGCCTTTTTCGTATACATCCGCGTATGCGTCCATCAAATAGTTCTTTCTTGTTAGGGAAGCGATCCCTAACCATCCTCCCTTACTTTTATTATGGAACACATATAATTCTAATATTTATAAATGTATATTCAAATCAAATATGTTGTTGTTGTTGTTAGCTAATGCTGGATTTCTGACAATGAAGTCATTAATCCTCTTGCTCTCGAATATTTTTCACAATGGAAATATTTATGACGTCTTTAAACTAACTTAGTTGTTTGTAACAATGAACATTTGCAACACGTTTTCGTCATTTAACCAACTCATACCAACATCAAAAAACAAATTACACTTTTAACAAATTGGTGCAGTTTTTAATGATTACGAAGGTGATGGTGATGAGCTTTTCACTCTTTTGTTATCTCGGGTCGTGGTAACAGATGGAATGCATATATCAATGTTTCTTTATCACAATGTATTTATTTATTAACATTTCGATATTTTACACTCTCGGCACCATATTAAATACTTAAAAACCTTTGCACTTTTGTAATTTGGTAGAATTTACGCTGGATAAAAGTTTGGTGAAAGTTCCATGTTCACATGCTACCAAAACACGTCTTATCACCTTGAACATATAGACGCTACTGAATCATTTCTTGGCGTCGCTTTGACACGACACACCGCCGTTTTTGTTTTCATCCACGGTATTCATCCACGCAAACAGTTCTTTCTCATTAGGGAAGTGATCCCAATTATCGTCTCCTATTCTTATTATGGAACACAAACAATTCTAATATTTATATACTTTTAACAATCATTTACATGAATGATTTTCTACTGGGGTCCTTATATTCTGTCTCATATGCCCCTTGTTTTGTTTTTCAAGTTGTCACCTATATTTACAATCTTGAAACACAATACAATACTTCTCCTTACTCCTCTGATGCAATCACTTTGTACAATATATATTTTTTTTTTTTTTTTTTTACAGTCTTCTTCGCTGTTTGTCTTTGTCTTTTGTTTTGGCATGATACAGCATGTCTTTATAAATTTCACATATTCAATTACTACACAATATATGTTCAGTTGTTATACATCACATATTCAGTTATTATACAATACATATTCAGTTATTGTACCATATATCCAGTTATCATACCACATATGTTCTGTTATTATACAATACATATTCAGTTATTGTACAACACATTTAGTTATTACACAACATATCCAGTTATTATACAATACATATTCAGTTATTATACAATACATATTCAGTTCTTATACAACACATACTCAGTTATTGTACATTTGACATTGACACAAATATAATTTAAGTGTATCATGGTTTATTATGTGGTTTTTGACTTGTATTCTTTGTTATGAGGAGAGAAAAACAGGATACAAATTTTGAGCTAATGATTATGATCATGTTTATGGCAATATTTTATTCATTTCTTTGCCTTGTAAGCTTATTATGTATAGGCAGGTCATTGAGTCAGTTCTTAAACTCTGATGTCACTAATGGTACCATTTTTCTTAATTGGGTTATTATTCATTGTTGTTTGGTTCAACATTTCTTCTAGCTTAGCATTGGCTATATCCATCTTAATTCATGGGCATTGCTTTTCTGATTATGGTTTTTCTTACTTCACTAATTGTCACCTCTTTGTCTCTTATTTCTATAAGAGAAAACTTCTATACTTATAATTATTCTGCAATTGTATTATTTTTCTTCTCAATTCCCCTCGACATCTTTGTGTCGAAATATTATATCTTTGTCATCATAATTGATTCCTTTTTATTTTTGTCCCTGACATCCTTATGTCAAAAACATATTATCTTCCGTCGCTATAATTCATTTCTTTAATGACAATTAGTGTCCTCATCTGTCTTTGTTGACAATGCTCTTTGTGGTCAATATAGCCAATGACTATGTTGATTTTCTTTCTTGTTGTATTTTCTAATCTGAACATAATTTTCTATAAGTAACCCATTAAAGATTGTTATTTTCCATCATCTCTACTATTCCTGCCTTACATATTTGTTGGCAAAGACTATTTGGTCCTTTCTTTCTATGGCTTTAATTTATTTTTATGGTATCTTCCTACCAACTTGCCATTTGTATTCTGTAGCTCATACGTGTGGTCACCCAGCTGTTTTGTAATGACCAGTGGTCCAGTGTACAATAGCTCCATCTTTCCCTTCGTGTAGCCATCATGGTGTCGATGTCAATTGTCAACTGCTTAGGGTTTGTGTTGTTGGTCATCCACTCGGTTGGGACGAACTTAGTTGTGGTAATTTCCCTGAGTGTTGGTGGTGGTTGTTGTTTCTGTATTCTGTGCAACATCTGCCCTATTTGGCACATTTTCATCTACTTCCTGCTGTCTTATGTTGCCAGTGTACCATTGGTCTCTGCCCCTTTGGCGTGAACCCCTGTTGTATGACGGTCTTTGGTTGTTGAAGTATTCTCTACAGAATCGTATGTGATTCACTTGATGGGTACGGTCTCTTGGTCTTCCACGATCATATGTATATGTTCTGTATCTCGATTCACCCCTTGGTATTGTGTCGTGGTACCGCTGTCTTGTGTTCTCCATCCTCTCGCCATGATTATGTGGTTGTGGGAAATGGTGTGCCCCTCTCCCCCTTTCATGGGTGCTCCTAGTATTTCTATCTTCTCCCTCACTCTGGTTGTTCGTAGCCGTGCTCCGGTTTAAGATCGGTGAGTTTGGGTGACTGTTCCTATGTCTATGCTCATTAGGCAGACCATTTTGTGTTTCGAAGGCTGTCAGCAATTCTATCATATCTGCAAAATCTACTGGCCTCACAACAATTAACCCTGTTCTCACTGTGTCTGGGAAATGTCTTGTTATGCTGGTAATTAGTTCTGCTTCCGACAAGTTAGGGTCTAATAGCTTTCCTTTGTTGGCTACTTTCATAAAATAATCGACTAGCGATAACCCTTTGGTTGGATCATATCTACCTGTCGCTAGCTCTACCCTAGTTTGGTTTTGTTTAGCTGGGCCCCAATACCTTGATAGGAATAAATTTCTGAATGAACTATACGACTCATGACCAGCTAGTGTTAACCTGAGCCATTCTAATGCCTTGTTTTTTAAGCTTATCTTAACTATCATCCTAAGCTCATTTGGTATCCTTTTCACTTTAAAATATTCTTCCATCTCTTTAACAAAGAGTTTTGGATCGTCTCCCCTCTCGTCGTCAAATGTAGGTGGTGTAATTTCATGTAATATGCTGTTGGTGTAACATGTGTGTTGTGTCATTGTTTGGTTGTGAACCTCTTTCTCTGTATGGTGAGTCAACATTTTGTACATTATTCAAATAACTATCATCTTGTACATTACTTACATCTAAATCATCTTGCCTTTGTAGTGCATTCACAACATCGTTTACATTAGCCAAACTTTCTTTCCCTTTTTTCATTTCTTCACAAATTGATTTTAAATCATTCTTTATTTCTAAGTGACTTTGTTTCATATCATTTATACCATCCTGTTGCGAATGCACCACATCAGTCATCGTCTTAATTTTAGGAATTACAATTTGTTCTACAGTTTCATTAATAATGTCTTTCTTTGCTACCTCAATCTCTTTCCTTAATTCCTCAGTTATTTCTGCTTTTACATTTGTAATCTTATAGTCTACACTTGTATTACATTCTGTTATTTCTTCTCTACACCTAGCAATTTCTCCTTCTAACACAATCTTATTCTCTCTCATTTCTGATTCTATTTTTCCCATCCTATCTCCTACGATTTCTATCCTAGCTTCTAAGGCTTTCTTTGTCTCATTTAAGTTTTTATGTACTAATTTTAAATTAGTTTCCATTACTTTCATATTTTCTTTACACTCCTGTCTTCCTAATTCTATTTTCTGTTCTAAATCCTTTCTCACTTCCTCCATTTTCTGATCTATCTCTTCCTTATTCTGTTCTAGTTTCTGACCTATACTCCGACCTATTTCTTTTTTATTTTGTTCTATACTCTGACCTAAACTTTGTTCTATGTCCTGCTTTAATTCTGCGTTATTCTGCTCCATTTTCTGACCTAATTCTACCTTGTTTTGTTCCATTTTCTGACCTAATTCTTTCATATTCTGTTCTAGTTTTTCAAACATGATCATCATTAACCTTTGGTCTTTGCTTATTGCTAGCTGTTCCTCACTTTCTGCTTGTATTTGATAACTAGGCCTATCTGCCCCTTCCCCCACTCCTGTTTCTATCTCTTTTCGCGACATTTTAGTTTCTTTATTCAATTCACTTAGGGTTAAAAGTCCCACTACTTTGCCGCTTCTCAGTAACATAAAAATGAAAATAAACTGTATGTGAAAACAAAAATTTTTGATCCTAGTTTTTTTTCCTTCGTTGCTTCGTCCAGTTATGTACGTCTCCTGGGCAGTTGGCTTCGCTAGATGATCTCCGGTGTTTTCCCGCGTTGATTATCCGTGCATCGGTGTCCTGATGTATCGTTGATTATCCGTTCATCAGTGTTCTGTTGGCGATATCAAACGATGATCTAATGGCATCTTCTTTCCATGACGCGATGCTATGGCGTCACTTGATGTTTATCGTGATTTCAATTCCCGTAATTTGCATTCCATCCTAAATTCGAGTTCCACGTTGGGTAAGCCATTTTGATGCGGTTTTTAAATGATTATTATGGGAATTGGCTGTGCTATGAGACTCGTTTTCTATCTACAAGGTCGTGGTAACAGATTGAATGCATATATCAATGTTTCTTTATCACAATGTATTTATTTATTAACATTTCGATATTTTACACTCTCGGCACCATATTAAATACTTAAAAACCTTTGCACTTTTGTAATTTGGTAGAATTTATGCTGGATAAAAGTTTGGTGAAAGTTCCATGTTCACATGCTACCAAAACACGTCTTATCACCTTGAACATATAGATGCTACTGAATCATTTCTTGGCGTCGCTTTGACACGACACACCGCCATTTTTTTTTTCATCCACGGTATTCATCCGCGCAAACAGTTCTTTCTCGTTAGGGAAGTGATCCCAATTATCGTCTCCTATTTTTATTATGGAACACAAACAATTCTAATATTTATACACTTTTAACAATCATTTACATGAACGATTTTCTATTGGGGTCCTTATATTCTGTCTCAAAATATTCACATAAACGATTTTCTTTTGGGGTCTTCCAATATTCTGTCTCACTACGTAACCAGTACTGACAACATATTGCAGGGTTCTTCATTTAAAACCTAACGGGTACATATCATTTTGCCTGTTTGCGATTGGGTGTGCCACAGCCGGCTTTGCTCCTACATGAACTCCACGTGTAAAGCATGTATAACACTCTTACCTTCTAGAAGATGCTGGAAATGTTGTCCACCCGCGGCCAAACAAGCATTATATCGGGAGAACACATTCTGACTTACATGATTAAGTTGTGCCACTGTAATGCTTCAGATTTCATTTCTAATATTTTGTGTTAGCTCTGCCAATGTATGAGGATTAGTGTTTTTTTTTAAATTAACGTCCTCCAACATTATGTCATTGTAAACTTTGTCTTTCAAGCTACCCCACGAGTAAAACTCACACACTGTTAGATCGGGGGAGCGAGAAGGCCATACACCAGCACTAATCACTCTATATTCAAACTGTATGGGCAGTAGCAGATCTTGTTGAAACAACCCATATGATTTCTTTTCTTCTGTCAGTTCATGAGAAAATGGGGTCAAAATGTCATTTCAGTGTCTCTGTATTTATAGTCTGCACGTAGAATATTGGACTGATTATGCATCTAGCGCTAACAGCACACCAAACTCTAACTCTCCGATCATAAGGAGGGATTTCTTGATCGCGATGTGGATTTTCAAAGGCTCAGCACTAATTGTTATGAGTGTTGACATGACCATTTAGGTGGAACCACGCCTCATCAGAAAAGAACAGAAGCTGTGGATCGATTAAACCGTGATTTGCTGATGAAAGAAACCATTCCAATAATGCATTCGTGATACTGGGTCACCTTGTTTCAAAGCAGGGACACTTGTACACTTATATGGTTTTAGCTTTAAGAATTTAGTTACTCTATATGTAGAAGACTCAAATTCCCACCTGTTGTGCAAATTTTTGGATGGATTTGGTTGGTGAACGTTCAAAACATGTGCCTATTTCGTCTTAACGTTTCCTCTGTTAAAACCATGTGTTTACGCTTTCATTTATTGTTTGCCACAGAATCAGTGGTGTCAAATTTCTTCATAATCTCGTGAAGTGTAAATCTAAAAGGAGGTACTTCACCTGGGAACGTGCGGAGTTTATGTAGGAGGAAGGCTGGCTGTGGCAAACCCAATGTCACACAGGCGAAATGCCCGTTAGGTTTTAAATGAAGAACCCTGTCTGTTGCTAAATTTGGGGTCATGCAATGGAAAGGCCAAGTCATGTAGTAAGCGCATTCAAAACTGGCCAAGTCAAGGATAGAATTTTATTATTACAGTAACAGCGTTTTTGTTTTGAAATCTTATCACCAGCTCAATAATTAGCTGTAATTGATGCACGCAATTGTTACAAGTAATAAATATTTGAATATTGTTTCCCAGCACTTTGGTTACTCTTAAATCTCAGTTCATATGTGGCAGGACTGTATAAAAGCCCCCATTTTCAACTGTTGCTGTGGGACCTTGGGAAGTTGTGGATGTGCCATGCCATGTTATTTCTCTGTCATGTACATGTAGCTGCTTTGCACAGCATATTTGCTCACTGTGAGATGGGTGGAAAATTTACTCTATGGACACACCTCCTGTATAGTATCCCTATCTATAGGGTGTCCCAAAATTAGACCAACAAACTTTGGTAGCTGATAGATGACATTATTTTAAACACTTTATAAAGGAAAGTTTTTTGCTGTGGTGCTTCGTTTAAGCACTAGACGAGTTAATGTCACAGATTACTGCCTCCCACCCAGTTTAAGTATTTACGGCAAAATCAACAATGTAAATTAGTATTGCATTTATCTTAGTAAGGTACAAATCTTAATCCAAGAAACAAACACAGAACACACAAACAAAACACAAACATCTCATTGTTTACAGTTAATCACAGCTTTAGTATTCAAAATTAGACCGACAAACTTTTAAACCAGAGAAATGGCTGGTGTCTTTGCGAGAGTACGGCAGAATAGGACACGCCGATGCACTCTTTGTGTTAATCGCAATGGGCATGCGTTCCAACATTTACTTTGAGTAGTAAAGCTGTGATTAACTGTAAACAATGAGATGTTTGTGCTTTGTTTTTGTTTTCTGTGTTTGTTTCTTGGATTAAGATTGTGTGCCTTACTGAGATAAGTGCAATACTAATTTGCATTGTTGATTTTGCTGTAAATACTTAAATTGGGTGGGAGACAGTAATCTATGATGTTAACTTGTCTAGCGCTTAAACGAAGCACAGCAGCAAAAAACTTTCTTGAACAAAAAATGTTTAAAATAATGTTATCTATCAGCTCCCAAAGTTTGTCAGTCTAATTTTGTTATATATTTACAATCCAATTTATTTAAATAGTATTTATTTTTAACTGTGTTTATTATGAAAAATATTGGAGAACAAGAGGATTAATGACTTCATTGTTAGAAATTCAGCATTAGCTAACAACAACGACCATTATGTAATGGTTTTATTGTATTTATCTGTGTTTTAGAGTGTTTCTTTTATTTCTGAACTTTCATCACATATATTTAAATTAACACTCTTATGCCGGGTTGCAAGAAAACTGCCATGTAAGTAGCTACTCAGGTCTTTAGTTAATGACTGGGTTGACTAAGGAAGTCTCTAAACTTCAGTGAGTTGCAGCAAAGACATCAGACAACTCATTTGTTACTCCTGTCTTTACGAAGGCAAGTTGTAGTCTGATAGAGCCAGCATAGTCTCTTAAATAGTTATCTTAATCACACATATGATGCCACTGCAACAAACAAATGTCATGCGTTCTGGGTTGAACTTCTTAATTTCATTGTTGATAAAGTCATTTCGTATTTTCTGCTAGCCAAAATGTAGAACAAAAGGAATAGAAGTAAACTTTTCTCTTAAATGAACAACATATTGTCAGCATTAAATTCAGAAAGTAAAACAGTATAAAATAAAGTCACAAATGCAGTTACAGATTGAAGTAAGAAAGTTGGCAACGTGGAACTATGTCATCAGAATGCAGGCGGCTTGGACTTCAATACAAAAGCAATTAATTATTATAAAAATAACTTATCCTGTTTCTGAACATTTCACCAGGCCTTTGAATTTTCATGTAACTGTAGTTTATAGCACTGATAACGTTGGAGAAATTACTAATCATAGAACTCTTGTCTCATAGTTTGTAAATAATTGCCTTGACCGTGAGGCATATTTATGTATTGTAACTTCATTCGCAATGCTGGAGCTCACATGCCTTATTATTCAATACTGTACATTTGTAAACATGAATATGATCTATCACAGTCTGAAAGGCTCGTGATGTGTAATAACAAAGGGTATACACAAATGGTTGCTTCCGTGTAACCAACAGCTAATTTTGTGACAACATGGACATATGTATGTACCTACATGCTTCATGCAGTCAGTTTTTCACTCTGCAATTCCACCACGTGCAAGATATCCATGAATGTTTGTTTGGAGAACCTAATTATAACTTTAAATTCTGTTGTATATTTCTGAAAGGCATTGAACTATATCTAAAATTCCTCTATCTTAGTAGAAATGCAGGTTAAGAGTTTTGTATTTTGCTAAAACACTTCTTGCAAACATTAAAACAAGGAGAGAGGAAGCTCTTCACTTTATCACATTGGGTGCGGTAGCTTGTCAAAATTAAAAACCTGCAACACTGTTAAAAAAACTGGTAAAAAGTATTTTGTGATGAAAAAGGGTTTTCAGGACATGTGCAATCTTAACGAGATACACTCAGATCCAATATAAGCTCTTTCTCAGACAGGACTGTATAGTGAAGAACAGAACAGAAATGCACTTCCCATTATAAAACTAATTCTATACACACATTAATTGACAATATGCATACAGCAATAGTTTTTATTTACTTGTATCTGAGGAGGTCATAATACGAAAAATTAAGAGCAAACCATGTGATGAAAGCAATAACGGCTGCCATTCGCTAACTGTTTATAGATCTGAGATTCGATCTTTAGTGATACTTGATTGAATAGCATTGTACATCGGTCATGCAGCTCATTTCAGAGGCAAATGAACATTTTAGCACTAAAGAAATCTCTAAGTGCTTTCTTGCAACCTAGCATTAGTGCCGTGAGCCGATCTGCTCGTCTTTCTGAAGTTGGCTTAGAGAACCATTCACTGGTGTAAAGTGCCACTGGTTTTTATGTTGAAAATTGTTATTGCACAAAATGGTATATAAGATCTTCTGGTTTCCATCCGGTTGCTCCAACCAACTGAGCTACCCTGGCAACATGCTACTAGCATGACATTAAATTCTCCAACTGACATATTTTTCCAGTAAACCTCAAGGAGATCTCAAATTGATATAGTCGGTCTGAATAACTCAGTTGGTTAGATGCTGGCCTACTGATCCCAAGGTCGTGGGTTCAAATCCAGCCCAGATCGATGGTTTTTAAGTGTGCTTAAAAACAACAGCTCCATGTCAGTATATTTACTGGCATGTAAAATAACTCCTGCGGGACAAAATTCCGGCACACCGGTGACGCTGATGTGATCCTAGCAATTGACAGCGTCATTAAACACAAATATATACATATATAATTGATATAAGGAACATACAATGTTGTCAGTACTTTGTCCCAGGCTTCACAGAGATTTTGACTACTTGTACCAAAATT
The DNA here is from genome assembly GCA_030765045.1 of Tenodera sinensis. Taxonomy (NCBI): domain Eukaryota; kingdom Metazoa; phylum Arthropoda; class Insecta; order Mantodea; family Mantidae; genus Tenodera; species Tenodera sinensis. Next base: position 114,012,221 of record CM060970.1, on the reverse strand, counting down.
GTACAAGTCAAAATTTAAGAATTCTAATAATATGTACCTAGTCAAGTATGAAAATTATTTGCAATATTAACACAATATGAATATATATAATATGGAGCTTAGTAAAAGTGAAAATCTATTGCTGATGTCATCAGTTTATCTGCAGAAGGTTTTTCAGAGTATTAAAAAATTTTAATCAGTTACTTGGCCAGTTTTGGTACTAGATGCTACTCATGTATATCACCCTGAAGGTTTCAGGAATTTTAATTTCAGTGAGGCACATGTAATTTATAAGAGCTGAAAGTAAAAATATTGAGAAAACTGTTTTATAGGCATATAAGTGTGATTAGTAATAGTGGTTTTTGAGATAACATGCCAGTTAATTCATGCAATATTTTTAAGGCACCAAATTTTGTCTATATATTAGAATAGTTAGAATGTACTAAATTGATGGTGCATGGATGCACATATATGTATATAGTGTTAATTATCTGTTCAAGAGTTTATAAAATGTTGAAAATAAATGAAGTTATGCATAAGTATGTATTTTCATTGTATATATTCTTCCCATATATACTGTGACTTTTGGGTGGGTGTGAAGTAAAGTAGACAGATGTAGTCGAGATAAAGAAACACTTTTATTTCCGTAAACAGTAACTTTTTACACTTGTTGCAACAGCAAGAAAGTCTTTTCCGATTCTCCAACAGCACGGCTCCAAATTCGTAACACAAAACTGTCCCTTCTCCGTCGGCACGACTCCTCAACGCTTCGCATACATCTCTTCTTTCCATCGGCATGACTACTCAACGCTTCACATACGTCTGTCCCCTCCGTCGGCACGACTACTCCACGCTTCGCATACTTCTCTTCTTTCTGTCGGCACAACTACTCCACGCTTCACATACGTCTCACCATCACCTGTCGCACTTTACCGCTATTTATATCTCCCAGGCACTATTCTGGAAAGTTCAGTTATTGCGGTGAAATACAAAGCAGAAGATTCCCGAAGTCTCTATCCTTTTCTCTCTTTCGGCAAGCGCCCCAACAATGCGGCCATTCTCTGTCTCGTTCCTTCGGCTCCTTTGCGGTAGTGCCGACAATAATGCGATGGGTGACACTGCTGTTGTCGGCAATTAGATGCGGCGGGCGCGGTGACACTACTGATGTGGTCATTCACCTAGATTGCATTAGTGTCTTTCCCTCCATAAGGTTTCCACCTTTAACTTCATCCGGTCGGTATCAGTTCTGTGTGACTGTACTGACTGGCACCTAACTTGGCGGTTCCCCACGCAGAAGACAGACACAGCTAGCATAGCTGTGTTGCCATATTATCGCATGTGCAGCAAGTTTCTCACGCCAGAGCAAACTTCTCTTCAACAATTAAAGGAAAGGGGCAAAACGCTATTATATCTGTAATTTTGTGTACCCTAATGAAAAGCATTATAATGCACATATGTATAAAGCATATTCATTATATTACTCGCACCTGTTTTTAATTTCTTATAGTACACTACATTTCAGTGACATACGAATGGAAAATCGTATAACAAAATAAACCTAAGAGACAAGGAATTAAAAAGACAATAACATTTAAGATTCATTCCTATAAAGTAGCAAAAGATAGGTGGCAATAGATTCATTCATATAGAAAATAGCACAGAGAGTTACATAAAATGGTTTAGCTTACATTATTTAAAAATAGTTGTATATTCAACTTCTATAAATTGTTTAATGTGTCCTTGTACAATTATATTGTGTTTTTCTGTTTATTACTCTGTCATTATTGACTTTCTTTAAATAGCACTTCACTGTCAATTTAAACATCTTATATTCAATAACAAAACTCTTTCTGATGAAAATGGGCAGTATCATGAAATTACAACATTTATGGCACTATCTAACAATAATTTTCCAGGGGAATTAAATACGGAATTACCAGAAGCTTGTTCTGATAACCTGCCCTCACAAAGAATTCTTTACACCACTCTGAGACCTACAACACAAGCCTCAGCTGTGCATTCCCCACATTTGGCAATGCTGCATAAGGCCTGCCGTCAGATGCCTCTCTCTTATATAGGAGTATTATGTCCTTAGCTTTTTTTGTGTAAAACTAGCTGCTGCTTTTTGTTTCCTTCCATCATGTACACTAAGTACTATGTTTTTATATATTAATTGTAACACACAATCACTACACTGTTAAAAAGCACTTTAATGCTGAGTAGGCAAACACAGCTTTCTCTGTACAAGATTCAACAATGCGCTAAATTCCATTGGTGGACATGGTTGACATCATCAGTAAACGCCACGGTGCATCCTATCTCACCTGCCAACAGCTACTGCCCAGCATAGTCTGAGAAACAATTCAGAGTAATGAATGATATTAAAATCTATGTGAAATTAAGGGTTGGTTCAGATATAGTCTTTATGAAAGAATTCCACTATAACTGGTGCACAAGGAAAAGCTAAACCACGATACTGGAATTATTGGCTGGTAAGATTATAATAATTTTATAAGAAATTATAGGGGACATAGATAAATAATTGCAATAAATAACATTGATATGTTAAGATCATTGCAAATCTGCTTATTCTGAAATAGTAGCACTTTCCTCTCTAAAAACTGTTACAACCTTACTCAGCTTTTTAAATTAACTACCCCCTTTTAATATTGATTTTCTTTGTTCATTTCTTGGGAATTATTATTACTTTCAACTCTTATAAATTATTGATTTTGTTTGCGCATAAATTTGGTATCAACATTCCTACTTATGTTGCTAAATTTGAAAGCTTCTTGTGCACCTATGGAACACAATTTTCCAATTGTTGATTTGTTAAATTCTCAGAACATCTGCCTTTCTAATTTTCATTACTTGGCTTTGTGAATTTGTGTACATTGTGTGCCTTGAGTTATTGGATTTCTTGTCAATCAAATTCATCAAACTCTTAATTAGTTTGATAGAATGACTTACACTAATTGCCCATACTTAATATGGAACTCACTGAAGACATAAATTCTCGGAATTAGTTAATAAAAGAGCATTTATTTATAGTTTTTCTCTTTTCCTTCATATTTTACAGTGTTATAGAAGGTTTACTGTGATTGGTTTTTGGCAGTTCATAGCGTCTGAAGACTGCTCACATTACACAAGTTTGGCTGTGCCATAGCCAAGTGGCTAAACCATTCGTGTCTCACCAAGGCAGCCCGGGTTCAATCCCGGGCAACTGCATATGGGATTTGTGGTGGACAAAGTGGTGCTGGGGCAGGTTTCCTCCAGTTTCCCCCACCATCTCATTCCACTGATGCTCCATCTTAACTTCATGCATCATCAGTGTCACTGCCTGTGAAGCCGTATGTAGTAAAAGCAGGCTTTAAACACTACAAAAAAAAAAATTACACAAGTTTAATGGCTGCTCCAAAGAAACTTTCCAATTAGCGTTTCTACAACTCGTGGCAATTTATGCTTCTCATTGATATTACAGAAACAGTTATTTTTAAACTGTAAAGACTTGCTATGCCATAAGTTAGGAGGCATAATTCGCTTAAAATTTTGTGATAAGATTCAGAAGCAGCTTAATTCTTCAGCGCTTCAAACAGCCTGTAACTTGTTTCAAACAGCCGATTATTAACTTCCATTAAATTTATTCATGAACTTACCTGGTGGTGTTTATCGCCACATTTGCCCATGCATACTATGAGAACAAGATCTCATAATTCACCACTAGAGCAGCTGGTAGCAAATTCATCAAGGACCAGGATATTGGAGATAACATCAGAAGGGCCTACACAGGGAGTCATCAACTAATACAACAATTCTGCCTTGTAAAAGAAGGGATGAAGGATTACTTACATGTTAAACTGAATGGCAGAGCCTTCATCAGCGACCTGCAGACGAAGGTTAAAGTTATTGATGCCATCAAATATCATTAAGACACTGGTGGTATAACTTTTGAGTGCTAGGTTAAAGTAAAAAAAAGAGAAGAAAAACTGAAAAGTTTCTAAGTTTTCAAAATACGGCTTTCTCAGCTGGCATCAAAATTATAAGATGAAATATCTTCCGGGCTGTTTTTGCTATGGTGTGCTGGAGATTGGTGTTCCAAATGTTTCGTCTACAGCTGCAGTAGACATCCTCAGTGGCACTGTTGAAGTGTGCTGGGGGAAGTTATTGTTGTCTGATCCATTAACTGCCATTTTTTGCTCTATTCAAATTTATAATCTCTAAGTTTTGTCTTTATTTCTGTATTTTTATAATATTGCATTTTATTTTTGTGCCAAAATTAAAGAAAGCATTGTCTTAACACTACTCCACTACACAGTGGGCCAGAAGGTAGTCAAAATGAGACAAAAGTCCAAAAGTGAAATGTTAAAAATTAGAAATTTGAAGCTTGGAGGTGGAAATAGAGATGTTAAAGCATAGATAATTATCCAATTGTTTCTTAGCCCTTTTTTGGCACCTCTCATGAGTGGCTTTGTATAGGTTAGATAAGAAGTCTATTACATAGCCAAAGTTAATGCAGAGCTGCAGTGTGTCATTTCCTTATTTATAGTGCTGTAGTAATGTTTAAACAGTGATAAAACTGCAAGAATGAATACTTCAGATGGTGAGTTTCAACTGGTTAATAAGCGTTTAACATTTTATTGAGCTTGATAACGGATATAAACTAACCCCAGTGCAACAGCCCATTAAGGGCCAAGGCTTGCCACCCAGCCACTGCGTCCACCACCTCTGCCCACTACAGGTGTCATTGGTAGGTTGCCGTACTGGAGGGTGGAACATGATCAGTGCCCTGAGCCCTCCCGGTCAGTTATGTGGCCGTCTCGACCTGGGGCTGCTACTTCTCCATCAAATAGCTCCTCGATTGGTCCCCCTGGAACCTAACAAGGCTGAGTGCATCCTGTGCCAGACCTCCCAGTGAGGGGAAAATCCCCATGTTGGTACTGGGGATAGAACACAGGTCCTCCAAACCAGAGGCAAGCACACTACCAACTGTGTTACGGAGGCAGTCAACAATGAATATGTTGCATTGAATGTGACACAAATATTAGAGATTACATAATATATTTTTTATGTTCTAATAGATGTAACATTTTTTCCTTCACAACTTTTCACGTTTTATGTGCTGAACGAATAAGTATACCTTACGTAATATCCTAAAGGTTTCATCTGCATCTTGTTGTGACTTTTGAATGCTGAGCGTATTTTGTCTAATAGTGCACCCCGACTTCACGTTACAGTTGGTCAGTGCTTTACATGTTGAGACCTGTATAAGCTATTGTTGGCTAGTAACTGAAGTAACAAGTCTGTTTATGATTTTCTAATTTCTAAAATAGATATTTCCAGCTACCATAGCGAAGAGGTTTTTTTTGCAATTAGAAAAATGTTGGAGTCATTTTGCACCAATTCAGTTCACAATGGCACAAATCCTACAGAAATAAGGAAAAATTTGAACTGAAGTATAGTGATTGTTTAAGAATTTTGACATGTTATGTTACAATGAACCATATGCAAGTAAACCTACTCCTTAAGCTCTCCTTGGCAGAAAAAAGCAAACTATTTTCAGAAAGTAGCATTAAATCAAAGAGATGGGAAAAAGAGAATCTAGTATCAAGGAACTTTCTTTTGCCCCTCACTTAAGTCTAAAAAGGTCTGGGAAAGCTGGCGCAGCTGAGGTACTTGAAACTGCACTGAGCAATCCCAACAAAGTCACCAAATTATTGTCATCATTTAAAAACTATCCTTCTGAAAATATAAATAAAAACAATAGCAATGAAGCATTAGCACTTACAATGGATGTCAAATTCGCTATTAAGGCTCGGAACAAAGAATAGAAATGCTGACTTGTACCCAGCATATAACAAAATATGGGAGGCTAAACTCATGTGTTACCTAAACAAAGAATACATTAATGTCACAGGAATTAGTGCTGAAATAAATTTACTAGGATTGCTAGACCATATACTTCGATGGATTATTCAGTGTATGGAATCCATTCCACTAACTTCTTTTAAACAGGTTAACCTAAAGTTAAAAGACTAAAGACTTGGTAAGCAGCTGTGTTAACACCACCATGAGAAGGTGAACCAAAATGCAGCATTACCTAAATGCTTCTTCTTTACCTGATTACCCTCCCCTTATGTAGGACTTACAAGCCAGTGCCCAGAGTCCGACGCCTGTCTGGGAGCAGACGAACTTATGGACTAGACAGAGTGAAGACCTAAAAGAGGGTGGTCAGCCATGCACCAGGTATGATAGTGAGGAAGAGGATGATATGAAATACAGGCGAAATAGATGAATGGAAAGGTGATGATGGATCAGTTGTTTCAATGAGTGGTGGGGAAAACGGAGAACCCGGAGAAAACCCACTCAGACTCACTTCGTCCACCACGAATACCTTGGGATCGAATCCGGGCCGCCTAAGAGGTAGGCGAACAGGTAACCTAAATCCAATGTATCTAATTCTGCTAACATGGCGTAAACACAAAAGCGATTCACAATACGTACAATTAATAACACGTTTAATAACAATAACATGGATTGATTAAATGTCAATATGGAAAAAAATATAAAATCAATGGCATTTGAAGTTGTCCATGCAATGCACAAAATTGATAAAATCATCAACTGAATACATGTAGGACAAGGTTTTGTAAAACCATGTTGGTAGAACTATTTCATACCAGCACACAGTCTTAGTTAACGGTACTCTTTTGCGTTCCTCGGTATGAATGACATTTGGACAAAGTGGTGGATTGTACAGGTAGGCTGGCACAACGCGGTCAAAAGGCAGACATAACTCACTTGGAGGTGACTGAAGACAGTGCGGGGATGCAGTGCAGAATATATAACATTTTTCGGCGTGCTACTGAAAACTCTTTCTTGTACACACTTAATCATCATGGTAGCGAGTGAACTGAAATAGTTTTGGGAAAATAAATTGGTATTTTACGCAGTCGCGTGTTTTTCTAACAAACCAATGCAACAGATCCAGGACGTCCCACACCGTGATACATAGATCAGAGTCAATCATGCAAGAGCGATCCAAGGAAACCCCTTCCATCACCAAACAGCAAATAATGAGGTGCTGAGTTGGATGACTCGGCGAAAAGGGACAGTCTCACATTCGTAATGAAATATAGCATATCGGTAATACATTCAAAGCACACCTTCATGTATTGTCCATGCAAATAGAACGAGAGCAGTCAGATGCGCGCAGTACAAGGAGTGGGGTATGAGAGGGCGAAGCGTGAACGAATAGCGAATAGTGAAGCAGTACGTAAACGCACGAAATAGCACGAGAACAGGAATGGCAAACACGCATTAGCAGATATCGATTTTGTATGCAGTAAAATTATTTACAATCAAAGTGTATGTAAGTTCTTCCGGAGTGTATTAATACTGCCGTTGACATGTTCTTAATTTATAGTGAATGTTGTATATTAAAATCATCCACTGTACGGCGAACAACACACTCATTAAAATCGTCTAAATGGGTCTTCCTGATCTTCTGGGTCTTTCCTTATGAGGTGCTGAGAAAGACATATTCGCCTAACTAAATGCGTTCTAATTGAGCTTTGATCCTACGGACGGAGCTAAATAATACACCGGTAGCTTTCACTATACACGTTTCTGTACGGACTTGCATTTAATATGGGTCCCCTCTGCAGCTTCATTCATCATAATTTTATACAAATTACCAATCAGTTCTCGTGTCTGACTGTGCAAGACTCTTACTCTTCCCTGTAATGTGCTGGAACTGGTGGCCAGTGTTGTCAAGTTAGTGGTTTTCCCACTAAATCTGGTGTTTTTGAGCACTCGTCTAGTGTGCAAATTTTGCATCTAGTGGCTAGTGGGTATTGTGGTGGATTCTAAAAATATTTGGGTGGTTTTACGACAAATTGTTCAAAATTACTTGATTCATTCAACATGAGCAAACAGCACTCTAGTCAACTATGTTAAGTAGATTTTCCGGGCTTGTGGGCCGTGGTCGAGTTGGATTACCTTCCTCCGACGTTTCGCTGAAAACTGCGTCCAGCATCTTCAGGGTCAACTTCTGTTATTTTGGTCTAAATTAGCGGCTGCACATAAACTAAAGTTCACTGCAAACTTGAGCAGAGGTGAAAAGTCTCTTCACTCTGATGAACTTAGGAATCGTTCCCGTGTCCCGGCAGCGTAGTAAGAAAGTCAAAGAATACAGTAAAATCGCCTTCTTTTTGCGTAGCTTCTCCAAAACGCGAACATATCGTGAAACTTCCTCCCCGTAGAGGCGTGTAATATAAGCCCTGAGGCTTTCACGGCCGGCATTATCAACTATGTTAAGTAGATTTTCCGGGCTTGTGGGCCGTGGTCGAGTTGGATTACCTTCCTCCGACGTTTCGCTGAAAACTGCGTCCAGCACCTTCAGGGTCAACCTCTGTTATTTTGGTCTAAATTAGCGGCTGCACATAAACTAAAGTTCACTGCAAACTTGAGCAGACTTTACTGTCTTCTTTGACTTTCTTACTACGCTGCTGGGACACGGGAACGATTCCTAAGTTCATCAGAGTGAAGAGACTTTTCACCTCTGCTCAAGTTTGCAGTGAACTTTAGTTTATGTGCAGCCGCTAATTTAGACCAAAATAACAGAGGTTGACCCTGAAGATGCTGGACGCAGTTTTCAGCGAAACGTCGGAGGAAGGAAATCCAACTCGACCACGGCCCACAAGCCCGGAAAATCTACTTAACATACGTAGTTGGTAATGCCGGCCGTGAAAGCCTCAGGACTTATATTTGCACTCTAGTCGCTCTTACATTTCTAACATCGAAATATTGTGATTTACAATAGACTACCTTTTGACTTTTTTCCTGTATTATTTTGCTTCCTTGTGGAATTGAATGAATTAGAAATCAGTGACATTAAACGCAAAGAAAGAGATTAAACCTCTCTGACTATTTGGTTTGTTATTGCTCATTGCAGGTTTGAGAGATAGTCTATCTCAGCTGAGATAGCAAAGCTCGTATTCCAAACTATAAACATGTAACATCACCGTTGTGTTGTCTGCTCAGATTCAATAAGCTGAAGCCAGGTAATTAATACTCTAATGTGCATGCTTTTAAATGTTTGGAAATGCTTATTGTCGTAAATTGACACATTGAGTAGTTGAATGACTGACAACCGTGCCGCTCCAATATTAGTAAATCTTCAACTGCAGCATACTGTATACCTGTGGTGCATACAGTTCGGAGCTAATGTGAGGTGTTTTTTGTTCCTTCTCTTTTTTATATTGTTTAAGCGAATTAGTGTTAAATATTGGTAAAATGGAGGTACAATATACTGAGAAATTTCGAGATGAATGGCAACGCGGTAATAAATTTGCTGACTGGTTAGGGAGAGTTTGACACAAAAGCACGTTGCAGATTTTGTCGTAGTATTTTGCTAATGTGTTATGCCGAGATATTAAGCCACAGTGACAAAAAAGCACAAGACTGATGCATATTTCATAATACTGTTATAAGGTTCCAACTTTAAAATATTGTATATACCTTAAACCCCTAGCGCAACAGCCCATGAAGGGTCATGAATTGCCGCCCAGTCACTGCGTCCCCCACCTCTGCTCGCAACAGGCGTCATTGGTGGGGTGCAGCACTGGAGGGTGGGACGTGGTCGGCGCCCCGAGCCCTTCCGGCCAGTTATACGGCCTTCTCGACTTGGGGCCGCTATTTCTTCATCAAGTAGCTCCTCAATTGGTAACCCCGGGACCTAACGAGGCTGAGTGCACCCCGTACCAGCTGTCGAGCACTATGATCGCTTCTTATCTTGTTTATTATAACAGCGAAATAATAGTAACTTGGCGTATATTCAGTGATGAAACACAAATAGATGATCTTCGCGCTTGCCAATATATGATGCGTTGCTGTCCTGAAGATATGATTGCATCTGAACAGAGTGTATAGTCCGGTGCACGGAAAATTTCCGATGCTGTTAGATGCTGTTTTGGTGTGTTACTTTATTTAATGTTGGCATAACCTATTCACCAGTTATGTTCCACACCAGCTTGGCTGTGTCTATCTCTTGTTGGTTTGTATCCAAGTCCAATAACACAAGCAATGACCGATGAGCAAGGGGCGTGCCCGAGGTGCGGAATGCAAGGGGAGGAGTAAGGAGGAATTTAACCTGAGTGGAACGATTGTCATCATCATCTCCTGGCTGTGTCCATCGCTCATTGGTTTGATGTCATAACTCTGGGATTCGGTCTCAGGAACCAGGGAGAAGGACAATGGGTGGGTCACACAAAACAGCTTTGTTGAATGTATTGTCCTCTATACCATAGCGGATAGATGAGATAGTGTGAGCTCTTCGGGAGTTACTATGGTTCGCTCGCAAGATGGCACTGGTGTCGCGGTCGCTTCACTTTAATTCACGAATGCATGGTGAAAATGAGTTTCATATTATCAATTAGCATTTTAAATACCTAAAATCGTAAGCACGAATATTTGAAATACTGTTTTGAAACATCGTCTTTCCTTGACACATATTATAGGATGCTATTTTACAATAATGGGTATTATAATTAATGAATACAATGGGAAATATCTGCTTACATGACTTTATGCTGAAAAATTAAATCATAATGCAAATTATGTATGTTATGTATATAAAATATCAAAACTCACCGTGGAATTAGATGTTGGATATCTTGGAGAATTTACGTGTTGATTTTGCTGACTTCGATGACGTCATTTCTCTACTGATTTCCTTGGTACGAAAAAAGAAGCGACACTTCATGTAATGTAGTGTTAACTTTCCAACTAAATCCAGTTTGTGTTCCACGCAACATCCTATTCCACTGGGTCCTAATATGATTTCGTCTATGTTATCTAAGCACTCGTAAAATATATCACCCCACAAACTTTCAGACGAGCACATTTGCTTCTCTAAAATAGCCTCGACTTGCAAAAGAATATTAACCACACAGTCAGAGGGGTAGGTTAAATACCGACAATTTTTTAGGGTGCCATAGTCTTTTATTGTAGTGAAAGTGGAAGCTAATGTGTCAGAGGGTAGATCGGTGGACAGAGTAGAGGCACAGGTTTCACAACTAAGTTTTTCGAGCATCTTTTTTACTATATAACCCCCTAAGTTGTGTACTAAACATCTTTTAGAAATATTGTCCTTATAGAGTTTGGGAACTTCACTTTCCCAGTCAAGTATTTTAGTTTTGTTCTTTATTTTGTTTCCAACAAAATCCAACAGCTCACGGTTTTTTTGCTCAGTTTGTTTTGCCAATATACGAATTTGATTCACAAAAGATGTAAGTGGTGGCTCCACTTTATTCTCGCAATTAGCAGCATTTGACAGTGCAAGTTTTACAGGGACATACACAGCCTGTAGCATATGTAAATGTAAAAAGTCAACTGTGGAAGGATGGTCATCACAGCTCAAAGAACGCATAATTCCAAAGTGCCGTTCAAGGGGGTCTTGATTGAATTTTGCTGTTAAGACGTATGCAAATCCTCTATTCCATAAATACTCGGACACTTCCAAAGTACTTTTTAAGGTGACTCTAAGAGATCCATTGTTCTAGTTGAGCAGAATGTGTAATTTTCAGACGTTATTATGCGAAAGAAATCTTCTAGTACTCTGTGAGATTGCGAATTTTTATAGAGCTTTAATTGGAACTGTGGAGTTTAATGCATCTACAAGATTATTTACATCTCTTGTGAATAGTTCAGTATTTTCGCTTCCCTTAAATTTTTCAAAATTAATTTTCCTGAAGAAGTCAATGCCATTTGCAGTGCTGTTACTGAACAATTGAAAACACAGTCTCATATTCATTTTCTGAAAAGAGGTGGGGTCTATGTGGGATGAGGTCAATTTCGGGCAAACTTTAAGACCAGCAAATTTAGGAGAAGTGTCAGCTTCATAAATATATCTATAAAAATTATATTGGATGCTCTTATTTCTATATAAGACATCCACCTTATCATGAAAATAATTTCTCATGCATTTTATTATGTGGACGCAATCTGAAAAAGCCCATATTCTTCTTTTGTCATCAAGTGGGTGCTGGATACTGCATTGTACATTTTCACATGTTGCTCCTATTCCTAAATTTTTCCATACTTTTTTGTTTGATTGACTTCCATCACTAGTGAAACCAACAATTCTTGTCTCCGAGTTTTCTAACTGGATAATCACTTCTATAAGGAGCTTAGCTATTATATCACCGGGTGTAGCATTTCTACTTGCGTAAATCGCTACTGGTTGGCTCCAATTATGTAATAAGGGAACAAACATAGAAACTAAAGCATGGTTAGCCATCGAATGTTTCTGATTGTCAGGAGTGTGTTCTTCACGAATCCGTCCACTTTTAGTGAGCTAGCATTGAACCTAACTTCTTCTCTTAATTTGACTTCATCAAATATTACAACTCCAAGACGCTTGTTTTCATCTTCTTCTTGACTGAACGTAGTAGAAATCGCATTTAGAGCATTACTATTTATAACATATGTGCACTTTATCCCTTTAGATAATTTCCTTAAATGGGCTTCAGAAGGCAGGGGCAGCAATTCATGTGGTAAGCAATGTAATAAGCAACAATAAGCAATTAACCTTTAGGGCTTTTAATTTTAAATAGCAAGCTTTCTAATAGAAATTCATTGGTGTAACGCATCCCCTTTGAGCTCGTCTGACATTTTTTAAGCATTGTACCTAGAACCAGCTTTTGTTTTTTACTTAAACAATTTAAATTGCGTTTATGTTTGCAACAATTAGTAGCGAATTTCTTTTCTACTATTTTCAATTTAGCCCTCTCTTTGGATAGCAGGATTTTAGTTCTAACTAAATTTCTATTTAGGTTTCTAATTCTTTTCTTCAGTGTAACAATTTCATTATTGACATTATTTGTGACCTTGGAGGAATTAGAACTGTTTTCTGTGAATTCCTCATTGTTGAAGGATGGCGCGTTTGAAATAAGAACTGGTTGACTGGATCCTGCATCTGGTAATTTACTGATTGTTGAATATTGCTTTTTCAGTAATTTTTTGTCTCTGTTTTGTGGAGATTTTCGGGATTTATGCACTGTAGTTAAGTACCTGGGTAAATTAGGAAATATACAGGGAACAGCCCCTGGCTTTAACCGCCATTTAATTCTAGGGATTTCAACTAGTTTTCCATGCACAACGAATGAATCAACTTTCACTAAAAAGTCCTCTGGAAAATGTTTGTCACAAATACTAGATTTAACAGATAATTTAGTATCTTTCCTAGGAATATACTTTTCCCATTTGTAAAGCAGATTTTTATCTTTAGGAGGAGTAAGAAAATGTCTAGCTTCTGAGCAGTTTCTGTATCCTGAACGACACCCGGGTACAAAACAAGTTGGCATTTTTAATCAATTATTGATGTTGCTTGAAACTTACGTTTTGAAGAACACACACATTTATGCACAAACTTAGAAGCAATTTCACAAGTTACGTACCTAATTACTCACAACACACAACGCATACGTATAAAATTGTCTGTACTTCCGAATCACATACTAGGCAGTTCGGCCGCATTTTGAGGCGACTGCGATCACCACGCCGCAGTTTCGGTCAGTTGTCACGGGACCACGGATTATGCAGTGAACTAGCGGGAGAGCTCACACTTTCTCTTCTATCCGCTATGTCTATACTATGCATGCCATTTGAAGTGAGCAAACGATATGGATAACAAGCCGAAAGTAATTGCGCTTCTTGAACAAGGATATAATCCTGCAAGGGCTGCGAAACTATTTGGAGTGAACTGCCTCAAACTGGTAGAAGAAATACCGAGAACGGGGATACTGGATTAATTACTAGAACATTATAGTCTTGTGTTTTTCCCTTGTGTTTGTCTACGTGCCGAAAACATGCTTTTGTATGCTCGGTATATTTTGTGTAGATAGAGCTGAAGTCACAGCTTTAAATTATTTTCTAATGAAATGACATGATTCGAAATAAAGATGCGCAATGTGGAGTTCAAGTTAATACGCATGGAATAAAACAGATAAATCTGCATAATCCCCCATTTCCTTCCCAAGAAAACTACACAAGCCTGAGAAGGTTCATTATTCGAAAAGGATTGGCAATCTGGCGTTTGCTCCTATCCTCAATAACTGCTGATAAAATAATCAAAGTCCGATAAGACACATTCTGAATTATGTGTTTCATTGTACCTGTCTTAAACTGTCTGGGCTTCTGGTTCACCTCCGCCATCGCGAAACAAAAGGCAGGCGCACGCCTTCCTATCGACAAGGGTTTGAACTGGGGGCGTGGTGCCATTCACTACCAACCTAAACAACTGTTCCTCATAGCGGAAAGTTTCCGTGCACCGGACTGTACATACATGTCTCGCCGTGTTTGTGCGATAATATCACGTAAACAACTTGGCAGTTTCGCATTCTTTCCGATACGCCTCATGGCTTTGCCAATATAATTGTCTCAAAACAAATCTAGTGGTTTCTGGTAGTTTTTAATAAGTTAATTAGTGGGAAATCCCAATTCACTGTTGGCAACACTGCTGGTGACATTGTTTAGTCTGTTTTTATCCGCGCTATTCGTCACACGGAGCGATGCTCGTGTTCGCACGGTATGGACCGTTCAACTACACCAGTCAGCTCTTACCACTGCGCATCTTGTTTACACGGCTCGCGTGTATTTGCACGGACAATAATCTGCTACACATTTCAGAATGCCGTTAATTCATGCCGCTGTCACTTGTAAAGCTACGATTTCAAGTTGGTACCTATTACATATCAGTAATCACGTGTCCAACTCTTCCCTTTTCTGCCTTCGCACAGGGAACTACCTGCTGATTTGTGAGACGCTTCTTGGGCTCGAAGATGGCTCGAAGTGAGGCACAGATCGTTAGTCAGTACAACGATCAGACAGCAAGACAAAACCAAGTATACTATCTTTCTTTGACAGTTCGACAATGCATTTAATATTTAGTATACCAGATATGAGGTGTCTCGAGTGTATATTCGCTTTAGTGTTGATTTGTACATCTATATTTCTCAGCACAAGAGAAGTGTTTATAATGGAGTACTACTGCGGCCACACAGAGAATGGAGCAAGTTTGCTTTACGTTAAAGAACAGTATAAGGAGACACAGCGAGGTGATGCCGCGGCAACGTGTACGTCTCGCATTTGGGAGTCCCGGGTTCGGCCCCCGTCGACCAACCACTCTGACTTAAGGTGTTTCAGTAGTTTCTTCTTGTTACTAGGTGAATTCTGGGATGAATTCTCTACTCTATGGATCCTTTTCCCTTCCTTTCTCATTTCACTTCCTTGTCATCTATCAGGTGGTTGGTAGTGTGGTATGTCCGGGCGAATGAGGTTAGATTCAAATTCAAATTTATTGCCCATAAGACTTGTAATACAAGCATGGAGCATTGTCAAATGCTAATACATGAATAAAAAGCACATCATGGTACATAATGGTTAGTAAAAATGATCTGTACCTATATCATAATACAAACATGGAATATTGAATATACAAAAAATACATTAACAGTACACATTAATTTAACATCTCTTCTAACCTGTATGGACACTTTTCAATTAGATAATTCTTTAACTCTTTAGCAAAGGAGTTTTGGTATACCGGAGTTT
The DNA here is from genome assembly GCA_030765045.1 of Tenodera sinensis. NCBI lineage: Eukaryota > Metazoa > Arthropoda > Insecta > Mantodea > Mantidae > Tenodera > Tenodera sinensis. The sequence continues at coordinate 113,996,630 of CM060970.1, read as the reverse complement.
TTTCTTTAGCACAGATGCTTGGGTTCTGCAAACCCTTCTTCCCCGGGCCCTTCTGGAAGTTGCTGCTCGGGCTGAAAGAGTCGTCTCGTCGTCCTCTCCCTGGGTAGGGAAAACACTAAGATCGTGCACCAGGTGACAATCTTTGTAAGTGTTAGGGACTTCTGTGGGTTATCCTGTACAATAGCGGCGTCACGTGGTCGACAGGCAGCTGTGTTGTGACTGAAGAGTGATGTTATCAGCTATCTGTCCTTCAACGCGTTGGTGACTTATATGTCGCCAACGCCGAAGGTATGAAATCCGCGGAAGCATGTGAGTGTTGTTTTTATTCTTAGAGTTATTGTTTTGTAGTTAAGTGATGACGTAAGTTCTTGTGCGGTGCGGTTGTAGTTTTAATCTATGCTCTAGATACCTTTGAAAATGAAAAATTGGACTGAGGAAGAGATATTGTCGCCTTTTAGCGAGTTGTAGAATGTAAGGTAGGCAAGAGATATTTGTGCATTGCAGGATTATGTTCTTCCTATGTCTGTGACAGACTACAACTGTCAGTGAACCATGTGACGCCGCTCATATACAGTTTTACCCTTCTGTGCATCTCTGGGCTGTGCCCTCTGCCAGGCCTACTGTCTCACTTCGCCTCATCCCTTCCTGTTGTGGGAGTGGTAGCTCACAATAGATCCCTGTTGGGTTGTGGTGGGTCGAGGTGTCCACTTTCCATTCCTATAATCACACTCAGTATAAGGAGATTTTTAATAAGCACCTAATAATAAAACAAAGTTAGCAATTGTTGGGAAATTCCATAGTAAGTCATCATGCTATGCCAATGAAAGAACCATCACCACAAATGAGAATCAGGGTCTTCTTGTTCAACAGGTATTGAGTTCAAGTGTGTCACGAAGGAGGGCAAGTGTGGCCACAGCCACCCCTTGGAAATTAATGAATTTAGTGCACAGTCAATTACTGATTATTAGACTATTGTTTTAATTTTGATGTAAAGAACAATTTCTATTCAGCACAAATTAATACGGTTATCTACAACACATACTATAACTTTTGACAACAGAATAATGAATTAATGTTGTTTAATTGCAAACTTCCAACACGAATGAAAAGAATGCTGACGCCCATAGTTGAGTTGCTTAAGTAGTATATGGCGAACAGCACTGAAACTTGGTTTGGGTGATAGGTCTATTCAGCAGATGTTTAAAGAACTGGGTGGATTTGCATTCTGGATTCAACTTGCTCAGAGTTTAACAGGGAGGGATGAGCAGGCATAATTGCAGTATTGCAGCTGAGTGTTGTGTATGATGTATGAGGATTCAGATTTCTTCTGCAAATTAAGAAAACCATATTTACCTCGATGGAAATCTCAGAAGACAAACGACTCAGTTTTTGGGGTTTCAATGTCCTGGTGTCATGGAAATACTACTACACAGTTACCTGTTACAATTTTGTTTGCCGTGTAGAGTCTTGGAATATTAAGGCCTTTCACTATTCAGGTTGCTGGACAAATCGGGGAACAGTAACCCAGCAGAACCACAGAGACCTCATTAGTACCTCATTTGTGCAGGATTTATGTCAGACTTATCACCCAAAAAACTTATCCCTTCAACAACAATCGATGCAGCAGATGGAGCAACAGGCCAAATTACGGGGGAGTCACTTTACCTTCTGCAATGACACTTTGGAGATTATCTAATTTATCATGGAACTCCACTCCTGTATCCCTCCTACTCTTAAATCCCATGTCTCCTGATGCCTACATATGGTCAGGGCTGTATTTACGTAAGGGCAAACCGGGCAACTGCCCAGGGCGGCACATTTTAGGGGGCGGCAAAATTACTGGAAAGCTGCACCAAAAGAAAAGTATAGACATGAAACATCAAGTTCCTTTTGATTCTGGATAAATTGATTGAAGAACTGAACAACAGAGTTTCTTCCTACAAGGAATTCAGTGAACCATTTATGTTTTTCACAAATCTGAAGATGCTTAGTCCACTTGAAATTCAGGAAGCATCATCCAGACTTCAGAAGGTCTACAGTTCGGATCTTGAAGATTCAGCATTTGTACTTGAATGCTTACACTTCAAAAGCTACATAGAAAAGAATGAAAATGCGACACACTCTCTTACACAGCTGTCTAGAGAGTGTTTACCCAAACTTAAACATAGCTCTACAAATATACTTGAGCACTCCTACTTCCAACTGCTCAACTGAGAGATCTTTTCTGCTCTAAGACGCATAAATAATTATTTAAGAACATCACAAGTGAAGGATGGTCTTAGTTATCTTGGTGTTCTTGCAATTGAATCTGACTTACCAGTGAAAATGGACTATAACGAACTCATAAACTTGTTTGCAAATGACAGGGCAAGGAGGAAGCCTCTTGTTATTTAAACAGTATATGTTTTGGCATCTGATAGGGGCTGATGCCTCCTTAGTGTAAGTTCTTTCTATTAAGATGTTCCTACTTAAATTTTAATAAACTCACTTATGGTGTTTGCCACTCATACTTAAGTATCCAAACTAGTGAAACCATTCTCTATGTTGTGAAAATTTAAGTAATATATATATATTGCAAGTTGGGGGGGGGGGGAGGGGGAGCAAATGTTTTTTTGCCCAGGGGCGTCAGAGGTCCTAAATTCGGGCCTGCATATGGTGCATGTTGAAAGAACAATTTTCAAGACAAGTATTCTTTCTTTCTCTAATTATCCTGCTTATGGAGGACTTAAGTTAGTGCCTGGGATCAAGTACCTGTTGAAGAGCAGTCAGACTTTGGATCACAGAGAGTATCCAGTATCAGTTTGTTGCCTGGTGTGAGTGTGAAAAACAAGACGACATGAAATAATGGTGAAATGGAGTTGTTGGTCGAATGAATGGCAAGAGAAACTGCAGAATCTGGAGAAAATACACCCAGATGCCACTTTGTCAACCACAAACTCCAAGTGTGGTTCTCTGGGTTTGAAAGCAGGCTGCTTTGGTGGGAGGCAAGTGATCTAACCACTCAGCCATAGTGTCACCCAAGACATGATCCACCAATCCTGAACTGGGTGAGAAGGTAACATTTACAGCAACTTTTATTCATTAACATATTCAGCTATCTTCAGATACATTATGAACCATGTGTGGCACATTATAGTAGCTTATATTTTGAAGATGGTCTATATGACCATCTTTAACTACACCTGGCAAAGCCATGAAGCATATTGGAAAGAATGTGAAACTGCCCAGATGTTTACGCAAGGTTATCGCATAAATACTGCTAGACGGTGTGCGTACACTCTGTTCAGGTGCATTCATATCTTCAGAACAGCAACGTCTCATATATTGGCAGGTGCAAGAGATCATCTATTTGTGTTTTATCACTGACTATACATCAAGTTACTATTATTTCATTCTTCTAATAAACAAGATCGAAATAATAAGAAGCGATTGTAGCGCTCGACAGCCAAGGAAGGTACACCTCGACGCTTTGCCAAGTAATACAGTCTGTGAGTTTAAGTTGTCATATTTTCTACTGTCCTTGTCTAACACAGAGTGCTGTTCTTGTCTAGCACAGGGTAGTGAAAATAGGTGAGACAACAACCACTTCTTTGTCACGACTTGTGGAAATTCCAGACCCTTAGAATCTTGCAACCCCCATGTCCATTGTATGTTGAGTGAAGGTTACCAGCGGTATATTAGCTGTGTGAGCATGTATAACACAGTGAGCATTTTACTGGGAAAAAGATGGTCCAATAAGTGAAACTACCAACAGATTATTCATAAATTTAGAAGAATTGGAATCAGAAAATGAAAGCAAAGATTTATTTGAAATTTCTGACAGTGAATCGGGGAATGAAGAATTGGACGGGCTCTCCACTACTCATACATGTTCTGCTTTGCCTACATTGTCATAGACAATGGATATTGTAATGGATATTGGGATATATTCTTCACCACTCTGTCCTCTATGTGATCTGCAAGAGGAAATGGATCGAGACCACCTTCAAATATGCCCGGCCACTTCTAGTGCCCCATCCATCAGTGAAAAATATTGGAGAGCAAGAGGATTAATGACTTCATTGTCAGAAATCCAGCATTAGCTAACAACAACATTGTCATAGAGTGAGATAGTGAGTTACACAAACTGTAACACTTTAATATTGTGACTTTGGGTGGGTGTAAAGTAAAGAAGACAGATGTAGTCGGGATAAAGATACACTTTTATTTCCGTAAACAGTAACTTTGTACACTCGTTGCAACAGTAAGAAAGTCTTTTCCCATTCACCAACAGCATGGCTCCGAACTAGTAACACAACAACTGTCCCTTCTCCATCGGCACGACTCCTCAACGTTTCACATACGTCTGACCTTTCTTTTCTGTCGCACTTTAGCGCTATTTATAGCTCCCAGGCACTATTCTGGAAAGTTCAGTTATTGCGGTGAAATACAAAGCAGAAGATTCCCGAAGTCTCTATCCTTTTCTCTCTTTCGGAGAGCGCCCCAACAATGCGGCCATTCTCTGTCTCTTTCCTTCAGCTCCTTTGCGGTAGTGCCGACAATAATGCGATGGGTGACACTGCTGTTGTCGGCAATTAGATGCGGCGGGCGCGGTGACAATATTGTTTGTCTTGCTGCATACTGTACACAAGCTGTTATGGGTACAAGTACAGATATTTTGGTACCTTAATATGTATCCTTTTCAATTGTTAGTTGCTTACTCTCATCATCTAACAGTTTTCCCACAAAAATATCTCATAGTTAACTACTTGATGTTTTCTGTACATTGTAACTGTGTCACAAAATGAACACCTGTCAGTGAAGACTATGTCGTTTGCTTCCATGCATTCCAACTTCAATGTTCTGCTGTCTTAGGTAAACATTTGAATTGTTACACATTAAAATAATCAATTAATCTATTTGAATTACAATGTTAAACATTGAATACTAAATTAAATACAGTCAAAACCGGTTACAACGACGTTGAAGGGACTGATGGTCTGCGGTCATTATACGCAATAGTCGCACGAAGTGGGTTTCACTTTTTTGTGCTATTGAACAAAAGTTTGAGAATAAGTGTGTTGTTAGCTAATGCTGGATTTCTGACAATGAAGTCATTAATCCTCTTGCTCTCCAATATTTAATATATTGATAGAGCAATAGCAATATAGTAACCGATTTTTAGAGAGCACCATATTTTTATGTTTTCGCGGTCACATTGCTCTCTCACAACCCCCGGAATGTCTGGAGGACCACACCTGTCGTTGGTTTATGGGTCTCACCGACCTGACCGGGAGAATTATCAAAATAAATTCACCGACCATATCCTCTGATTACCAATCAGAGGACGTATTACATGCCATGACAGGTCAGCATGTTAGGGGTTAATATTTTATAGAGAAATGGAGAGGTTGGAAAAATAAAGACTCCCTAGCCCTCGGGAACCCTAATAGCATCGGGGTCGGAAGAGAACAAGAGATGACCAAGGTAAGGTCAGATAGAAAAGTTACAGTGAGGAGCAAAACACCATTAAGTGAAAGTAATGTTCTGCTCAGCTTGGGTACCTTGTGGTTGCCATTCACATATCCTCTAGATGGAGACCCCTGAGTAGAGATTTGACATCGTTCATTGCCTTGATTACTAACTGCTGGTCCTGTTAAAAATGATATACATTAAATCGAAACATAATAATCAACATTTATGATACCAATAAACTAATAAACAAACAATATTTCCAGCAATTGAACAATGAAGCAACACAAACAAAATCAATTACAACCAAAAAATGAGTCAAATTCATAATGTTTTTGACATATTTTGGGGACAAACCATATATATTCTGTCTCACTGCAAAACAGTTGCAAGTGTTTCAGGCAGACTCTTACAAGCCAAAGTTTGTCTGTGTGTGATACAATGAGAACCAATGTGTTTATTTTTTGCAAGGTAAACCAATTTGCATTGGCAACCTGTCTTGGGTTGTGCGCTGTCAGTGTATACATGAATTAACTGACAAAAGGTTAAGGCTGGTTCACAACCACCAGACATTGGGAACCCTAATAATTCAAGGATCAGCAAGCAAGGCAGCACTCAATATTTTGGTTCATAACAGTCTGGGAATGAGAACGACAAGATACTAGAGAATGGAGGTGGATATTGCGCATTGGGAATTCATTAGTTTCTAACTGATCAATGATATTTCTTCTAGTTTGCAACTAGAGAGAGCTCTAGCAGCTGTTTTATGGCACAGCCACCTTGATTATTTTCTACAGCAAAACATTTAACATGTGTTGAATTGCTGGGAGTTGCGCAGTGATTTGTGGTCGAGTTTACTTTTGTATTTATAGGACTCTAGGAGCGTCAGGTTAGTATTTGACTTCTGTGTAGTGGAAATCACATAATTTCATGTTTAAGTACAGTGCCACTCACATCATCAACAGTGTCTTGTTTATTTCCAGCAAAGAAACAGAAACGTTATCCCTTAATATTAATTTGTGCAGTGCCACTCGCACAGATCCTAACAAGGTCATTCGCCACGTGAAAGTACCTCTGTAGATTGCTTTAATAAACAGAAATGAGTGTTGAACATTACAGCCAATATATTTTTCCAAAAAGGTAATAAAAAGTACATTGTTGTATACGATAAGTTGCTATAAGCAATGCCGTACTAAGCAATTTTTTAAATAGCATTCAAATAGGGTTTAGATGAGACCATTAGATTTTGCTGTTTGTTAAAAGCAATGTTGCTGTAACTGGTTTTAACTGTCTATGAAAAACTTTCTTTTTCTATGAAAGAGTAAGTTGTACGTAACACAAAGAATAATGATTATTTGGGTACATAAGAACTATGACTGATTTTTCATTTATTAGTTTCTTGTGAGCAACCTTGTTATTCATTATTGTGAGGCCTGCTCACTCTGTTGCTGTTTTACTCCTCCCAACAACTCGTCCTGTACTCTTTTTTTTTTTGTAGTGTTTAACGCACGCTTTTACTACGGCACTTCAGGCGGCGACACTGATGATACTTGGAATGAAGATGGAACATTGGTGGAATGAGGTGGGAGGAGAAACTGGAGAACCCAGAGGAAACCTGCCCCAGCGTTGCTTTGTCCACCACAAATCGCACATGCAGTTGCCTGAGATCGAACCCGGGCCGCTTTAGTGAGAAGCAAATGGTCTAACCACTCAGCTATGGCATGGCCATCCTGTGCTCTTAGGGAAAATAAACATGTATGACTTGTGTGTACCATGAGCACCTGGAGGCATTAACCAACCTGAAAACATAGGTACTACTCTTAATAAATAAGATTATTAGTTTGCAAATGATGTGGGCAATGTTTGAGAGGTAGAATCCCAACTGAAACATTCAATCCACAGCTGGGCTTATAAACACAAACAATAAGTTTGTTGGCATAAATAAATAATAATTACCATCTAAAGTTTATTTAATCCCGAGACATAAAGTACTTACGATAGTAAGTCACCCTTGGGGTATTTATCTCTGATGTGAGACTCCCTTTGTGGTCTACTGGGAGAAATACGAATTGGTTGGAGAATTTGATGTCATTCTGGCAGGTTGTCACAGTAGCTTAATGGTTAGAGCATCTGTGCATAAAGTGGAAGGTCTGTGGTTCAAGTCCCGGCTGTGGCTTTGAATTTTTCAGTTCCAGTTCTACCTCTCAAATGTTGTTGTTAGCTAATGCTGGATTTCTGACAATGAAGTCATTAATCCTCTTGCTCTCCAATATTTTTCACTGATGGATGGGGCACTAGAAGTGGCCGGGCATATTTGAAGGTGGTCTCGATCCATTTCCTCTTGCAGATCACATAGAGGACAGAGTGGACCTCTCAAATGTCTAATAAGTTTTGTTGACTGTTTTAAATTAATTTATTATTTAGCATTGTCTGTGTCTATCAAGAGATATAATTTTGCTTTGAAGCCATAGCAAAATTTTGACTTTTCTACAATTTGTGCTGGGGATTGCTTAAGAATTGCATTGTCCATCACTATCATACATCCTTCTTTGAATCTTCTGATTAGTAAGCCATTCCCTAAACACTACATTATTCACCTCTTGATGGTAATCACCACCACTTCTTGGATGAAACACTAAATCTGATCCTTCTATAAAACCATATTTGAGTGGTCTGTCATGGTAGCTTAATTACATGTATAATCTTCGCAAAACTTAAAGGCATATGGAGGCGAGGCCTACTGCGGACTCCAGCGAATCCTACACTTGCCCCTCCCACCAGCGCTGCCGAATGTGGTGCATGCATGTCACACACCCTTATGTACAGAACCTCTGCCGGTACAAGCACTACGCTTGGCAACAGCGCTCTGCTTGAGCATTGGCCAGCGTTCACATGCCTTTAACTTTTGCGAGGGGTATAATAGGATTTGATTCCTTTTAGGATGCTGCCAAATAAAGTTTTCACATGTCATGTATTTTTCCTTTATTTATTTCCTTCTTGGAGAGGAAAGGCATGACCCTGAGGCCTCTACATTTTCAATTACACATTTATGGGCTTCTCAGATACACATTACATAGACACTCGACTTCTTCTGCAATTATTATTTGTGTATCTCTGAAAAATCACAAACATTTTCTTGGCAGTTTTCCAAAGCATAAAAATATTATCCACTTTTGACTGTTGTCTAATAATATTCAAATTTGACATCCTTATGGACAAGTAGAACACACATTAATTCATGCACAGTTTAGAGAAAATTCTTTTTGCACCAAATGAGAGAGGGGAGGACTGTTACACTGGAAGAGGGAAGAAGGTATCAGAGTTGACTGTTCTGGAAGTGCAGCATGTGGTATAAATGTGTTTGAATGGCCTGGTCAGAGAGAAAAGACTATATACCCCTTATATCTATATTGCAATATCTAGGCATAGGAATTCTTATACAATTGCCTTCAAGTTATCTGCATTCAAACCATATGGCAGCACAAAGAATATGTTGTTAGCTAATGCTGGATTTCTGACAATGAAGTCATTAATCCTCTTGCTCTCCAATATGTTTCACTGATGGATGGGGCGCTAGAAGTGGCCGGGCATATTTGAAGGTGGTCTCGGTCCATTTCCTCTTGCAGATCACATAGAGGGCAGAGTGGTGAAGAATATATCCCAATTCTGTTAAATGTTTTGCCAGACAATCATGTCCTGTAATCAACCTGAAGGTTGCAACTGCTGTTTTTCGAGGATACTCCGGAATTACTGTTTGAATGTTTGGTAGTTCCCATCTTTTATTTTTTGATTTTTCATAGTAATATTTTGCAATAACTTTTTTGAATTCAGAGTTGACTAATCTTTTAGCTGCATAAAATGGTAGATTAACTATAGATTTCTGCACATTGCCGGTACCCTTTTTAGCAAGAAAATCGGCTTTCTCATTACCACTCAGTCCACAGTGAGCTGGTATCCATTGGAAGACTAGGTGTTTTTGAAGTGCGGTTAGATGGGTAAGGATTTTCCAACATTCTATAATTGTTTGGTTTTTTGGTGACAACTTGGAAGTAATTGCTATAACTGCCGCCCTGGAATCTGAGAGAATAACTGCTTGCTGAAAATGTGAAATTCTATACAAGAGATTTTGTAGGGCCATTCGAATTGCTTCAATTTCTCCATCAAAGTTTGTAGTTCCATAACTTAAAGATTTGTAATAGGAAAAGAGGTGACATGTGACTCCAGCACCTGCTCCATCTTGGTTTGATATCAATGATCCATCAGTATGGTGCTGTTTTTATAAAGATTGTTACATATAGCAGCAGGAATAATGTTCTTACTGAGAGATGAAACACATAATAGCAGACGCGATTCCTATCTTCAGGGTCGTGGTTACAGAATGGAATGCATAAATCAATGTTCCTTTATCACAACTTATTTATTCATTAACATTTCGTTATTTTACACTCTCAGCACCATATTAATTAATCAACAACTTTCACAAATAAATTATTTGGTAGAATCTACATTGGATAAAAGTTTGGTGAAAGTTCCATGTTCACACACTACCAAAAAACACGTCCTTTCATCTTGAGCACACAGACGCTAATGAAAATAGTCCTTGGCGTCGCTTTGGTACGACACACCGCCATTTTTTGTATTCATCCGCGCAAATAGTTTTTATTGGTTGAACACAAAGTGACAAGAAAACATTGGCTATCCTGAATATTAAAAAATAAGTCCCTGATACACCCAAACAAGAACTAGAAATTTATACACTCTTAAAAAAACATTTATATGAACGATTTTCTATTGGTCAATATTCTGTCTCAAGTATAAATATGGAGCCATTCGTGTTCTGGAAATCTAGTATGGGTTGTCTCTAATACCAATAATTTTAGAACACTAGTTGGAGTATCACTTTTCTTAACATCTTCTGTCAGGTGTAAGTAATATGTGCTGTCTAATGTTTGTGTAGGATTGACTTTAGATATGAAGTTTTCCTTTGAGCTAGGAAGGTCTACATTCTTCTTGATGTCTTGAATATAAACAGCAGGGACCAAGTGTCACTGATGTTAGCTAAACATGTCTTGGTGAGGGCTGTTGGTAAATATCAACATTACTCACATTTGATGCTGAAAATGCCCTCCATCTGCTGCAACACACATGTGACATCTGTATATAAAAGAATAAACAGCATTTTGAAGTTCCACAGCAGCAATGACTTCGATTTCCTTGCACATGTAGCGTTTCAGATCATTTATAGACTGAGGATTGTTCCTGTGCACTCTACCTTTTAGTGGTCCTGCATTGTATGAGGCACTACCATAAAGTAACTTTCCCACTCATTCCACAGTTAACAAACTACAGGGTTCTTCATTTAAAACTTAATGGGTGCACAGCATTTTGTCTGTGAGTGTGCCACAGCTGGCTTTGCTTCTACATAAACTCAGAGTGTAAAGTATGTATGTATATCACTCCTACCTCATAGTAGATGCTGAAAATGTTGTCCACCCTCGGCTAAACAAGCGTTATATTGGGAGAACACATTCTGATTTACATGATTACGTTGGACCATTGTAATATTTCCAATTTCATTTGTAATATTTTGTTTTAGTTCTTACATTGTGTGTACTCTCACATGTGCTCTGAAACAGACTACACCTGACTGTGATGTTGAATATTTGTCTTCTACGCAACACCTTCATTTGTGTGAGCATAGGCAGACTTTTTTCTAGAGGGGGGGGGGGGGGGTGAGGGTGGGGGTGCCTCATGTTGGAAGTTTGCAGTCAAACAATATTATTTCATTATTTTGTTGTCAAAAGTTATAGTATTTGTTGCAGATAACCACATTAATTTATGCTAAATAAAAATTGTTCTTTATATCAAAATTAAAATAATAGTTTTATAGTCAGTAATTGATTGCACATTAAGTTCATTAATTTCCAAGGGGGGCCTGCAGGTCCCCCTTGCACCCCCTTCACAATGCCCATGTTTATTTGTAACAGTGACTATAGCTGTTTATAATTAAGTTAGATTATGGGACTATCCATTTAGGAGGTTGAAAGGGTAGTCAAATTTTTAAAAGGCAAGTCTATGATATCCTTGAAAGTCTGTATGCTTTGCATGGCATTAAGAGAAACAAAAGAATGGAACTAAGCAATTCTAAAAATAATATAGCATTAGATTTAAGATTTATTTTGTTGTTTAACGACAGTGTGAATTGCCAGGATCACATCAGCATCGCTAGTGTGCTGGAATTTCGTTCTGCAGGAGTTCTTTTACATGCCAGTAAATCTGCTGAAATGGAGCTATTGCTTTTAAGCATGCTTAAAAATCATTGATCTGGGCTGGATTTGAACCCGTGACCTTGGGATCAGTAGGCCAGCGCCTAACCAACTGAGCCACCCAGACCAATACATAAGTGTTAGAGTTCATACCAAGGGCAACAGATACCTCTGAAATGCTTAATGCCTTAAAAGTATTTAGGTACTTCACTTAAATTATGTGTTTAATCAAGATTGTTTTGCTAGAAGTAAAGTTTTGTCTATATGTTATGGTTTACAAGTATTTCTTCATTGGGAATCATACACAGTAGAACAAAAAATCTGAACTAATTGATGTTTGACCTTATTCGGATTATCAATTGATATGGATTTTTGAACATAAGGAAAAAGACACCAAAACCAAGTTTAACAACATATGTACTTTATGCACTTTATTACCTTCTAATATATGATACTATATTCAATTTTTTAACACTTTCACTGAGCTACAAACAACACTGACCACAGGACAAACAACACTAGATAGTAATTGTAGCCAGGAACAAATGCTTCAAACTAAATAAGTTAAATAAGGAAAACTTGAAGCTATTAACAGTGCTTCACTGTTAATAGCTTCAATTTTTCCTTATTTAACACTAGATAGATTTAAAGAAGTCTCTGATATTTTTTGAACTTTTAATGGACTTTGTTTCTTTGCAGGCAAGTCTCAAGCTTATTGTAGATGTGCAAGCTGTAATCTGTACACTCAGGCATTTTCTCCAACTAATTTATAGCAATCTAGAGCATTGAAAACTTCAGCATGAGTAGGCCTAAAGATTTTTTTATCCTGGTTTTCATCTTCACCATTTTGTCTGTCTTCATTTTCCCATACCGTAAAGTCTGGCTAAAGAAGCACCATTTTCAACCTTCCCAATTTATTCAAAATTTCTAGTCTTTGTTCATTTTTTGAGAATGTGTGTTTTCTTTTAATTCCTCTGGTTGATGCCATTTCAGAAGATGAACAGAGTAAAACAAAACTTAAGCACTGCAAGTTTAACATCAACTATGTACTAAGGCATGCCAGGTGCAACTGGTGGAGTTTTATGCTGGGATTACGATGAACTTTACTTAATGTGACTTCACACGACGGAACGTAATTTGAAATAAGGAACTAGAAGGGCTATTAGGATAAACTTAACATAATGGGAATTATTCTGATTGGTTATTCTTCTGCTTGGCAGACATGAGAGATATTTGATTTTTAATCAAGAGGTTATGCTTTCCAAAAATGAAAAGAAAGAGAGTACAAAAATATGAAGTAAAAACATTTTTAAATGGCAAATAAAGCACCATGGAGATAGCCATAACCTACTTGAGGAGCTAAACAAAAGAAACAGAAAGAGTTTTGATGCAAATAGTTACACAATTCATTCTTGCATGGCGCTACTCGCTGATTGGTTCAAATTAGTCATATGACTTTCAAACTTGATGTAACGCGAAGGAAAAGTTTGGCACTGCCAAACTCTCACGTTATGTCACATTAAGTCATGTTAAGTGCATTTAATATAATGTGTTAAACTTTTCCATTATATCCCATCGCATTAAGCCATATTACATTAAATTCATCGTAATCCCGGCATAAAAGGTGGTAAGGTTGAAGGGAGCACAGCCATTCTCACTCCTTCATAGATCACAGTAAGGAAGATCAGAGTTATTCTGTTAGGTCCTGAACCATGCCTGTGCTTTTTAAATGACAAGGGAAATATCACTGATGGATCAGGTTTGGATTTTTGACAGTTTGAATTCTTGATGTTCAGATTTTTTACTTTCTACTGTATATGTTGAATAAAACTGAATTTCATTTAATTACCAGATAAACAAAATTCATTCAAATGAAGATGACTTCTCAGGCTTTCTCAGAAAATTTAAGATCTACAATTTCTTTGTTAACTAAATATCTTAAATACATGACATTTTAATTACCTAATCAATTAGTTAATTAATTTTATTATCTGCATGGAGAACTACATCACATTTTTGGCATTGAACATTTAAGCTATTACAGATTACCGTTTATATGTACATAAATTATAAAATCATTCACAAAAATTTGATGTGTTGTACTCACATGACTTTCTCTACTCTTGTACTAATCATTCTTGCAAACTTTTATTCCTATTTTTTCTTTGTGTTAGTTGAGATAAACATTTGCAGAAATTACCTTATTGCTTACTTCCTTTGCTTATTTCCTTGTAGGAGCAAGGGGAATATGAGAATGTAGTAGGCTTTGAGTGATAGTCAAATCTTTTAAAGCTTTGAGATTCCATTCTCTTTGTATGATTAACATAAAAAAATGAATAACAATGTTATATTTGACAGAAGTATAAGTTCTCCAAAACTCACACCAATAATAAGGCATATCTCTGAAATGGTTCACTCTACAAAAAATGTATTTAGGCATAAATTGTGTATTTTAGCAAGATCTACATTTTTTCTGTAGTAAGGTTTGGTCTATCTCTTATGATTTACCAGTTGCCAAAGTCATCCAAAGTAAATACGACTACAAGAACTATAGCCATAAAATTCAAGATATACATTTCATTTGTCATAAAAATATCTCAAACATATGGCATTTTAATCAAAATTGTTAGAGCTATTTTCAATAAAATCAAAATTTTTGAAAAATTTTCCATGTAAAGGGTAGTTTATGGTGGAGCAACTTTCTTCAAAATTGTCGTGTCACATCTTTGAAAGACATTAAACTTTGGTTTTTAACTGACTTTGCTTTTGAGCTATGTTGTCCACAGACTGACAGACACACACGCGCAGACCTTTTTCTAAAAATGCTTCTTTTGGATTCAGGGGGCCTCAAAACATATATTTCCGGTGAAATCTCGACATCAAATTTTTGGGTGGAATACAGTACTTGCCTCACTTTACTATATGTAGTAGAGAAAGTAAAAGTGATACATTCTATAGAAAGATAGTTTTAGAGTGGGTGCTTTTTTTTTAAAATAATCTTTAAGTTGTATCTTTGGAAGATACTGAATGTTAAATACGATGTTTGGTATTTATCAAAGATTATTTTTAGGTTAGGTATGTTGTTCATAGGTACTTAAAACCCTTTTTTAGTAATGCTTTTTTATTTTATCTAATTTATTTATTTATTTATTCAGTGTATCTCTCAGTCTCTTAATGGTTCTGAATGATTAAGTTCATGCATTTCTTCTCAAACTAGAACTTGTGGTTTAGCAGAAAACAACACTAATGGTGCAGCCTAAGAAACCACATTATTGTCTATGCTAAGGAGTGGTATAACATGATATTGAATGTACCACATTTTTAAGGAATAACTTTTGTATACTTGAGTTTTGTGCATAATAAAAAGTACATATAAACATGGCAGCCTGGCAGGTTAAGTCTTATCAACTAGGTACCTTCTTTGCATTGTCATGGCAAGATCAACACCTTATTTTATTCGTAATATTACATTTTATAGCTATTTTGTTTATTACTGAGTATTATTTTTGCTCTATAACCAACTGGAAAAACCACAAAGAGCATTAGAGCAGGTCATTGAAGCGGTGGTAAGCCTCATAACTGCTATCTGTAGCTAATGGTCCATGTTATCTCACTTCCTCTTCCTGCATGTATATTAGCATTTAGCTCTGTGTGGATGCTGCAATATTTTCATTATGATGTAGAACTTCTGAGATGTACGTCTAACCAGTTCTTCATTTGTTACGAAATAGCAGCTTTTCTTCTGAAGGTAAAATACACTTCATTGAAGTTCTAAAAAACATTCTTTTGAATTAATAATAATAATATTTATTGAGGTACTAAGCTTTTACAATTTTTGGACTGCCCTGTGTCTTTTGAATTTAAATTACACATACAAACATGTTCATTAATAATATAAATAACACATACACAAAAGGTATTTAAGTAGCATTTGATATATTTGTTTATCTTCATTTTATATAGCTGATAAATTATAACATTTTTTCTTGAACATAGATAATTGGATGTTCATATTCAAGTTTATTTTCATCCGTTTGATCAGTATAAATTACATGAAATTGTCATAATAAGATTATTCAAATCTGTCCAAATATAAATTACATAAATCATTGTGATTTAACAATATGCAAAAGTCTGATGTGTTGCACTCACATGACTTTCCCTACTCTTGTACGAACTATTCTTACAAACTTTTATTCCTCTATCTTGTTCATGTTAGTTGAGATAAACATTTGTATAAATTATCTTATTGCATGTTTTCTTGTAGGTTCAAGGGGAATATGGGAATACAATATGCTTTGAGCTATAGTCAAATATTTTAAAGCTTTGAAATTCTGTTCTCTTTGCATGGCCAAGAGATAAAAAAGTGAATAACATCTGAGAAAACTTTAAGTATTGCTAAACTCCCACAAATAACAAGGAATATCTCTTAAATGGTTCACTCCACAACAACAACAAAAAAAAAAAAAATGCATTTTGGCATATCTTGCATGTTTTAACAAGATCTACATTTTTTTGTATAGTAAGACTTGGTCTATCTCTTATGGTTTACCAGTTATGCAAAAGTCATCAAGAATAAAAGGACTGTGTGGGCTATAGCCAGAAAGTTAAAAATATACATTTCATTTGCCATAAAAATATCTTAAACATACAAGAATTTAATGAAAATCGTTAGAGCCATTTTTGATAAAATCAAAATTTTTGAATAATTATCCACGTAAAGGGTAGTTTAGGGTGAAGGAATTTTCTTCTAAATCTTTGTGTCTATAATTCATGAAAGATATTAAACTTAAATACCAACTTTGGTTTTTACCTGACTTTTCGTTTTTGAGTTATGCTGTTCACACATATACATGCATATGCAGACCTTTTTCTAAAAATGCTTTTTTTTTGGGATTTCTGGTAAAATCTCAACGTCAAAATTTTGGGTCAAATACAATACTTCCCCTACTTTACTATACATAGTAGAGAAAGTAAAACTGACTAAACATTTACTAAATTCATGCCCAGACAGAGCTATATGCAGTAAATGAATTTTTATTTTAATCTTCTAGATTAACACAATTTAAGAACTCATTTGTGGTATAAAAACAATGTTTGGTTATTGACTTAGTTAAAATATTTTTGAGTACTCTTTTCTCTTATTTGCATTGAGTTCATTTTGCAACATACTATACAATTTTAATTCCAATGATATGAAACTGCCTGCAAACGACATTGTATTGTGAGCTATTGATTTTAGACAATGCTTACCTATTTCTAATTTAATGAAATATGTTGACTACTGATCAACATTTATCTTGAAACCCTCATATTGAATTTATCTGTAATAACTTAAAATGTGTGGTTTTAAAGTAAGAACAAATTAGAAACTAAAAACTTCACTTATCTTATTGTTTTGGTGCTAACCCTGGGGTTTCAAGCTGTGTCCAGCTCATTCTCAAAGCCATATAAACAAACTCGTTGCCAAGCTACAATCTTTTTTTTTTTTTCATATTCTTTAAAAATCCTTGTAAATTTTTTATTAGCCCATGGATGGTAAGTAAACTTTTTAAAAATACAATTATCTTTTATTTTTTTAAGGGTTGAAACTTCTTTGACAGCTTTTTGGTACTTAAATTCCTCTATCCTTTTATGTATAAAGAAGAATATGGAATAAATTTGGTCCCTCAAAATAAATTTAATATACAAAATTTACTTAATTTTTCAAAAAAAGATAAAATACCAAATTATAAAAAATCTGGCATTTATCAATTTAGCTGTTTAGATTGTGATAAAGTTTATATTGGTAAAACTAAACGTCATCTAGAAACCAGAATAAAAGAACATTTTAGAAATATTAAATATAAACAAACTGATAAATCAGCTGTGGCAGATCATTTTTGGTCATTTAATCATGAAATTAATCCAGAAGTTAAATTATTAAAACAATTAAGTAATCCAATAGATTTAATGGTTTGGGAAAAAATTTTTATTTTAAAAAACAGGAACCGTGTCATGAACTTCGAATTACCATCTATAGATTGTATTTATAAATTTTTGTTTTCAGAGATTGGTAAATAAAAATTGAATAAGAGTAATTGTTTTCCAAAAAAAAAAAAAAATAAAAAATAAAAGATTGTAGCTTGGCAACGAGTTTGTTTATATGGCTTTGAGAATGAGCTGGACACAGCTTGAAACCCCGGGGTTAGCACCAAAACAATAAGATAAGTGAAGTTTTTAGTTTCTAATTTGTTCTTACTTTAGAATCTTGTTGCTTCACTGTTAATAGCTTCAATTTTTCCTTATTTATGTGTGGTTTTCTTAATGGCAAACCTAAAATGAGTGGTATTGAGAGATATGTTTGCATGGCATATTTTTCATTCTTTCAAAGTATCTTAAGATATTGTGAAGGTTTTTAGTTGCTTTTATATATTCAGGTAGACAATCACTTACTTTTGTAGTTGTAGATAAACAGGAGCGCTTTCGTGGAGGTTACGTCCACATCCTCAGCCAGTAGCAACTGTCGAACTGTCGAAAGCGCTCCTGTTTATCTACAACTACAAAAGTAAGTGATTGTCTACCTGAATATATAAAAGCAACTAAAAACCTTCACAATGATCAGGACATCACTATATATAATGCTTCTCCTTTTAATCTTAATATATCTTAAGATATGTTTTGATACAATAGGATAGCAGTCCAAAGATGGTAGAGGTATTACAAATGAACATTAAAGTTGTTTTATTAACAGATTAAAGAAAATAAAGCATTTATAAGCCACTGTTATAGCTAAATAATTCCTTCAGCTATTAATCTATGTATCTATGACTTTCTGGTATACATTAAAGAAAATACACATAATTATAATGTAAGTAATGCACTACATATACACAATTCACTCTAAATATTATAAAATAAATGGCGTAATACTGTTCCACCACTTTTTACCCCTTTACAGGGGCCCTGTCTATGGGATATGTGGATGGCAACCACAAGGTTCCCAAGCTGAGCAGAACATTACTTCCACTTACTGTTGTTTTGCTCCTCAATGTAGCTTTTCTGTCTGGCCTTATGACCTTACCTCGGTCATCTCTTGTTCTCTTCCGATCCCAATGCTGTTAGGGTTCCCGAGGGCTAAGGAGTCTTTATTTTTTCCACCTTTCCATTTCTATAATTTCTCTATAACTCTTAACCCCTAACATGCTGACCTGTCATGGCATGTAATACTCCTCTGATTGGATATGAGGATGTAGTTGGTGAATTTATTTTGATAATTCTTCCAGTCAGGTCGGTGAGACCCATAAACTGATGACAGGTGTGGTCCTCCAGACATTCTGGGGGTTGTGAGAGGGCGATGTGACCGCCAAAACATAAAAATATGGTGCTCTCTAAATAGCAGTTACATTCACTGCTATTGTTCAATTTTTTTTGGAGAGCAAGAGGATTAATGACTTCATTGTCAGAAATTCAGCATTAGCTAACAACATTAAATATTCAAATATTTAAGGGTAGGTCATACAAATGGTTAACTGAGAATCCTTTCTAGAGCTTACGAGAATTTGAAGAGCTGGCTCTCGTAACCGTGGTCACTAGAGTGTGTGTCTTTGGCACTTAGCCATGCAAAGGGTCATGGGTTCGAGTCCTGCCTCAAGCAAGGGTGTTTGTGTGTGTGTGTGTGTGTGTGTGTGTATGTATGTCTAGAAGTATGAGTGAGAGAGTAAACGAGAATGTGTGAATTTAATAGAAATACACATCATCTGTATGACTAAATGGTCCTAAACAACCAAAGGCCAAAAAAGAAAAAAAAGATTGGAAAAGAAAAGTAAACATGATACAATACTATAAAGGATGTACATTATTTGACACTGAGGTTGTGTGGTCTATGACTGTGTGAAGATAGGATTTTGTTGTTTTACTTTCTTTACTATGTAGAGGAAGTATTATATTCCACCCAAAATTCGATGTTGAGATTTCTCCGGAAATATGTTTTGAGACTCCCTGAATCTAAAAAAAGCATTTTTAGAAAAAGGTTCGTATGTGTGTCTGTCAGTCTGTGGGCAGCATGACTCAAAAGCGAAAAGTTGGTTAAAAACCAAGGTTGGTATTTAAGTTTAATGTCTTTCAAGGGTGCAACACAGAGATTTTGAAGAAAATTGTTCCACCCTAAACTACCCTTTACATGGGAATTTTTTCAAAAATTTTGATTTTCTTGAAAATGGCTCTAACGATTTTGATTAAAATGACATGTTTAAGATATTTTTATGATAATTGAAATGTATATTTTGAATTTTCTAGCTAGTAAATGTAGTCCTATTTACTCTAAATGACTTTTGAATAACTTGTGAACCGTAAGAGGTAGACAAAATCTTACTATAAAAATGTAGATCTTGTTAAAACACACAATATATGTCCAAATAAATCTTTTTGTAGAGTGAACCATTTCTTGTTATTTGTGTCAGTTTCAGAAAACTTAAACTTTTGTCAAATGCAACATCATTGCTCATTTTTTATATGTAAACCATGCAAAGAAAATGGAATCTCGAAGCTGCAAAAGATTTGACTATTGCTCAAAGCCTACTGTATTCCCATATTTCCCATGCACCTACAAGGAAATAAACAATAAGATAATTTCTGTAAATGTTAATAGGAATGAGAGTTTGTAAGAATGGTTAGTACAACAGTAGAGAAAGTCATGTTAGTGCAACACATCAGATTTTTTATTTTTGACGAAGCCTGTTATAATTTTGGTAATTATTGTTGTTATCATAATCAGAATAATCATCATTGTTATTAAGCAATCTTAATTATTAAATCTTCTTATGTGATTAGGTGAAGGTTTGGGGCCTTTGCCAGCAAAATGGAAGGATCTCAATGGATAACGTGGACAGCATTGGGCTGTATTTTATATTTATTAGGTGCTCAAGCGCAAGATGCTTATCTGTTCGACAGTGAAGATCCAGAGCATTTGTTGTGAGTATCTTGCTGTTTTCCAAATACTCATCTGATTTAATGGAAGGTTAAATGACAAATACTGACAAAGTTACATTTTGGTTCTTCATGCAGTCTTATTAATTGGAATTCCTCTTTAATTTAATATCAATTTTATAATTGTAGTTAAAAGTTATATTTTAAATATATTATTAAAAATGGTGCTACAATTGCCCTTTTGGTATTGTAAATCCTGCACCACTTTAAGGAAAAAAAATCATACTTCCAATATTTTTTGGAGTAGAAAGGTAAACTTTAGCTATCCTTTTGAGGACATTGTGCTCTAGAAATTGATACTATTGTTAAGTTCTGCAGCTTCTTATGCTCAAGTTTTTTGCAAAAACTTGTGAATTTATGTTAGGGTTACCAGATTATTTTATGGAAATGTGGGACACAATGGTAAAAAATTTAGGACATTTGATAAAAATGTAGGACATCTTCGATCAATGTAAAAATAATGTAAAGC
This sequence comes from Tenodera sinensis, assembly GCA_030765045.1. Classification (NCBI taxonomy): domain Eukaryota; kingdom Metazoa; phylum Arthropoda; class Insecta; order Mantodea; family Mantidae; genus Tenodera; species Tenodera sinensis. Next base: position 113,975,477 of record CM060970.1, on the reverse strand, counting down.
TGTGATTTAAATGCTATTTATATATCTAAAGTAAAAACAAATTAGAAACTAAAAGCTTCACTTATCTTAGTAATATTAAATTTAAAGGAACCCACAATTTGTTGCCCTTTTTGTTGCAATAAATTGTGGGTTTTTTAAATTTAATTTACACAAAAACTGTTGAATCTATTGAAATACGACAAAGGAAAAAGTTGTCGTTTATTCAATTTCCTGTGAATATAGCCATAAATCAAGAACCTTCAATGAATAATTTTTCAGCCAGGTGATGATACATTTTTTTGATAAAAATATTTCTTTCTAGAAAACTACAAACTTTTCAACATTTTGGTATTAGACTTTCTTGTTATTCACAACAATTCACTGTTAAAGTCTGACGGATCATTTCACTTCCATTCGGTATATTGGTAAATCATGTAAAACTTGTTTTATTGTGATATCTTCATTATATTTTTAGTAATAGGCTGTTGAGTTTAAGAGTGGGTGTGGTGATTCAAATGTCACTTTACTGTGCACTTCAATATTATCATTTTTCTACATGAAGAAAGTTTCAAATTTATCTGCATTTGAACTACAGAGTTGAATATTCGTATGCTAGATGGCATAATATGGCAATTGAAAAGCTATAATGTGTAGACCATGTTGAAAACAGAATGGGAAGTTTTAGAGCTACAGTAGAGGAAACTGTCTCAGGACACCAAATTCTTTTGCTTAGTTCCTGCTAATTACATTTTCCTTTATAAAATTTCCCTTTTCTGAGGAACTATTGAATAGAGTTGTATGAAGTTTTTGTAATTATTATTAAATATATGATTTTGAAACTCAACCTAAAACATGAATCATTCTGTATGTAAAAAAATTCAAAACTTAGAAGTTGAACATAAAAGATTTAAAAATTAATTTAAAAATACTTAAATTGCAAGTTGCAAATATCATAGATTCAGGTTATTAAACATGTACATGAGATAGTTCCTATAACTTTTGGTGCTATTTGAGCTTCCATTCTGCAATAAATTAACTTTATCTTCTTTTTTTATTATTGGATGAAACATCTTGTAAAACAATTTCCACTAGGTATAAAATATTGAAATCTAAACAGCAATTAGATAGTTATGTTAATAATAAACACAAAATTTCAAACAAGTTGGATATATCTACCCAGAGATATGATTTTTTGTGTCAATGGAGGAAAAAATAGATTTTGCAAGTTAACGCCACCTTAAACTTTTCACTGTGCTCTTATTGAAAATATTCTTTTAACATTAACATGCGTGCAGGAACATGTTCCCTTCTTCCTGTCTTGTAACACATATACTTTAACAAAAATGTATAATTGATTATGTTCCTTTCATAGAAGTTTGAAAACAGTGTTGTTGTAATTAATTTAATTTAAAAGGTGAGTTAATTAATAACACTGAACAACACTTACAACATATTTTTCCGGGACGCGTTTCGAAGGTAATTTTCCTCCATTATCAACCGGACAATAACTGAAACGCGTCCCGGAAAAATATGTTGTAAGTGTTGTTCAGTGTTATTAATTAACTCACCTTTTAAATTAAATGTAAATTGAATTTGCACTTTCGTTCCAGCATTTCGGCTTGTAACGAAAGCACTGTGAATTAAACGTTAGCTTCGCTCTTTCTCATTCTTCCATAACCAAAATTCAAATGGAGGAGTGAGGGTAAAGCATCACTTTGCTGTGCCTCCACAGAATACCAACCTTTTGCGTGGAGTGCAAATGCTGCATTCCCAATCTCTTGTTCAATGTTGCTATGCATGAGGATACTCTTTGACTGTAGCCGATGTAGCCATGTTGCCATAGCGAGTTGCAGTTGTGGCTAATAGCTAATTATTCATTTCTCTTTTCCCATTTTCCAGTACATTTTCTAACAATCACTGCTTGTTTCTGAAAATGTAGGACATTAGAGACTTTTCAGAAATTCTCCCTGGAGGGCGGACAAATGGTGAAAATGTAGGTAATGTCCGGGAATTTCTGGATATCTGGTAACCCTGGTTTATATTCCCTAATTTTTGCTTTGAGCAGCTTTTTTATGAATGGCATTTTCTAGAATAAATCGTGTCGGAAACTATTGAAGATAGCTAAATTAAATTGTCTGAAAATAAAAATAACCTCTGAATGTTATGAATTTACTTTGATGTTAATAAACCAAGCAAGATGTCTCTGCAATAGTGTGTGAAGCTCGCATTTGGAATGTCATGGGTTCGATTCCCATCATCAACCTTCCTGACCCATGGTTTTTTTTCTGGGGTTCTCCTGGGTCACCAGGCAAATGCTAGGAAGGATAATTACATCCCCAAATTTCCAGTCCTTCCGTTTTATTTCACGCTCGTTTGGGGTCAGAAGTGTTGGTGATGGGCTAGTTTAGCACTGCCCTGTGGGAGCTTTGTGAACTGTAACTGCAGTTATTGACAGAGGGGTAGCATTGTAGTTGCCTGACCTGTGGGGGACTGATGTTAAAAGCCATTCTGCTTGGCAAACTCTGGTGTTGAGATGAAGAATCTCCAGCACATTGAAGGACCCTCATGCTATCTTGCTCCCTTGCTTGGGTTCTCTCACAGCAGAGCACTCTCATATCATCCCTTCATCCCAGGGGCAGTGACATAGAATAGCTAGATCATAAGCTCAGTGTGAAATTCCCTCTGGTTGTACCTTATCTCTACTTCAATGTTAATAACATGGTTGGTTATTTGATAATAAAATAATTGCTGATAAATTTAGAATCAAAAGTTGATATAATTTTAAAAAAAATTCCATCTACCTTAATAAACAACGTACCACATAAAATTAAATTAGTGTACTTAAAAGGCATTCATGCATATCTTTAAAAAAAAACCTCAGTATGATATCTTAAATTGTTTCTCAGATAATCGGTTATGAATTTATCAAATTTAATCTTAGCAGAATTGGTCATTTAGTCTCTCCTTAATGAAAAGTATTATTTCAACTCTTTAGTGAATTTAAATCAAATATATTTAGAGTCAGCTATGACTTTTTATTGCTTCTTTTCTCATCTTTTAAAGCTCTTCCTTAGACATTTTCATTATGTCTAAAATCAAAGTTTTTTGCTGCTTATTTATTTTTTTGTGGTTGGTTTTTGTTACCAAAGGCAGGAAATGAAAAGTGATATGTTAATTCATAAGGATTGTAGATGACTGAGGTATTTAAAATCAGTTTCTTTATATGCCAAATGCTTGGGTAATAAAATATTTTCATTTTATAGTAATGCATTCAATCATGCTCATTCTTTTCCTCATTTTAAAATGATGAATGAGTTCTTAACACTTTAGTGTATGGTATAACATATTTGACATAAATGTGGTTTTGTTAAGAATTTAGATGTTTTGAATGGTTTCATTTTTAATTTTATATTATACCAACTTTCAACAATAAAATGAAAGTATATGTAGCTCAATGAAAAAACTGAAGCTGTTAACAGTGAAGCAGCAAAATAACAAACTTGGAGACTAAAAGCTTCATTTATCTTATAATGCAGTAAGTTCTTGAAAATTGTGGACAATTGTTCCATGATGATATCCATCAAATTCTCCAGGGTCAATTTAAAACAGTCAAAAATTGAGTTCTTTCTTATTAGTCACAATTTGTGCGGTTTATTTGTGTTCAATTTCTATTGTTTTAAGCATAATCTATTTAGCTTGCTTTTCAACCTCCTTGTTTTACTTTTCATGCTAAAATTTAGATACTCAAATAATTTATTTTCCATGTTAATCCAAATGAAGTTTCCTAAAATATGTATTAACTTTACAATTTAAATCCAATATTATTTAACTTTTTAAAGTGTAAACTTCTTTCTACTTTAACAATTTTCCTTTCTGCTGCTTTTCCTGTCTGCTGAATACTATTATTATTAAATTTAACTGTCCTTCTAACGAAAACTGGGGTTACCTTTCATTTTAAACTGATATTTTAAAATCTAATTTCTGCAAGAGTGCATATTCTTCTCTTGTAATTTTAAATATAATTTAATTTCATGCTTAACTCCATTAAAATTTGGATTAAATGAACAGTCGTTAAGTTCTAAATTATCCATCATAAATAAAAATGGCATTGTAACTGGGAACAAGGCTTCAAACTAAATTACATATTCAGTGAAAAAACTGAAGCTGTTAACAGTGAAGCAACAGGACCTAAAATAAAAACAAACTTAGGAACTAAAAGCTTCATTTATCTTAGTAATGCTGTAAGTTCTTGAAAGTTCCAGACAATTTTTCTCTCATAATACCTATTACAAAACAATTGTCTGGAATTTTCAAGAACTTACAGCATTACTAGGATAAGTGAAGCTTTTAGTCTCTAAGTTTGTTTTTATTTTTGTATCTGTATCTGTTTTATATTTCAAAAGTACTGATTTTTTTCAGTAAAATCCAGTATGGTTTTTTTTTTTTTTTTTTTTTTTTTTTTTTTTTTTTTTTCTTCTCCCAAGCAAAAGATTCAAAATCCATGCAACTATAGTAAAATGTAACCCTGTTAGGATCCAAGCCTACCATCACACTGATTATTTTATGCATATCCTCCCCATCCTTCACCATAGGGACATTTTATTTCATTTCACTGGGATTGAAATTCATGAGGTTTCACTCAGAATGGATGGCCAATCCATTATGTTTCATTTCAACACTCAAGGCTATTCAAATCACTTTGCTTTGGTGCCTGTAAAAGAGATATGAAAGTCAGTTTGGGAATTAGGGGAAAAGCAGTATATGATGCAAAATAATTCTGAAAATAAGGAATTAATATCACATGTGTGCACATATCAATTTCTGGCAGTCAAGGCTAATCAATTATTATTAATTAAATTTTGCAGTTATCTCTCAAGTGTAAAATTGCTGTGATGTATTCATTGGATATATTTGAATTCAGGAATTCTGAAATGCAATGCTATCATTTTGGTACAAGAAACATTATTATTCTTGTAGTAAATATGAGTGGAAATAAAAACCCTGAACATGGGTAGTTAACATGGGAAATATGTTTTTCTGTATAACCCTCTCCCTATTTCATCTGGGCTCCAATTCATGTTAAAAAATAACAGATACATTTGTTATTTTTTCCATTTATTTATTTAAGGTGCCTTGAACAATTTAATCTTATTGTGATCATACAAAATTAACATGTTAGCATATAATAACTATACTTTGTCACAAATGGGCCCTTAGAATAGCAAAGACATATGTGCCAAGAGCTAGTTTTGAGAAAAATGCGATTTAAGTTTTACTATGCAGTACATATTAAAATCATCTATAGAGAGATTAAAAATTGCTCAGATGTGAATCTAATGCATTAATATTGTTAATTAGGAATGTAAAATGTTATTTGGCAGATATTTAAGATTTCAGAAGGTTAGTTTTATCAACAATATAATTTAGATAATGCATGCCTTCATGCGCATCATAACCAAAACGTTTACTTGTAAAGTTAGCATTTTGCAAGCAATATTTTAACTAATATTGGTAAATATTTGTTCTAATACTAAGAATCAATACTTCTAAAGTGAATATAAAGAAGTAAGTTAACAAAAGGTATGAGAGGTAGAACTGGAACTTAAAAATTCAATGCCACAACTGGGATTTGAACCACAGACCTTCCGCTTACCGGGCAGCTGCTCTACCACTGAGCTATTGTGACAAACTGCCAGAATGGCATTAAATTCTCAAACCAGTTCGTATTTCTCCTGGTAAACCACAAAGGCAGTCTCACATCAGAGACAAATTACCCCAATGGTGACTTACTATTGTAAGTACTTTATATCCTATGATTACATAACCTTCAGATGGTAATTATTATTTATTTATGCCAACAAACTTACTGTTGGTGTTTTTAAACACACAAGCCATGTGTGAGCAAAGTTTGAGAGGTAGAACTGGAACTTAAAAATTCAATGCCACAACTGGGATTTGAACCACAGACCTTCCACTTACCGGGCGGCTGCTCTACCACTGAGCTATTGTGACAAACTGCCAGAATGGCATTTAATTCTCAAACCAGTTTGTATTTCTCCTGGTAAACCACACACGGCTTGTGTGTTTAAAAACACCAACAGTAAGTTTGTTGGCATAAATAAATAATAATTACCATCTGAAGGTTGGGACATAAAGTACTTACAATAGTAAGTCACCATTGGGGTAATTTGTCTCTGATGTGAAACTGCCTTTGTGGTTTACCAGGAGAAACATGAACTGGTTTGAGAATTTAATGCTATTCTGGCAGTTTGTCGCAATAGCTCAGTGGTAGAGCAGCCGCCCGGTAAGCGGAAGGTCTGTGGTTCAAATCCCAGTTGTGGCATTGAATTTTTAAGTTCCAGTTCTACATCTCAAACTTTGCCCACACACGGCTTGTGTGTTTAAAAACACCAACAGTAAGTTTGTTGGCATAAATAAATAATAATTAACAAAAGATATGTTTAGAGAACCGAAGATATTTAAGTGCTTGTCCAAGTTGTGTTGTACCGAGAGGCACCCGAGTATGTTAGTAATGTAAAGTATCGTCATCCACTGCTGCCTCTTCTTCTACCTTTGGTGTGTGCCTTTACTACATGTTTGGTTTTTAACTTATGTGTTCTTCACCTGTATTTCTCTTCTTCTTGGCCACATGCAGTTTCCATTGGTTTTTCTGTATGCAGCGTTTTCTGGGACGACTTACGTGATGAGAAATAAAGTCACTGCTGTATCATTCATAGTGCTTAATAAAAGTAATCACTACCCTAAATGCACTAAAGGTTTGTTCAATAGCATTGTTAGTAAACAACACAACTCTAGAAACATAATGCTAAACAGAAGTTAAACCGAGAGCTGCAAGCCACTAAAACATGTTACAGCTTTCTTTAAAAGCAACAGACTGAACTAAAGAAATACTCCATACAGGCAGGAGTACATCTAGGCAAAAACTATTTACAAAATTGCAAAAATGTTTGAAATGTTAAGGAATAACCATTTATGAGGGGTAAAGGCCTGAAAATAAACAGTACCCTCTCTTAAGTTATTTATTGGTACATTCTGTTAAAGAGCGACTGTCTCAGCATAGTGGCTGGCTCCGGCCGGCAGATTGGCTCATACGCCTTTGCTATTCTCGATATTCGGCTAAAGCACATAAGGTCTAACACCGTGCTGTATTCAAATGGAGAATTCGTTCATATCCAGGGCGTATTAACCATTTACACTTAAAAGACATTAAAGAGTAGGCTTCATACTATATGTTGCAAGAAAAACAAAAAATTTGTACTTTGGCACTTACGCCCTTGCTATTCTAAGCACCTCAAATGAGACTCATAACATGAAGAACAGATTATGGGAACTTACAATTAGATTTACTCTCATATCTGTCATAGTAACTAAAACTATCAATATTGAATCAATCATTGATAGAAAGTATTAGTAAATAAAAATAAACATTTTTAATATTGGATTCTGATACACTTTAAACTCTTATAGACCTGTAAGATTTTCCATCAACCAAATTATATTCTTATCAATAGCTGTAAGTGGTTTAGTAATAGAAAAATTGAAAATGAATTGAAAAAGTTTAAGTTGTTCAAAAGTGTGAAATAAAAACTGGTTCTGTCATTACCAATTACCTTCAAACATGATTATATCTACATAATGTTTTATTAACACTGAGTACAAAGGGGCAGCACCATGGCCAAGTGGTTAGAGCATTCACCTACCACCTAGGTAGCCCGGGTTCGATCCCAGGGACCTGCATATGGTATTTGTGGTGGACAAAGCCGTGTCAAAATGGGTTTTCTCTGGGTTGTCCAGTTTCCTCTCACTTATTCCACCAATTGCTCCGTTTTCACCTTTCCAATCATTGATTTCGCCTGCATTTCATATCATTTTCTTCCTCACTGTCATACCTGGTGCTGGGCTGACCACCCGCATCCAGGTCTTCACTCTGTCCGGTCCATAGGCTCCTGTGCTCCCCGACAGGGGTCTGACCCTAGGCACTGGCTTGTAAAGGCATTTTGCCTAAAGAAAATGTACTTTTTGGAAAGAATCTAAGAGACACATTAAGAAGTATTTGGCAAAATAAAACTATACAGTTGAACATCAGTTTTATATTATTCCTTTTAATGTTTTCCACAGATGTTAAATCTTTTGGACCAAACTTTTCCCATTAATATTTAGCTCAGTTATACACTTTTTGGTTAGGTTTTCTCATTTTTCTGATCCCCATGTACAAAAACATTGATTTGCTTACTCAATTTATATTTTATGTTTATACTATATTAAGATACATTATGTCATGCGCTGTAGCACAGTGGGCTAGAGCGTGAAGTTCTGGTTCCCGGCCATGGAATGCATCCAGGATTGATCCCTCCTATGGGGGTGTAAATTCTAGGTTTGGATATAGAGCTGGTGCCCACTCAGCTCATACCTTATTAGCAGAAAGCAGGCAACACAGATAAATCCCTCACAGTCAGGAGAATTTAACAACCAAAATTATATACAAATTCGAAACTGTGAAGTATGGAGTTCCTCAAGGTTCAGTACTGGGTCCTCTTTTATTTATTTTATGGTGCTGGCCTATCACAGCACAACAGCGTCCCCCAGAGGCACATGAGGGGAAGGTCGGTGGATCTAAATACCACCTATTTAGTCCTCCCGGCTAGGTCCAATGGACCCGTTGACCAACGATAGGTGTGGTCCCCCTTGCAAAATGGGGGTTTAAGTCGGGTGATGTAACTGCCACATTGTAAAATTGGTGCCCGTTAAGAAAGCAGTTACATGATAGCCACATACATGAGTATGAGTCCTAAAGATAAACATTCTGGAGTTAAAACTGTCCCCCAATCAGATCTCCGGGTGGGGACATCTTTAGGCAAATTTCATCACAACAATTCCAATACTTTAAGAATTCTACAATGGAATGCAGGAGGCATGTCCCAGCCTAAAAAACAAGAGCTAATGAAAATATTAAAAGACCAAGATATAGATGTCTTCACAGTACAAGAAGCCAATATATCAGAAGAACAGGAAATATACTTTGAAATGGATCAGTACACTACACATATACTTCCAAAAGCTCATCAAATAGCAAGTGGTATTCTTACAGGAATTAAAAGAAATATGAAAGCTACTATTCAAATCCAAAAAACAATGGAAGAACAAGATAAATCAGAAATAGTTAAAATTGAAGTATGGAAAAGTAACTACCACTATAGAATTTACAGTATCTACAATCCTCCAGACAATACACTAGATCTAAATTCTATTCCCATAGAACCCAAAAGTATTTTAATAGGTGATTTTAATGCACACTCCCCTAGGTGGGGCTACAGAGATATAAATTCAGCAGGAAGAGTCATAGAAGACCTATTAAACTCGTCAACAATGGAATTAATATTTAATCCAAATGATCCACCCACTTACCTTCATTATAATGGTTCGGGTACAAATCTTGATCTTCTGATGGTGTCATCTGACATAATTGACAATACAAAAAGAGAAATAATAGAAGACCCAGGTTCAGGCCACAGAATCACCACAAACTCCATAAGTGGTCTAATAAATGAAAGTAACAAACCAAAAATTAAAACTTCTTGGAATTTTAAAAAAGCAGATTGGTCCAGTTTCCAAAATGAGATAGAAGAGAAGTGTAATATACTGTTAGAATCAGAGTTCAAGTCAACAGATGAAATGAATAAAAAAATTTGTGAAATATTATTGACAGCAGCCAAGACACATATCCCCAAAGGAAAGTTAAAGAAATATAGCTACTTTTGGTCTCCATCTTTATCTAAGTTAAAACACGAAAGAAATATAGCAAGAGTCAAAGCCGAAAGAACCAAGTGTCCAGAAGATGTACAAAACTGGAGAAGAAAAGCAGCCATTTTTAAGAAAGAATTAATTACAGCAAAGAGGGCCAGTTTCACAAATTTTGTAGAACATATGGACTATAGGAAAGATGGAAATAAAATATACAAATTCCTTAATAAAACAAAATTATCAAAAAATACAACTGAACCATTAAAACATAATAACAAAAGCTTAACTACAGATAGGGAAATAGCAGAATCTCTTAACAAGTTTTATGCTCAGTCACAAAGAATACCCCAAGTGTATAAAAAACAAGATAAAGCTATCCAAAAAATTATCAGAGAAACTAATAAGCCAAAAGGTATACAAAATGATATTCTTATTCAGGATTTTAACAAAACAGAACTAGATTTAGCAATAGAACAATTACAGAACAAAAAATCTCCAGGACCTGACAAGATCCACCCGGAGTTTATTAAACACCTTGGCAGGAAAGGAAAAGAAATCCTACTTAAACTGTATAACACGTGTTGGAGAATGACTGTACCTTCCGACTGGAAAAAAGCCATTATCATCCCGATTTTAAAGAAAAACAAACCCTCAAACAATATTAATAGTTTCAGGCCAATATCTTTGACCAGTGTTATTGCAAAAGTGATGGAAAGAATGGTGGCATCTAGACTTAACTGGTTCCTAGAATATTACAACTTAATTAATAGTTCACAGACCGGCTTCAGACACAATCATACCACAAGTGAAAATGTACTCCTACTAAGCCAAGACATCAAGGAAGCTTTCAATAGAAAGGAGGATACCTTAGCAGTATTCATTGATTTTAAATCAGCATATGACTCAGTCTGGAGAAACAAATTAATTGAGAAGTTGCAATCAATAGGTGTGTAAAGTAACATGCTTAAATGGATAACTCAGTTTATTTCACAAAGATTTTGTGCCACAAAATATAATACATACATTTCCAAATATAAACAAACACACCAAGGACTTCCACAAGGTGCTGTTCTGAGCACAACACTCTTTAACATATATATAAATGACCTTCCATCAATAATAAAAACTTTAGAAACCAAAATTGCTTTATTTGCTGATGATGTAGTCATTTGGACTCCCGGCTCTCCAAAAAAACCTGAATTAATTAAAGACAGAGTAGAAACAGCCCTAAACAAAGTACATGAATGGAGCTCCAAAAACCTCATGACTATCAATGTGGAAAAAACAAATTATGAATTATTTACACTAAAATACAAACCAGTTAATATTAACATAAATTATAATGGTAAACCACTCAAAGCAGTTGATGATGCCAAATACTTAGGCATCACTTTCGACAGAAAGCTAAGTTGGAAAAAACATATAACAAACATCTCAGAAAAGGTTGAAAAGAAATTGCAAATCCTGAAAAGGTTAGCTGGTGCTAAATGGGGCTGCTCAAGGAGAGTCCTTAACACAACATACAAAATGTATGTTAAACCAAACCTCTTGTACTGTTCTGAAGCTTTAATAACAGCAGCAAATGCTAACATCAATAAACTTGAACAAATACAAAATCAGGCTCTTCGCCTAATCACTGGAGCAGTTAAATCCACACCTATTGATGCCATGCGTGCCTTAACACGGACCCCATCAATAACAACAAAAATAGAAGAACAAGCATTGCTCCAACACGAGAAAATGTTACGACTGCCAAACTCTAAATGGACAGAAGAGAACCTCCCTTAAAACTCATAGTAGTTTCTTAGAAAAGGTAACACAGATTAAATCCAAATTGAACATTCCTAACACCAGAGAAAATCTACTTATAAGAGAAAATCCATTGGAATTATTGCAACCTACCTTCAGTTTGCAATTAATAGAGGAAATAAGTAAATCAGACACACCAAAAGAAATACAAAAGCTTTTAGCTCTGGAAACAATCAATACTAGGTGTCCCACAGAAGAATGGCTGCACATATATACTGATGGATCCTCCACGGAAAACCTTACTGGAGCTGGAGTTAGGTGTTCACATTTTTCCTTTTGTCATTCTGTTGGCAGAGACACAACAAATTATGATGGAGAAATAGAGGCTATACATATTGCTCTCCAACAATTATTAAATCTTCCCTTAAATAAATTTAACAAGGCAGTAATTCTTTCAGTTTCTAAAGCTGCAACTCAGGGAATGTGTTCAAATACTACAAAGAAGTCAACAAAAGTTAGAGAATGCTACAAAATGTTAACACAACTCCAAAAAGTTAATAAGACTGTTCATCTCCAATGGATTCCAGCACACTGTGGAGTCATGGGGAATGAAGCTGCAGACTCACTCGCAAAGAAAGGCACAACAATAAAACAAAAGTCTAAATTCAATTTCTCATATTCCTCAATAAAACGCTTGATCATTAAACAATTTTCTCATTCATACCTACAAGAAATAGAAACAAATGCCAAAGATAAAAAATGGATTACACTACTTTCCAACCCAGATAGAATCCACCAGAAACCAAGGAAAACAGCGGTTGCAGCCTTCCGACCACTGACAAATCACGACTGCTTAGCAAGTCATCTCTACAGAATAGGTATCTCAGCTTCACCAATATGTGTCCTGTGTAACGATCCAGCAGAAATGAATGAAGACCACTTGAAGACCTGTGAAGCATTAAGATCAGAAGAAACTACAGTTCAAAAGTATTGGAAAGCACGAATGCTAATGGCTTCATTGCCAGATGCAAGGCACTAGAAAACAACAACATGTATGAATGATATTCCTAGATAGACAAAAGCAAATTTATTTCCTATGCAAATGATACAACTGCTGTATGCTAGGGTTCGACTGAGGAATTGAATTAAACTATGACAATCACTATTGATACACCTTTTAAATACTTTAAACAAATTTCAAAAGCAATTTATCTAAGACAAAGTTAATCAAAGTATTGAAGCTTTCCTGGTGGCTATATGAAAATAACTCTTCTCAGGCTATCAGCCAGGCGAATTCTGGAAGTGATTTCAAGGCTCTACATCATTCCCTGAAGATGAGAGCAACTTTATCTCTTGAAAGCTCAGAATCACTTCCAGACTTGATTTCAAGGCTCTACATCATTCCCTGAAAATGAGAGCAACTTTAGCTCTTGAAAGCTCAGAATCACTTCCAGACTTGATTTCAAGGCTCTACATCATTCCCTGAAAATGAGAGCAACTTTAGCTCTTGAAAGCTCAGAACCACTTCCAGAATTCACCTGGCTGATAGCCCAAGAAAAGTTATTTTCAGCGTTAATCCAACTTAATCTAAGAAATGTAAATGATGTACATAATACTTTAGAATTATCAACTACTAAAAGTTATCCTACTATAATTATTATAATGGGGGTTGGGGGGTGGGAGGGACATCCTCTCACCTTTTGCTAGGTTTGCCAACTACTCTTTCCCCTTATGACCCAACCTTCCACCAACTTTGGCTTTTCTATCTTGATGTGACACCACAAGCAAAATGCAGTGGTTCAGTTTGGTAGCAGAGCATGGTTTTGTTCCATGGACCGCTGGTGTATGGAAAAAGCAAAGAACCAAAGAAAAATTGATAATTCTTTTTAAACCAAAATAAAGCACCAGTAGGTGCCCTTAATTTCTTTCTTTCTTTTTTTTTGAGATATGAATAACAGTATGGTATGCATGTAAATAACTAAATGTGTACTAAGCTAGCAGTGGTAGAGAGAAGACGTGTGTGGAGGTAGCTCCTGGAGTGAAAGGAAAAAGGGCTCAAGAAACAATGGGTGTTTGTATTCAAGTGTACAGGGGAAGAATCGGAACATTCAACAAGTTAAAATGGAACGAGTTTAAAACAAGTAGCAACTTGGAAGAAATGGTAAACATGTTCCTTCTTACATGTGCCTTAGGTATATTATTGGTGATTGGTGGTGTTGAAATCAACCCGGGGCCAAATGGAAATCAAAATGTTATGGAAGAAATTTTGGAGAAAATAAAGAACATGGATGAGAAATTAGGAAACAAACTCAATGGAGTGGAAAAGGAACTAATAGATATTAAGGGAGAGATTAGAAAGGAAATGCAAGATATAAGCAAGGAGGTACAGTACGTCAAAAGAAGAGTGGAGCTGATGGAAGAGAGACACCGAAGATACAATCTAGTTATATCAGGAGTAAAAGAAAGGAATGGAGTATGGCCTATGCAAGAGGTCAGAGAGATCATAGAAGGGAAGCTTGGAATGGTACTACAGGGCTGGGAGATAAGGGAGGCTTTCAGAGTGGGCAGATCAAGAGGAGCTAGAATGATTATTGCAAGATTTACGTCAGTGCAGTTTGTTTATGAAGTGTTAAAGAAAACAAAGCAACTAAAAGGGTCAGATATTTTTATAAATAGGGATTTAACGGTGGAACAACGAGCCTTAAAGAGAAACTTATTACAACAAATGAAGATGGCAAGATTGGAAGGAAGATCGGCTTTCATAAAGAATTTACAATTGTGGGTCGACGGACGCATAGTGGATGGGTACGAAACGGGCATAAGAAGCTACAGAACTCATGAGCAGGAAATGACTCAGCTTAATACATCCGCAACTAGAGTGATGGAAAGCAGATCGAAAAGAAGTTCAATGGACGATCGGAGACCACAGGAAAAGGATAGTCATAAAGAACTTACATTACCAGCACGTGGGGCTGGCAGGCAGATGATTGCGTCAGAAGCAAGAAGAGATGACGTAGCGAGTACGTCAGGACAGAGTGCAATGACGTCAGCGGAGGGACCTGTGGCAGAGCCGGCAGGAGGAGGAGCGAGTGGGGAGACGTCACACAGGAAAATAGTGTCACCGAGTAAGGGGGAAGTAATAGCTGCACGCAAATTGGTGGTGGAAGGAAGGAAGGCGTGGCGTCCGAGTAGTGGGGAAAATACAGAAGGGGAAGGGGAAGATGACAGCATCGTATCATCTGAACATGGCAGTATTTTAGTTTTAGACAGAAATAAACCGTCCACCTCGAAACAAGGAATACGACTAAGGAGTAAAAAAACACTAGAATCATTCAGATTTAGATCAGGATCGCAATAGGGAACAGGGTCTATAAGGAGGCTTGGATTCTGGAATTGTGAGGGAATAAAAAATAAAATAGATAAAGGGAGTCTAAATCAGTTATTGACAAAACTTGATTACCTTGCGGTAGTCGAAACATGGTTAAAAGAGGAACAAATTTATGTAAAGGGTTTTGAGTACGTAGGATTAAAAGGTCATACCCTAGCAAGGAAGGGAAGGGTTTCAGGAGGCATAGGATTTCTTGTAAGGAAGACGTTAAATAAAGGATTTAAAAAATCATGGTCAAGGAGGAAAGAGATATTATGGGTGGTATTAGAGGACGAACAAATAGACGAAAAAGTGATTTGTATAGGAATAATATACAATCCTCCTCTTTCCTCGCGATTTCATAATCCGGAACTCCTTAGGGATCTAGAGCTAGATATTCAAACTTTAAAGGAGAAATATATAAATTCGGAGGTTATACTATTGGGAGACTTTAATACTAGGATTGGGGAAAATGATGTTAATGGAGGGAATGGTTGGATGAGTTGTGATGTATTAGAAAAATCAGAAAGAATTAGACAGAGTAAAGATAAGATAGTAGATAAAGGATATGAAAAATTTATAGAATTTTGTGAATTGAATTCTTTTGATATTTTGAATGGGAAATTCGGAGAAGATGTGAATGGGGAATATACTTTTGTAAGCAGTAATGGGCAAAGTGTGATCGATTATGTTCTGTGGCCAATTAACATGGGATACATTTTAAGTAATTTTAAGGTATTAAATTTAAGCTCTAGTAGTGGTCATTTTCCACTGATAGTGGATATAAAAATACACTCTGAACAAATGATTGACAATTTAAGAGAGGATGGATGTATGGTAGAAAAGTATAGCAGATACAAATGGAAGGAGGAGTATGGCATTAAATTTAAGCAGGTGTTAAGCTCTAACTATGGCCAGATATGTCAGTGTGGAATAAATTGTATGATAAAAGAACAAAAAATTGAAAATGCGATGGATATTCTAAATAATATGATGGTAAGAGCTGGGGACGAAATGAAAGTAAATAAGAGGGTTTACAAAAGAGACGAGGGTTGGTTTGATGAAGAATGCAGAGTAATAAAAAGACAAGTTAAACAGATGCTTATAAAATGGAGGGAAATAGGTGGTAAAGAATTAAGGGAAGAATATATGCAAGGTAGGGATTTATATAATTCATTATTAGAACAAAAGAAAATAAACTGGAGGAAAAAACAAGAAAGTAAACTGATAAGGGTTCTAAACGAAAATAATGTAAATGCAGTATGGAAAGTTATAAAATCAATGTATAATAATTATGTAATAAAACCTGATGTATACCCAGGTGAATGGGTGGATTACTTTAAAGAATTGTATGGGGGAGAAAAGAGCAAAATAGAAATAGGAAGAAGGGAAATAGGTAACAATTATGTAGATTTGCTGGATGATGAAATAAGAGGGGAAGAAATAATACAGCAAGTTAAATTAATGAAGAGAAATAAAGCAACTGGGATAGATGGGATCCCAACAGAGTTCCTTAAGGAATGGTGTACTGAAAAAAATAGAGTCAAGGTTCTTGTAGACTTATTCAATCAAATTAAAGAGAAGGGTTATATACCGAAAAAGTGGGGGAAAGCAATCATACATCCAATATACAAAGGTAAGGGTAGTGTCGACAAACCAAACAACTATAGAGGTATTGCTTTATTATCAAATGTAGGGAAAATTTTTACTGGAATTATGGCAAGTAGGTTACAAACGTGGGTTGAGAAATTTAATATTCTCTCGGAATTTCAGATGGGGTTTAGAAGAGGGAGGAGAACAGTTGATAATCTATTTATTATAAAGACTTTGGTAGATAAATATTTGAAAGTTAAAAGAGGAAAGTTGTATATGGCTTTTGTTGATTTAGAAAAAGCATATGATCGAATTGAGCTTCATTTGTTATGGCACAAACTGTTGAGTAAAGGAGTGAGTGAACAAATGGTGAAAACTCTCAAAGCATTATATAAAGACAATACCTTTTGTATAAGAGTGGAGGAGGGAGTTGTAACAAGAGAAATCCAACAAGAGAAAGGCCTTAGGCAAGGATGTAAGTTGAGTCCGGTTCTTTTTAATCTTTATATTGATGATGTATTAATGGATATTGGGAGAAATAATAACTTTATGCCTGTTATTAATAACATACAGATTCCAGGACTACTTTTTGCAGATGATCTAGTTGTAGGTTCAATCACAGTGAATGGCTTAAATCAGTCCTTACAAGTATTAAATAATTACTGTAAAGAATGGAGCCTAAAAGTGAACCAGGACAAGACACAGATCATAGTTTTTAAAAAAGGAGGGAAATTGAGCAAATATGAAAAATGGAGGAATGAAAATAAAAAAGAGTATAGGGTAGTGAGAGAATGCATGTATCTAGGAGTGAAGTTAGATAGTAGTGGTAATTGGGAAAAACAAAAGAAATTTGCATTAGCAAAAGGAAAAGGGGCTTTATCAGCAACCAGAAACTGCAAATACAAAGTACCTAATATAAATGTTAAATGGTTAGAAAATGTATACAATATGGTAGTTGAAGCAAAGATGTTATATGGGACAGAAGTATGGGGATTAGGAGGAGGTTGGGAAGTCATAGATGAGGTGCATAGAACTTTCTGCAAAGAATTGCTTGGATTACCAAATGCAACTGTTAGGCAGGTAGCACAAATAGAACTGGGAAGGGTAACAAGTAAGGGGAAGATTATGGAGAGGGCACTGAAATACTGGTTTAGAATATTGAATTTGGAAGAAAGGAACCTGTTGAAACAGTGCCTACTATATCAAGAAAAAAGCCTAAAGAATAAGGGTTGGGCAGACTGTCTCAGAAATAACTTGGAAAGTAGTGGTTTAGGGGAAGTATGGAGGAATAGAGAAAATAATATACACAATTTTTGGAAACTGGCAAGAAAAAGATTTGACGATATAGAAATACAAAACATATTTAGTGAGATAGCTGAAAAGAGATCCTTAATTTTTTATGTACAAATGAAAAACTCTTGGGGTAGGGAGAAGTATATAGACGTGACAGATAAAGAGGAGCGAGAAGGCATTGCATGGATGAAAGCAGGAGTATGGAGATTAAAGGGTCTAAGGAAGGGCATTCCTCAAAACCAATGTCCTATATGTGGTGGAAATGAAGACATAGAACATATAATATTTAAATGTATTGGGACTGAAGGTTGGAGAAAAGAATATATTAATAAGAAATGGTCGAATATGAATAGAAATAGATCTATAGTTGAAATGCTTCATAAAGACAGTAAGAGGGTAGGAAGATTTTTACATAAGGTGAAAAATAAATGGATCTGGACAGTAAATAGAGTTGAACAATAAGATATAAGTGATAGAATAAGTTAGAATTAAGGAATTATTGTAGAATAAGAATATGACTGGCAATGAGCCAGGGCTGAACACCGGTCATATTCACATGTATATAGCTTAGTAAATAAATAAATAAATAAATAAATAAAAATAACTAAATAGTGTATTCTGTTTATTATTTATATGTTTGTTTTATTTATTGCTTTCTTACATTAAATTATATATAATTAGTTTCAGTAATCTAAAAAGGTTTCAATTCCATAAGAAAATTAACTTGCACATTTTCTCATTTATACATTATTTTAGCTGTCTCCCTTTGAAAACATATAGCTGACATACTGTTGTTAATAACAGCTGGCATTGTAATAAGTGAGAGAATATGTTATGCACTGTTTCAGTGGTTTAAATCGACATAATATTGAGAAACGAGGATACAGTGCACAATCCGCTTTTAGGAAGACTTCTGGTAGGCTGTCTGATGCCTCTGGCAGTTTTGGAGGAGGTGTCAAAGGAAGAAAAGAATCGACTCAAGTACTGGAATTTGCTGGAGGTAATTTATTCACATTTTAAACTACGTTTTGCTGTCTCTTATTTGTACACTTTGAGAACTCCCTGTGTCTTGTTTTAAACTAACAACTAGGGCATGTAATGTACATGGTATGTGACCATTTACTCTTGTTATATGTTCTGTGGCAGGAATTATATATCAAAATGAATTAAGGAAAGGATTTACATCAGTATTTGATATGTCAAGCTGTTTCTAGATACCTGTAAATCTCATATACGTAATGTAAATGTCAAAGTTATGTTTCTCAACTTATGTCCAGAGGCTATTCAAATTGTAGCATATATCCCCAGGTCAATTGTAACCTCTTATGATCGATACATTACAATCGATAATGATAGATAACCAATAAGCAGCAGTTGCTATGTCTGTAACTAAGAGGAATAAACAATTACCCTGACAGGGACTAATGATATGTGCTTCAAGTAAGACAAATGGATATTTTAGCAATCCAACATCATTGAATTGCATTGCCAACGGTTGTTTAATAGAATGCCGCACGTAGATATTCATCACATGTGACTATATCATAAATATTCCACAATATTTATGAGAGAAGTGTGAATTTAAGTTATACAGAAACCATGAAGATCTTGAATAGACTAGTTTCAGGACCTAATAGGGTCAATATTTGTAAAAGAGTGAAGATAATTTGTTGTGTTATTACAAGTTCATCGCAATAAAGTTAAATTGGTGGAAAATTGAATATTTATTGGAAATATAGTAATTATTCCCATCTATTATCCGTTTAAGCCATGAATGCCCTGAAGATAAGACTCATTGATACAGCAAGCATCTTTTAAAAACTGCCACAGTTCTTTATATGTTCTAACTGAAAAACAACAAAATTATTACTCCCACAATGAGCTTTCAGATGGGATTGTACTCAAAGACAGCAGCAGTATTTTTTATACCTTTTTTCACAGTGTACTTTAAATTATATCATAGAAGGCCATGGGTTGTAGTTTCCACAATTGTAGGGTCCAGAAAAAGAACGAGCTAAGTCCATTTTTTCATTTTTTGAATTTTTACCAATATTTCAATAGTTTCAGGTTTTCAATTACGTACACATGTCTTAATTTTCTCTTATCCTATGTACTATTGATAAAATATGGTATATTGCACTTCCCAATATTCTCAACTAGTCTCATATTTATGTAAATATACTTGTATTGTATGTACATAGAATTTGACGATCCTTGTAAAATTTTTTACAATTGGAGAAATAAAAAAAAAATAAACTAATACAATCTAAATATATTTGAGTTCCACCTGATGTAAATGTAGATAAACACCGTGGGTATTAATATATTATACACCAGATTCACAATCTACCTGTTTGTAATACTCTCTTTTAATTATACCAATTTACCTGATAGGCATCCTTGCAAGTATCCAATTTTATAATTTTAAAATACCTCTCTTGTATTTTTCTTTCATCCTTCCTAATAATTCACCTAACTTCCTAATCTCTTCTATATTGTCAGACTTTCTAATTCTCATTTTATTATTTCTCTTGGTAGTAATTTCAACCAGCTAACTGGTACCCATTTATTCCTTCATAATTTAGTCCCTTTACAATCCAAAATAAAATATAAATTATTGTCCATTTGCTCACATAATGGACACTTCAGTGGGTTCATTACCTGTATCATTCCCCTTCCTTCATTTCATTGCCTGAGAACTAAACCATGCCCACCTTTCCCTTTCCAGTCTATTACATGCATCAATATATTTTTCCCAGTCCCAGTCTTTTTTGATTTGCCTTTACAGTACCAAGGCTTTCTTATCCCTAATACTGCTAAATATCTCTTGTATATTGATATCCTCAATTCTCTGTATGATCCCTTTCCAAAACTTTCCTTCTTACATTTCTCTGTCCCTCCATACATTCCCCATTCTTATATCCTCTATAATCTTTTGTATGGATGTCCAACTATCAAGCATTAATGTTTTCTCTTGTATAATCATGTATAATCATACATTGTTTTACTATGTTCTGGTCTTCCAATGCTCTAATCTGATATCAAAACTTTATCAATCTTTCAATTTTATTGGCCCTTTACTTCCTATTCTACCTAATTCCAGTAGTACTACTTCCTTAGGTGATGCAACTGATAAACCCAAAATTAACCAACCAAAACATCTAAGTATTAAGTCCACCCCTTGCTACTCTTCATCATATCCCCATACCTCTATCCCATACAGCATTTTCGCTTCCCTATTGCTTTTCGCCAGTATATGAAAATATAGAACAGACCCATATTTTCTACTATAATAAGTGGGAAAAAACAAACTCAGTCATGCTGTAAATGAGCCTTAAAAAATCTGTACAGAGAAGCAGAGCTCAGTCTATATGAAACAGGAAAATAAAAGGCTTTTCCATTAAAGTAGTTACAGTAGAGAGATGATATGACACTATGAAGGTAACATTTCGTAAGCATACCATTTTTTCTTAGTTGAAATACAGGATGCCTGAAAAGTTTGTGATCAACTGATCACTACTTTCTGAAAATTGTACTAACATAACATTAGACATTCATTAAAGCGTGTTTATGGTGGTATTTGTTTACATACATATTTAATAGAAACAACATAAGCAGAATCTCTTAGGATGTGTGAAACAAAGTTCTTTCTTTCTTTCCTTTTTTTTGTTTTTGTGAAGAAATCACTGATTTTAGAGGTTGTTGCAACAACAGTGGAAGAGGTCAGTTTATGTTTGTTTGATTTCTCATGCTAAACATTATCCGAGTTTCTACAATGTGTAGTTGAAAGTGTCACATTGCAAATTTTACAGTGAACTTCATAATTAAGTTTTGTCCCTTCGAGGATAGGATATTTTTCATTTAAGTTGAAATAGAAGGTGCATCATAGTAGCTTAAGTTGATGCAAATAACAACACAACACATCTACTGCGTGTGTCTTGTGATGGCACAGCTGAACGTTGACTAGAACAAAAGAAAATTATTTTAGAAATAGACTTATAGGTGGTCTAAATAATAAGTGCATAGAAAATAGTAGCAAAGATCTGTACAACCATCTACCATCTAGAATTAAACAGATAACAAATGAAAAAATCAAACTAAAGAATATTAAATCTTATCTATTAGAAAAGGCATTTTACTCTGTGGAAGAGTACAAAAATTGATAAAATATGGTATATTGCACTTCCCAATATTCTCAACTAGTCTCATATTTATGTAAATAACTTGTATTGTATGTACATAGAATTTGACGATCCTTGTAAAAATTTTTACAATTGGAGAAATAAAGAACTGCCAAAACTAGACTAGGCAAACGTCTTTTGCTTTCACTGTTCATAGAGCATGCTAAATAATGACAATAAGTGAGAAAAGTGCTGACTCAGCATTTCCCACACCAGGGAAAAGCAACAATATGTAGTTAAATTTTTAATTCAGGTAGATGGTGTCAAGAAAATATGGGACCTTTTCGCCTCCCAACAAAACTTCTCGGGATGTGGGACAGACAAGTAAAAGAAGGGGACAGTCCCATTCTTTATGGGATGAATGGCTGATATACATTTCCAATAAGAGGATATTCTTACTTGGAACATGATAGAAACATGGGACTTATGAACCAAAAAGCTTACACAGAAGTCCCAAAAGACTGGATAGAGGTGTTCATATTAGAGAACTTGTCATAGACAGAACTCACCCAAGGCTTGTCAGATTCAGGACAATTTATAATGGAGCGTGGGAGACTGTTTCTTTGAAATTGGCTTATCCGGCTGAAGACTCCAATGGACTTATTTGATTTGCCCAAGTTTTCTTATCTGAGTAAGATTGCATGATGATTTCCAAACCTTCTTTACTTTTGCTTTTTATAGTTTAAAATAAAGTTCTATTTTGTTCTACTTTATATTTTCAGACCTGCTTCCCATTCCTCGTGAGAAATACAAGGGCCTGCAGATTTTGAAAACATTTTGTGGGTCAGAAGTACATGAATATTATATCAGTGTTCTTATAGCTTGAAATTCTCAGAATGAGCAAAAATTATGCTGCTTTGAATTATTAATGGACTCAGCCCCTTCTCTCATAGAATGAGTTACTCAACTTTTTACGCTGTACGAAACACATTTGCAGTCACTTCTTTTTTTGTTTTTGAAACCTCTCATGCAAAGGTTTCCGAAAGTGTTTGCTTTGGAGTTACACAAACTCTCAGTTGCAGCTTGATGAGCAGAACTTTCCTCATGTTTGAATTTTTCTTTCGCAGAGAGACCATCTCCTTTTTTCTTTTTTTTTCTTTTTCGCATCCCTGAAAGATGACACAGAAATGTAACCCACCCCTGTGCAATATTCATCCTGTTTCTGTTTGGTCCTAGTTTCTCAACTTCTCCACATATTCCACAACCAACTTTCTTGTTTTTAACCTATAGCCACCCAGCCCGCCTCGGTAGCGTGATGGTTAGCGTGTCTGCCTCACGTTCAAGAGGTCGCGAGTTCGAATCTCGCTTAGGGTAAGTTATCCGAGTAAGGTTTTTTTCCGAGGTTTTCCCTACCCTGAGAAGACGAATGTCGGGTAACTTAAAGCTCCATGGACCTCGGGCTCATTTGAGCATCATTTCACCCATTTCATTTCATTCATTCGTCCAGTATGACACAATGTTGGAGGACGTTAATTCAAAAAAAAGAATGTAGACACCCATGTTTTGCTCATAATGGATTTTTTTCAATCTTAAGGCCAACAATCAGGGATATCGTATAAGTTTTCATCACTATTTCATTCGAGGTCTCATCACACAGGGATTCAGTGCTTTCATTTTCGGTTGCACTATTATCCACCATCATTGAACTTCCAGCATTATAATTTTAAATGACTTCATCGTTGCTCTGTTTTATTTTTTTGGATGCTGGAAACCACGTGAAATAGTTTTCAACTCATCGCGTTTTCTAACTCGGAAAACCATGTGCACACTGTACAACACACTATGAAAGTGACATCAGAAAGCTGCTATGCATAAACAAGACACAACTTGTCACCACGTCTATCACTAGAAGTAGCTGAACGATATCTGGAACACGGAACACATCCGCTCAGATCCAAAGATTATTAATTTCAAATCTTTGCTAAGATTATATGCACATGCTACGATATTCACAAATACTAATAGAAAACAAGGAACTCACAGAGAAGATATATAGCAAAGCAGTTGTTGTGGATTTATTTTTGACACTTGCAAAGAGGTTGCAATCAGTTCTAATGCTACTATAACCTCTTTAAATGGAAGCCAATAGAACGAATATGAATAAGTTATTAAATCAAATTTCATACCTTTAGTGTGGAAATTTCGCGGTTTTTAAATTCTGTGGTCAGAAAAGTTTTTGGGGGAATGTGTTCCCCAGTGTTCCCCCAGAAAAATAGCACTGCTCTTACTCAATTTCTTATATGTAGATAAAAATTTTGAATAATTATGCAGTAATATTGTTGTATATTTACAGAATACTACTTGATATTTTGTAATTTTGTAAAGTAAGTGTAAATGCTACAGAATTCCAGTGTTTGAATCAGACTTTCTGACGAGGTGGGGGGGAGAGGAACCTAAGTTTGTGTTAAATTTATGGCAAACATAAAATGTAGCAGCAGCAGGAGCAATATGTATTTTGCTGTCTTTAAGAGCACTGTGATTTTGTATTTCTGAACAGTACAGGCATAATATAATTGTTTGATGATAGTCAGGGGTGATTTGTTTTCCACTTTTCAAATCTGGTTTTGTCTACAGATTCCCCAATTAATGTAATGCACTTACTCTCTCTATTTTTCACTTTCAATGCTGTAGTTTTTACCCGAGAAGCTGTAAGATTAATATTACTTGAAGTTGAAGCCTGCAATACATCACTGTCATTGCTTTCTGTAACTTTTCACTTTCTTGTCACAAATTTATCCATGATGACGAACAATAGAACAGTGAGTTGCAAGAAACTGAACTGAATACTGCAAGCTGCAATCGTCATTGCTCGCGCAGAATTGCTGGAATTGTGACCTTGATGCCAACCCAACTAAGGAACATGAGAATTATTTGTTCTTTAGCTTACTTGTGATATGATACTTTTGCTTACTCACAGCTCCCACTCATACAGTCTGCATCAAAGGTGTTCCATGTCTTGTATTTTCAAAGAGTAGTGATAGTAAATACAGTAAAAAAAAAGTCCTTTCCTGGCAGGGAAGGAATTCTTCTTTGACAAGACAGGGAAATTATTCAATTAGAGGGGAAAATCATTCCATCCCCCCTTCCCCTTAATTCGAACCCTGCAGAATTTTAAGATCAAGAAAAGATTTAAATAGAAACATTGATGTCATATGCAATTTATAAAACTGGACTTAGCCCATTATTTTCCTGAACCCTTCAATTGTTTTCTCCAGGTTAGCCAATGGCTAAAGTAAAAGGCTAAAATTATTTAAAATAACCTTTCACATTCAATAAGGTGGAGCTCAGGCTTATATGTGTTTCAGGAATATATTTATGTTTTTGAGGAGCATGTTTTAAAATGTGATTACAATATTTTAGCTTACCTAACTGACTCAAATTTATCAGCCATAAAGAGTGCTGGTCAGGGTTGCCAACATTTAAAAGTAAAATTATTGTACCAGTCACTCAAAATTATAGATTTGGGATCAAAATTATCGTACATCATAAACCAAATGCTACAACAATAAAAATATCAATATAACACTTATGAAAATGTAATAGTAATGATGTCTATTATATTCACTTACAAGATTGATGACGTCAATCAGTATTACAACTTTAGCACCTATGTTTCTCGCACTATTCATCTGAAAGTTCATCTTCTTCCTAAATTGGTGCAGCATTATACAAATTTGTTGTTTGGGTAAACCATATCATCTTCTCGGTGACTTGCACATTTTCGAATATACCACATTCTGTCATTAGCTGAGATGACAGAATAAGTTCATTTACCGTATCTAGCACCAATCTGTTTTTAACTTTGGTTTTTACTAAACCCAGTTTAGGAAAAGCTTTCGCAAGAAGCTTCTGTGGGGCAACGAAACAGATTATATGTACGAAATCACTGATAATGCAAAGGCCACTAGTTCTTTGAAATCAGTATTTCCACCAAGGTGACACGTGTGTTTAACAGCACTCCAGAAACTGTCAGGTTCAGGCATGTTCTTCATTTCACATGGAATATCACTTATTCCAAGTTTTCTCCATTGATCATCAATTTTCTGAACAGTGCCTTCTTCATTGAGATTACCATATCTGGACACACTGGCAACAAGATGATAAAGGGTAGAAGGATTAGTAGGATATGAAATTGTTGCCTTAGAGGGGTGGAGACAGGCTATGAGGGCAAAAGTGGTGTTGTATTTGTTAATTTGTTTCATTTCGCTGGTGTGACAAACCAGTGAAAATGATATTTCGTTGGTATTGAAATTATCGTATACCCCCATAATTAACGTATGGGTTGGAAATCATTGTACAAACATTTAATTATTGTATACCCCCATAATTATCGTACGAGTTGGCAACCCTGGTGCTGGTGTAGGAAGTGATCATTAACCTCAAAATAATTCCTTTGTAACTGACCTGCTTAATAAAGGAAGTTGGTAGAGATAGGCTAATGAATGGGTGCTTTTGACCGATAACTGGAGAGGAAAACTTGAGAACTAGCGAATAAATTGCATTGGAAAAAAACAAGATAAAACTGAGTTGAGTAACCTTAAGGCAGAGGAAGACTTCCGAGAAACTACATAGGATTTCAAAAGTTACCTTTGAATTGGATTATCATTTTTACTGAAGACATTGTATTTTCATTATTCCTCATCATTTTTGTTCTATGCTCTACAGTAACATAAAGAATTGTATTAACTATTTCCTTTATACGTCTCACAAGGATACACCATGAAAATGTCCAAGAAAAGCTTCCCATCACAAGTTACTCTATACATGGGAGCATTTTCATTGAATAACCTTAAGGCCACTGAATTCTCTTTTGAATGCACCTTTTACTTATTATTATAACCAGGGCCCGGATGTTTATGTCATATCATAGTTTTTGTTTGTGGTTTTTTCAATCTAAAATATAACCATTGCACGATTTTATCAATGATGATTAAAATTATGAAATTCTCAATGGGTCATATAAAGTCCTATTTTAGATTTTTTAATGTTTTTTGCTATTTTCTTGTATTTTTATCATATTAGTCATATTTTCTCTTAAACTTTCGCATATTTGTCATATTTTTATATTTCAATTCTGGTGTGCTTGCAGTCATCCCAAAGATGAATTTTCACGTCTCCTAATTCTTGTCTGTAATATTATATCCCATTATAATGTTGTGTGCAAATAGATTATTCATTTTTGAAAACTTTAAAATGTATGTAATTTGCTACTGCAATTCTTCTTTCTGATCGTCTTTCAAAATTTGACCTTTATTTTATCCTGTGCATAGCTGAGGGTTAACTCTGGATTCAGCAGTTAAATAAATTCAAAATGCAACACTAGAATATTATTCATTTATCATTGTGTGTCAGATTTTTAAAGTAGATTTTCAATATAACATTAATTTATACAGTGTTAAATATTTGAAGATTTCAAAAGTTCACCCAAAAAATTTTAGGTCATATTTATAGTCATATCCGAGCCCTGATTATAACCTTAAGGCCCAGTATTACAAATGACGTCTAAATTCCTGGATAGGTTTAAACTATAGTTTTAGGTTTTATTTTGATTTATAAACACAAATCTTCTGTTGAACTTCAGTTTTTCTTTATGGAGCTCATCTTTTATTTAACTACAGTTTAATGCTATATTGTCAGATGGTCTCAGACGCACATCTGGATATTGGGAAGGTGTACAGGATGTCCCAAAATTAGACCAAAAACTTTGGGATCTGATAGATAACATTATTTTAAGCACTTTTTGTTAAAGAAAGTTTTTTGCTTTGGTGCTTTGCTAAAATGCTAGACAGTTAATGCCATAGATTACTGCCTCTGACCCAGTTTAAGTATTTATGCCAAAATCAACAATGCAAATTAGTATTGCATTTATCATAGTAAGGCACACAATCTTAATGCAAGAAACAAACACAGGACACATAAACAAAACACAAACATCTCATTGTTTATAGTTAATCACAGCTTTACTATTCAAAGTAAATGTTGGAACGTACGTCCATTGTGATTAACACAAAGAGTGCATTGACGTGCCCTATTCTGCTGTACTCTCGCAAAGACACCAACTATTTCTCTGGTTTAAAAGTTTGTCGCTCTAATTTTGAAGACCTTTTTCTAAAACTGCTTTTTTTGGATTCAGGGAGCCTCAAAACATATATTTCCAGTGAAATCATGAAATCAAATTTTTGAGTTGAATATAATACTTCCTCTACTTTGCTATGTGTAGTAGAGAAAGTAATAAAGGACAGTATCCATTGAACTTCACATCTGAAGATGTTGATTGATACTGTACAAGAAGCATTTTGTTTACATCTAACGCACCAAAAACAGGTTTCACAATTGGAGACTCTAACATAATGGATTTGCTGTCGATGTATGTATTGCAATAAAATAATTTTTCCTATTTTTGTACCTATCCTCAAAGCACTTATTCTGCTGTCTGTCTACTCTAAACTTTTCTGCACATTGGTTTCATGCACCCAGTATTGAGATCAGAAAATATTTAAAGTTGTAAGCTTTTCTCAAGGGAATGTCTTAAAATGCTCAATGGAGAAATTCACACCTATGTATATATTGCAACCATAATGATTAAAAAAACTTCTGAAACTCCATGCTCCTAACCTCAAAATGCTTATTTTGGTACTGCCTTTTTAGAATACAATTCTCTATATATTGTTTTTCCACACAGTGTACAATTTTCTTGCAGTTTCCGTGGGAACCCACTACCTGGAAAAGAGAT
The DNA here is from genome assembly GCA_030765045.1 of Tenodera sinensis. Taxonomy (NCBI): domain Eukaryota; kingdom Metazoa; phylum Arthropoda; class Insecta; order Mantodea; family Mantidae; genus Tenodera; species Tenodera sinensis. The sequence goes on along the minus strand of CM060970.1, from coordinate 113,946,820 downwards.
AAAATACCAACAGGATGCCGTTAATTATAGTGGTTTGTTGTGAACATATAAATGTGCTGTCAGTATCACAGTATCCTTCCTTTTCAAACAGGAAATGAGTTTTATCATCTGAAATGCTTCCGCCAGTTATGGAACGGTAGCAATTATTAATATTTCTCAGGAAACAAATGATTACCTAGCGTCTTGGTCCCTGATTCTTCCAAAGATGGATGTAATGCTTATATTTGACAGCTATTATTGGAGCTCATCTGCCCACATTTATTCCCTTTGTTCTTAAACCTAAATATGCTTTCTCAATAGGGTAGGTCAGGTTATCTATGGATAGTGAGTTAAAATGGGTATGTTACAATTTGGTGAAGAAAAATCAACCTAGTGTTCATAGATGGACTAATTTTGCCTATAGGTAATACACATATTGTCTTTGCAAGAGTAAACCACTATACAAATGCTAAAAATTTGTCGAGGAAACTGATTAAAGAAATGAAATACAGCAAAATCTGTCTTCAGCGGAATCAAACAAGACTCTCGAACATTTCCGTTAAAAAAAGATTTCCATTTAATGAAGGTAGGCATAGGCTATAAACAAAATTCAACCATGAACATACATAAATGAACAGAATGAGATAAAAGAATGTAGGTACCTTATTTAATCATGTGTATTTAGATAGTTCTACCTTATTTAATCATGTGTATTTAGATAGTTCTGCTGCAATACATATATGCAATGCACACCAAAATCACTCCATTCACCACAAAGTTTGTAAAAAACCATCTGGAATTTTTTGCGGTAGCTCTCCAACCATCCTTATGTGATGGGAATTGTATGTCAAAATGAATTAGGAAAAGTATTTACACCAGTATTAAATATGTACTAAGTTATTTACACATAGTACCTGTAAATCTCATATATGTAATGTAATTACCAAAATTATATTTCTCGACTTATGACGCGAAGTTATTCAAATCGAAAGGAAATATGCCTAAGGTCGATCATAACCCCTTATGATTGATACATTGAAATCAATAATGATAGGTAACCAATAGCCGTGGTTCTATGCCCATAACTAGGAGAAATAAACAATTACCCCAATAGGGTACTAATGAATCATTACTAATGATATATGTGTTGATGTACACGGATGCATATTTGTGTTGCAGAAAATAAAAAGATTTTGTTGGCAATCCAACAACAGCGAAGGACATCTAATTGAATACTGTACATAGATATTCATTATGCGCAATTATCTCATAAATATTCTAAAATATTTACGAAAGAAGTGAGGATTTAACTAATAAAAAACCTCGAAGGTCTTGAAAAGAATAGCTATCATTGATACTTCCAGACTCTAGGGATGATGGGAAATAATCTTGGCTAAAGAAAAATCCCTCCAGCTGGGAATCTAACACAGGATCTCTGGGTATGGAAGCTAGTATGCTACAAACCACAGGGGCAGTATGCAGTTTTATTGTTGCAAGGATTACAATATAAAATTCTACCTTAGCAGTAGCAGTGGCAGTCTCAGCTAAAACTGCATAATAAAGTATTAAGAAGATTGAAATCATTAGTTACTGTTCATTACGCCATATAGCATGTAACACTGTTTATAAAATGCTCATGTGTCTGTATAAAATGCTTTTTTAAAGGCTGTAAATAAGTAAAGTAATTTTATTTTTCTAGGATGCAAGGGTAGACCAACACAGCCTGCAAATGCTCAGATGAGGTGTGCTAAGTTCAGGTAAGCCATATATTTATATATCAATAGGGTGTAATTGGGATAACATCCATTCTTTTTACTGCTTTTAGATCAGATAATTATAATCCCACCATCTTAGTGACATTTCATATTCTTCTCAAAGGTTTTTAAGGAGCATGAACAAAATATGATTATTATTACTGAATGATCTGTAATGTATTGATCAAACACACTTGTGGTACAAGAAGCTCAAAGCACACCCAATAATGAGGCAGTTTAAAGTGATGCTTTCTTAAAAACAATTGGAGACAGCTAAACAAAATTTTAGCATGATAAAAATAACCTTAAAGTTCTGTTGTGGATTTGTTTTGATGTTATTATTTCTGATGCATTTTAATCAAAGCAATGTAGTGTAACAAATGGAAAATTTGATGAATCCCACTTCTTACACCTGGTGCGGATTTTATATAATGGGAGCCCACGTTTGGTTAACATTTGGTGCGGTTTTTGTATAAAGGTTTTGCTATGGAGACCCTTTTACTATCTTGGGTCGCAGTACAGGGCGAGATGAATTATTGGACTCAATTTTATTTGCTGAACCTTATTTATTCGCACCTTTGTAGATTATTATAGTTTTTAAACTGTGGCACAATTTAAAAATTCTTTAGTTTCACTGACTCATATTTGCTAGCATGATTGAGATTACCTATCGAAAGATTTAGCGAAATGTCGCTAAATGTGTTGTCTATCTTCTTATATCTTTATTTTATTAATTAATACACATTATATAATTGAACTTCTCAAAGTTAAATTGGTAAATAATATCTTCTTCACTCTAAATCTTGGTTCATAAATGTTAAATTATTTTACAATCACTTATTTAGAGTCGTGTATTAAAAAGGTGTCTGTTCTCTTCGAAATTGGCAGACCAAGAGAAAGTTTAATATTACCACGTCGCTAAGGTATCATGTTCAGATATTGTCTCGCTTAGTTATGCTTTCTTGTGATGTCATTTTATAGCGTCATACTTTGTGTTTTGCTATAATCTCAAATTTGCTAAGGAAATGATAATAATTTGTCTTTTTAACATTTTTGACATGAAATACACACAAAACAATCCTTAATTATGATGCTGTTTTTGCAGTGGTTATCGGTAATGGGCTGTGCTATGAGACTCGTTTTCTATCTACAAGGTCGTGGTAATGGATGGAATGAACATACACTTGGGTTTAACTTTAGTCACACATTTTATTTGCACCTTCTTGTTCACAATTTTTAAATCACATCACAGTAGAAAGTCTTATGTTAGCGGATCAACTTCCCTAACGTCGCCAAAATTTAATTAAAGGTCTCTAAACACTCAGTAAATTCACCTTTACCATTTCATGACGCATACACATAAAAATACGTCCATCTACCTCGGAGATACCGACGCTATAGAACTGTTTCTTGGCGTCCTTTTGACACGACACCCCGCCTTTTTTTTATTCATCCGTGCAAATAGTTCTTTCTCGTTAGGGAAGCGATCCCAATTATCATCTCCTATTTTTATTATGGAACACAAACAATTCTAATATTTATACACATATATTAAAATCAAATATGGAGAGATTTATGACGTCTTTGTGCAAACTTAGTTGTTCGTAACAATGAACCCTATTAGCATGCTTTCGTCATTCAACTATCTCATACCAACACCAAAAAACGAATTACACTCTCAACAAACATTTACATGAACTATTTTCTTTTGGGGTCTTCTAATATTCTGTCTCATATGCCCCTTGTTTTGTTTTTCAAGTTGTCACCTATATTTACAATCTTGAAACACAATACAATCCTTCTCCTTACTCCTCTGATGCAATCACTTTGTACAATATTTTTTTCTTTTTTTTTTTTTACAGGCTTCTTCGCTGTTTGTCTTTGTCTTTTATTTTGGCATGACACAGCATGTCTTTATAAATTTCACATATTCAATTACTACACAATACATGTTCAGTTATTGTACATCACATATTCAGTTATTATACAATACATATTCAGTTATTGTACAACACATTCAGTTATTATACAACATATCCAGTTATTATACAATACATATTCAGTTATTGTACCACATATGTTCAGTTATTATACAACACATATTCAGTTATTGTACAATACATATTCAGTTATTGTACCACATATGTTCAGTTATTATACAACATATATTCAGTTATTGTACCACATATGTTCAGTTATTATACAACACATATTCAGTTATTGTACAATACATATTCAGTTATTATACAACACATATTCAGTTCTTATACAACACATACTCAGTTATTGTACATTTGACATTGACACAAATATAATTTAAGTGTATCATGGTTTATTATGTGGCTATTGACTTATGTTCTTTGTTATGAGGAGAGAAAAACAGGATACAAATTTTGAGCTAATGATTATGATCGTATTTATGGCAATATTTTATTCAGTTCTTTGCCTTCTTTGTCTTGTAAGCTTATTGTGCATAGGCAGGTTATGGAGTCGGTTCTTAAACTCTGATGTTACTAATGGTACCATTTTCCTTAATTGGGTTCTTATTCATGTTTATTTGGTTCAATATTTCTTCCAGCTTAGCATTGGCTATATCCATCTTAATTCATGGGCATTGCTTTCCTGATTATGGTTTTCCTTACTTCACTAATTGCCACCTCTATGTCTCTTATCTCTATAAGAGAAAACTTCTATACTTATAATTATTCTGCAATTGTATTATTTTTCTTCTCAATTCACCCTCGACATCTTTGTGTCGAAATATTTTATCTTTGTCATCACAATGGATTCCTCTTTATTTTTGTCCCTGACATCCTTATGTCAAAAACACATTATCTTCCGTCGCTATAATTCATTTCTTTAATGACAATCAGTGTCCTCATCTGTCTTTGTTGACAATGCTCTTTGTGGTCGATATAGCCAATGACTATGTTGGTTTTCTTTCTTGTTGTAATTTCTAGTCTGAACATAATTTTCTATAAGTAACCCATTAAAAATTGTTATTTTCCATCATCTCTACTATTCCTGCCTTACATACTTGTTGGCAAAGACTATTTGGTCCTTTCTTTGTATGGTTTTAATTTATTTTTATGGTATCTTCCTACCAACTTGCCATTTGTATTCTGTAGCTCATACGTGTGGTCACCCAGCTGTTTTGTTATGACCAGTGGTCCAGTGTACAATAGCTCCATCTTTCTCTCTGTGTAGCCATCATGGTGTCGATGTCAATTGTAAGTTGCTTAGGGTTTGTGTTGTTGGTCATCCACTCGGTTGGGACGAACTTAGTTGTTGTAATTTCCCTGAGTGTTGGTGGTGGTTGTTGTTTCTGTATTCTGTGCAGCATCTGCCCTATTTGGCACATTTTCATCTACTTCCTGCTGTCTTATGTTGCCAGTGTACCATTGGTCTCTGCCCCTTTGGCATGAACCTCTGTTGTATGACGGTCTTTGGTTGTTGAAGTATTCCCTACAGAATCGTATGTGGTTCACTTGATGGGTACGGTCTCCTGGTCTTCCACGATCATATCTATGCGTTCTGTATCTCGATTCACCCCTCGGTATTGTGTCGTGGTACCGCTGTCTTGTGTTCTCCATCCTCTCGTCATGATTATGTGGTTGTGGGAAATGGTGTGCCCCTCTCCCCCTTTCATGGGTGCTCCTAGTATTTCTATCTTCTCCCTCACTCTGGTTGTTCGTAGCCATGCTCCGGTTTAAGATGGGTGAGTTTGGGTGACCGTTCCTATGTCTATGCTCATTAGGCCAACCATTTTGTGTTTCGAAGGCTGTCAGCAATTCTATCATATCTGCAAAATCTACTGGTCTCGCAACAATTAACCCTGTTCTCACTGTGTCTGGGAAATGTCTTGTTATGCTGGTAATTAGTTCTGCTTCGAACAAGTTGGGGTCTAATAGCTTTCCTTTGTTGGCTACTTTCACAAAATAATCAACTAGCGATAACCCTTTGGTTGGATCATATCTACCTGTCGCTAGATCTACCCTAGTTTGGTTTTGCTTAGCTGGGCCCCAATACCTTGATAGGAATAAATTTCTGAATGAGCTATACGACTCATGACCAGCTAGTGTTAAGCTGAGCCATTCTAATGCCTTGTTTTTTAAGCTTTTCTTAACTATCATCATCCTAAGCTCATTTGGTATCCTTTTCACTTTAAAGTACTCTTCCATCTCTTTAACAAAGAGTTTTGGATCGTCTCCCTTCTCCTTGTCAAATGTAGGTGGTGTGATTTCATGTAATATGCTGTTGGTGTAACATGTGTGTTGTGTCATTGTTTGGTTGTGAACCTCTTTCTCTGTATGGTGAGTCAACATTTTGTACATTATTCAAATAACTCTCATCTTGTACATTACTTACATCTAAATTATCTTGCCTTTGTAGTGCATTCACAACATCATTTACATTAGCCAAACTTTCTTTCCCTTTTTTCATTTCTTCACAAATTGATTTTAAATCATTCTTTATTTCTAAGTGACTTTGTTTCATATCATTTATAGCATCCTGTTGTGAATGCACCACATCAGTCATCATCTTAATTTTAGGAATTACAATTTGTTCTACAGTTTCATTAATAATGTCTTTCTTTACTACCTCAATCTCTTTCCTTAATTCCCCAGTTATTTCTGCTTTTACATTTGTAATCTTACAGTCTACACTTGTATTACATTCTGTTATTTCCTCTCTACACCTAGCAATTTCTCCTTCTAATACAATCTTATTTTCTCTCATTTCTGATTCTATTTTTCCCATCCTATCTCCTACGATTTCTATCCTAGCTTCTAAGGCTTCCTTTGTCTCATTTAAGTTTTTATGTACTAATTTTAAATTAGTTTCCATTACTTTCATATTTTCTTTACACTCCTGTCTTCCTAATTCCATTTTCTGTTCTAAGTCCTTTCTCACTTCCTCCATTTTCTGACCTATCTCTTCCTTATTCTGTTCTAAACTTTGTTCTATGTCCTGCTTTAATTCTACCTTATTTTGTTCCATGTCCTGTTTTAATTCTATTTTATTTTGTTCCATTTTCTGGCCTATACTCTGACCTATTTCTTTTTTATTTTGTTCTAGTTTTTGTTCTATACTCTGACCTAAACTTTGTTCTATGTCCTGTCTCACTCCCTCCATTTTCTGACCTAAACTTTGTTCTAGTCTTTCAAACATGATCATTAATAACCTTTGGTCTTTTCCTATCGCTATCTGTTCCTCACTTTCTGGTTCTATTTGATAACTAGGCCTATCTGCCCCTTCCCCCACTCCTGTTTCTATCTCTTTTCGCGACATTTTAGTTTCTTTATTCAATCCACTTAGGGTTAAAAGTCCCACTACTTTGCCGCTTCTCAGTAAAATAAAAATGAAAATAAACTGGATGTGAAAACAAAAATTTTTGATCCTACTTTTTTTTTTTCCGTTGATTCGTCCAGTTATGTACGTCTCCTGGGCAGTTGGCTTCGCTGGATGATCTCCGGTGTTTTCCCGTGTTGATTATCCGTGCATCAGTGTTCTGATGTATCGTTGATATCAAACGATGGTCTTATGGCGTCTTCTTTCCTTTTGGTGCTGTGATATGGCGTCACTTGATGTTTATCGTAAGTTCAATTCCCGTAATTTGCATTCCATCCTAAATTCGAGTGCCACGTTGGGCAAGCCATTTTGATGCTGTTTTTGCAATGGTTATCGGTAATGGGCTGTGCTATGAGACTCGTTTTCTATCTACAAGGTCGTGGTAACGGATGGAATGAACATACACTTGGGTTTAACTTTAGTCACACATTTTATTTGCACCTTCTTGTTCACAATTTTTAAATCACATCACAGTAGAAAGTCTTATGTTAGCGGATCAACTTCCCTAACGTCGCCAAAATTTAATTAAAGGTCTCTAAACACTCAGTAAATTCACCTTTACCATTTCATGACGCATACACATAAAAATACGTCCATCTACCTCGGAGATACCGACGCTATAGAACTGTTTCTTGGAGTCCTTTTGACACAACACCCCGCCGTTTTTTATTCATCCGCGCAAATAGTTCTTTCTCGTTAGGGAAGCGATCCCAATTATCATCTCCTATTTTTATTATGGAACACAAACAATTCTAATATTTATACACATATATTAAAATCAAATATGGAAAGATTTATGACGTCTTTGTGCAAACTTAGTTGTTCGTAACAATGAACCCTATCAGCATGCTTTCGTCATTCAACTATCTCATACCAACACCAAAAAACGAATTACACTCTCAACAAACATTTACATGAACTATTTTCTTTTGGGGTCTTCTAATATTCTGTCTCAATTATATGAGTACAATTGAAATATAACATTTAACAACAATTATCATATCAATAAATAGACAGTCTTCTTGACAATGAAAGAATTATATGGGACAAACAAAGTCAAATATATGAATAAAGTCAATTTCATGATTAATTCGATTACCTTCAGGGACATATACTGTATCACACCAGTGTAACAAAACTGGCAAAATCCACTTCAGTTATTATTGTGCTGTTCAAATGGTTAACCTGCACTTTATCTTTGTTAATAGAAACCTCTCAAATAATACACTGATTATTCTCAGAAGCTGCCGATGTTTCACATTCCACCAATGAGTGAGTCACTTCAGTCAGGGAATGGGTAGAAATCACAAATAACAGATAGATTAATAACTCCACGTGGAGTAAAACAGAGCATTGCAGCATCTTTGCTGTTGTCTCTCTCATTCTTCTCATTCATTGCTGCTCTAAGAAATATATGCCCTTGCTTGTAACACATATGTTTACTTGGAGAAAATGTGAAAACATTGCTTTCTGCGACACTGAATACCTGCAATCTTATTGCACCCTTTGATGCTACGAGGTTAACCATTTGAGCAGCGTGATTATATTTCTTTATCTCACTTTATTTTCTTCCAAAACATTGCACAACAACACAGTTCTCTTTTACTGACATTAACACAGTCTACAGTTCTTTGTGATATTACAACTTATGTACAGTGGTTTCCTTCTCATAACATTGACCCACTCCTTTCTGTCTTTTTTTACCTTCTCTGTCTCTCAAACAGCTAACTCTGTCAATACAATCACTCGACACTCATTAACTGCTTCATGATGGGGTGGTTCTCTCACGTCGACCGTAGACACGCGGCTGACAAACACACAACACACACATACACACACTAAAAACTGTCTTGATTCCCATCGCCTTCCCTCCTTATACTGTGGGGATGATTAGCATGGATCTTTTTGCAAATAATCTTGAAAACCATTTTTGCTGCCACTCTGATTGTTGTCATGTGTTCATAAAAAGTCATGTGAAGCAGCCTGACCTTAACTGTCTTTGCCGGGTTGCTGCTGTCGGCCAGCATCACACTATAATAATTCTGTCTCCCTTAAGTGGGTGAAATTTCTATTTTGTACACTTTTTAAAGCTACATTCTTCGTTTTTTGGACACATATTTGAAATCTTTTGGCACTGTTTCATTTTTGTATGTCAATTAGTTTTGAACTATTGAAAATGCTGTTTCAAAAAATTTACAAAATGAAATTTACTCCACATTTTTACTTTCTCTACTGGTAAGTAGGGGAAGTATTGTATTCCACCCAAAAATTCGATGTCGAGATTTCACTGGAAATATATGTTTTGAGACCCCTGAATCCAAAAAAAGCATTTTTAGAAAAAGGTCCGTGTGTGTGTCAATCTGTGTGTTTCTCAGTCTGTGGACAGCATAAGTGAAAAACGAAAAGTCGGTTAAAAACCAAAGTTGGTATTTAAGTTTAATATCTTTCAAGGATGCGACACGAAGATCTTGAAGAAAATAGCCCCACCCTAAACTACCCTTTACATGGAAAATTTTTCGAAAATTTCAATTCTCTTGAAAATGGCTCTAATAATTTTGATTAAAATGCCATATGTTTAAGAAATTTTTATGACAAATTAAATGTATATTTTGAATTTTCTGGCTGTAGCCAAGGTAGTCCCGTTTACTCTTGATGACGTCTTTTGTATAACTGGTAAACCGTGATAGACCAAATCCTTCTATACCAAAAAATGTGCATCTCGTTAAAACACACAATTTATGTCCAAATTACCTTTTTTGTCAAGTGAACCTTTTCAGAGATATTCCTTTTTATTTGTATGAGTTTTGCAATACTTACACTTTTCTCAAATGGAAGGTTGTTATTCATTTTTTCTTTCCCATGCAAAAATGGAATCTCAAAGCCTTCATATAGTGATCAGCTGTAAAATACTTGACTGTCACTCAAAGTCAGTCGTATTCCTAAAGTCCTCTTGCAACTACAAGAAAATTAGATCATTTCTGCAAATGCTTATCTCGACTAGCATTAAGAAGATAGGGAAATAAGAGTTTCTAAGAATAGTTAGTACAAGAGCAGAGAAAGTCATGTGAGTGCAGTACATCAGATTTTTTCTTCAAGAAATGTTTATTGGTTTGTTTGCTAATGGAACACTGTTTGAATTAGAGAGAGCAAAGGTGACAAAGTTTGGAAATGTTTCTAATAAAATTAATTTTCTGAAAATTTGTTTCACCAGCTTTACTAGACAAGCATGCTATTAATATTTTCTTTCTCAAACTTTACAGTGGCTGTCGAGTATCCTGTCTACCAGGTTATATGTTCTCAAGGGAAAAAAAGCAGCTATTTGTCACTTGTCATGAAGGGGAATGGCAGGTTGAAGGAACAGAGCTAAAAACAATTCCACATTGTGAAGGTATGAATCAATCATAGTTTGGTTAAGGTTTGGTCCTTCATTCCCAACCCAGTTTCTTAAAATCTCCTCTAGTTTCTGCCTCTCTCTTTGCAGAGATAATACTTAAAATTCAAGTATATGTTCTCACCAAAGTTCTTGTAGATAATTGGAAGTTATGTGTTAAAATTTTTAAATTTGCAAAATCATTCAAGATACTGATTCATTAAAAATTTATAATAATTCACCATCATCCACTCTGCTTGAGGAAACGATTTTATGCACTCTTAAAATCTGATAGTTCCCTACATCATGTGATACGAAGCTTGTATTGCTCATGGAACAGCAATGTATGTATTGTGTAGGCCTTCAAATATTTTATTCAAGGGACCAACACAAGGCAGATATAGTGCTTATAGACACTTCATTCTCAGTGCATACAATGTGTTAAAACTGCCTTTGGAAATCTTTGTCTGGGAGTCATACCTTTGTTTCTTGCTGCAACATGCATAACAGGTATACATGTTATTAGCATAGGGCGAGCTAAAAGTGAGTAACAGATATACATATTGTTAACAGTAAAAGAGCTAAAAGCAACAGCCCCATGTCATTATATTTACTGGCATGTAAAAGAACTCCTTTGGGATGAAAATTCTGGTGTACTGGCAGCTCTGATATGATCCTGGCAATTGGCAGCATTGTTTACAAATAAAATAATGTTTAATTTTAAACATGCACATGCACACACACATGCATAATTTTACATATTGATTTAAAATACACTCTATGTATACATGTAAGAAATTTCAAACCATCATAATTAAAGGGCGAAGGCGTGTGTGTCTTTCCATATGTATACTGCACATGGACTTTACTGTTATTGCTCGCACTTGTAAACAACTGCAGGTAGGTACAGCCTGACCATGAAAACCGCCTCACTGCAGCACAACCTACAAGCATCAAACTATGCATTCTGGAATTGCTTATACATACTGCTATTTAACTTTAATATTGTCACAGAGTGCATTACACTGGGTTACAATGTACATCTGTAAATTATTAAATGTGAAACTTTGACGCCTATCACTGAAGCAGGTTTTAAACAGTGAAAAACTTCTTTCTGCGTCACACAATGTCAGAGGTGCAAATGTAAAGAATTCCACTCTGTCGTCTGGCGTGTTATCCTTCTTACTTTATTTTCAAAATTTCACACATAACTTGATAACCAATATTTTTGTTTAGACCTTTCAGAATTTAGCTTTCACCTTTTCAATACCTGACACAAGAGGTATCCTATTAATTGAATTAGCTAGGTCTTCTATTATGCTTACTCTCTTGGACATTTCCAAACCCAATTTTCCTAATTACTTTGGGCAACATTGCAAAATTGTGGGATATGAACTGAAGATTTTCAAACAGTTCATGTGATATCAGAAATTTTGCAGTTACAGTAGCAGTTGAATCTGCATCACATAGAGTGCTAATAACATTTACAATTTCATTGTAGTGCACCGTATAATATGTGATGGCCTCTATCCAAGTACCCTATCTTTTAACTTTTGCAAGGCAATTCTTCACTCCTTCGCAGAGTACCACGGTACGTTGTTTTCGACTCTTGCTACTATAGTGGCCATTGTTTACACATTTGATGGCCGTGCTGTACTTCTGATGTCATTCATTCTCTGCTTCCAGCTAACTTATATCACATGTGAATGTACATTCCTCTGGCCTTTATTCATAATACACATAATGTGCATTTTTACTTGTGCATTTGCTTTCCAAATTATGACCTGACTCTTTGAAGTAAGTCTATGGCAGTGTTTGAATCACATGTTCTGACAAGGGAAAGGGGTACTTAAGTTTGTGTTATATTTATGGCAATAATGGTAGTAGCAGCATTGGTGTGTTATATACATAAATCATAGTAGCAGCAATATGCAATTTACTGTCTTTAAGAGCACCGTGATTTTGTATTTGGTTATTTGTATTTTTATAACTCTCCCAAAACTGCTCAATGAAAGTCAAGGGTGATTTGTTTTCCACTTTTCAAATCTATTTTTGTCTACAGATCCCCCAATTGGTGTAATGCACTTACTCTTACTATTTTCGCTAACACATATCACTTCCAGTGCTGTAGTTTTTATCTCAAAACTGTAATGTTAATATTACTTGAAGATGAAACGTGAGATTCCAACTGGAATATGTGATTGTCATTACTTTCTATAACTGTTCACTTTCTTGTCACAAATTTATCCATGCTAATGAACAATATAGATGCAAGAAACTGAACTGAATACAGCAAGCTGCTATCATCATTGCTAGCACAGAGTAATAATAGTAAATACAATAAAAAGAAAAGATACTTCTCTGCTTTTTAATGGTACGTTAGGAAAGACATCTGAAGTGCATCTCTCCACTTTTTTCTCCTCTTCTTTAATTAATTAGTTAATTTATGACTACATCATCTTGTTTTCATTGTCGTTTTCTATTTACTTTTTCTTCCATATACGTTGTAGGTATAGGAAATATTGCAGTTCACCCAAAAATTTGTAATCAAGGTTTCACCAGTCTGACCCCCATGGAATAAAGAAAAAACCATTTTTACTTTCTCTACTATGTATAGTAAAGTAGAGGAAGTATTGCATTCCACCCAAAAATTAGATGTTGAGATTTCACCGGAAATGTATGTTTTGAGGCCCCTGAAAAAGCATTTTGAGAAAAAGGATCATGTGTGTGTTTGTCAGTTTGTGGACGGCATAACTCAAAAACGAAGTCGGTTAAAAACCAAAGTTGGTATATAAGTTTAATGTCTTTCAAGGATGTAACAAGATGATTTTGAAGAAAATTGCTCCACCATAAACTACCCTTTAAATGGAAAATTTTTCAAAAATTTTGATTTTCTTGAAAATGGCTCTTAATGATTTTGATTAAAATGCCATATGTTTGAGATATTTTTATGACAAATAAAATGTATATGTTGAATTTTCTGGCTATGGCCCATGAAGTCATATTTACTCTGAATGACTTTTGCATAAGTGGTAAACTGTAAGAGACAGAACAAATCTTACTATAGAAAAAATGTAGATCTTGCTAAAACACACAATTTATGTCTGAATAATCTTTGTTGTAGACTGAACCATTTCGGAGATATTCCGCATTATTTGTGTAAGTTTTGGAGGACTTACACTTCTATCTAATTTCTCTATAAAATATTAACCCGTAACATGCTGACCTGTCATGGCATGTAATGCGTCCTCTGATTGGTAATCAGAGGATATGGTCGGTGAATTTATTTTGATAACTCTCCCGGTCAGGTCGGTGAGACCCGTAAACCAACGACAGGTGTGGTCCTCCAGACATTCTGGGGGTTGTGAGAGAGCGATGTGACCGCCAAAACATAAAAATATGGTGCTCTCTTAAAAGTGGTTACTATACTGCTATTGCTCTATGAGTGAAAAATATTGTAGAGCAAGAGGATTAATGACTTCATTGTCAGAAATCCAGCATTAGCTAACAACAACAACAACAACAACACTTCTATCAAATGGAAGATTGTTATTCATTATTTTATATGATAACCAACCAAAGAGAATGGAATTTGAAAGCTTTAAAAGATTTGACTATTGCTCAAAGCCTACTGTATTCTAATATTATCCTTCTACCTACAAGAAGATAAACAATAAGATAATTTCTGCAAATGTTGATCTCAACTAACACGAAGAAGATATAGGAATAACAGTTTGTAAGAATGGTTAGTACAAGAGCAGAGAAAGTCATATGAGTGCAGCACATCAGATTTTTTTATTTACATTACAGCTATATGCCTTCCACCATGCCAGCACAATGGAATCTGTGTTGCCCCAAATGAGTGCAGTTGCCCAGAGAGCTACACTGGCCCACAGTGCCAATATGAAAAGAGACCATGTCTGAACAATGGACCATCACCTGTAAATGCCAGGCGCACCTGCAATTCCAGGTAAGACTAATATAGAAAAGGCTGACAGTTGAGATATCATTGAACAGAGTTTCTTGAACAAATTAATTTTTACTTTCTCTACTATGTACTTACGGTAAGAAGAGGAAGTATTTTATTCCACAGAAAAATTTAATACTGAGATTTCACGGGAAATACATGTTTTCAGACTCTTTGAATCTTTATAAAAAAAAGCATTTTTAGAAAAATATCTGTGTGTCCGAATATGTCTGTCAACAGCATACCTCAAAAATAGAAGGCGGGTTAAATACCAAACTTGGTACTTAAGTTTAGTATTTTCCAAAGCTGTAATATAAAGATTTTCAAGAAAATCTGCTCCCTGAAAACATTGTTTAGATGGAAAAATATTTTATTTTTTTTATTTTCCCAAAAATGGCTGCATGATTTTGATTAAAATGCATATAATTGAGATATGTACATTACAAATAAGGTGATCTGCAAGAGGAAATAGACCAAGACCACCTTCAAATATGCCCGGCCACTTCTAGTGCCCCATCCATCAGTGGACAATATTGTAGAGCGAGAGGATTAATGACTTCATTGTCGGAAATCCAGCATTAGCCAACAACAACAACATTTCAAATAAAGCATATAGCTTTTTCATTTAGAAAGAAATTCTAAGATATCCATTGGCATTCATTTGAGTGTCTACACCTTTGTCTTTTTTTAAAGTGCTGCTGCTATTCATTTGTTTCTCAAGTAATTAGGAAAGACTATGGAATTTCAAGGCCAGCATATAGGTCCTTTTTTTAAATATCTGACTATCAATTTTTTCTGTACCACTTGTACCTATAACAAAATGTGTAGTGAAGCTATCTCTCTAAATGTTTACCTTGAATAACATGAAGTAGATAAAAAAATAAGTTTTCGTAAGAATAATTTGCAGAATAGTAAAAGATAGTAGAAAAAATAATGTGAATGTACTTGAATTTTTTACCGGAAACCTTTAACTGTTCATTTTATTGCTCATATCCATAGGGCATCATCTTCAGCATTATAAATTCAACTCATATTAATGACACACAATGTCATTGGAATAAAATTGTGAAGTTATTAATCCATAAGAATGTTTACTTTTATAACTAATTATATTGTCACCGCGCCCGCCGCATCTAATTGCCGACAACAGCAGTGTCACCCATCGCATTATTGTCGGCACTACCGCAAAGGAGTCGAAGGAAAGAGATAGAGAATGACTGCATTGTTGGGGCGCTTGCCGAAAGAGAGAAAAGGATAGAGGCTACTGGAATCTTCTACTTTGTATCTCACCGCAATAAGTGAACGTTCCTGAAGCTTCCAGAATAGTGCCTGGGAGATATAAATAGCGGTAAAGTGTGAGAAGAGGCAGTGAGACGTATGTGAAGGTTGAGGAGTCGTGCCGACGGAGAAGAGTTAGTTCTTTGTGTTACGAGTTCGGAGCCGTGCTGTTGGAGAGTCGGAAAAGACTTTCTTGTTGTTGCAACGAGTGTACAAAGTTACTGTTTATGGAAATAAAAGTGTTTCTTTATCTCGACTACATCTGTCCTCTTTACTTTTACACCCAACACAAAAGTCACACTGGTGTCAGAAGTGGGATTCGTCGAATTGCTTCTAGTTTCGTTACATCGTCGTTAGAAGTTGCAACGTTAGAACCAAGATGGAGGGAGATTCGGAAACCAGGATGATGGCAATGATGAAAGAATTATTCGCCGAAATGAAGACGAGAAACGACAACCTCGCTGCCGAGCTGAAAGAAGAAATGAAGACGGCAAACGACAACCTCGCTGCCAAAATGAAGACGGCAAACGACAACCTCTTTGCCGAGCTGAAAGAAGAAATAAAGACGAGAAACAACCTCGCTGCCGAGCTGAAAGAGATGAAGACGGCAAACGACAACCTCGTTGCCAAAATGAAGACGAGAAACGACAACCTCGCTGCCGAGCTGAAAGAGATGAAGACGGAGCTATCGGCGAAAATTGACGGCGAACTGATTGGCGTGACGGAAGACGTGGAAGAACTCGGCGAAAAGGTGGAAGACCTCTGCCAGCACGTGGACGTCGTGGAGGACGACGGGGAACGTCTTGGCGCCCTGGTAGTAAGAGTTGACGAGAGCGTCAAAGTACTGGATGCCAGGGGCAGACGGAATAGCGCGGAGCCGGGGAGGGAGCACCTAGTGGCCGAGGCGACAGTTGCGCCCGTTTCAGATGATATGAGGGAAGACGTGGAACAACTCGGCGAACTGATTGGCGTGAGGGAAGACGTGGAACAACTCGGCGAACTGATTGGCGTGACGGAAGACGTGGAACAACTCGGCGAACTGATTGGCATGACGGAAGACGTGGAACAACTCGGCGAACTGATTGGCGTGACGGAAGACGTGGAAGAACTCGGCGAAAAGGTGGAAGACCTCTGCCAGCATGTGGACGTCGTGGAGGACGACGGGGAACGTCTTGGCGCCCTGGTAGTAAGAGTTGACGAGAGCGTCAAAGTACTGGATGCCAGGGGCAGACGGAATAGCGCGGACCCGGGGAGGAAGCACCTAGTGGCCGAGGCGACAGTTGCGCCCGTTTCAGGTAACGAAAGTGTACGTCTCGGGGAAGACAAAGGGGCAGTTCAGGGACGTCGTCGAGGATCCTCTGGAGGAGTGTGTCGGGTACGTAACCAACCAGGATACGACGTGGAGGACGATCAGCAGGGAAGCGCACAAGCAAACGAGCATCACGCGAGAACCGACTTGGCGTGTGACATGGGGGGACCGTCGGAGCCATCCAATCACCTGACGCATAGTGCCGTGAACGGAAGAATGGTGGACATCATCGTGGACGGCAGGATACAGGAGAGACCGTGCCGAGCACGAGTGAACACGAGTGCAGCGGTGGACGCGACTCGCGCGGATGTGGTGGGGTTTGTTGCCGGACCCATCGGAAGCAAGGTGGCTGCGAAGGTGCGCCAGAGAGGTCGGCGGACACGGCACCCAATGAGCCGTTTCCAAGTGCGCAGGATGGCCCGTCAACACACCAGGAAGAAAGGCAACTGGACGAGGGACCGTCAAGACCGGCGGTACTGTTGCAGAATTTCGAAGCAGGATGGCATACGTCGTCCTACCCAGACCAAGGGACACTATCCAACAGCGATACCTAGGATCATGCCTCCTGGAGAAGAGGTTCGATGGGATAGTCCGCCGGGGCGCAAGGGAGATGCCGCAGTGATAGTGCTGGTCGGGACGACCAACTCTGAGGAGGGAGCAGTGTCACCGCGCCCGCCGCATCTAATTGCCGACAACAGCAGTGTCACCCATCGCATTATTGTCGGCACTACCGCAAAGGAGCCGAAGGAAAGAGATAGAGAATGACCGCATTGTTGGGGCGCTTGCCGAAAGAGAGAAAAGGATAGAGGCTACTGGAATCTTCTACTTTGTATCTCACCGCAATAAGTGAACGTTCCTGAAGCTTCCAGAATAGTGCCTGGGAGATATAAATAGCGGTAAAGTGTGAGAAGAGGCAGTGAGACGTATGTGAAGGTTGAGGAGTCATGCCGACGGAGAAGAGTTAGTTCTTTGTGTTACGAGTTCGGAGCCGTGCTGTTGGAGAATCGGAAAAGACTTTCTTGTTGTTGCAACGAGTGTACAAAGTTACTGTTTACGGAAATAAAAGTGTTTCTTTATCTCGACTACATCTGTCTACTTTACTTCATACACCCACACAAAAAAGTCACAATATTAAATATTCTTGAATTTGTAGTTGATACATTACCTATTAAATTGTATGCATTATAAGAAGTATAAAAAATTGTGTAAGCGGTCTGCTTTTTGGTGCATGGGGAACTATCACAAAATATTTTGTTTCATGGCGGGGGAAATACAAATTGGAAAAAAGAATAGAATCACAGATTGTTACAATAATGAAATATTCTGTAGCTATTTTGAGAAACCATCTTTATGGGAAAGACATTGTTTAATTAGTTTGTTTGAATTTATAGTTTTATAATTGTTATGTTTTATACGATTGTCGCTGTTATTTTTTTATTATCTTTCTTATATTTGCTATCCATTGTTTCTGTATGAGATTAATTATTATTTGTAGTATTCTGTGTCACTAGGCAAACTAAATAGGGTCAGATGATCAAATGAAAAAAATATCTGAAAAGAATGATGATTGAGGCCATAATTTGTTGCTATGCATTATACAAATACAATAGATATCATCGAAATAAAAAGTGATGTACAGAAAACCAGAAACTTTCCCATCAATATGGCAGAAACTAACTTATATGTAACATAATATGTCAGTATTGCAATTT
Source organism: Tenodera sinensis (assembly GCA_030765045.1). NCBI lineage: Eukaryota > Metazoa > Arthropoda > Insecta > Mantodea > Mantidae > Tenodera > Tenodera sinensis. The sequence continues at coordinate 113,928,099 of CM060970.1, read as the reverse complement.
AATATGTGAAAATCCAAAAGTCTACAGTTTTCCTCTAATTCCTTTGACTTTGCTACCCTATATATGGAACATAAAATATATAGTGGACATAAAATTTTAACGAGCTATTTCAAACCATTGTCAGGGTATTAATTTTTTTATTCATAAAAATGATGTAATATGAAAAGTTCCTTGAATCCTAGAGTTTATTGTATCACTGTAAAATTTTTTATTTGAGCTTAGTGTACAAACATGTTAATGATGTTGATAATTTATTGCACCTAATTTATTAGTGCAATAGAGCTGTGGTTATCCAAGCTCTGATTAATCAAGTTCCAGGTTAACCAAGGTCCGTTTTATGAAGTGTGCCCTGCAAAGTTATTAAACATCACAGAAAAATCAAGAAACTTTTCCCATAGAGCATGGCAACCTCAATCTTGTGCAGCTAGCTCAAAGGTTGGCAGATGAAACAATCACCGAAAATGATGTAGCCGAGTGGATCATCTGACTAATGAGATGACAGTAGAGGCAGTAAATGTAGAGGCTGAAGAAAGTGAAAGTGATAATGAAAACACTGAAATGGAGAATCAGAAAATTAACCACAATGAAGGATGTAAATCGATATAAAAGGCTATCAAGTACCTAGAGCAACAGACCTTCTACTGTTGCGACGACTGTGTGAAATGGCAGCAAAGAAGCAATTGAGTTCCATTAAACAGAAAACAGTTATATACTTCTTGAAGAAACGCCTTTCTTTGACTGGAACATGTACATGGTGTTGTATGTACACCATTTCTTCATTTGATAATACAGTAGGAAGCCTTTTTTTTCACACCTCCCTCTTGACAAGAATTGCATTATCCAAGGTTTTGATTATCTGAGATATTGTCCTTACCTTGGTTAATGGAGCTCTACTGTACATTAATATCAGGCAATATCAGTATCTGTAGGTTTATTACAATTATTATACATTGCAGTGTCTATAAAACGTAATCCATGGCACAACAGCTAATCCAGGCCAAGACCTACCTCGCTACTGCTGTATCCTCCTGCTCTGCCCTCCACATGCATCATGAGTGGGGTGCAATACTGAAGGTGGGACATGGTCAGTGCCCTAGTCCCTCCCGGCTGGTTATATGGTCGTCTTGACCAGGGGTTGCTACGTTTCAATCAAGTAGCTCCTCGATTGGCTCATCAGGGACCAAATGAGGCTTAGTGCACCCTGGACCAGGTCTCACAGCAGAAGAAAATCCCCACACTGGTACTGGGAATCAAACCCAGGTCCCCCACTTGGTAAACAGCAGTGCTACTACCACACTAAAGAGACAACTGTCTACATATATGGAACTCAATTCTTTGCAAAGCATACACATATAAAAAGCTAATGAAATATCCCAGGGTGGTACCAACATGAAAAAAAGAATAAAACAAAACATGGTCGGTATACCTTCTATTATCACATTCATTTCTTCATGTATGTTTATAAATTAAATTGCACCAAACATATAAAAAAGTATCTTCCTTCCATAGAAGTTTGAAAACAGTGTTGTTATATTATAATATTATATATATTTATATTATAAAATATAAAAAAGTATTTAAAATTTAATATTTTATAATATTTACAAATATTCATCTTTATCTTCTTTCTTGGAAGTTTGAAAACAGTGTTGTAATACTCAATTTAAACCAAGAAGGTAGGTAGATTAATAACAGTACACAACACTTACTTACGGTTTACCAGAACATGTTTTGGAGGCTGACTTTCTTCCACTATGAACTGGACATTGACTGGTTCTCCCCGGTGTGGATGGTGGTTTCCTCTGAGGTCTCCTCTGGTGGTGGTTCAAGGAACTTGCTGAAGATCTCTTTCTGAAACATTTTCATTTTGAGAAATAGAAATAGAGTATTCAATTTTGACATGCCCCAGAAGGGTATCCTCAGTAAGTTCCTGGAACCACCACCAGAAGAGACCTCAGAGAAAATATCACCATCCACACCAGGGAGAACCAGTTGATATCCGGTTGGTAATAGAGGAAAGTCAGCTTCCAAAACATGTTCCAGTAAATTATAAGTAAGTGTTGTGAACTGTTATTAATTGACTCACCTTTTTGGTATAAATTCATCTTTATCATAAAACACACAAGTAGTGATTGGTTGATAATTATATTGTTGTGCTTCAGGAATGAAGCCATTAGCACTCTTGCTCTCCAATATTTCTCTGTTGCTATAACTTCACAGGTTTGTAGATTGTTGATAATTTATTGTATAATGTCTTATTAATTACTTATGGATTTTTGTCAGAAAGGTTTCTTTTTCCTTCCCTATACATATTTCAGTTTTAGTGTCATGTGTATGTACATTGCTTGTAGTTTTTATATTTGATTTCCTTATGATTAATAGAATATCTCTAAAACTGTATAGTATACAACAATTAACATTTTTTCCATTTTTAAATACCTCCCAACATTAATCCTAATTGCTATGCAGGAATTAGGCAGTAAGTTCTAATCAGTTTGAAAGAAAAAGGTTTATTGAATACATTCTATTGAATTTTTTTAATGTGAGTTATGGAAAGTAACTAATTTCAGTTCAGTTATTTAACTAGTGCACAACAATTTTTAAATCCATAATTCCAGAAACTCTTCAAAGAATTTTGAGTTCATAAGGTATAAACTGTGATTCAAGGAGCATTTTGAACTGTAAAAAATGCTGAAAAAAGGCTATTGAGAAAAACTGACTTTAAAGTTCAATGCAGTGCTTTGTTTAAATGGTACAACATCAATTAAATATTCATTTGTGTCTAAAATTGTTGATATTAAAAAATGAATGTGTAGCATAAAAGTATAAGTATGAAAATTTGTATATTTTTTACCAAATTTCACAGATGCATTGAACTAAATGCTTAATATTTTGTGACTTGACATTTTCCCTCAAATTCTGTAACAGGAGCTGTACCATAACTTGTCTGCCGGGACATCAGTTCCCTGATGGTTCTGCAATAGCAAATATGATATGTAAGGATGGTGAATGGACTCCAAGTAGATCCAACTGGACCTCTATCCCAGACTGTCAGCGTAAGTTTATTTATGGTTCTTTTAGAAAGCAATTTGTGACTTCAAATATCCACATGAAATTATTATTTATTTATGCCAACAAACTTACTGTTGGTGTTTTTAAACACCTCTCAAATCCACATGAAATTTACAGAGTGATGTATATTTCCTAATTCTAATAGGATATGAGCGCTGTCCCAGAAGTCCCAAGCTCACGTATAGATTACGGTTGTTACTTCAAACATGCAACTATGGTAGGAAATACCAACCTTATAAAGCTTAGGTTTGAAATCTGATGATGCTACATTGTTTAGTATTTTTTAGGCAGCCATCAATTGTGAATGCTCTCAGCAAATTTGTAAACATGGATAAAATTTGATACCGAAATTTAGATTTCAAATCGAATGGGCTTGATAAAGACACGTTTTAATTTAATTGCCGGATGTGAGATTTGCGATAAGTGTTGAGTAATAACATATGTAGATAATAGAGTAGGAAGTGTTGTAAGGTGAGCAAGATATGAGTAAATAATAGTCGTTAAATTTGTAGGATAAACGCATTATTGGTTTAAAATTAACGAGTCATGACGTCATACTACATAGTTTAAATTCACGGTCAAAATTCAGGTCTGCCAATCTTAAAAGTCGCGCGATATGTTTAATAAAATATAAAGAAAATATCGTTTAATCATAAAAAGGTAATTATATATTCGAAATTCAAAAAAGAACATGTTTTAATAGAAAGGGACATTTATAAATTGGGAAAAGGAATGGAATAGCATTTTGGATACGAGGCTTTCTTTTGGATGACGTCATGACATTTAAAATTGGAGAGAACGTTTTCCTAGCGTGGGTACGCCAGGAAGCGTGTTCACTCGCCCAGACTGGTGGTGGACGTTGTGGTGTACACACGTGAGTGCGATTCCTATTCTGCAAGCATCTCTATGTAGCGAAAGTCGGCATAACTCCCGAAAGTGTCAGAGAGTAAAAAAAATAAATAATATACAAAAGTTCTTCTGGGGTAATCTATAACATACCTACGCATACCCGGGATTAAAGAGATCCATGCTGAACTAGCCGGAGAAAACAACACCATTCCACATCAAAGGGCGACACGTGACCAACAGCATAATTTTCGCATCAAATTGGTCATAGTTATGTGGTACAATCCTTTCATTTGAAACGTTTTAAACTAATATTAAAGCTGAGCCAGGTGCGGGTCTAGAAATATTCATTAGGGGGGGCCCGGTTCCAGTCTACTACCACCTCAGATTGTTACTTACATCACAATGTTACACGTACCCGCAAAGCGGTAAAGAAAAATTCCAATAATTCATTAAATACTCATCCAATCGAAATGTTGCTTAATTACAAAACTTAACATCGTGTTTAAAAACATTTTCTAAGGAACATTTTTACAAAAATATACATATAGCATTTATAACAATAAAGTAAGATATGACAGGGGGGGCCCAGGCCACCTGGCACCCCACCTGTATCCGCACCTGAGCTGAACTAGATTCTACTCTGGGGAAGTCTACTACTTTGTTTAGAACAGCAAAATATTGGGTGGCAGAGTTTAAGCGAGGCTGTACGAGCTGTCAAGATCAACATTGCAGTGGTAAACCAGATGATGTGACCACAATAAAGCAACTGTGATATTGGGTGTGTGGACCATGCTTTTATTACAACATTTCATAAAAACCTCTTTTTGTAGTGGGGCATCGTAGTGTTTCATGGTAAATTGTCTTTAAGTGTCAGCTTTCACTACTCAGATTTAGTTATACATATTTTTCTTTTTTCAGCTATGTGCAACCCTCCGTGCCAGAATGGAGGTGTTTGTCTTGCTTTCAATGTGTGTCAGTGCCCACAAGATTTCAGAGGTCCTCAGTGTCAATATGGTGAGTAAATCTTTTGAGTTTTTTTTAAAGGTAACAGTGAAGGTAATATAGAATATAGCTATTCAACTTTTTATGTCATATTGATAGAAACTTATAAGCAGTGATGTGTTACTATAGCCTGTCTCATCCTTAAAAGACAGTATGGAGTTAAATGGGATATATCTGTCTCTATCTAGTGCATACAAGTTACCATTAGCTTCCTCCTTCTCTACTCTCGTACTGTTGCTAGGTTCCCAATAGCATGGTATAAATATTCACTGGCTATCATTTTCTGCTTTGAACACATTATTCTAAGCAGAATTTTTTTCTCAATCAGACTATATTCTTTTTAGAGTCATTATAATTTCTATAGGCCCAAATTTCTACAGAAAACTTTTTTTTCTAAGTGAAAGTCTGATATTTGCTGTCTCTATGCTCATCATGCACTAACTAATAAACTAACTGCTAGAACTGTTTTTCTTAGCTAGAGTAAACTATAGTGCTGCTATCTGCCTACTTGGAATTCTTTATATTTACTCAGTTAAGTGTTACAATTTTTTAAATTTTTTGAAAAATTTTATATTTGTGCATTGCAAAAGTTATGCAGTGCGAAACCTTTTATTATTGAGTTTACATCCAGGACCAAATGAGAGCAAGTGCTGAGGAAGGTTAGAGACAGTTTTTAACATAAACCAGAATCCTGTAACCTCTTGCTTTCATCGTGTAAGGCAAACAAAAGGTATTCACCTATTCAGCTGAAATGTGCCAGGCATGACACAGAAGGCAGCAGTAAAAGTTAATATCAGTTCATAAATGTGTGGGTGTGGAACCTGAGCATTATGCTATTTAACATAATCATATTCCTCAATAAAACGCTTGATCATAAAAAATTTTTGTCATTCATATCTACAAGAAATAGAAACAAATGCCAAAGATAAAAAATGGATTACACTACTTTCCAATCCAGATATAATCCCCCAGAGACCAAGGAAAACAGCTGTTGCAGCCTTCCGACTATTGACAAATCATGACTGTTTGGCAAGTCATCTCTACAGAATAGGTATCTTAGCCTCACCAATATGTGTCCTGTGTAACGATCCAGCAGAAATGAACGAAGACCACTTGAAGACCTGTGAAGCATTAAGATCAGAAGAAACTACAGTTCAAAAGTATTGGAAAGCACGAATGCTAATGGCTTCATTGCCAGATGCAAGGCACTAGAAAACAACAACAACAACATTTTCCATAAATATTTGCAGTTATGCAGGGGGACGCTAGGAGGAGATGATACATTGGTGATTTAAAAAGTAAGGAATGCCAAATAATTAGAATGTGTTAGATTATTTTTCAAGTAAAATAAGTATTAGTAAGACAGTAAAAGAATTGCTAAGGCTATGTGTTCAGAAGCAGTAGTGCATAGGATTAAAAAGGACCTAATGACAGAACCTCTAAGAATGCCACAAAAAAGAAAGCACAAAAGGCGATTAACACAATATATGGAATAGTGCAAAGTGAAGTGCAGAAAATTATTCATTCTTTTCTGTTAGAAAATATTCCACCTATGGTGAATATAATTTTGTCATGGGTCAATGGCTGTCACAGCGAGTGAAAAACTTTGACGCATACATATAGTACATTTGCAATGTTATGACCCATTTAATCTGTACTGTCTTCTAAGGTTGAGACGTGCTTTAATAATGTGACTAATGAAACGCAAGTTTGAAACAATAAATATCTCTTAGCCTTCAACTACTTTATTGAAAGTTTTATATAAAGTGATGTGTAAACAAGCTAAAGATAACATACAAAGGGGGGACCCAAAATTAATCGTAACCAAACTTTTGCGTGGACATACTTTGTAATTATGAGTTGTGCTGCTATGTGGTGTTAGTTTGGGGTCTCTCCATTGGTAATCTGGTTTCAGTCTGAGTTAAGTAGTTTGTTTGTGGTGCTTTGTTGTTTGTGTCCCTGTTTGAACCCTTTGGCGATTATTGAGATGACCGACTACAAGGAACAGAGGGTCTGCATGAAATTTTGTTTCCTTTTAGGAGAAACTGTAGCCAAGATTGTTGGGATGCTTCAGCAACCCTTTAACCTCTTGAGCGATGGCCATTTAAAACGTCCGTGAGCCGAGAACTGCTACCCAATATCCAGCGCAGGGCATTTAAACTGCTTCGTATATATGCAGCTGTATTTTGTGTAAATATTAAGTTATTTTAATGAAAGAAAAACTGGTATAAAACTCATTATATGCAGTATACATGTACATCATCAGCAAAGTTGAGTTGCATTTACAAAACGTTGAAATTGCACTGTTTTGTTTCATTGTGGTGAAATGTTAACGTTGCTCTGTCGAACGCATCTAATATAAGTTCTCTGAAAGAAACAGTAGCCGACCCATTGTATGTGTGGCTTATGCGTCAGCATACTGTGTAATAAAGCACTACAGTATGCGTGGTCTTTTGAGTCATCAGAATAGATCAACATTGCAACTTTTGCTTACGTGAGTTTCGTAACTTAGTAGACTCTGTTTCTTTCTTTGTTGCAATACATACATATACTTCCCTGCTTGTAGCTGAAGTGAGAAGTGGTATAAAAAGGTATTTTTGCACCAACTGGATATAACCATGTACAATTGTTTGGTAATTTGGAGAGCTTAAACCCACACAGGACGCTGACCTACCTTGACTTCTGACTATAAATAGCTCACAGCCTAATTCAACTATACCGCGTTGGGGGTAGAAAATCCAGAACCCCTACACCCCTCAGACTTCAAGGAAAACATTATCCTAAAAGGATACCACCAACAGCAAAGAAGTCCCGCCCATCTCGAAATGTTTCGTGCGCCGCAAGAAGTGAATTCGCAATGTGGAGATGTACCCTTGCGTGTTTATCCCTGTTTTGAGGCATATCACTGCACAAGGAACATATAAAGGTAAGCCAGTAAAGTATATAGACTTTACTTACATGTTTCATAAAGGGAAAATTAAAATAAGTTGAGTTAGGTAAGGGATAAATAAGGGTTAAATGCACAAACACAGGATGTGTATACACGCCCATATCGCTCATCCATCATTTTAAATGGACGTGATTTCACGTCCATATGGATCAAGAGGTTAATAATGATGCCTTGGGGTAAACACAGGTCTGTGAGTGGTTTGTCCATTTCAGATCTGGCAACATGTCAACTGATGACATGCCACACCCTGGACGTCCTTTGACAGGAAGAAATGTTAAGAACATTGTGAAAATAAAACGTGCAATTGATGAAGATTGTCAGAAGACCATTGACCACATTTCTGATCGTAATTGGGGATTTCAATGCTCATTCAAAAAGATGGGGTTATGAAAAAGTGGATTCTACAGGGAAGATAGTGGAAGAATTTTTGAATACCACAACTTTTGAACTGATTTATAGTAAAGAAGATCCCACAACCTTCATACATTACTCTGGAGCAGGCAGTAACCCAGACCTCTTGTTAGCTACAACAGATATTGTTTCAAAAATTAAAAAACAAGTTATAGAAGATCCAAGTTCTGGTCACAGAGCAGTAATTGCTGATATAAAACTAGATAATACAAATAACAGCCAATGTCACATGAATCTGTATTGGAACTTTAAAAAAGCAGATTGGATCAAATATAAAACTGAACTGAAACATAAATTTAAAGAACAAACTCACAGCTGCATGACCAACCAGATCATTTGAACAAAAATTTCTGTAAAGTCATCCTAGAAACCGCAAAAAAAACATATTCCTCGGGGAAGAATTAAAAATTTCAAACCCTTTTGGAACCCCCAGTTAGAAGAACTGAAAAAGCAAAGCAATATAGCTAGAAATACAGCTGAACAAACAAAAAACATGTCGGATACACAAATATGGCGGAAGAAATGTGCCTCACTAAAAAAAGAAATTAATACTGCTAAAAAGAATTACTTTAATAATTTCTTAGAAAAAATGGATTATAGGACAGATGGTAACAAAGCTCATAAGTTCATAAAAAATGTCAAGGATAGGAAAGAAAACAACAGCACACCTATCATACACAACAACAAAATATTAACAAATGATGCAGCCATAGCCGAAACATTCAATAAATATTATGCTAATTCACATAAAGTAACAAGAAATAATAAAAGGAACATAAAGAATTTAAGAAAGATTTGAAACAAGAAAGAGAATGTGATCCTAACACTCAGTGCAACAGTGCAATATCTTTTTTCAAAATTTTAATATGCAAGAACTAAACATTGCAATAAATAATCTAAAAAACGAAAAGTCTCCTGGACCTGATCACATACATCCAGAGTTCATAAAAAACCTTGGAAAAACAGCAAAACAACAACTACTAAAACTCTACAATCTATCCTGGAAAACCACTGTACCTGCTGAATGGCAAAAGGCAATAATTGTCGCACTCTTGAAGAAAGACAAAACAGCGTCAGAAATAAAAAATTATAGACCAATAGCTCTTACTAGCATAATAGCAAAAGTGATGGAAAGAATGGTGTCAAACAGGTTAAATTGGTTTCTAGAATCAAAAAATTTAATTTCCCCATGTCAAGCTGGATTTAGAGAGTTCCACTCTACAAATGAACAAGTCTTACTTCTCAGTCAAGAAATCAAAGACTCCTTCAATAGAAAAGAAGATAATTTATCAGTTTTTATTGATTTTCAAAGTGCATATGATTCTATATGCAGAACAAAACTACTAAAGGAAGTAAAAAAAATAGGGATACAAGGTCCAATGTTTTCATGGCTATGTCATTTCCTAACACAACGCTTTATTGCAACCAGATATGGAAGAAACATATCTAAATACAAACAAGTACACCGTGGCTTACCACAAGGCGCAGTGCTAAGCACAACACTTTTTAATATATTTATTAACGATCTGCCACAACAAATACAAGAATCAGGTATGAAGTGTGCACTATTTGCTGATGACTTAGTAATGTGGACTTGAAAACCAAAAAGCAAAAGTACAGAACTAGAAAAAACCATGCAACAATCCTTAACCAAATTACAAAGGTGGACCAAAGAAAATTTAATGACTGTTAATACAACAAAATCAAACTACCAAATCTTTTCACTAAGAAGAAAGCCACTAAAAATAAAACTAAATTTTGAGGGTCAACAATTACCAGAAACAAAGGAAGCAAAGTATTTAGGAGTTACATTTGATACTAAACTTACATGGACCAAACAAATAGAAAATGTAATACAAAGAGCGGAGAGGCGCCTTTCACTGTTAAAACGTCTAACAGGAATGAAGTGGGGATGTTCCAGAGCAACTCTTAACACAACATACAATGTATATATAAAGCCATTATTTACTTACTGCAGCGAAGTTCTTGTAACAGCAAACACAAAAAAGATTCAAATCTTTCAAAACCAAAGTCTGAGATTAATTACAGGTGCTATCAAAACCACACCAATAGCAGCTATGGAAATACTAACCAACCAATACCCCATTGAATATGAAATAGAAAAAGCGGCTCTTATTCAACACGAAAAGTTGATCAGACTCCCATTCAATACATGGCACAAGAGAAATTTTACACATACACTAAAGACTCAGGAGAGCTTTCTTTCCAAAATTCAAGACATCAAGAAGAATGTATACCTTCCTAATTCAAAGGAAAACTTCATATCTAAAGTCAATCCGACACAAACATTAGACATCACATATTATTTATACCTGACAGAAGAAGTTAAGAAAAGTGATACTCCAACTAGTGTTCTAAAATTATTGGCATTAGAGACAATCCATACTAGATTTCCAGAACACGAATGGCTCCATATTTATACTGATGGATCATTAATATCAAACCAAGATGGAGCAGGTGCTGGAGACACATGTCACCTCTTTTCCTATTAGAAATCTTTAAGTTATGGAACTACAAACTTTGATGGAGAAATTGAAGCAATTCGAATGGCCCTATAAAATCTTTTGTACAGAATTTCACATTTTCAGCAAGCAGTTATTCTCTCAGATTCCAGGGCAGCAATTATAGCAATTACTTCCAAGTTGTCACCAAAAAACCAAACTATTATAGAATGTTGGAAAATCCTTACCCATCTAACAGCACTTCAAAAACACCTAGTCCTCCAATGGATACAAGCTCACCGTGGACTGAGTGGTAATGAGAAAGCTGATTTCCATGCAAAAAAGGGTACCGGCAATGTGCAGAAATCAATAGTTAATCTACCATTTTATGCAGCTAAAAGATTAGTCAACTCTGAATTCAAAAAAATTATTGAAAAAGGTTAGGTACTATGAAAAATAAAAAAATAAAAGATGGGAACTACCAAACATTCAAACAGTAATTCCTGAGTGTCCTCGAAAAACAGCAGTTGCAACCTTCAGGTTGATTACAGGACATGATTGTCTGGCAAAACATTTAAACAGAATTGGGATATATTCTTCGCCACTCTGTCCTCTATGTGATTTGCAAGAGGAAATGGACCAAGACCACCTTCAAATATGCCCGGTCACTTCTAGTGCCCCATCCATCAGTGAAAAATATTGGAGAGCAAGAGGATTAATTACTTCATTGTCAGAAATGCAGCATTAACTAACAACAACAACATTTCTGAGAAAATGAACGTGTCATTGAGCACGGTCCAGAAAATTTTAACCAAAGATTTATGCATAAGATGGGTGCCTGCAAAATTTGTTCCTCATTGCTCACAAGTGACCAAAGAGAAAACCGCATGAATGTTTTTTGCTATGACTTGAAGAATGAAGTGCAGAACAATCCAAATTTTCTTAAAATAATTGTGACTGGGGATGAGTGTTGGTGCAGTCTTTCCTTACGGAAGACAAAATTTCACACAGACTCTTTGTTCCTTGTGGTCGGCCATGTCATTAATCGCCAAAGGGTTCAAACAGGAACAGAAACAACAAAGCACCACAAACAAGCCACTTAACTCAGACTGACGCCAGCTTACTGACAGATGTGGGAGACCCCAAGCTAACACCACAGCACAACTCATAACTACAAAGTATGCACATGCAACAGTTTGGTTCTGGTTATTTTGGGTCCCCTCTCATTTGTGAGCCAGTTTACCAACACTGCATATCCAATTTTGTGGCATTTTCCTCCTTGTCAAGTCGCTTAAGCTCTTCTAATGTTTCTTTTAACATACAGGAACTATGTTTTAAGAAAGGAAAGACTTTGGGGGAAGCTAAACAACTAGCTAGGGATACGACAAAATATAGGAAATGGGGCATGACCAGCTGAGGAAACCCAATGCCCGAAAGGGCATAAGGGAGAGGAAAACAAGAAGAAGAAAAAGAAGAACTATGTTTCCATTTGGTTGACATTGTAGTGTATGGTATGAAATAAACAAGCACCTTTTCTGTATCTATTTATGAGCAAAAAGCATAAATTACTGTAAAATGACCACTAACAAAAGCGAAACAAGCTGAACTACCTACATACCTCCTCTATTGCATGTGATTGGCTATGTCCACAGGTTATAAGAATACATTGTCGTTATGTTGAATACACTTACTATGTTTCTATGGGGAATTCAAATTGATTCGAGCCCTCATTCCGAATTGAATAGTGCATGAAAACATGGATTCAAATCAAACTGAATCTTTGGATCCGATTTTCTTAGAAGTGGGATTGGATCAAAATTTTACTGCATGGAAACACCTACTGGATTCAAATCAATTTGAATCCACCACAGATGCTAGCTTCTAATGTACTCGTAACACGCTGCACACTCATAATTTTGTTTTCTTAGCGAAAGTTGTGTAATAAAACACAAGGCCCCTTTTATTGTTTCTACATCTTTCAATATATTAATCTAAAATGCATTCCTAACGTCAAAGCCTACTTAAAATATGCAAAAAAACATATTTTTTTGCAGGTTAGCCAACATAAACCAAGTGACCAACATAAAAGCTTGAATTGTTTATGCTTGAAATTAAAAATGAAATTTGTTTGTTGTTTAATGATGCTCTCAATTACCAGAATTACATTAGCATGCTTTGTCCCAGAGGGGTTCTTTTGTATGCCAGTAAATCTACTGACATGGAGCTGTCATTTTTAAGCACACTTAAAAACCATCGATCTGGGCAGGATTTCAACCTGCGACCCTGAGATCAATAGGCCAGTGTCTAACCAACTGAGCCATCCAGACCATATCATTCTGGATTGAATACAACATATAAATGTGGATAATGTTGAGAATGCAATTGGACACGAATAGATTTTAATTCAATATAGAAACTTAGTGAATGTCATGTTGTGCTTGTGGGGATCCCAATGTTGTCACTTCCTTACATCGCTATGCTACATTACAGATGCTAATTCTGTAGCTGAATTTATACAATTTTTTGTCCATTTTTTGGATAATCTGAGCATTTCCAAATCCAAACAGACCACACCCCCAATTAATTTGGATTAGCGGGGTTCTACTGTAGTAAGACTCAATGTTCTAGTTAAACACATATAGCTGAATGCCTTTTTTATGTTTGATATATCTAAAGGATTGACTATTCTTACTTTGTTTGATTTGTTTCACAGATGCACTAGCATGTTCTCCTAAAAAGATGAATTTCAATGGAGGATATAAATGTAGTGGTAACGAAGATGCAGTATCGTGCACCATCTCCTGTCCTCCAGGTGCTAACTTCAAGAGCCCTCCATCTCAAACCTACACTTGTCAATATGCAGATGGCTCATTTTATCCACAACCAATTCCACAGTGTGCTTTTGGTAAGTTTGGAAAATGCTTCTTTATTGATAGCATTTATTAATTAAGCTGTTTAAATTCTAATAATATATAAAATATATCCCATTTGAAGAGCTTCTTACCTAAGCTGTTGAAAATTATAACAACATGCAAAACAGAGGCATTAAGAAGCCATGCATTGCTTATTAAATCAACAACAAAGGACAGAACATTTTGGCATACAAATTGTGATTGAGTGTTATATTTGAGTGTTAAACTATAACATAAAAAATGATACAAGCGAATCATTTAGCAGGAAAAATTAACATTGATCCAGTAATATGTCAGAGATATAAAAAACAGAGCCATCTAGCTCTGTGACTGAAGCTACACTGAGGCTGATATTTAAACCAGCTCAATACCATTATTAGCCTTGATAAATATAAAAATCTGCTTTACATTTGTAGCAGTTTTTTTATTATTGTGGCGACGGAATGTCATGGCTACATTGTCGAGCTATGAATTTTATCTACAGGTGTTATGGGTGCAAGTGGACAAATTCTGGTATAATGCTATTATTTTTAATGGCAATCATGTTTTTCCTGTTGTGAATCCAACTTTATTATTATTCATTTAGACACTTTAACAAATTATCTTCTTTTTAACATATAACATTCACGTGTCCCAAAACTATCAATTTGGGACTTTGCGTTTTCTATTCAAAGTGTTTTCTCACTTCTTCTTTTTGCTTGTAATTATTCACAAAGCATGTATCTTCTTTTTAGTTCGTTTAAGTACGATACTACATGATATATTCTGATTACTTTACTGAGTATGGGAATATTGACGGATTCTCTTTTCCGATAATATTATTGTGCACCTATATCCAACGAAGCATCAGACCTTAATTAAAAAATTCCATTTGCCCTATGGAGATAACTATTTATTTTACCCAGTTACTGCATAGTTATGATAACCGATTGGCTATTTTGCTGATTCTTTTAAGTTCCGTCGATCACGTCATCATAATCGACCTTGAATATGTCTCCTATCAATCTTGATGCCTTCGGGACTTTTATTATAAAATATAATCATGATAATTTAAACATTATAAAAGATTTGAGAGGTAGAACTGGAACTTAAAAATTCAATGCCACAACTGGGATTTGAACCACAGACCTTCCACTTACCGGGCGGCTGCTCTACCACTGAGCTATTGTGACAAACTGCCAGAATGGCATTAAATTCTCAAACCAGTTCGTATTTCTCCTGGTAAACCTCAAAGGCAGTCCCGGTAAACGGAAGGTCTGTGGTTGAAATCCCAGTTGTGGCATTGAATTTTTAAGTTCCAGTTCTACCTCTCAAACTTTGCCCACACACGGCTTGTGTGTTTAAAAACACCGACAGTAAGTTTGTTGGCATAAATAAATAATTATAAAAGATATTTACATATATCTTTGCTAAACAATCCAATTTATAGAATAACAGTATTAATCTTTACCATGAGGCATTTTAATGTATAATTCCTGTCTCACATTTAAGAACTTTACTGTACATAAGAATCACCACCATGGTAGAATACTAAAAACAGAGGCCTTGTTTTGACATTGGCCATATTATGAGCAATTACTGGCCTTGCACTGTGTTGCTTCTGACTGGTTGTGTTCCCCCTTCATTTTTTCTCTGCTCCATGTGCCAGCTAATCAGTTGAAGTGAAGTCTGTGCTGTGCAGAGATTGATATGTTGTGAGAGCACAAGTTTCAATGTTACTGTATATCAGGCGTGTATTGCGCTATTACATTTCTGTGTCACAGAATGTGATAAAATCTTTGATCATATGATGTGGTCTCATTTAATGATGTTGAGTATATTACACTATGTCAAACCTTTTGTTATACTGAGTGTTTAAAAACAGTGTCCGATATTGCAACAGGAGCTTGGATTGGTCAAAATTAGAATAAACGTTCCTATGAGCATATGTCCGGAAACAAATACCTGATGGGATATGAACCATTTTACCCATATTGAGTGTGATTTGCATTTGGTGGAGCAGTCGTGTAGTTGAGGCATCAGAATCACTTTAGTTTCAATGTGTGGGCAGGAATTCTGGGTGTCAGACTCCTAGCACCATGCATTTTACCGAACAGATTAACAGGTGCTATGTATCATTGATTCCTGTGCAATGAGTTACCCATGCTTTTGGAAGACATTGCGCCTGTGGAAAGACAATGCATGTGGTTTATGAATGATGGTGCACCATCCCATTTTGTACATATCGTGCAACAATACTTAAACCAAACATTTAGTAGAACATGGCTTTACAAACATGTTTTCACTAGACTCTGTTTGGTAATATCTACAGTTGTTATGTTACTACTACTAACTTTTACAGCCCCTGTTGGGCCTTGCTCTCCCTCAATTTTTGCCTCCATTCTTCTCTGTCTTCTGCTTTCTGCCTCCACATTCAAACTCCCAATATCTGCAAGACATCTCTTCTTGTAACATCCTCCCATTGATAGTTTGGTTTGCCTTTAGGTCTTGTGTTGTAGAATTTACCAATTAAAATTTTTTGGGGATTCATTTATCTTCCATCCTCTGAACATGTCCTGCCCATCTTAACCATCTTATCTTGATTTCTTGTGCAATGTTAATATCTTCATATATGTTATATAATTCTTTGTGATACCTATTTCACCATATTCCATTCACTTTAATTGCTTTGTATATTCTTCTACATATCTTCCTTTCAAATATTAGTGATTTTTCTTCCATCATTGTCCAGGCCTCACTACCATATATTAATACTGGTTTGATGAGTGTTTTGTTTAGGTTACTTTTTTTTTAATTAGTGTCCTCCAACACTGTGTCATATCAGACGAATGAATGAAATGAAATGGGTGAAATGATACTCAAATGAACCCGAGGTCCATGGAGCTTTAAGTTACCCGACATTCGTCTTCTCAGGGTAGGAAAAGTATCTCGGAAAAAAACCTTACCCAGATAACTTACCCTAAGCGAGATTCGAACTTGCAACCTCTTGAACGTGAGGCAGACACGCTAACCATTACACTACCGAGGCAGGCATTTAGGTTACCTATGAGAAACTAAAAAGGCTCCCAGTTTCAGATAAATGGGCAAAATATAAAATATCTAACCTAACCTGAAAGCTCAAGTAGGATTTATACAAGAAGTAGCAAAATTAATATAAAAATTAGAAATACCAAAAAACATAGAGAACATAATATACGGTATCAACACAATTGATAATTTCAACATTGATTATAATCTAAATTTAAATAATTTCATTAATAAAAGAGAAACTCCTCCAGACATGGCTAAGGCTTATACACACAAATTACCCTTATGTAAACTGGACACATGTTTATAGAGATGGATCCCTCTTAGATGAATATGGAGATAGAGATGGAGCTGGTGGAATGTGCAAATTCTACTCTTTCTACCAACATGCTGGAAGAAATACTACAAATTTTCACTCCAAAACATTCTTATTTGGCTGCAATGATGCAGGAATATTGTTATTTTGTCAGATTCCAAAGCAGCATATCAAGCTGTAGCATCAGCATCCTATCCAAAGACGGAAAACATTCTAGAAATGCAAAATATAATCCAAACCATTAAACAACTTGGAAAACTTGTAGTTTTACAATGGATTCCAGCTCTTTGTGGGATTCAGGGGAATGAAAAGGCTGATATATCAGCAAAAAAGGATGTAAAATTAACAGAAATAAGTAAAGGCCTTTTCATATGAGTCAATGAAAAGGATTATAAAGAAAAAAATTAATGATAATTGCAAATCTTAACTAACTGAAAAAATTGGTAACCGAAATATGAAAATACTTGTAGAAAATCACTCTGTAATTCCAGTATTGCCATGTAAATCTGCTGTTGCCATGATGAGGCTTACTATTGGACATGATTGCCTGGGAAAACATCTCCATAGAACTGATATACTAACTTCTCCAAATTGTGTATTGTGCTCTTAAGATATAGAAATGGATAGAGAACATCTTCAAAACTGTGCAGCTTTACAAAATTATCAAGATATAATCTAAATACTGGAAAGCAAGAAGGAGAATGACTTCATTGTTTACTGCAGAGCATTAGCTACATACATACATGTTTTTGTTTAGGAAATGTTATTTTGTTCTTAAATATTTTCTGTAAGGAGAAATACGATTTATTTGCTGCTGTTATTTGGGCTGTTATTTCTTCATTTTCATCACTCGGATTATTTATATAGGTTCCTAAATATTTGAAGCTATTGACTATTTCCAGCTGGTGTTCATTGATACTTATATTCCCCCGTTGTGTTTTTACTATTTCTTTTTGTGTCATTACTTTTGTTTTCTCAAATTATGAATTATTTACACTAAAATATAAACCAGTTAATATTAGCATAAATAATGCTAATGACTTCATTGCCAGATGCAAGGCACTAGAAAACAACAATATTAGCATAAATTATAATGGTAAACCACTCAAAGCAGTTGATGATGCCAAATACTTAGGCATCACTTTCGACAGAAAGCTAAGTTGGAAAAAACATATAACAAACATCTCAGAAAAGGTTGAAAAGAAATTGCAAATCCTGAAAAGGTTAGCTGGTGCTAAATGGGGCTGCTCAAGGAGAGTCCTTAACACAACATACAAAA
This sequence comes from Tenodera sinensis, assembly GCA_030765045.1. Classification (NCBI taxonomy): domain Eukaryota; kingdom Metazoa; phylum Arthropoda; class Insecta; order Mantodea; family Mantidae; genus Tenodera; species Tenodera sinensis. The sequence goes on along the minus strand of CM060970.1, from coordinate 113,909,819 downwards.
TGTATATTAAACCAAACCTCTTGTACTGTTCTGAAGCTTTAATAACAGCAGCAAATGCTAACATCAATAAACTTGAACAAATACAAAATCAGGCTCTTCGCCTAATCACTGGAGCAGTTAAATCCACACCTATTGATGCCATGCTTGCCTTAACACGGACCCCATCAATAACAACAAAAATAGAAGAACAAGCATTGCTCCAACACGAGAAAATGTTACGACTGCCAAACTCTAAATGGACAAAAGAGAACCTCCCCCCTTCAATCCTTAAAACTCATAGTAGTTTCCTAGAAAAGGTAACACAGATTAAATCCAAATTGAACATTCCTAACACCAGAGAAAATCTACTTATTAGAGAAAATCCATTGGAATTATTGCAACCTACCTTCAATTTGGAATTAATAGAGGAAATAAGTAAATCAGACACACCAAAAGAAATACAAAAACTTCTAGCTCTGGAAACAATCAATACTAGGTATCCCACAGAAGAATGGCTGCACATATATACTGATGGATCCTCGAAGGAAAACCTTACTGGAGCTGGAGTTACATGTTCACATTTTTCCTTTTATCATTCTGTTGGCAGAGACACAACAAATTATGATGGAGAAATAGAGGCTATATACATTGCTCTCCGACAATTATTAAATCTTCCCTTAAATAAATTTAACAAGGCAGTAATTCTTTCAGATTCTAAAGCTGCAATTCAGGGAATATGTTCAAATACTACAAAGAAGTCAATAAAAATTAGAGAATGCTACAAAATGTTAACACAACTCCAAAAAGTTAATAAGACTGTTCATCTCCAATGGATTCCAGCACACTGTGGAGTCATGGGGAACGAAGCTGCAGACTCACTTGCAAAGAAAGGCACAACAATAAAACAAAAGTCTAAATTCAATTTCTCATATTCCTCAATAAAACGCTTGATCATTAAAAATTTTTGTCATTCATACCTACAAGAAATAGAAACAAATGCCAAAGATAAAAAATGGATTACACTACTTTCCAACCCAGATATAATCCCCCAGAGACCAAGGAAAACAGCTGTTGCAGCCTTCCGACTATTGACAAATCATGACTGCTTGGCAAGTCATCTCTACAGAATAGGTATCTCAGCCTCACCAATATGTGTCCTGTGTAACGATCCAGCAGAAATGAATGAAGAACACTTGAAGACCTGTGAAGCATTAAGATCAGAAGAAACTACAGTTCAAAAGTATTGGAAAGCACGAATGCTAATGGCTTCATTGCCAGATGCAAGGCACTAGAAAACAACAACAACAACAACTTTTGTTTTCTCCTTATTTATTATCAAACCTGCTTCCTTTGTATTTTACTCCAGTTTTATGTATATTTCTGAATATTCTGATTCTTCCTTTATGTTTATATCATCTATGTATGCTAACATTTGTACAAATTTATAGAGGCTGCTATGTTACAAACTTCTAATTTGTTTTATAGATGATGAGGTTGAGTTGATACAGAGCCAAAGTGCTCCTACTCGTTACTCCGCTGGCCGTAAGACCAAGTCATTCTCCAGATCAAGCTCTTTCACCAAAACCAGCTCCAGCAAAATGATAAGTTCCTGGAAGTACAACTCATCAAACTTTAATTATTCTGGAAGTGTTTTTGGAAATGGTGCATTCCAAGTTTTCACCTTGATAGAACTTTTACCTCGGCCTGGACACTGCTATACCTGGGGACACGGACACTATAAGTCATTTGATGGAATGGTGTACAGGTAGGTGGATAAAAACCTAGAACATTGAAATGCACAGTCATGATTTTTTGTAACCTAGGTGAAAGTTCTGAAGTTCATAGAATGAGGTACCTGAATTTTTAGATGGTTTTCAAGTTCCATCCTTGTATTATCATTACTAAAGGACCTAACAGATGTATATTGTAATGGACACTGTAATTCACAATGGACAACACAAGTTGGGTGCAATGCTAGAGGATGGGATGTGGTTAACATCCTAGTACCCTCCCAGCCACTAAATGCAGTGGTTTTTTTACCACCTTGTTGGTGGGGTGGGTCCACTGCTAGTCACCCAAGCGGTGATGCCTGCCTGCGCTGGTATATTATGCTCCCCAGGTAGATTCCTAGATTCCATCAGTGAACCTTGATCTCTTTGTCAGGCACACCAAGGATTTCATGGGATTTAGGTATATTTCTCCATATGGAGTCCCAGTTGTCATAACAAGGCTGAGTGCACACCAGACCATACCTCCCAGCGGGGAAAAATCTTTACACCAGTACCGGGGATTGAACCCGAGTTTTCTATACCAGAGGCAGGTGCACTTCCCTAAGCTATGGAGGCAGTCAAATGCTGTGTTCATAACCTTATTCCCATTGTACCTGAAGGAAATGTGTAATAAAACCATTTGTGTAAATATTTATCTGAATTAGCATGAATTAGATACAAGAATAAGCTTTTGTAAGATTTCTTTGTTAAAGAGTAGGTAGAAGAAGTCATGTGAGTTTAACACATCAGATTTTTCCTCATATTTGGCTATCTGTATTTATCATGTAACATGTTCCAAACAGATTTCATTTGAATATGTCTCAGAAATATAAACAATAGAGTAGCTGGTAATTTAGTATGGAGATGAACGTTTGGCTTGTTGGAGTGTATGCAGGAGTACTTTGATGTAATATATCTCTTTATGTGTTTATAGTTTTGAGAGTGACTGCTCATACACGCTGATTGCAGACAAGGTAGATAGCACATTCACAGTGAATTTGGAGCCAAAGGAAGACCATATGATGCTTAGGATATTTGCCCAAGACAAGGAGTATCTTCTCACTTTAACAGGTAACTTACAGTTTTTGGGATAATTTTTGGAGTTGTAAGTATTAGTTACATATAAAGGTGTATTTATCTTTGTACTCATGTTTTCCATCATATGTTATTGACTGATACCATTATGGATAGAACAGTTCCACAACATACAGATGTCCTTCTGTTATGAACAGAATGGTTCAGCACATAGATTAGAGCCATGCTAATCTAAACCGAATATGGTTTTCTTATTAAGTAGAGAAAAATTTGATTTATTATATACATAGTGCAATAGCTGAAGCATTGTGTAAAGGAGTTTCACTTCTCTTGGCATAATATTTCATGTAAATTTACGATTTATGTCATATAAATATTTTTTGCCTCTGCTGATTGTATCTCAGTCTACTTATTCTAATATATTGCTAGACAAAGTCCATTAGAAAAATAATTTGAGTTATGTGTGGCCCCATTGTATTTGAAACTAGTTTTTAAGTATATCACAACAAGAAGAACTGTGGAAAGCAAGGGAAGTATACATGTGAACTTCTGAGAAAATTATCTATAGTGCACTGTAAAATTTGTATTTCAGTAACAGTTCTTTTACTTTCCATTTGAACATTTAGCATGACAATGCTTTGAAGGAATTGGGTACTTAATATACAGAATTACTCCTTTGTGAAATATATTATTCATTGTTTCAACAAGTCTATGATGATGTAGGTGTATTGATTCAGTTGTACAATATAGTCTCGAATTTTTTTAAAACAATGGATAGTATTACAAATAAAGGTTAGGATATATACAATGGCAGTTGCAATATGTTAGATCCATTGAAAATTTGCCTGCATTGTAAGGGAAAAACACTTTATTATATATTTTATGATTGAAAATGTGTCGGTAATGAGATTAGGGAAATTATATGAAGCAGTCATGGAATCAACATGAAAATAGATTTAATTCACAGGATGATTTGGAATTTGGAAAACTTCAGTGACAATTGCAAGGTTATGTCGGGATTACAATGAACTTTGCTTAACATGACTTAATACAATGGGATGTAACATGAAGTAAGAAACTAGAAGGTATGTTAGGATGCAGTAAACTTAACATAATGGGAATATTGGTTATTCTTCTACTTGACAGGCATGGCAGGTATTCAAAGCAGCTCTCTTTTTCTAATCAGAGGTTATGTTTTCCAAAAATGAAAAGAAAAAGAATACATAAATGTGGAGTAAAACATTTTTAAACAACAAATAAAGTACTATGGAGATGACCATAGCCTACTTTAGGAGCTAAACAGAAGAAATAGAGTAAGAATTTTGATGCAAATAGTTACATAGAGAAGCACAATTTATTCCTGCATGGCACTACTTGCCAATTGGTTCAAATTAGTCACCTGATGTCCAAACTTGACATAATGTGAAGGACCCTAAATAGCTCCAGTTAATATAATAAGTTAGACTTTCCCATTACCTCCCACTGTGTTGTAATGTTATCTTGTGTTCATCATAATCCCAGCATTTATGAAAGAGGGTTTGATGATGGGGGAAAAAAAATTATTTTGTTGTTTAACAACGCTGTCAATTGCCAGGATCACATCAGCGTCGCCGGTGTGTCGGAATTTTGTCCCGCAGGAGTTCTTTTACATGCCAGTAAATCTACTGACATGGAGCTGTCGTTTTTAAGCACACTTAAAAACCATCGGCCTGGGCCGGATTTGAACCCACAACCTTGGGAACAGTAGGCCAGCGTCTTTGATGATGGGGAGAATTTTAAAACATTGACATAGGATTTTGAGGTTAGGGAATCACAACATTTATGATGTGCAAAATTCCAAATGGGAGTAACTGTTACATAGGTGAAATGTGGGAAATTCTACAAAAAATTGGGATGGGGAAGCTTGATAATTTGGAGATCAATGTAGAGCAGATCAATGTAGGGTGCACACACAGACCGGTACCTACACAAACGCTCTCCAACCACCATCCTGGCCAGAAGAGAGCTATCATTAAAACACTAGTAGATTGTGCCATCTGCATCTGCCAACCACAACTTCTTCCCCTGAAACTTTCTCACATTAATAGTGCTTTGCAGGCCAATAGTTATACCAGCCAAGAAGTTAAACATGCCTTACACCCCAGAAGGAAACCCCGTTCAACACCAAAACAAATCGACCCTAAAGAGAAGAATAAAGCAAATCTGCCATATATCAAAGGTATTACTAATTGTATTGGGAAAGTTTTTAAAAAGTACCACATCTATGCCATCTACAAATCCACACAACAAATGCAGAACATGTTACATTCAGCAAAAGTTCCAAAAGAACCACTCTCTTCTGGGGTGTTTACAGAGTCCCGTGCTCATGTGGCTCTGTATAGGGACCACACAACATATGGTAAACACATGCATTAAGGAACACAAAAGGTGTTGCTGTTTGGGACAAACAGAAAAGTCTGCAGTCACAGAACATGCATTACTAGTGCCGGCGAACACATTATATAGTATTCAGACAGCTATCCTGTCTTCCACAGTTCATTATTACGCTCGGTTTAGTCGTGAAGCCATAGAGATTTTCAAACATACAGATAACTTTAATAGGAAGAAAGAAACAAAGCACTTATATAAAGCTTGGCATCCAGCATTATACAAAGCATACAAAAAACTTGACCGGAGACAAATTCAAAATCATGCACCAGCTTCAGCTACTATAACCTTTTGACAACAATTGACTATAATGAAAGCAGCCCCACTTTAAACCAGCCCATGCAGCAGCTAAACCAATAAACAAAGACCAGACCAACCATCATATGCCCACACATGCTGAGCATATGAAACCTGTAACACCAAACGGCTCTGATCAGTTCGCCAAAAGTAGCAGAGTACTGTGGTCACACCACTATTCACTCTGTATTTTATGATACTGGCCGTGAAAGCTCATACAATTTGATCAATGTAGAGTACAGTTTTGGAAGGAATTGAGGCCAAGAACCGAAGATGTAAATAGGCAAAAGACTTGGGCTAGGTTTAGAGAAAAGAGTTATTTCAAATTATAAAAAGTAATAAATAATTAAAAAGGATTGAGGGAGGGAGAAATAAGAGGCTGTTGTGATAAATTTGGAAGAGAAGGATCAGCATGGATGCAGTGAGGAACATTGTTTTTAAAGGATTTGAGAATAGAAAATGAGGAATGGTGTATTATGTGTGGGGAGCTCAGAGGAACATTTCATTGTCTATTGGAATGTGATGGTACAAGGAGATGGAGGGAGGTTGTAGGGGAAATAAAATGGCAGAAATCACAGAAAGAAATTATAGTGCTTAAAATTTAACTGAAAACAGGAATAAAATGATGGGAGAATTTTTGGGAACAGTAAGGAAGAAATGGATTAAAGCAGTTAAAAAAGATGAGAACATTGAAATATAAATTGATAAAATAGGAAATAATAGTGGAATATGAGTGAAGGGCTTCATTATACAGATAACCCCAGTGTTGTGTGTAAGGAAGCCTCATATAGATGTGTGTTAGACTTATTATAAATCTAGATTTAGTGCTGTAGTAGTTGTAATTGTTAAAGTGTTTCTCTTCTTTTGTTTGTGTTTGTATCTTCATTAAACTGTATCAAGGGTGAGAATGAATTTTCAGTTCAGGTCATATATATTTGGGTTTCATAGGATATTTAGGTGATACATAATGATTGTGTTACAGAGAAAGGTATACCTGTGTTGCAAGTTGGTGAAAAGATTGTTCACATTCCAAATCAACTTGTGGGAGTTACAGTTGATAGTGAAGCACATTATGTGGTATTCAAGTTGACAGCTGTGGGACTTACTCTTAAATGGGACGGAAAGGTATGTTTGTATTTTTCCTTTCCTTCTTTCTGTTTATGTTGCTTTTGACATCTAAAGTCACATTGGCTTTGTCTTTGGAACAATTGCCCATCAGCAATGATAGTGACTCATATACTTTGTATGCTTATTTTGGGTTCTATTTTTACTTTCTCTACTACGTATAGTAAAGTAGAGGAAGTATTGTATTCCACCCATAAGTTTGATGTCATGGTTTCACCAGAAATATATGTTTTGAGGTCCTCTGAATCCAAAAAAAGCGTTTTTAGAAAAAGGTGTGTGTGCGTGCGTGCGTGCGTGCGTGCGTGCGTGCGAGCGTGTACAACATAACCCAAAAACAAAAAGTCAGTTAAAAACCAAAGTTGGTATTTAAGTTTAATGTCTTTCAAGGATGCGACTCCAACATTTAAAAGAAAATTCCTCCAACCTAACCTACCCATTATATGGAAAATTTTTCGAAAATTTTGATTCTCTTAATGATTTTGATTAAAATGTGTTATGTTTGAGATATTTTTATAACAAATGAAATGTATATCTTGAACTTTCTGGCTATAGCCCATATAATCCATTTGCCCTGGAAGACTTTTACATAACTGGTAAACCTTAAGAGATAGATGAAATCGTACTATACAAAACATATAGATCTTGCTAAAACACACAATTTATGTCTGAATAAATGTTTTTGTAGAGTAAACCATTTCAGAGATATTCCTTGTTATTTGTGTGAGTTTTGGAGAACTTATACTTCTGTCAAATGAAATATTGTCAGTCATTTTTACTTTCTCTACTGGTAAGTAGGGGAAGTATTGTATTCCACCCAAAAATTTGATGTCCAGATTTCACCAGAAATACATGTTTTGAGGCCCCCTGAATCCAAAAAAAGCATTTTTAGAAAAAGGTCCGTGTGTGTGTCTGTGTGTGTGTCAGTCTGTGGACAGCATAACTCAAAAACGAAAAGTCAGTTAGAAACCAAAGTTGGTATTTATGTTTAATGTCTTTCAAGGTGTGACACGAAGATTTTGAAGAAAATAGCTCCACCCTAAACTACCCTTTAGATGGAAGATTTTTCGAAAATTTTGATTTTCTTGAAAATGGCTCTAACAATTTTGATTAAAATGCCATATGTTTGAAATAGTTTTATGACAAATGAAATGTATATCTTGAATTTTCTGGCTATAGCCCCTGTAGTTGTATTTACTCTGGATGAATTTTGCATAACTGGTAAACCGTTAGAGATAGACCAAATCATACTAAACAAAAAATGTAGATCTTGCTACAATACACAATTATGTCTGAATAAATTTTCTTGTAGGGTGAACCATTTCGGAGATATTCCTTGTTATGTGTGTGAGTTTCGGAAAACTTAGAACTTTCGTGAAATGGGTCATCGTTATTCATTTTTTTATATGTTACGTGTGCAAAGAGAACGGAATCTCAAAGCTTTAAAAGATTTGACTATCATACAAAGCCTACTGTATTCCAATATTCCCCTTGCACCTACAAGGAAATAAGCATTAAGATAATTTGTACAAATGTTTATCTCAACTAACACGAAGAAGATATAGGAATAAGAGTTTGTAAGAATGGTTAGTACAAAAGTAGAGAAAGTCATGTTAGTGCAACACATCAGATTTTTTTATATGTTACCTGTGCAAAAATAATAGAATTTCAAAGCTTTGAAAGTTTTGACTTTCGCTCAAAGCCTACTGTATTCTCATATTCCTTTTGCACCTACAAGGAAATACACAATAAGATAATTTCTGCAAATGTTTATCTCAACTAACACAAAGAAGACATAGGAATAAGAGTTTGTAAGAATGGTTAGTACAAGAGTAGAGAAAGTCATGTGAGTACAACACATAAGATTTTTTAAACATTAAGTTTGCACACTTTTACTCTCTCACTATAAGGAGGTAATTCCATACTCAGATAACTTTTGATGAAAGAGAACTCAAAGGATCCAAAAATTCACAAAGTAAAATCTCTGAAACAAATGTGTTACAGGATCTCATTGATGTACATGTTTCTGAAAGTCTTTGGAACAGAACAAGTGGTCTCTGTGGGCTACTGGATGGAAAACCAGAGAATGATATCCAGTGTGAACAATGCTCTCTTCATCATCTTACCAGCTTTATCAACAACTGGAAGGTTACAAAGTTAGGAGGTCAGTCAATTGAATCGTATTGTTAAACAATAAGAAGGTATACCTTTACTCTTCAATAACATTGTGACAAAATGACAAAATGACAAAATCCAGTCCTGTTAGCTTTCTGTTATTTTTAAATCTGAGAATGAAAGCCAACCGTTATTTTCAGTTTCCAAAGTGAATTTATCTTGTAAATTTAAAAGTTTTAAGGCGTCACTTATATGTTTCTCAGGAACAATTGCAAAAATTATCATCTACATGTACCAAGTTTTAAAAATTGAAGGGAATGCTGTAGTAATTTGTATTTAAAAAATTTCATGAAAAGATTAGCAAGAAATGGTGAAAGTGGACCACTCGTTGCCAAACCAGAAGTTTGTTGAAAGAAATTTCCATTAAAACTGAAAAAAATGTTGATCCAAACAAAGATTGGTAAGCTTACTTTCTGCATCCTTTGGTATCATATATGATACCTCAGGTTTTGGATTTTTTTCTTGCTTTGTGAATGTGTTAAACTCAGGACGGCTGGTGGTATCATGTTTGATACCCTCTGCATTCTACACTTATATTTCTTTTCTCTCTCTTGTCTACTTTGTATCGATGGTAGGGTTAAAAAACCCATAAAAATTTAATGTAGTCCCAAGGTATCATATATAATAACCACCCCTAAAACCCCCCAAAAAACAAAATTTTTTATTTTGAATATTCTTGTTGTTTTGATATTTAATAATACATATTTATCCACATAATAAAATTTATACCTCTCTAAATGTCATTTTAGGCCCTCTAAAGAGCACACCCTCCCCTAAAAAAATTTTTTTGTTATACAATTTTTTTTTTGCATTTTTGTTTAATTTTGGCCCATAGAAACTCATTAAGCACAAAATAATAATTTTAACTCTAGTATTGTGGTCTCAGACTGCAGAAGGTTAAAAAGTTGTCTATTATTTCTTTATTTAATTCAAAGAACTTAACCGTTTTTTAAAAACATCAAAAGCTTTTTTCTAGGGATACTAGGAAATAAAGCAGTAACATTGAAATAATTTTGTCAAAATAAGAAAATGTATTACTAAGAGAGACAAAAGCCGATCAATATTGCTTTAGTTATGTACAAAAATTTGTCAAACAGCGCTTGGTCAATGGTTCATGGAAGACTTGGTAACATGCTGAAGAATAGTAAACTATATGTTTTGGGGCATGCTGGTTAGTTAAGGTGAAGAAATATTCTAACAATGTTAAAATAATAATAAAAGATGTGTGCAGTAAAAGAAGTTTGTAAGTTTAATTGGAAAAATCAAGTCTTTGCTTTATTCCCTGTCCACATCCACCTGAGATTGAGATAAGAGTTCTCATCACTCAGTGCACTGCATAGTAACAACTGCACCAAATGGCACCTCAAAATGCAGCTGGCTAAATGCCATTAACATTACCGTGCAGTAAAAACAAGTGCGGTGGCGATGGCAGCAGCAGCATCTATGATGATGGGTGTCTTCTTACTTCCACTCAACTGTGTTGTTTCAGCCAAAGCTTATCCATTGCATATATTTGTCTTAGATAATTACTAGATGATTTTCAATGAATCTAATGAATATTCTTCAAAGAATTTCTTCTGTTTTAACTCCGCAAACTTTTGCTTTCAATTAATTTTATGAAGAAACAAGCTTTAAGTTTAGTAAGCTTGTTTTAAAATGCAGTGCTATTAAGAATTCTAGCGTATACTGTTAAGAAACATTTGAAACTTGAAGGTTTATCTGAATTAATGAGAAAATGTGCACTGTGTTGAATATTTCAGAAGGGGTATGCTCTTCACCAGTAATCCAGGAGCATGCCTGTAGTAGGTACAGTTCACAAAAAGAAGATGGACCAAATTTCAACTTAGAAGATGAGGCGTCATCATTCTGTAACAAGCTGCTTGTGGATCCTCGATTTGCAGCATGCAGAGCAGTAAGTATCTGTCAATTAGATCTAAATGGGAATGTGTGTGTGGACACTAGAGGTCTGCACGGGCTCGGGCTCTTGGGCTTAGGCCCAGCCCGCGGGTCAGGTTCGGGCCTAATTTTGAAAATATTTTTGTTGGGCTTGGGCCTGGCCTGGGCTTGAAAATTAAGAGATACAAAATAATGTATTATATATTTTTCCGAGGAGAGCACAATTATCACAGCATTCCTTTACTAGGAATTCTATATGATTATTCTGCTGAAAGGTTTCAAATAATAGTGGTAATAATAACAATAATAATGTCATAATCATAATAAAATTAAATAATTGGGCCGGGCCGGGCTGGGCTCAGGCTTGGTTGAGTCCGAGACGGACTGAACCTAAGAATGTCAGCCCATGCAGGCCTCTAGTGCACATTTCTTTACCATTCTGGTTAGGAAAAGTTTTGAATTCCGATTGTTAATACCATTAACATCACTCACTAACTCACTCACTCACTCACTCACACTCACTCACTCACTCACTCACTCACTCACTCACTCACTCACTCACTCACTCACTCACTCACTCACCCACCCACCCACCCACTCACTCACTCACTCACTCACTCACTCACTCACCCACTCACCCACCCACTCACCCACTCACTCACTCACTCACTCACTCACTCACTCACCCACTCACTCACCCACTCACTCACTCACTCACTCACTCACTCACTCACTCACTCACTCACCCACTCACCCACTCACCCACCCACTCACCCACTCACCCACCCACTCACCCACTCACTCACCTGCCCACCACCTTTGTCTAAGTTTAGAGATGTACTTTAAGAGCTGTGTATTCTATGCTGTCTAACAAGTCATTAGAGTGTTAATTTGGAAAGGAAAGAGAGAAAAATAAAAGACAATCAGTCATGCTTGTTAACTATATAGTGAAGGATGGCTGAGGGTTTCTCAGTATTCAGATCATTATTAGGAGACTCCTTCTCAGATTGATCAGGTAGCAGCAATATAGTTATGTTTCAACTTAAACATCATGTACTTAGAGCAGACAATGCAGGTTTTCACTGGGTGCCTAAAAATGTTCTAAACTCAGTATTCTTTAGCTGGAAATTTTCTGCTAGAAGGTGTGTTTTGTTTTCTGAGGTCTGCCTTAAACAGTTTCCATTTAATAAAGGGAATTTAGCATGTTTTTCACCCCTAAATTCATTGGACCATGACATATTTCCATTTAAGACAAGATTTCTGCTTGACAAGGAGTCCATTGAAGGAATGTTTTATTATATTTTCCTGTTTCTTCCACAAATACTATGAACAAAATATTTTTACCTTTTAGACAGAGAATATATTACGAAAACCTTATGATTTTCTGTGCAGGTGGTGGATGTAAAAGAATACTATGAAGCATGCAGATGGGATTTCTGTGCCTGTCCACATAAAGATCGCTCCCTTTGTGCTTGTAATTCACTGGCCATTTATGCAAAGGTTTGCAATCAGCATGGGAAAGCCTCAGCTGTAACCAGCTGGAGGGATGAATCTCTGTGTCGTAAGTATCCTTGCTTATAATTATTTTCCTCTTATTGAAAGGGGTGCATATATCAGCAGCTACAACCCTTAAAAATGAATCAAAGAACTCAAAAACATAATAATCTCTGGGAAGGAGTTTATAAAAGGGTGGGGCAACTACTACCTGGGTTAGTTTATTAATTAGTTTGTCCAATAGTAATTTTAATTGACATGAATTTAATTGACATGTTGCTTGCATGCATGTGAGTGATGTGTTCTTTGTTTCAAGGTCACATGTAGTTAATAACAGATAAAGATTTATAAAATGGCATGGGTAAGGATTTTTGTTATATAAAGTCCAGATTTCTCCAAAGATTTGTTTTATTTAAGTTTAGAATGACTTAACAAGTCCATACTCTGTTAAGTTCTTGAAACTATTGTCCAAAGCTATTCAGTAAATTTTTCTATGGCAAAGTTTTTCAAATTGTTTCTTGCCCAAAGCTTGGATGCACATTCTTTTCACAGCAAATTATTGTTTCACTATTTCTTATAGGATCCTACATCCATGAAAATCAATAGCACATTATTTCTTTTATGTGCTAACACTCATGGATTATTTTTTCTTTTTAATTCTTATTTCAGAATTATTTATGTGTTTCTATGTGCAACTCTTAATTACCACAGATTACACACAAATTTGTGTCTTTTTCCTATGACTCTAACACCACTACTATTAATTTCCGTTGATTACAAAGTTTAGCAATGACTGTTTCTCTTTTGTTTTCCTCTTCACTAATACAATTAATGACACCTATGCTTTTATATTATCATAACAAATAGTTTCAAATTTAATATTGAGATTAACAAAACAAGATTTAAGGTATATAATATAAATTAATACAATATTAGTGAATACAAAGTATACATAATTAATCCCAGCATGAACCAATACCTATTTCCATTTCACCTGAATTAAATAGAAGTTCTGGGCTTATAATTTCTCTTACATTTTATCATTAAATATCATCCTTACAGTAGTGGTGTCAGTGATGGTTCAGTCATTTGGCTTCCTGGTTCATTCTGTTTTCCAATTCAATGTTAATTTTTGGCACCCAGTTTCTTTAGCAGCTTTGAAGGTAATAATTAATCAGTACATCATAAAATAGTAACCAAAACTCCAGAAACTTCTACAGTACACTATAGTAGTCGTGTGACAGTCCTTACCTCCTCTCCCAGATGGGCTGGAGCCACCATTCCGCTGGCTGACTAGGTACACAACTTTCACTATTAGAGCACGCAAACATTTTCTCATAAAACATATCATAAATAGGTTACTCTACTCATCTTACAAGTAATAAACTACCTTCATACATTCTCATGGAATAAGACATATAATTTGGAACAAAAACTATTTGTGTTTTCAAAAATGACTGATCAACAAACAAAATACTATTATACTTTTTTGTTTGTAATATTTCTATGAAGATTGGAAGGAGAAATGACCGTGTTATAAGAAAAGCAAGCATTCACTTGTGTTGCCAATTATCTTTTGTTTTCATTCTTCTGGGTCTAAAGATAATATTTGCAAGAATTTTGTGTTTACTCATTTTGCAAGAGTTCAAGAGTTTGCTTGTTTAAAATTAAATACTCAATATTCACACAATTATGGTTTAAAGATACCTACAAGTAAAATAGAGTACTTGGTTTTGTGATTATAAATGAAAGGTTAACCTAACAATTAGCTTCTAAAATAAGAACAAATTAGAAACTAAAAACTTCACTTATCTTATTAGTATGTTGATATCCTTTTTCTATTTTTCTGACCCAGGGGTTTCAAGCTATATCCAGCTCATTCTCAAAGTCATATAATGATATGATATGATATGACTTTGAGAATGAGCTGGATATAGCTTGAAACCCCTGGGTCAGAAAAATAGAAAAAGGATATCAACATACTAATAAGATAAGTGAAGTTTTTAGTTTCTAATTTGTTCTTATTTTAGAATCTTGTTGCTTCACTGTTAATAGCTTCAATTTTTACTTAATTTAAGTTAGCTTCTGTTATAAATTTTTGTTTTAGCCATGAACTGTAATGGAGGACGTATCTACTACGCCTGTGCACCCAGCTCTCAGGAGACATGCAGGTCTGTTACCACTCCTGCCATTGTCTCAGATCCAGACAAGTGTGAGGAAGGTTGCTACTGTCCAAGAGGAACAGTACTTCATGAACAGAGGTGTATTTCCAGAGAACAGTGTCCTTGCCAATATCGTGGACGTACTTTCCCTCCAGGAAAGGAAATACCTAAGGGCTGCAATACATGGTAAAGGAATTCTCTTTAAAACCGCTTGCTTTTATTTACTTTATTACATTTCTTGCATCTCTGCATACAACAATATTATTATGGAGTAAAATCAGATCTTATCAATAAAAAGATGTTGAGACAGATTAGAAACACAATACTTAGTATCTTTTTAACAGGTCTATTGTGGAAACATTTGCCTCCATCCTCAACCAGGTGACAACTGCTGCTGGGTAGGTCTTTACTCCTTCTATTATCCTCTTCCAGGTCCTTCTAGGATCATCCTCTGTTTTGTGCCCCTTGAGGGTTCCAATCCAGCGCCACTTTCTCTCTTTAATCTGCAGACTAATTGGCTTTTGATTTTTTCATTCCAAAGGTTAATTAGCACTTCTTGGTTACCAAATAAAAAAGACACCTTTAAAAAGAATGAATACACTAACATAGACATTCATCGAACACACCAAAGAGTTAAGAATAACAGAAACCACTCCACTGACAATCACAACACAGAGGAAGTTGTAAAATCTAAAGGAAAGGCATTTATCCCTTTCTGGAGTACAGTCTCAAAAATATTGTGCAGATACTAAAAAAAGAATGGGATTAAAATGATATTCTTGCCATCAAAAGAGTTGAGACAGTATATGTGACCAGCTAAGGATAATTGTTATTTTAAAACACCTTGTGTTTACAAAATTCCTTGCCAATATGGAAAGACATATATATCACAGGCCTGCATGGGCCGACATTCTTAGGTTGGCCTAACCCAAACCAAGCCTGAGCTTGGCCCAAGCCTAACAAGAGGTTATAGTGTCCAGACACCAGCCAGATTGTGTAATTTTTATCACCACCACCGCCACCACCATCATCATTTGAAATGTTTCAGCAAAATAATCATATAAAATGACTAGTAAAGAAATGCTGCGATAATTGTACTATTCTCAGAATTTGGGCATCAGTGACCAAAAAATATAATAAATTATTTTGTATGTCTTAATTTTCAAGCCTGGGCCTGGCCCAAGCCTGCCAAAAAATTTTCAATTTAGGCCTGAGCCTGTGCAGACCTCTAATATATAGGACAGACAGGTCATACAACTGAAGAGAGATATGAGTAACACAAATGCAATCTATGACTACTACAACCAGAAAAATCAGCAATAGCACAGCAGTCTTGACAATGAGCTCAGAACTTTATTTGATGAGGTCGCAGCTTTACACTGCAGTAATCGACATTACGACAGGCTTGTAATAGAGATGTTTGAAATTAAATTAGAGCTGAATAATTTTAATAGGGACAACAGCCTCTGACTGAGCACATCTTGGACAAGAATATGGCCATGATTTTGAGATGGCCATGTGCAGTTCCTGATGAAGGCCATGAGCTGAAATGTTCATTTATTTATTAATTATTCATTTCCTGATGATGGCCATGGAGTTTAGTATGGCTGAAAGCTCGAACAATTTTATAGATATTACACATCTAGTAACCCGAGAAGTGCTAATAAATAATCATTGCCGTGAAAGCTTCAAATCTTATATCATTCCAAAGGTGTTCATTTGATATGATTTCTGGCCGTCACATGTTTATGATACAATGTGGACACTGGTTAATATGGAAGTGAAGTCTATTACTGATTTATATGGTTTCTTTCCATGTTTCATATTCATGGAGGCAATTTTCCATTGCCATTGAAAATATATATTTTCTCATATTTTTATTTTTCCAAATGGTATATAAAAGCATCACTTCCTTTCACATATAATTTCTTACATCTTCTTTGGCACCTCCAGGTTGTGTGACCATGTTTCTTAGGTATAGAAAATGTGCAAGAAAGTTTTAATTCACATGATACCTATTTAAGTCATGGTGAAGTCAAGTTTTGCTGACATGTGGAGGGAGAGGGAAGTGTTACAAAATGGTTAATCTGCCATTAGGACAGTAATCTACATCTTAACGCTGATGTCTCCACATCAAATACAATCTCTGGCCGCTAGAGGAACCAAACACAAACTCACTTCATCAACATTGCTATTGACATCTATTTCTGCACGGGAAGTCACATAAAAATGAACACCATGTATATATGTATGTGTGTAATATGCTATTAAAACTATTAAGTGATACACTGTATGTCCAATCTCACACAAGGGGTGTTGAATAAGTTATCTATCTGACAGTTAAGTGCAGGTACATCATCATGAAGCACCAGAACACCAGCTGAAAACTTTTAATGGCATTTCTGTTTGATATTCTTGGAAAAGCCACCAATATGGAAGCACAGGCATTTCCAGCGATGATAGTATTGTGTGGCTGAATTCCAAAAGTAGAACACCTTCTGGGCCCCACAAATCTGCTACCATGATCTTTCCAGCTGATTGTTGTGCAGGAAATTTCTTGAGGGTAGGAGGCCCCTTGTGTTTCCATTACATTGTTGTTTGTTCTCTGGATCATTATAATGGACCCATGTTTCATCCCCTGTAACAATTCTTGAGAAGAAGTTTTCTGGGTTTGCTCTAAGCATATCTAAATTCTCTTAACTAATTTGCTGACAGCATATTTTATGTTCAGGTGTCAACATTTGTGACACTCATTGGGAAATGACCTTTGACATCATCAAGCCTCTATGGATGATTGCTGAAAACTATCCCAGTTGAAATGCCCAGTTCACGAGCTATAACATTGATCTTAACACAATGATCTTTATAGCGCTTTTTGGTGATGTGTTGATCTTGTAGTTGTTTAATTATATTATCCCCACATTGTGGTGCATGTATATAACATATTTCATTGTTCTTGCAAGGAGACTTAAATCTCAGGGTTTGCAATAATGATATATGGTTATAGTTTTGGGAATCAAAGGAGTTAAAGGTTTAAAGGATCACACCTGCAAATAATATTAGCACATTTTGTGTTGAACACACGATGTTATCAAGAATTCTGCAAGTCACTTTCACATATATGTTTATCACCACTTTGAGCAATTGAAGTTATGTCCGATTCTTATGTAGAATATTGTGTGATGTGTCATCGTTCACTAGTTGCAATATTCAATAAAAATTGCGCCGGTTCATATGTGTGTTCATGTTTCATAAATCAATTTGGCTAACTGTTCCTCCCAAGTACTTCCAACGGACTGACCAAAAGTTGTGGGGCAACCCATTTTATCTTACTCCCACCAGCCCGACTCTCATGTCTTCTCATTTGTTCTTTTCTAATGCTATGCTCTCATTGGCTCTTGATTTATATTTTGAATATGAATACTTTCATTGTGTTGGCGCACCCACTCACTGAATAGTGTCTTTTCCAACAGTCCAAATTTATAATCCCTACAAACCTTGCAGAATTTGCTGCATAACTATGTCGTTATTTATTGATAAATAATTACACAAATTAAAATATGGATACATAAATTCAATTAATTTTTCAGATAAATACGTTAGTGACAAACTATTCCAAAATTATAGATAATCCCAAATATGGTAATAGAAAATAATGCCACATCTTTCAAAATCATGTCCTCCACTTTTTGGCACATTTCCTTTGAAGATGCTTCCACTGGCAGGACTGAACATGGATCATCTTCACTCGATTCCCTGCCCCACTGAAATTGCTTGGACCAAAAATTAGCTTAGTAGTGGGACAGTGAGGCATCACCATATACAGCATTTTTCATTTCATGGATTTCCTTTGGCTACTTCCCTTCCTTTATGAGGAACTTAATTATGGTGCAAAGTTCCAAATCCCTCATGTTCATTGTACACCATACACTACTACACTTACCATCATCTCACTGACAGCACTTACCACAAACTGATTTGTAACTGGGCTGTGATGTATCAAAACATATCCCGACCTGTAAGATCATGCCTGGTGTAGAAATATAAGATACTGGGGTAGATAACTTATCAAACGCCCCTTGTATTTTTATTCACTAATAATAATTATATCACTATACTCATGTAGCAAGTAGAAGATATATTTAAATCAGATTTTTCTAATCAATGCTATCTACTGTTGTAGCACCTGTGTGAGCGGAGAGTGGGTGTGTACTCAGGTGAACTGCAGAGCACGTTGTGGAGCTATCGGTGATCCTCATTATGAAACTTTTGATGGCCGACGCTTTGACTTTATGGGAAAATGCTCATATTATCTGATGAAGGGAGAAAATTACAGTATAGAAGCTGAAAATGTTGCATGTCCAGGTGGAATAAGTCAGGTTTGTAATATTGATTCAAATAATTGCATAAATTGTTTGAGGAAGTTTATTGCATTTCATTTCACTTATTGCATTCTACAGATTATATGATATATGGCATGTTAAACTTACAGTACTTGACTGTATACATGTGTATTAAATTTAATAGATAGACATTATGAATATAAATAACTAAATACAAAGTTTAATAAGTATAACATTGATAGCACTAATAGTAATATTAAATAATAATGCCGACAGAGCAAAAACAGTTTGAATGGGCTGTGCAGAGTTTTGCCTGTCCACGTCCTTGGCACTCGTTGCTGTCTGCTGCTATTATAGAAGGTGCTGATGAAACCATACCACATTTTAAAAACTACTTTTAAAGGTTTTACTTACCAACTTTATGAAGGAAGATGCTGAAACTGCCCACTGTTTTTGTCCATACATTTTTGGCACCTCTTTAGGAAACTATTCATCATTCACCATACTTCATGTTTAGAAATGCTGGCAGTTTTTTGGCACATATTTTTGTTTTAATTCTTCCAGGGCGTGTGCATTTGTCTTGAATACTTTATGTTTTAAGTTATCCCAGAGATAGGATACCGGTTTTCAAGCCCACAATTGCCATTTAGAAACTTTTTAAAATTATATTCTGTGTTTGAAAATTCAAATTCTTCAGCTTTGAAAACAAGGGGAAAAACAAAATACAAAATAACTTTAAAAGAAGGATATTTACTGATTTTCTAAAAATCCGACCTGACACCGGACAAATCTATTAAAAAGAGGACATGTCTGGACTAATCTGGACATCTGGTCACCCTATGTATAAGCCAGTATTTACCTCTTTTTTTATATGACTTACATATGGCTTCCAGTTTAAACGTTTATTGAATATAACTCCTAAAATAATTGTATTCTAATCTCTGGTATGTTTTCTCCATTAATTTCAAATTTTATACTATTTAAACTACAGCTTCTTATTTCAAAATTTATCTATGCTATCTTTTGGGTGTTTAATAATTAGCATTTTTATGTTATCCACATATCCAATTACTATATTTCCATTGGAGACAAACACGTTGCTATATTTGCATATACAATTTGCAATTTTACAACAACATTGCTATATTTTGTGTTATCACCACCAGTATTCTTTTTGTTGCTCTCAATCTTGGTATTTAAGTTCAGCATCCTTTGAGGATGCAACTGAAGATTTTCAAGAAAATCTCACACCCAAATTACCTTTAACCTGGAAATGTTTTAAAACATTTTGATTTTCTTAAAAGTGGCTCTAACAAATTTAATTAAAATACCTTATGTTTAGCATATTTTCATGACAAATGAAATGCATATCTTGAATTTCTGGAAATAGCTTCTGAAGTTTTCTTCATTCTGGATGAATTTTGCATAACTGGTAAACTGTTAGAGATAGACAAAATCTGACTACACGAAAAATTAGATCTCGTTACAGTACATAATTAATGTCAAATACATTTTTGTTGTGGAGATAAACATTTTAGAGATAATCCTAGTTATTGTTTTGAATTTTAAAGTATTTATTCTTTTCTCAAATAGGGAGCCATTATTACTTTTTATGTCCTCTCCATGCAAAGAGAATGGAATTACAAAGCCATCACATAGCAACCAACTCTTAAAAGATTTGACTATTTTTGAAGTCTACTGTATTCTATTTCCATTGTGCACATAAGAAAATATGTAATAAAACCATTACTGCAAACATTTATCTTGATTAAGATGACATAGAAGAATAAATGTTTTTAAGAATAGTTTGTATAAGAATGAGTAGAGAAAGTCAAATTAGTATGTGTATCAGATCTGTTTATTTTTTTTCTAATTCATATCTTAGGAAATAAAATGCCAGTAGAGTTATTTGTTACATTCATCTTGTAGAATATTCCTCTAACATATGGTCACCTACCTTCCACTCTGTATATTAGGTTGTGCTTTTACAAAAATTAGCATTTCATAAATATAAGTACATACTTTGCAGAGGCATTATGTGAAGTTTTTTGAAAAGTTACTTGAAGCAGGTACACTGTTTGAGCTGCAGTATAATGCTTGTCACCTCCTTTATGAAAATTTGTGTTTGAATATTGTCCTTACTTGGAGTAAGATTGTGTTTCCTTTCAGGAAATGGGTATGTCCCAGATTAACTATCATGATGACCCATCTTGTACCAAAGCTATTACCATTCATCTTGGAGAGCACACCATTAAACTGAAGCAACAGAAGGAGGTGTTGGTGAATGATCAGTCTGTAACAGAGCTACCATTCACTGCTGCAGGAGCCTACATTCATCCTGTGTCTTCCATTTTCCTCATGGGTATGTACTCTTTTATGGAAATGGGATTTGTATGAATAGATTCTCACTGTTCAAATAGCTATACCAATCACAGGCTGGGTTGCAAGTAAACAGCCCTATAAATAGCTATTCCCTTCTATAGTTAATGAATCAATAAACTATTGAGGTCTGCTGTTGCAAGATTTCCCTCCTAAGAATTCAGTTTTATAATTAGAATTATCCATCACAGAAAACAGCTGTAGCTTTTTAACTAAGTTTAGTATACTGAAAAATTATTAGTACAGTGATTTATGTATTTATTATCATTTCAGTGGAGCTCCCAAACAAACTGGAGATTATATGGGACGGTGTTACTCGTGTGTACATAGATGCACCTCCAGAATTCCGCGGGAGCACCCAGGTAAAGTATTATGTTCTTTTTGTAGAATTTACTTGTATAACCGTTTATTACTTTCTCTACTGGTAAGTAGGGGAAGTATTGTATTCCACCCAAAAATTTGATGTCGAGATTTCACCGGAAATATATGTTTTGAGACCCCCTGAATCCCCCCCAAAAAAGCATTTTTAGAAAAAGGTCCGTGTGTGTGTCTGTCAGTTTGCGTGTCTGTGGACAGTATAACTCAAAAACGAAACATAGGTTAAAAATCAAAGTTGGTATTTAAGTTTAATGTCTTTCAAGGATGCGACACAAAGATTTTGAAGAAAATAGCCTCACCCTAAACTACCCTTACATAGAAAATTTTTTGAAAATTTTGATTTTCTTGAAAATGGCTCTAACGATTTTGATTAAAATGTCCTATGTTTGAGATATTTTTATGACAAATGAAGTGTATATTTTGAATTTCCTGACTATAGCTCCTGTAGTCACATTTGCTCTGGACAATTTTTGCATAACTGGTAAACTGTTAGAGATAGACCAAATAATACTATACAAAAAATGTAGATCTTGCTAAAATACACAATTTATGTCTCAATAAATTTTCTTGTAGGTTGAACCATTTTGGAGATATGCCTTGTTATGTGTGTGAGTTTCGGAAAACATAACTTTCGTGAAATGGAACATCGTTTTTCATTTTCTTGTATGTTAAGTATGCAAAGAGAACGGTATCTCAAAGCTTTAAAAGATTTGATTATTGCACAAAATAATTTCTTTTACATGTTTCACATTTATGTTTTTTACTCTTATATGATTTTGAGTAGGCGTAGGCTTTCAGTGATTTTGTTTTTTTTTCAGTGGTTCCAGCAAAATCCTATAGCATACTATGGCAAATTATTTTATTTATATAGTTTTTATACTTATACAATCATAGCTTACATCCCTGAGAGCAAAATGCACCATTTATATGTTTATAATGTTTCCTTCTTTAAAATCTCAAGAAATATTTGAAGTCAAAACCTATACTCACACTGTACTACCTGGCAAAGCGTCCAGGCATATTGACCTTGGTTGTCAGAGCGCTCCAATTGGTTGTTACTTGTTTAGTAGAATAGCAAAATACTATGACTTGACCTAGATGTACAGTCAGTAACAAAACACAAAAGGATGATCTCTCATGCCTGCTGATATATGAGACTTTGCCTTCCTGAAGACATGATTGCTTCTGAACAGAGTGTATGTGCAATAAGCTCATGTAAACAACTTGGCAGCTTCACATTCTTTCTGATGTGCCTCATACGTTTGTCAAGGACTACATTTCTTGAAACAATCCCTCAGTGTAGAAGTGAGAGCAACCTGGAAGCTATTTTTGAGTGAACTTGTGAAATACCAAACCGTACTTGCTTCAGTCATTTGTGCTCTGTGCTTCAGTTGTAATTAACCTCATTAGTGAACATGGGTGAAAGGAAAAGGAAGTGCATTACAATTGCTGAAAAATTATGCAGAGAGTAGTAGTAGTAGTAGAAGTTGTTCCAGTCGTTCTTGTGGTGAAGTGTTGGAGAGAGGAAAAATGTATAAGAAGCGTTCAGTGAACAGCGCCTGTGAATCGTGCCGAGTAGCAGTTCAGCATGAGTTGAAATCTGACAGTTCTTATTTGAGATTAGATTCGACAGTTGTTCTGTAGCTTTGAGTTTGTACTAAAGTGATCTAAGTGTAACTTAGCACTATGCTAACTGACTAGAAGGCAATAAAGTGTGATTAGCAGCAACCAGCATTTTCTCATTTGTTGCAATATGATGCATGTGATTTCTGGAAGAAAGTGGTATTTACAGATGAGAGTCAATTTGAGCTGTTTAAGTCAATTTAACGTGACTTAATGCGATGGTACATAACATGAAGTACGAAATGTCACTAAACTAGACCATCTATTAGCATGTACTTAACTTTATGTAATGGGAATGATTCTAATTAGTAATTCTTTCACTCAGTAG
The DNA here is from genome assembly GCA_030765045.1 of Tenodera sinensis. Taxonomy (NCBI): domain Eukaryota; kingdom Metazoa; phylum Arthropoda; class Insecta; order Mantodea; family Mantidae; genus Tenodera; species Tenodera sinensis. The sequence goes on along the minus strand of CM060970.1, from coordinate 113,886,412 downwards.
ACATGGTGGATATTCAATGCAACTCTCTTTTTCTAATCAGAACTTATGTTTTCCAAAAATGAAAAGAGAGAGAATATAAAAATGTGGAGTAAGAAACATTTTTAAGTGGCAAATATAGTTTGGGGATAGTGATAATCTTCTTTAGGAGCAAAACAAAAGAAACAGCGAAAGAGTGTTGAGCAACTAAACCCCTAGCACAAGGCTTGCCGCCCAGCCGCTGCGTCCCCCACCTCTGCCCACTACAGGCGTCATTTGTGGGGTGCAGTACTGGAGGATGGGACGTGGTCACCGCCCTGAGCCCTCCCGGCCAGTTATACGACTTTCTTGACCTGGCGCCGCTACTTCTCCATCAAGTAGCTCCTAAAGGAGCACAATTTACTGTCAGGGTTATTCTGATGACATTTGGGAATAGGGGAAGAAGGGAAAGAGGCGTGCCCAGAGAAACACTATTACTGAACATTTTAATCCTGCATCTGTATTCAAAGATGAAGCCTGTAAATAAGTGGGCCTAAATTTATGTGACTTACCTTTGGGAGGTGTAAGGAGCTGATGTGACACTTAAAGATGCAGATTCTTCAAACACATGTCTGACGTGAAGTCTGAGTGATACTGCCAACTGTCAGCAACAGCAATAAGCCCTCGAGATGACACGGCTTATAGATTTTATGCTCAATCGATTTCCGGTCATTACTACGTATATCCTTAACAATGTACGTCATCAGTAGAAATTCCAAGAATTTGACATTTGCACAATTTTGCTAAACAGTTGCTTGGTACTTTCCCTACCGGCAGTGGCTTACCATAAGATATTTCTGAGCGGTGCATAAAGTGACTGTAACAGCGACAATCGTGGACAGAAACCGGAAGTTAACACATCCTAAGAAAATGCCAAAGGAAGCCAAAGTATCTGCTGTGTTGCACAACCAAGCTAAGACATGTGAATTTACTGCAAAAGTCCAACAGTCGTAAATTATTACTAAAATAAGGTTCCCGTATAGTCAACGCGCTATATTATTACTTCTCACCGATTCGTTCAAATTAGTCATATCACATTCAAACTTGATGTAATAATATAATATTGTTTATTGTCTGTAGATTTGTAAAATACAAATATTTAGACATGAACAAGATAAAAAAAGAAGTGTGTTTACAATTATTAATTGAGTTACATACAATATACATTACAAAGCAATTCCAAGTCAATATTACAAGTCATTTATACCACACAATCTTCATAATCAGTATTTTCAAATTGTTTACCTTTTAGTTTTGGTTTATTAGCCATAGAATTTCATACAGAAATATGGACAATGTCAAAATATTTAAGAGTGTAAGACAGTATTTACAATACGAAGATTACAAATAACTTATAAAAATTATTATTTAACTTGGAAGCATTAACATACTCTATGCAATCATTTGTCACAACTCGGTTAAACAGAATATAGTCACATGAAAAAATTGAGAATAAGATGTGTTTACACTTTTCCTGAATTATATTCTAAATATTCATTTACTGAGTAAAACTGATTTTTTCTAAAGAATTTGTGCAGCTCTGCCTTAAACTTGTTTACAGAAGGTTTGTCTTTTAGCTGACTTGGCAAGTTGTATAATTTTGAGACAGAGGTCTCAAACAGTTTAGCTTTATGAATACAGGTGTGTAATTTGTGTCTGTTACGTGTGATATGAGTGTGTATTTCAGTATTTGACATATAATTTGCAGTATTAGTCTTCATATAAGTTAATAATTGTTTCATATATAAACTTGGTAGGGTTAAGATATTGAAATTTCTGAAATAATTTCTGCAGCTTTCTGTTCTTGGAGTGCTAATCATAATTCTTAATGCCCTCTTTTGTAGCTTAAATATTGTCTTGCTGTTTGTAGTATTTGCCCACAGTGTTAGTCCATATGATAGTAGTAAATGAAAGAAAGCAAAGTAGCAGGTTCTGAGTACTGTGGATGTTACTCGAGGGCTCAGCTTCTCTGCTAACTTTTCAATGTGAAGGTAAAGTTAGGCATTGCCAAACTCTTAAGTTATGTCACGTTAAGTTAAGTCAGATTAAGTCAACCCTAAGTAGCTCCATTTAATACAATGTGTATCGTGTTAAGTTATATTAAGTATGGCTCACTGTAATCCCAGCTCAGCATCAAGTAATGAATTTCACTCCAAATATACTTTGATTGTTTTTCTCCTGTACTCTTCAGCAGTAGTTACTACTATTCATTTAATTTTCTTTGTTCAAGGGACTGTGTGGCACATTCAATCAGAATCAGAAGGATGACTTTCTCACTCCTGAAGGAGATGTGGAACAAGATGTTATAGCGTTTGCAAATAAGTGGAAATCTAATGAGATGTGTGAAAACATTGTTGCAAAAGAAAATCCAACTCATCCATGTGAAACAAAAACACAGAACAAAGCACTGGCAGAGAAACACTGTTCCAAGTTGAAAGGACCACTCTTTGAAGGTTAGGTTTTAATTTACATAGTATTACTCTGCTATGTTTAATCCAGCCAAAATATCTGTGAAATTTGGCCATTAATGTGATCATGTTCAAAACTTTGTTGTTCTATTTTTATTATACTTATAACTTGTGCTTTAATGTTACAAATTAGTTTTTTTTTTTTTGTATCAACAATTTTAAAGCCATGAAGGCTATTTAATTGGTCATGTACCAAGTCAAACTTTAAACTCATTTTATCAATTCTTTTTTTTTCAGCATTTTTTATCATTAAAAATATTCCTTGGACTACAGTTTATAATTTACTAGCCTGAAATTCTCAGGAACAATGTCTCAGAAGATTCACTAGTACTCAGTGGCAGTTGTTTTGAAAAGCTAAGTAATGAACACGTGTCAATGTGAAAAGTGCAAAAATGATATTTGACTGTGGACACTTCACATTTCTCCCCTGTAAAAAAATGAATAAAAAATGGGAAAGAAAGAAACCCTGGCATACATTGTGAAAACACTGTGAAAAGTGGATTAAAAAAACACTATTATTACACTATTGTGTAAGCTGTCATGGCTAGTGTCATTAAATAGAAAATGTTTATCTGGCTTGTGGGCCATGGTCTAGTGGAAAAACTCCTTCCAGATGTTTCATTCAGAGCTGTGTCGAACATCCTCAGTGGCATGGCTGTAGTACTCTGTGACAACTGATACAGAGCTGTGAAACCAAAAGGTTCCACATCAATCGTCACCGAAACTAGCAGAGCACTACGACCACACCACTAAGGATGTTCAATGCAGCTTCAAACGAAATATCTGGAAGATTTTCCACTAGATCACAGTCCATAAGCCAAGATAATCATTTTCTATTTAAAGAACACTATTGTTAAAAATATATATTACAATATATATATATATATATAATTGTCATGCTTTGAGTAGACTCTGATTGCTTGTATGTGTTGTATTTGTAGGTTGTCATTGGTTAGTTGATCCTCAGCCATATTACCAGGATTGCATGTATGACATGTGCTCATGTGAACTTAGAGTGGGACAGTGTCTATGTCCCATTATTGCTGCCTATGCAAAGGAATGTGCTCATCAGGGATTCCAAGTTCACTGGAGAGATGAGATCAGGGAATGTGGTAGGTATCTTTTAATAGATACACAGGTTCTTGTTTATAATAGGTATTTATACAAGTGGATAACCTTGATGGCAGAGTGAAAGTTTGTAGCACACATTGTCCTTTGTACAACAATTTTCATGAGTGTTACAAAAAGATTGTCCATGAGTTGGTTATGTCTTGTGCAATCTTAGCTTTATAAAACACAAATAATGGAATAATCCAGGTCTATATAAGTGAGAGCATTTTTATGTTCATAAATAATACATTAGTATCTCTCCTTGCATTTCATTTGTTATTACTTGGCATGTTGAACCAATAAGCAAGACAGCTGCTTGCCTATATTTCCTTCCTGGAAGAGGAGTGAGATGTTATAAACTGTGGTGCAGCCTATTATCAGCACAACATGGAAATAATAAATTCAGATTTTAATTATTTTATATTTAGTAATACACAAAGGTTTAGATTTATTATTCGTGGTGAATAGTACATCATTGCCAATACAAATGCGAGTGGTAATTCAAGACAAAACTTATTTGTGTGCCTGACAGAGGATAACAGTGACATGTTATATCAATAATCTCAGCTGTAGGTTGGAAATATTAATTTGTGTAAACCGTGCAGCAACACGATGTGGGACTCTCCTAATGCGCTCAATCATTTTTTCTATGCCTGTACCAAAATTCATACTGTTTTAGTAGTTTCTCTTTGGTATTTTTACTTTCTCTATCACTTACCTATAGTAATTAAAAATATTGCATTCTGCCCAAAAGTTTAATAATTTCTACTAGAAATACATATTTTGAGATCCCCAATTTAAATTTTTAGAAGAAGTCTGTGTGTTCACATTTCTGTGAACAGCATAATTCAAAAGCAAAAAGTTGTTTAAATATGAAACTAAGTGATTGTTAGTTTGTGTCAATCAGCAGAAAATTGGTTGGCATACAAAAATAACCGTTGAGAAGTTGTTTGTGAATCAAAGGGAATTGTGTTCCAGTAGCAGTGTCAAGGACAGTGAGGACAGCTGTGAGCTGCAAGGTCAGCATGTAACAGAACAAATGTGAATTGTCACTCTGCATATGTATCAGTGGCTTTTGTAATAGTGGCACTTGACTGACAGTTTTAGAAGAAATAAAGTGTTATTAAAGCCAATCAGACTTGTTTTTTGTCACAATATGAATTGAATGTTATCTAGATCAACAAAAATTAGATGAATAATAAACTTTTGGAAGGATAATTTGTAGAAGAGTGAGTAGACAGTCATGTGAATTCAACAGATCATTTTTATTCAGGGAATTTCAAAACTTGTATTTCTGGTGAAATCTGGGTATCAAATTTTTGAGTGAAATGAATTACTTTCTCTACTTACTATAGGCCATCCCTTCTTTCTCAGAAAAATGGGTGTTCATGTATGAGAACTATCTAGTAATTTATACTGTGCGGCTGGTACTCCTGGGTCTCACACAGATTGCCTTGACTGAGATCTTATCTTGTGGGTGTTTAAGAAATAAGAACCACAGTTATTGTGAAACCTGTTTATTCCAGTCCACATTAAGTGCTTCTCTTCATACCATATACCCTGGTGCAACTTTGTTCTCCTTCGGCATTGACTTTTCTTGCGGTTCTGAGTAGCACTGTATGGTGTCGTCAGAGTGTTGTAAGACTGCTGTAAGAGTGCTTGACCAAAGCACGTGTATGCTGTTTTATAAGTTTTCCATTTCCCCTGATTCTACCATTACCTTCTGATCATGTAGTTCCCGTAATTGGTGGAAATTAAAAGTGTATTCGTGGCACTCAAACTTCCACCTATAGGCATGCCTTGTTGTGGCAGGAGTTTCTGGAGGGGTTTTTGCCTCACTGCACACAGCATCCCTATTAGCTTAACAAAAAGCTAAAAAGGATTTTTCACCATTTGTTCGGCATTGTCTGTGTCCTTACATTAACGACTGTTTTTCCCATGTTGGGACAAACTTTAGTTATACACTCCTTTTAGGTACACAAAATCAATCGTTTGGCGAACATTTTATTTAACAACCTGCTTTGGCAATAAATTTGATTTATCCCGTTACAACTGATGGCTCACCCATAAATGGAAAATGTGGAGTAGCTATCTATTACGAGTCTATGGGCAAATGCAAAAGCATAAGCCTAGGTATATACACCACTGTCTTTCAGGCAGATGTACTTGCTGTTGTCAAAAGTGTACACAATTCCTGGAAAAAGGGACTTATAGGAAAGAATATCATTTTGAAATTCCAACAGCTGGGCTGCACTTAAAGCTCTAAGTTCCCACCACTTTAACACAAAACTAGTGTGAGAATGTTCTTATAATCCTTCTCTTGAATATACATAGAGCATTTTCATCTTTTTTATTCAATACCCAAGTTTCACCAGCATATGTCACCACTGGTCTTTGTAACTGGACACAGAATATTCAGAAAGCATCTAAGGACAATGGTACTGTACCAACTGGAACCCATTTGTAACTTGCGTTTAAAAGCCAATGAAACAGTAAAACATGTCTTATTAAAATGGAAGCTACAGAATGGAGAGGATACCAGATTCTTGGAGTCACTGCAAAATTAGAGAAAGGTTCTAATCTAGTGGGACAAATACTACTACTATGTATGTAGATATAGATCTCTAGATTAGAAAACAGGAAGTGCACAAAAAGTCTCTTTAGGCTTAGGTGTAAAAGGGAAATCTGCTTCTAAATGTAGTCATAGTAATACTATAGGTAAATGCAGATAGCAATTACTTGGTTACTTCGTCAGTTGAATGGGTCTAAAGAATTAGATTGGAGCACTCATTATACATAATATGACTTCCAATCAAATAAATGTTTCCTTAATCTGCCATATAAAGGACATCTGTATGATAATATATTTTGTTTCCAGGAATACATTGCCCAGGAGGACAGGTTTACAAAGTGTGTGGAAATCCATGCACACACTCTTGTCATGATATATCTCGCAACACAGAGTGCAGGAAACAGTGTGTTGAAGGTTGCAACTGCCCAGATGGCCTGACTTTAGATACACACACTGGAGAGTGCATCCCCATATCACAGTGTCCATGTCAGTACAATGGAATTGAGTATCTTGCTGGGTACAAAGAAGTACGTCCTGGAAATAAGGGAGAGAAAGAACTCTGGTAAGTATTTCAAAATCACATTACCTCCATAACAGATGAATATGAGAGCATTGCAAGGTTCCAAGAGAAGCACAGGTACTTGGAAATTTGCATTCTAAGACTTTTAGAGGAACTTGCTATGCCCAGCCATTCAGGAATGTCACAATGTTTTATTTTTATACTATTCAGTATACTATTCAGTGATGGGAAAATTAGTACAAATACTCAGAAATGTTTGTACTCATTCTATTACAAATTGAAGCTGAATAGTTATATAAGAGGAGGTCCAAAAGACTCCAAACCTGCTGCACTGTGTTTGTCCTGTACATGTCCTTGGTAAGGTACATAACTTGGAAGGGAAACATTCCAGGTACCTCCACAGTATTTGTCAGTTATGGGGACTGAGGAGAATATGGAGAATGCCTTACTCAGAGGGGATGATTGTGGCTGGATTTAAACCGTGGAAGTCCTGCTCATGAGTCCATGAAATACAGTTGTGTAGTATATGATGTAAATTGTGGAAGTCCTACTCATGAGTCATGAAATGCAATTTTATAGTACATGATATAATCTTGACATGTCACCAATTTATGAGCATTAGCTCAACAGTATAAATGTTATGTAATGAATAAATGAATAAATAAATATTCACCTGTAACACTATATATGGGCTACCCTGTATCACGTAAATGGTGTTCAAGCAGTGCTCAGCTCAATAATTATTTAATTAGTGTCTGAACATTTTAGTTAGAGCTGCTATTATTTAGCATGTTTAACAGCAGAAATTGAGAATTAATGAGTAATGAGTAGCAATACAGTGAATCCTTTTTCTTTTGTTAGGTTCAAGTTACCCACAAAAGTCTAGTATTGCCTCAGCTGGCATAGATGTTTCTATAATGTGCTACATCTCCCTCTGATGCTAACTTAAATATTGCCCAATTTTAGAGGTTAGATTTAGCTTTCAGGTAAATTTAAAATACTTAAGTTTTCTTATACAATACTTTTGTTAAATAACCTAAAATTCCAACATTTAATTTTCAGCACGTGCCGCAATGCTATATGGGAATGTAACCCAGCAACAGATGAAGAAGTGCAGGAATTCCCACCCTCAGAAGCCATGAAAATTAAATGTAGTGCAACTGCAAATCAAGAATTCACCAATTGTGAACCAGCAGTTCCTGTAACATGCAAAGTATGACTTTTCACTATCATTTAGTGCATACATTTAACCCTTTCACAGCTGAGATATTTTCGACTTGACGACTCCCCCTTGATGAGACATTTTTAAAATTTAAAATGCTTTCTATTCATACAATAACATACAAAAGGAGTATAAACATCATGAAATACTCACCCAGGAGGCTGTAGACTGACGTAGATAATCCACTTTCTCAAAAAAAAGTTAATTTCAAAAGCTTAATTTAGGCCACACACAACTTACAGAAGTTAGGGTTGTCCACAGGGGCCATTAATTTAGACATAGGTAATTATTGTAATAGGTGACATTATCAATCACTAATAACTTTACACACTACTACATAGAAATGTCACAGTGAAAATGAAAGTAGTTATAATAGGGTTATCCAAGGTTCATTTTACTAAATTTATTTCGAATCTGAATATTTGCCAAACACTAATAACTCTGAGCATTGATACTACTAAAAATAGAAATATCATAGTGAAAATGATCATATTTATAATCAGGGTTATCCAAAGTTCACAGTACTAAATTTGTTTTGAATATGAATATTTGTCTTATACTCATAGAATTAGAAAAAATGGTAGAAAAATGCTTTGAGCTACCCCAGTATTTTTTAGAACTACTATTTCTCACAAAGAAAATGATAATACCTATTATTTTCATTACCAATCAGCTGCATAATTTGGAAAGAAAAAAATAATTTAAAACTTCAAACACTGGCATTTTCATCCAAATTTACCAAAATGAGCCTTCAGCCAGTTGATGTCCAATTGATAATGGAAGAAAATCAGCCTCTGAAACATGTTCCAGTAAATTATAAGTAAGTGTTGTTTAGTGTTATTAATCAACTTCCTTTTTGGTTTAAGCTTGTATGTATGTATTTTCAGAGTCTAGACTCCGGTTTCCTGCAGCGTGATGCTTTGGATTACAAGGCGTATTAGTTTTTGTATTCTATTGTGCTGCAAATTCAAAGTATTTGTAGTTTTTCTTACATTTTGTGCCTTTCTCTTATTCTTTACAACTTGTGAGATTAATGATTTGGTTATCTATTTTATTAAAACACCATTATCATCCGTTCATTTTGGAGAAAAATGTGCTCTAAAGAATAAGAGACACACACCACATCTGGATATTGTACAGAGGGATGAAAGCCAAATAAGAACTTTCAGTCTGAATGGTACAGGCAGTACCTATGGCTCACAGCAAGTATAACAAACTGTTAATTATATTATCTTTGCATATTATTGGAGGAGAAAGTAAATGGGATGAGATTGGCATAAGTTGCATAAATGTTTTTTATAGAAGGGCATGTAAGCATAAAGTTTTCAAAAGAATATATCAAACAATGAGGTTTTCATCTTCTTAGAAAGTATAGAATCGATCATTCCTTATCAGAAACAGCACAATGAATTATTAAGTCACAATAAATGACTAATTCAAGCGGTATGTTAGCTAGGATGAGGATGTCCATTCGTGGGCACAACGTGAATGAAGACTTTGCTGATTGATATCGAAATTTAGATTTCAAATCGAATGGGCTTGATAAAGACATGTTTTAATTTAATTGCCGGATGTGAGATTTGCGATAAGTGTTGAGTAATAACATGGGTAGATAATAGAGTAGGAAGTGTTATAAGGTGAGCAAGATATGAGTAAATAATAGTCGTTAAATTTGTAGGATAAACGCATTATTGGTTTGAAATTAACGAGTCATGACGTCATACCACATAATTTGAAATTCACGGTCAAAATTCAGGTCTGCCAACCTTAAAAGTCGCGCGATATGTTTCATAAAATATAAAGAAAACATCATTTGATCATAGAAAGGTAACTATATATTCGGAATTCAAAAAAGGACATGTTTTAATAGAAAGGGACATTTCTAAATTGTGAAAAGGACTGAAATAGCATTTTGGATGCGAGGCTTTCTTTTGATGACATCATGAAATTTAAAATCGGGAAGGACGTTTTTTCCTAGCGTGGGGACGCCAGGAAGCGTGATCACTCTCCTCAGATCGGTGAAGGACTTAGCTGTGTACATATGTAAGTTGCGGTTGCTCTGCGAGGTATATGTATAGGAAGTCGGCATAACTCCCGAAATGTGTCAAAGAGTGGAAAATAAATAGTCTCCAAAAGTTATTCTGGGTGATCTATAAAATATACTCGCGCATACCTTGGATTATAGAAATCTCATGTTGAGTATAGTCGGAGCCGAAATACAAGTATCGACAACGGCCGTTAAGCTACCAAGAAGTAACACCAAAGTTACAGCGAAGCAACACACCAATTACGCTTCATAATAAAGGCAATTATCTTGAATTGTTTGGGCATGAAGAACAGTTCAGTGATCTTATTGAATGTATAACTCAGATAATAAATGAAGAAATTAGGGAAAAAACTTGAGCTTGTGAAATTTAAGCACATTTGCAATAGACAAATCACTACTGAATAAACTCTCCAGAATCAAAGCTTCAGGGTTTGTGTCAGTGATGTATTTGCTGCCAGAAAAGAATGTTGTATGGAGTTAATCTTAAAAAAATAAAATAAATATAAGAACTAAGGAAAGCCTCAGACTCCCCAGTCAGTTATGGCTGGCTTTGCCACTGATTTTTATATTCTCCTCTTGTATTTCTCTTTTTTACCATCTTAATAATAGACATAATCAAGATTCTGATTTCTTTATCCATAACTGGTGTCTTTAGCAATTTCTTGCATAACCTTATAGCATAATGATGACACTTTGAAAATATTTATTTTAATATTTTACAGAATATGCATAGTCCTCAGGAGTACACACCAGCCATTTGCAGACCAGGATGTAAATGCAAGAAAGGTTATGTTTTGGACTCTATCACAAAGAAATGTATACGTCCTGCAGAGTGCCCTTGTCACCATGGAGGAAAGAGTTACTCTGATGGGCATGTTATGCAAGAAGACTGTAATTCATGGTAAGTATATTCTGTGAATCTAGAGAATGGGAATATGACCATGCATATTAAGTCTAAGCTTAAATAATTTGCTTAATCAGGGATATATATGAGCAGTAGAATTAGAACTGAAAAGTTCAATGCCATACCGCCACCACCACCGCCACCACCATGATCATCATCACGATCATCATATCATCATCACTACCAGAGCAGTACAAAGGTGTAATGCAATAACTGGCTCAAAAGTAAGGTATATTTCACAAGATGTAAGACAAGTGTGTCCTTTGTCACCTGCATTGTTTAATATTTATATAAATGATGTAGCTAATGTTTGGCAAGAACAGTTGATTTGTAATTTTAAACTTAACAAGGATAAGCAGAAGATCCGTGGTTCAAATCCTGGCTATGGCATTGAATTTTTTAGTCCTGATTCCACCTCTCCTCTTTAACAAGGTTATTTTAAATACACTCCTTTTTACAGATGACCAGGTTGTGTTTGCAGCAACAGAGAATAACTTACAAAGAGCTGTCTGAATGTTACATGAAGTGGCCAAATCCTATAATTTAAAGATCTCTGTAAAGAAAACTAAAGCAATGGCATTTTGTGTACAAGAACTAAAATCAAAATTGGGAAGGAAATTTTAAATTAAGTCCCTCTTTAATTTTCTTGGTTGTGACATTTCTTACTTGTACTCTAAGTAACAAATGGTGGGTACAATAACTAGAACACTGTTTAAAAAAGTAAGGCAAGAGATGATCCTCAAATTTTATAAAATGTTGGCTGTGCCTATGTTGCTTTATGGTGCAGAAACCTGGACATTAACAGCTAGTTTAGCAAAGAGGATTGAATCAGCAGAAATGATATTATTAAGACCATTGGCAGGTTTCTGATTGCAAGATCACGAAAGGAACCAGGAGATTCGAGAACAGTTGAGTATTGAAAGAATACTGCAGAAGATAAACCAGTATAGGAATAAATGGCACAAGCATGACACGGATGAAGAAAGGCTGTATCCCTAAAGAAACCCTGAGGTAGAAGAAATATCGGATTACATAAAAATAGGTGGAAAGATAGTTGTGAATTGCTTGGTTTCAGAGCAGACAAGTGCTGTCTAATCCAAATTGTATATGATGATGATGATGTATTATTTATGGTAGACACAAAATTTAATGCCACTGATAGTTGACTAGCTAACTATTACTATTCTCACATTTTTAATAAGTAACTGATTTAGTGCCATTAAATCTGATTCAACCATCTGATTCACTACCATTTGCAGTGTGGCCACCAGATTAAAAGAGCAAACAGAAACAGAAAAATCACCTGTGACAGAGCACACTTATTATTTGGCCATGACATAAATTTTAAAGAAACCCAAGTCCTGTCCTCTACTGTCAGCTACTATGCCTGACTACAAAGAGAGGCCATATAAATCTATAAACACAGAGACAATTTCAACCAGAAAGAAGAAGTGCTCTGTGTACAGAAAGCATGGAAACCGGCCTTAAGTAACCTTTCAGACACACAACGGCTGTAATAAAACCCCGCCTACACCCGGCCCACCAACCGATGTGAGCCAATCACCCCTTAGCCAGCACAAGCCCCACCCACCCTCATTATAAAAGAGTACCATAGTCGTTGCTTCCGCATTTGAATTCTGACCAGTGCAGATAACAGATCATCTTATCCTGAAGATGCCAAGCACAGTACTTGGCAAAATGTCGGTATCTTTGATGCCTTCTGACAACGACCTACAAGCCTGGAAGAGATAAACTTAGCTAATAGTCAGGGCACTGGCTGTGAAAGCCTTAGTATATACAAATGTGATTCACTTTACTATCTAGACATTATAACACATCACGTAAGCAAATCTTCTGACAAAGTAGTTTATTTTAATATACATTCTGTGTTTATTCAAACTGAATCAACTTTGGCTCTGAACCACACCTTCACTACAGCAAAGTGCACTCTGAATAGCTAGCACAAGTAAAACAGTAGCACATACAACACTTAACAAATGAACAGAGAACCAGACTATGATGACTGAGAAGAAGGCTACAAAATATACGCTTTGAGGGGAAGGGGTGTACTCAGGCTATACATTTCACTTTTATTTCTCTTAGGTTTTATTCTGACTGTTTTCATTAAGATCTTTTAAATTTCAGAACAGATCAATAGATGGAACTGCTTCATGTTATATGAAATTTGCTTGTTTGGTTGGCACAAGATTGAAATACAGATAATTTAGCTCATTTTGTAGAATTAAGCACACTCTCTGTTGCTTTGGTATACTTTGATCCTGTTCTATTCCATCACATCCCAACCATCATTGTAATATAGCTCCAGAAATAATCTAACTTTGCAATTAATTTATTTTAGCAAATGTCTAAATGGATCCTGGAGTTGCACAGATAAGGTGTGTCCTGGCATTTGTACTACTTGGGGTGAACTGCACTTTAAGACTTTTGATGGTCGTATGTATGACTTTCAAGGAAACTGTGAATACGTGTTGGTCAAAGGTGCCAAGAGTGATAGTGATTCATTCCATGTTGCAGTTCAGGTAAAAACAATTGACATAAACTTGACTCTTACTTTTGCATGTTAGAAAAATACTGTACTTTTCTTTACTTCTAGAAATATTGCACTGTTTTGGTAAGTGAACACGAATGGTGGAATCTCTGTTGTTATTCTCTACTTTTATGACTTTCTAAAACCCCTGCGCAACAGCCCTCTGCACTCTCCAAATTTGTCATTCTTCTATTGCACTCTATGAATTCTTTGTTTACCTTCTGCTTGAAATTCCCCATGCTGATTTTATTTCTTCAAATTCTTTAACCATTTTATCTTCTATTCTCTTTTCCATTTCTTTAACCTCTGTCATTTCCTCTGCATTATGCTTCAACATTTCCATAATGTCCCATCTTTGGTCCCGGGTTTAGTTGCACTCCTCCAATTACTAGTAGCACCATTAGAACCAAAACGAACCACACCATCGTTTCAGTCTGTTCTGAATTCTTGCTTCCTAAATTGAAACACGTCCATCTCCTCTTGCTTCCCATCAGCAACTGGCTATATTATAAAAAAATGAAGCTATTAACAGTGAAGCAATACAATTCTAAAGGTTATGATAAATCTTAGAGACTATAAGCTTCACTTATCTTAATATCTGCTGAAAGTTCTTGAGATTAAACACAGACTATGTAATTTCTCATTATATTAAATGCATGAGTATAAACAAGGGTTGCACTAAAGATACCTTCAGAATTTTTTATGGCCTTGAGCATTTCTGAGATGTTCTTTGTTATTGGTTTGAATTTTGAAATACTTATACTCTTTCCTTACCCATGCTATTGGAGGAGTTGTGCATGTGGAAAGATGACTATGTGGTTTATGTATGCTAGAGCACCACCCTATTTTCTTTGTATCATGCAACAATACTTAAACCAAACATTTAATGGATGATGGATTGGTCAAGGAGGTCCAGTAGCATGGCCTCCCCATTTGGCGGACCTCAATCCATTTGGTTTCTTACTATGGGGACATTTAAAGGCCTGGTGTATGCCAAATATATAAAAAATGTGCATACTTTGCATGTTTTTCTAAACTGGCTCATATCTCAGCAATTATTTATTTCTGGATATATGTTTATAGGAACATTTATTCTAGTTTTAACCAACCCCAACTACTGTTGCAATATGTTGTTGTTGTTGTTGTTGTTGTTTTCTAGTGCCTTGCATCTGGCAATGAAGCCATTAGCATTCGTGCTTTCCAATACTTTTGAACTGTAGTTACTTCTAATCTTAATGCTTCACAGGTCTTCAAGTGGTCTTTGTTCATTTCTGCTGGATCGTTACACAGGACACATATTGGCGAGGCTGAGATACCTATTCTGTAGAGATGACTTGCTAAACAGACGTGATTTGTCAATAGTCACCGCAACCGCTGTTTTCCTTGGTCTCTGGGGGATTATATCTGGGTTGGAAAGTAGTGTAATCCATTTTTTATCTTTGGCATTTGTTTCTATTTCTTGTAGGTATGAATGAGAAAATTTTTTAATGATCAAGCGTTTTATTGAGGAATATGAGAAATTGAATTTAGATTTTTGCTTTATTGTTGTGCCTTTCTTTGCAAGTGAGTCTGCAGCTTCATTCCCCATGACTCCACAGTGTGCTGGAATCCATTGGAGATGAACATTCTTATTAACTTTTTGGAGTTGTGTTAACATTTTGTAGCATTCTCTAATTTTTGTTGACTTCTTTGTAGTATTTGAACATATTCCCTGAATTGCAGCTTTAGAATCTGAAAGAATTACTGCCTTGTTAAATTTATTTAAGGGAAGATTTAATAATTGTCGGAGAGCAATGTGTATAGCCTCTATTTCTCCATCATAATTTGTTGTGTCTCTGCCAACAGAATGATAAAAGGAAAAATGTGAACACGTAACTCCAGCTCCAGTAAGGTTTTCCTTGGAGGATCCATCAGTATATATGTGCAGCCATTCTTCTGTGGGATACCTAGTATTGATTGTTTCCAGAGCTAGAAGTTTTTGTATTTCTTTTGGTGTGTCTGATTTACTTATTTCCTCTATTAATTTCAAACTGAAGGTACGTTGTAATAATTCCAATGGCTTTTCTCTTATAAGTAGATTTTCTTTGGTGTTAGGAATGTTCAATTTGGATTTAATGTGTGTTACCTTTTCTAGGAAACTACTATGAGTTTTAAGAATTGAAGGGGGGAGGTTCTCTTCTGTCCATTTAGAGTTTGGCAGTCGTAACATTTTCTCGTGTTGGAGCAATGCTTGTTCTTCTATTTTTGTTGTTATTGATGGGGTCCGTGTTAAGGCACGCATGGCATCAATAGGTGTGGATTTAACTGCTCCAGTGATTAGGCGAAGAGCCTAATTTTGTATTTGTTCAAGTTTATTGATGTTAGCATTTGCTGCTGTTATTAAAGCTTCAGAACAGTACAAGAGGTTTGGTTTAACATACATTTTGTATGTTGTGTTAAGGACTCTCCTTGAGCAGCAATATCAGATACTATTTTTTAAACATTCTGTATATATAATTTATATTTATGCAGAAGTAAAAAAAGATATATGGATGAACAGACAGAGATGAAAAAATATGTTAAATACAATTTTTTGAAGGCTGTGAATTTGGGGACCGGAAAAATGTTTATTTGTTTTAAAACAGGTTTAATAATAAATATGTTGTTGTTTTCTAGTGCCTTGCATCTGGCAATGAAGCCATTAGCATTCGTGCTTTCCAATACTTTTGAACTGTAGTTTCTTCTAATCTTAATGCTTCACAGGTCTTCAAGTGGTCTTCGTTCATTTCTGCTGGGTCGTTACACAGGACACATATTGGCGAGGCTGAGATACCTATTCTGTAGAGATGACTTGCTAAACAGACGTGATTTGTCAATAGTCACCGCAACCGCTGTTTTCCTTGGTCCCTGGGGGATTATATCTGGGTTGGAAAGTAATGTAATCCATTTTTTATCTTTGGCATTTGTTTCTATTTCTTGTAGGTATGAATGAGAAAATTTTTTAATGATCAAGCGTTTTATTGAGGAATATGAGAAATTGAATTTAGATTTTTGTTTTATTCTTGTGCCTTTCTTTGCAAGTGAGTCTGCAGCTTCGTTCCCCATGACTCCACAGTGTGCTGGAATCCATTGGAGATGAACAGTCTTATTAACTTTTTGGAGTTGTGTTAACATTTTGTAGCATTCTCTAATTTTTGTTGACTTCTTTGTAGTATTTGAACATATTCCCTGAATTGCAGCTTTAGAATCCGAAAGAATTACTGCCTTATTAAATTTATTTAAGGGAAGATTTAATAATTGTCGGAGAGCAATGTGTATAGCCTCTATTTCTCCATCATAATTTGTTGTGTCTCTGCCAACAAAATGATAAAAGGAAAAGTGTGAACTCGTAACTCCAGCTCCAGTAAGGTTTTCCTTGGAGGATCCATCGGTTTAACAATAAATATAATTTGTATACTTCTACATTATTTAGCTTCAATTTTTACTTGCCACAAATAGCACTTATATTCTCCAGAATCAATATATTTCATATGTTACAGACAGAGCCATGTGGATCAGAAGGCATAAGTTGTTTAACAGGAGTGAAATTACAAGTTGGTTCTTCTGATAATTCAGACAGCATTTCACTCACTCGAGAGAATCGCTATCCCAAACTTACAGGACTGAAAAGGTATGCCTATATTGCTACTAAAGAAATGTATGAGGGTTGTTCAGAGATGATTTACAATAGTAGTTTTGTTTATTACCTTATTCATTAATGAACATGATACATTGTACATGGGATCTTGCAATACACTTCCCACTGGTGTCAATACATCATTGCCATCTTCCTGGAAACTTTATTATTGCATCACAGAACCATTGTTTGGGGGTTCTATGTGCATACTCTTGCACAGCTGCTGCAATTTTTGTTGTTGATAAACCTTTTACCTTATAGCACATCCTTCATGCTGCCAAATAAAGCATAATGAGATTGGACCACCATTGAATAGGTGAGTGTATTATGTCTTTATTCACCGTAAGAATTTTTTTGCAAATTCATGGCTTCGTCAATTTTTAAATAGGGAATACAAATAATATTGGTTTAAACAATATCATGAATACAAATAATAATAACAGAGACAGCATTACAGTCATAAGAGTATAAGTTATATATATAGCCTACAGATTAAACACAAATAAAATTATTCAGAGAGTGAATCAAATAATATATATATACAGAGACAGTGTTACAGTAATATAGTGTTACAATAATACAGATAAAATTATTCAGAGAATGAGTCAAAGAACTCCTGCACACTGTAGTAGGTTTGCTCAATTAGAAAATTTCTAACTTCTTTCCTAAACTTAGTTTGACTGCTACTGTGGATTCTATTTGCGATTTTATTATACATGTGTATGCCTCTATGCAGTATGGAATTTACCTTTTTTGTTGTTCTAGCAGTCTGTATGTGTATTTTATTACTATTTCTGGTACTATGTGTATGAACAGTGTTGTTTATGCTAAATAAGTGAATATTGTCCCTTATAAAACAAACAGTTTCTAAAATATACAGACTTGGCAGCGTAAGAATGTGATTTTGCCGAAAGTATGGTTTACATGATGTTGTCCTGTGCAAATTTAGCATTAGTCTAAGTATTTTCTTTTGCATTATGAATAGTGCACTTATTTCGCTACTGGATCCCCATATAAATATACCATAAGCAAGCACAGATTGTACATAAGAGAAGTAAACCATTTTTAGTGTTTGTAGGTTACTGATGCTCTTTAGGACATATATTACATAATGAGCTCGATTTATTCTTGCTGTAACATTCTTAATATGACTTTTCCAATCTAAGTGTTTATCAATTATGATTCCCAAAAATTTTGTTTCGGAGACATATTGTATGGTTTCTTTGCTATATAAAATTTTTGGTCCTAGTGATTTAGTACTTCTATTAGAGTTTGTGATGCACATGCAGTGTGACTTTTTTCCATTTAGCACTAGTTTATTTGCTGCCAACCATTTCTCCATATTTTTCATTGTACTATCAGCTTGAACTTGTAGATCAATGGGATTACTGCCTTTGAGAATAAAATTAGTATCATCTGCATATAATATAGTCTCAACATGTGGTATATTCACTGGCAAATCATTAATGTACACTAGAAAAAGTAAGGGGCCTAGATTCCAACCTTGAGGAACTCCACACCTTACTAACTTTGTTTCAGATTTTACAGTGTTATTATCTCGAGTTATTGCAGTTAGTTGTCTGTCAGTTATGTAAGACTTGAACCATTCATACACTATCCCACGCACTCCATAGGCTTCCAATTTTGTCAATAATATGTCATGGTCAACTATATCAAAGGCCTTACTCAAGTCCATAAATATACCAACTGTTGTATCATCAGTTTCAATTCCTTCCAGTGTTCCCTTAATGAACGCATAAAAGGCATTTAGTATGGATTTGTTTTTCCGGAAACCATTTTGTCTATCACTAAATACAAACTTTTCCATGAAAGGAGCAATCCTGTTATACATAACCGATTCCATAACTTTAGAAAAACCTGATTGAATGGCAATTGGCCTATAATTATTTATATTGTTTACATCATCTTTTTTGTATACAGGAACAACTTTTGCTAGTTTCATCTTACTAGGAAATATCCCAGTTGACAGGGAGGTATTGCATATTTCCAATAGGGGATTTATTAAACTATTCTTACAAGACCTAATTACACACTCAGGTATCTCATCATATCCTGCTGAAAAGTTATCCTTTTTTGAGTTAATTATTTTACTTAATTCATCTTTAGTGACTGGCTTAAGAAAAATAGTTTTTTCATTTCTGTTTAGTTTAGTGCATATTTTACTGTTATTTGACTGTGTAATTGTTACTTTATCTGCAATGCTAATGAAATGGTTATTGAAAATGTTGGCAACTCCTACTGGATTATCAACTATGACATTAGAAATCTTTAGCGAGACTTTTTTACTGTTATGACATGCTTTACTACTGGCAGTTTCTTTTTTTATTATATTCCATATTGTCTTATTTTTATTGGTTGAATTATTGATGCATTCATCAATATGCAGTTTTTTTGCAGCCTTTATTACTTTATTAAAAATTTGCTTGTATTTTTTTAGATATTTTGTAAACTGTTCAGTTTTGTTAGTTTTACTTAGTGCTATGAGATAACGTTTCCTATTGCTCGAGACTATAATTCCTTTAGTAACCCAATTTTTCCTTACATTCACCTTGCTATTTTTTATTGCCCTATATGGAAAGGCTGTATTAAAGTGATGCATAAATGAGGTCATAAAGTTGTTGTATTTCAGGTCCACTGTGGGTACCTTGTATACATCGGACCAATCCTCATTGTTTATTAGAGTATTAAAGTAAAGCATATTATCTTTTGAGAATATACGTTTATATTGTACTTCAGTCTTGGGTTTATAGCTAATGTTTGATGTATTTGTTAGTCTTAGTATTATAGCATTATGAGTGTGCCACAACAATTAACCCCAGTGATATAGACAGTGCAGTTGTGGCATTGTTATGCTGGAGGAGTACTCCTTTTGACCATTTCCTGTTGCCATTGCTAAATCCTCCATCTAAGTCATACACTGCTGCTGGCAGATGTTCCTTGTAGAAGCCAGTCCATTAGCAGCATGCCACAAGTGTTCCAAAAGACAGATAATCAGTTTACCTGCAGATGGAGCAGCACAAAATTTCTTGGGTTGGGATATTTCCATTACATTGACTGGAGTTTCTTCTCAGGTGCATAGTGGTAACACTATGATTTGTTGTCAGTAACCAATTACCAATTTCTCCAAAAAATTTAGATCTTCATTTCCTATAGTCAATGATGACTTCAACCTGTTCTTCTTCTGGGCTTGTATCTAGTCTCGTGGAACCCAAAGTGCACACACCTTTTTCATATCCAAATCACCATGAGTATTAATATGCAGGGTTGCATGGCCAAGGCCATCTATCATTTCAATTCATCAAAAGTTACATGTCTATCAGCCATAATCAATTCAGACATAACCTCAATGCTCCTGAGAGATTGCAATGTTGATGTACAATTATTACTCGCATTCTAACATGCAGATTCCCTTCTACTGACAAACCCAGCAATACATTTATAAATTCTCCTTTGTGTAGGAGCTTCTTGACCATAAACCAGAGTTAAATGTTTAAGGCAATGTGCCTATCAAAATTAAAAAATCCAGTTTTCTTCTGATTGCTTTGAATTTTTTTTCCACACACTCAGAACATAAAGTAAATAGTATACACAAAATTTCAATGTTCTATGTCAAAACATTTTTAAATTATTAATATATTTATTAACAATAAATCACTTTTTGATATGCTCATATGAAATGACCCTTGGATCCTACAGTTTATTGTGTCTCTCCTAAATTTTTAATTTGAGTTCAGTATACAAATATAAAGAAACTATCACACCAAAATTGCTTAGATTTAATTAGTTTAAGAGAAAAAAAATGTTTTGTGTGCTATTTATCAATATTTTCAATTTTTTCAGTATGAGTTATGAAAAAGATTTAAGTTAAATTATTTAATATATTTTAACTTGCATATGACAAATTTTAATACATTAATCTCTGAAGGTCTCCTGAAAATTTCAAGCTCCTAAGTTATAAACTAGTTTCCAAGGAGCATTTTGAATAGTGAAAAAATGCTAAAAAAAAAGAGAACTGAGAAAATGGATTTTAAAGTTTAACATTACCTATGTTTTTGTACTTTAAGTAAATCCAATCAACTTAAAATATCCCAGCATCATATGTGGGACCCTCTGTTGCTTTCTTCTTGACCTCAGTATCAGTTTTTGAGAATTTTAAGTTTGCTTGGTTGTTTCTTAATATGAAAACTTTCCTTTCATCTTTGCACTGTTCACAAAATTTTTAAATTTATTGTTATTTCAGTCCTGATTCAACCTCTTAAAACAATTGTTAATAATTTACAAACACCTATGGTAAAATAATTACATATAGAAAAAGTCATTCTATATTTTTTTCAGCATCTATATTCATAGGTATTTTCTAAAGCATTAATTCATTTTGTCATCCATTTACAGGACCACAATCAGAGAAGCTGGTTTGTTTGTATTTGCTGAGGTTTATGACTTAGGAATCGTAGTACAATGGGACAGAAAAAGTACAGTGTATGTAAAACTAGATCCTGCTTGGAAGGGTAAGGTAAGTTATTATGTTATACCATTTATTTGTTTGTCCTGCTCATTGATAATTTCAGTGTATTAGATTTACATTTACTATTTCAGTGCATAATGGTTGTATGTTAATTATAGACAACTAATTAGGAAGTTAGGCATTTCACTGCATAATCATCAGATTATGCTGATGTCCCATAGTCCATCATTTTGGTCCAAAGTATTGTATACAACAAAAGTGCATCGTGAGACACCCAGAGTTGGATACAATTTTGTTCCTTACAATTTCTATCCTATTTTTTGTATCCAGTCTGTTTGTATACAATGCAATTGAGTTGCATCTAATTTTTTCATCCAACAACTTGAAAATAGTCAATCAGCATCTGTAATGTAACAATATGGCGGATGCACAGGTAACATGTAGCCAGCTGTAGGGTATGTATGGCTCTTGACACTTTTAATGTGATGGGTATTTTAATAAAACATTTAATTTTTTTCTGGAAGATTCATTAACGATTTTTCATGACCATTAACATATATTACTGTGGTGGTCATTACATAGGTATATTTCATAAATAAAAAGAAATCCAGTTAACAGTATGTTTAAATTTTATGTTGTGAAATGAGTTCAAATCTCCTGTCCATCCATGCTAAGATTAAAAACATTACAATTGTCCTTTATCTCTTTTCTGCTTCTTATATTTGTGTCCTGGTCTGTAATTTTGTCTTCAATATGATGTAAGAGGTTGAGAAATAAATGTTTGTCAATTTGTAGAAAATTTTGTAAGTTTTCCGGATCCTCTAACCTCAATTTGTTTTGTAGTAGGCCCAATATACCTCGGCCCATGCCTTGTTATCTTCTTTGTAACTATGGTCATGTACACCAACATCTTTTACTTCTAATACAGCTTTTCTTCCTACTAAGACTCATAGAAATATATCCCAACCTATACTTAATATAGCAATCGCTAAATTAATATTTGCGTCTGCCATGTTTATTTCTCCTGCTTGCTACATGAACTGTCATTTGTATTGGACCAAAAGGAATGATAGTGTGACAGATACTATTTCTTTTGTGAGTAATTCTATTGGATACAAAAGATTTGGTCAAAAAAGTTGGACCGTGGGACACCTGCTTTAATTTTCTAGGTGTTCATGATTGAGAAAAATTGAAAAATAATGTGTTGCCACTGCCACCTTCAGAACCATTAGTTCTGTTAGATTCATGGGAGAGGGTAGAGGTTAGGTATGCAGCGTATTCCAATGTTTGGCACTGAGGCACTGTTCTTATTCCTAAAGTCATCAGTGGTGTAATACATCAATGCCAATGCCATCAGCTTGTCAAGCTGGTGGTTAGCTCATCAATGAATTTGTTGGTTCAAGCATCTAAAGTACAGGAATCAGCAGAGCAGTAAGTAAGTGGAGCAGCAATGTATACAAACTATTTTACACATGGTTAATGTGTGCCAAGTAAATAGCCATCCTATTCTTCAGTTGTGTACAGCAGTTTGTTTCTATAGTTATTCTAATGACTGCTTATTTTGTGAAGCACCAGTATGGGGACATAGAGAAATCATAGGAATGCAAATAAATGTATGTATGTAAATGTATATGGCAGATTTTAACTAGGAGTGGTTGCATTCGTGGAACAGAATGATAATTGACTGCAGAAAGAGAGGTTTTGGTGAATGAAAAACTTTTAAGGGATTAGCAAAAATGAAAGTGCAACTAGAATCTATAAGTTATTCAAGGCACTCTTTTCATGGTCCTAAAACCTGAGGGTTCATAGAAATTGACACCAAGGTTCTAGCATATATTGAAAAGTTACACAATAATGGATGTTATGTTTCATAGCCAGCAATCCAATAATATTGGTTCCAGTTAAAAGGTATATGCACTTCAACAGCATTATAAATAAAAGATCATTTTTAGTTCAATAAATATACTG
Source organism: Tenodera sinensis (assembly GCA_030765045.1). Lineage (NCBI taxonomy): Eukaryota > Metazoa > Arthropoda > Insecta > Mantodea > Mantidae > Tenodera > Tenodera sinensis. Next base: position 113,862,897 of record CM060970.1, on the reverse strand, counting down.
CTGTTTGTGAAAATTGCAACACCAAGAAGGAAACATGTGATTGAAATGAAGTTTATGCCACAGATTACGTACATGACAGTAAATAAATGATTAACTTAACAAATCTTTACATGACCTTTGAGCAGTGGCGGTTCCTGGGTGATCGCATATTCACAACTGCACACTCACTATTCTTTTCCTGTATGTGAATGTGTATTTACCTATATAGACATGCATATGAGAAAGTAAGGTGTCAAACTTTCTTGTATATGAACCTGTTCGTTTAATTTTCACGCACCCTCTTTACCAAATGCCATTACATTCAGTCAACAAGCTGTAGAGGCGCATGAACTGGAATTTGTGACTTACAAAGGAACCTTTAGGGTGAGGGGTTATGGGGAATAACAGCCTGGAAATAACTTTTAGTTATATTGACATCATCCATGAAAGCCTACATTCTCTCACAGCTTTTGTTAGTTTGTAGAAGCTATATAAAAATAAAAATTAGTGGGAAAAGAAACTCATCTGAATGTAACACATCAGAATTTAACAGCATGTTCTGTTTCTTCATGAGCTACACAAAACATGTATAGTTTCCTTGAATTCCATATTGTAGCGATAGTAGTAAATTGGTGTAGTTCATTTCTTGTTTGCAAATTGTAGTAGATAAATGTTAATTTAATAATACATATTTGATATGTACTTATTTGTATAAAATTGATGCATCCAACAATAAGTATATGTTTAAAAAGATTGAGTACATATTTAACAATGGTTTATTTCTCTGTAGGTTAAAGGTTTATGTGGAAACTATAATGATGATGAACTTGATGATTTCCAAACTCCATCTGGTGGCGTAACAGAAGTTTCAGCTCGACTGTTTGGTGATTCATGGAGATTGATATCATATTGTCCAGAATCTACAGAAATAAAAGTAAGTGATTGGATACTAATTTAAATATAAAAACTGGTACAGTAACTAATAAGCATATTTTAATCAAATACACTCTTTTGTTAACAGGATGCTTGTGCTATTCATCCAAATCGAAAGCTTTGGGCCATGAAGAAATGTGGCATTTTGAAATCATCAGTATTTCAGCCTTGCCACTCAGAAGTTCCTTTAGAACCTTATTTAGACAGGTAATCCGAAGGCATGTTAAACAATAGAAAAATAATTTTATAAAGTGCTAGTTAAATGATAAGAAAGAATATTTGTTTTGAGACAAGTTGAATTTATGATGTTAATGTTTATTGAAAACTCAAATTGTCTGAATGTTTGACATTGAGCTTTATTTACGGACACTCTTTAACTGCAATGGTTCTCAGCATTTCATTCTATACTGGGTATGAAACCAACATCTTGGTGCTGTTTTTGCTTTTATCGTTACGGAATGTACTGTGCTATGAGACTCGTTTTCTATCTAGGTCGTGGTAACGGATGGAATGAAATATCACACAATGTTTCTTTACCACAATGTATTAATTTATTAATACTTCATCGATACTTTACACTAAACAATTTCTCTCAGCACCATGCTAAATGCTTAAAAACCTTTACACTTTTTCACTTAGTAGAACTTATGCTTGATGAAAGTTTGGTGAAAGTTCCATGTTCACACTACCTAAATATGATTGTCTTTTCATCTCGAAGATACACACACGAGTGAACAGTTTTTGGTGTCGTTTGACGCGACACTGTCTTTTTCATATTCATCCGCGCATGTGTCCATCAAATAGTTCTTTCTCGTTAGGGAAGCGACCCCTAATCATCCTCCCCTACTTTTATTATGGAACACATACAATTCTAATATTTATACAATGGATACCGGCTCACTGTGGACTGAGTGGTAATGAGAAAGCTGATTTTCTTGCAAAAAAGGGTACCAGCGGTGTACAAAAATCTATAGTTAATCTACCATTTTATGCAGCTAAAAGATTAGTCAACCCTGAATTCAAAAAAATTATTGCAAAATATTACTATGAAAAATCAAAGAATAAAAGATGGGAACTACCAAACATTCAAACAGTGATTCCTGGGTATCCTCGAGAAACAGCAGTTGCAACCTTTAGGTTGATTACAGGACATGATTGTCTGGCAAAACATTTAAACAGAATTGGGCTATATTCTTCACCACTCTGTCCTCTATGTGATCTGCAAGAGGAAATGGACCGAGACCACCTTCAAATATGCCCAGCCACTTCTAGTGCCCCATCCATCAGTGAAAAATATTGGAGAGCAAGAGGATTAATGACTTCATTGTCACAAATCCAGCATTAGCTAACAACATATATATTAAAATCAAATATGGAAAGATTTATGACGTCTTTGTGCAAACTTAGTTGTTCGTAACAATGAACCTTATCAACATGTTTTCGTCATTTAATTATCTCATACCAACATCAAAAAACAAATTACACTTTTAACAAACATTCACATGAACGATTTTCTTTTGGGGTCTTCTAATATTCTGTCTCAATCTGAAAGCAATCATGTGGAGGAGAGGAATGAGGGGGAAAGGGAGAAAACTTAGAAATGTTGAACAGTGGAATGAAGGAGTAAATAAGGAAGCCATCTAAGTGGGAAATATTTAGTGTAAATAGCTCAGAGAAAGCACAAGAAGTAGTTGCAATAGGGCAAGTGATGGAACAGAAGAACGATCTAGAACTGAAACAATGTTAAGATTAAAATTTGATTAGTTGTAGATTCTTACAGAATTTTGACATTGTCGGTATAGAAGCATGAACTAAATAGCAGAATAATGTAAACAAAGGAGACATATCAATAGCAGAAAGTGTTAAGAAGTCAAGATGTCCTTTTCCATCATTCCCCTTTAGCTATAATTATTAATGGAAATCTGTATTTCAAATAATGTTGTGTTCACCAGTAATTCACAAGTTATTTAAAGTAAATCTGATGTTTAAAGTATTCACTTTGTAAATTATCTACCACACCTAACTCTTCTAAAACTTTGCATTTGTTTCATGTACATATATTATGATATATATTCATATTGTACATTTATCTACTGTGTCTCATGTACAATTGCATGAGATTATGATTGCACAATTATTTCAGGATATAACAACTGCATGGGCTTATGGTTTCATAGTTATTTCCACTCATATGCTTTATGCAACCTAACACAACTTCGTATTTCTTTTATAAATGTGTATGTATACGAACTGGTTTGAGAATTTAATGCCATTCTGGCAGTTTGTCACAATAGCTCAATGATTAGAGCAGCTGCCTGGTAAGCGGAAGGTCTGTGGTTCAAATCCCAGTTGTGGCATTGAATTTTTAAGTTCCAGTTCTACGTCTCAAACTTTGCCCACACATGGTTTGTGTGTTTAAAAACACCAACAGTAAGTTTGTTGGTATAAATAAATAGTGTATATATATATATGTTTGTTAATATATAAAACAAAGTTGGGTTTGTTTGAACACTTATAACTCGAAAACGGCTGGACCGATTTTCATGGTTTTTGATTTGTTGTATTTTGTCTCTGTCCCGAAAAGCAGAGTAACTATTAAAACATTGGAAAATTGATGAAAAAATAAAATAAAAAACATTTTCCCATACAAATGTTCATGGGTTTCGTAACTGTCAAACATTTAATGTTCCTCCTGTCGGTACGGTAAACTCTTCCCTCAAATTAAAGAACGTATTTAAATAAAGGTAACTGGCAAGATATATCCACAATATTTGGATAATGGCATATTTTAGATTTTAAAAATGTAGAATAATGCCAGTAATAAAAAAGGATTGACATATATATTGGTTGTCAAATATTTATGTGTGCGTTCAGAAATTTATTTTGTGTAAACTAAGGAAAATATATCAATATAGAATATATTGAATATAGAACAAATGACAAATGAACAAATGACTTAATTAAATATTAGCAAAGTACTCCCAAACATCATTGATAGCCACAAAAATAACAAATGGTTAAGCGAGCGAGCAATTTTGGTGGCTAAGAATAAAGATGTTGTTGTTGTTGTTGTTTTCTAGTGCCTTGCATCTGGCAATGAAGCCATTAGCATTCGTGCTTTCCAATACTTTTGAACTGTAGTTTCTTCTGATCTTAATGCTTCACAGGTCTTCAAGTGGTCTTCGTTCATTTCTGCTGGATCGTTACACAGGACACATATTGGTGAGGCTGAGATACCTATTCTGTTTTCCTTGGTCTCTGGGGGATTATATCTGGATTGGAAAGTAGTGTAATCCATTTTTTATCTTTGGCATTTGTTTCTATTTCTTGTAGATATGAATGACAAAAATTTTTTATGATCAAGCGTTTTATTGAGGAATATGAGAAATTGAATTTAGAATTTTGTTTTATTGTTGTGCCTTTCTTTGCAAGTGAGTCTGCAGCTTTGTTCCCCATGACTCCACAGTGTGCTGGAATCCATTGGAGATGAACAGTCTTATTAACTTTTTGGAGTTGTGTTAACATTTTGTAGCGTTCTCTAATTTTTGTTGACTTCTTTGTAGTATTTGAACATATTCCCTGAATTGCAGCTTTAGAATCTGAAAGAATTACTGCCTTGTTAAGTTTATTTAAGGGAAGATTTAATAATTGTCGGAGAGCAATGTATATAGCCTCTATTTCTCCATCATAATTTGTTGTGTCTCTGCCAACAGAATGATAAAAGGAAAAATGTGAACACGTAACTCCAGCTCCAGTAAGGTTTTCCTTCGAGGATCCATCAGTATATATGTGCAGCCATTCTTCTGTGGGATACCTAGTATTGATTGTTTCCAGAGCTAGAAGTTTTTGTATTTCTTTTGGTGTGTCTGATTTACTTATTTCCTCTATTAATTCCAAATTGAAGGTAGGTTGCAATAATTCCAATGGATTTTCTCTTATAAGTAGATTTTCTCTGGTGTTAGGAATGTTCAATTTGGATTTAATCTGTGTTACCTTTTCTAGGAAAGTACTATGAGTTTTAAAGATTGAATGGGGGAGGTTCTCTTCTTTCCATTTAGAGTTTGGCAGTCGTAACATTTTCTCGTGTTGGAGCAATGCTTGTTCTTCTATTTTTGTTGTTAGAATAAAGATGTGAATAAAGATGTGAATAACTTAAACTTTATAGTTCAGAATCAAATTGTTGGTACTCTGCATTCATTGAAATCTATTGACTGTGTAACAAACAAAGATGACGCCACTAATCATCCAACTGAATTTTTAAGCTCTTTGGATGTGCCTGGTTTACCACCGCACAATTTACAACTGAAGGCAGGCTCAGTAGTCATTATGCTTCAAAATCTAAACCAACCAAAACTGTGCATTGGGATGCGCTTGGTGATAAGAAAACTGATGAGTAATGTGATTCATGTGATGATACGAAGTTCGACGTGTCAGCTAGTATATATATTCCCATTTACAATTATTTACCTGCTGCACACTGTATAAGCAAGCTTATAATTTCACAGTTATTTCAGGTTATGTGATTCATGAATTAATTTGTTTCATTGCAATATGAGGGGATCCTTATTTATTCTGTAATTACGGTGCACAGTGCTACATTTGGGAGATCTTTTGGATTGAATTGAGGAATGTATGTAAATAAAATAGAGTTCCCTGCCTTCTAGTTATCAAAATCATCGTTATGAAGAAGAATAGAGTTTCTCACCTTCTTTGTATCTATGTCACCTGTGAACACTCATTGCTAGAAGTTATCGCCATACTCATCTTTATGCATTGCCATCTATAAGGTTCCAACACCATTCAAATTATGTACTACCGCTCGCTACTTTTATTTCTCATACCTGAATTACATGGTCCTTAAGCCTGTATTCGGCAACATTACCAAAATTTTTTCATTGGTCAAAAGAAATTCCTAAATTATATCCCATTGTGCAATATCCACTATCTATTCCCGTTAGCGGGTTGTTGGAACCAAAATGTTCCTGCTATTTCCATTGTCATTGCCATTATCATTATTAGGTGGTTGTGAACCAGCCTTAAGAATCATGGTCAGAGATTTAAACTGAATATTCAGTGTGAAATTTATATTTTTAATATGTTGAGACAGAATATTAGAAGACCCCAAAAGAAAATCATTTATGTGAATATTTTTTAAAAGTGTAATTTGTTTTTTGATGTTGGTATGAGTTGGTTAAATGACGAAAACGTGTTGCAAATGTTCATTGTTACGAACAACTAAGTTAGTTTAAAGACGTCATAAATATTTCCATATTTGATTTTAATATATATGTATAAATATTAGAATTATATGTGTTCCATAATAAAAGTAAGGGAGGATGGTTAGGGATCACTTCCCTAACAAGAAAGCACTATTTGATGGACGCATACGCAGATGTATACGAAAAAGGCGGTGTCACGTGAGGTGACGCCATAATCTTCCCACTAGCATGTGTGTATTCAAGGCGTAAGGACGTGTTGATGTAACGTGTGAACATTGTAGAACTTTCACCAGACTTTCATCAAGCATTAGTTCCACTAAATGAAACAGTGGAAAGGTTTTAAATAATTTCAAACAGTGCTAGGAGGATTTATTTTAATGTAAAATATAGAAAAAGTGTTAATAAAATAATACATTGTGGTGAAGAAACATCGTGTGATTTTTCATTCCATCCGTTACCACGCCCTGAGATCACAAAGATTTCAATAGCTCAAAGACTCAACGAAGTATAATTATAAAAACTGCACCAATGTTTAAAGCACATTTATTAATTTTAATAAACTGTATTCAACAGTGTTGTATGTTAAGGCATACTTTGTCTGTTCTAGATGTATATTTGACACCTGTGGATGTGACTTGGGTGGTGACTGTGAGTGCCTGTGTACAGCAATTGCAGCTTATGTTCAGCAGTGCAATATTCAAGGAGTTCCCATTAAATGGCGATCACAGGATCTTTGTCGTAAGTAATCATTTTGAAGAGCCATGATACTTTCAAAACACATAACCACATGTACACCACAAGTAGGATGCTTCAAGAAAATATCTTTGAGAATTAAAAAATACTTAATTTAAATATCAATTTAGGTATTTAACTGATTTTTAGTTCTTGAGGTATGCTGTTCAGACAAATAGACACACACACACGCACATGCACACACAAACACACACACACAGTTTTTATGACATTTTGTTATTGATTTGAATTTTCAAGTATTTACTCTTCTTTCATGTGGTTAGTCACTATTCATTTTTTCTGGTGTTCATGCAAAGAACATAGAATTTCAATGTCATTACATAGCAACCCGCTTTTTAAAATTCTGAAGTGCCTTATTACACTAGGGTATCTTTCTCATATCTTCAACAAAAAGTGTAAATGCTTAATGAAGGTTTATCTCGATTAACAAGAAGCAGATAGAAGAATAAGCTTTTGTAATAATAGTTTCTTGAAGAGTGAGTAGAGAAACTTATGTGAAGGCAACAATTATCCTTTATGGTGTCCCAAAGCAGTGCATAAAATAAATTTTGTGGCTCATGAGATAATGATAATGATACCTATGCTTAAGATAATAAGTACCTTCAGGGTACTTCACTCAGCCACAAACATATAAACAGTGTTTAAGAGGTAGAACCGGAACTTAAAAATTCAATGCCACAACTGGGATTTGAACCACAGACCTTCCGCTTGCCGGGCGGACGCTCTACCACTGAGCTATTGTGACAAACTGCTATTGTGGCATTGAATTTTTAAGTTCCGGTTCTACCTCTTAAACTTTGCCCACACACGGCTTGTGTGTTTAAAAACACCAACAGTAAGTTTGTTGGCATAAATAAATAATATAAACAGTGGTTCTAACATTTATTATTTATTGTTGTTCAATTATTAATGCTTCAATGTCCAAGATTAGGTCTATAAATGTAATTTCAGCAACAAAAAAAATGGTTAAACATATCACGAGTGTACTGATGACTTTAATCTAGGAGACACTCAGAGATTAAAAATCTCCTGAAAATTAATTTCACTGTTACTATTATTATTGTACTTAATGAAATATTTCATTTCGACAAAAAAATAGGTGAGAAAAGAGCCATCACATTGTAAAATATTAGTTATGTTAAGAGGTTAATTCCTAGAGCATGAAAAATTGCCTGGCCTGTCTGGTAATATAACAACTGTAGCATGTAGTTAGCCTGTTGTGGGCAGAGGTGGTGGTTGGACCATAGGCCTCTGCCCTGCATGGAATAATGTGCCACAGAGTTTAGTTTAAGACTTTAGTATCTACTTATATAATCTCAAGTACACGAAACATTTCTTTTTCAGCGATGCAGTGTGATGAAAGCTGTTCTCACTACAGTCCTTGTGTTGAGACATGCCCAAAGAAGACATGTGACAATGTAATTGCCCATTCTCGTCTAAATCGACTTTGCAGTGAAGACATCTGTGTTGAAGGTACAGTCAGCCAATTTTCACATTTGTGCTATTTGCTTGCTCCATTGTTTATATTTTCAACAACATGTCTTACAAATTATTCAATTCAATTCAGTTTATTAGCCATTGAAGTTCATACGAATTATAGGTATCGTCAAAATATTTAAAAGAGTATTAAACAATATTTACAGTATGTATTTCCAATATGGACCACCTCCACAGAACAGTTGGTAGCGTGCTTGCCTCTGGCATGGAGAACCCGGGTTCAATCCCCGGCACCAGCATGGGGATTTTATCCCCTCTGGGAGGTCTGGCACAGGGTGCACTCAGCCTCGTTAGTCCTGAGGGGACCAATTGAGGAGCTACTTGATGAAAAAGTAGCAGCCCCAGGTTGTGAAGACTACATAACTGGCCGGGAGGGATTGGGATGCTGACCATGTACCATCCTCCAATACTGCACCCCACCAATGATGTCTGTAGCGGGCCGAAGTGGGGGATGCAGCAGCTGGGCAGTAAGGCTTGGCTCTTTATGGACTGTTGTGCCGGGGCTTAGCTTAGTTTATTTCCAATATGAAGATTACCAATAATGCATAAAAATTACTATTTACACCTGGAAACATTAAGACAATGTGTACAATCATATATCACATCTCGGTTAAATGGAATATTTATACAGACACTGACAACTAGTATTACAGTTCAGGAATTTTAGTGGTATGTTGGCCAGTTGAAAATGCTACTTCATTGATGACCATTGCAAACAAATCAGGAATATGCCTCAAAACTGTTAACACCATTATAAACAAAGATTTAAATATGGAGAAATGTCACAAACATCAAGTTCATAAGTTGTTACCACGTCAGATCTCAGAACATTGCACCAAGCGAGGAAGCTCTACGAGAAGCACCTGGCAGGAGAAAAATGGAAATTTGTGGCCACATTAGATGAGCTGTATGTGTATCTTTGTGATTGCAGTTTACCACTGACCAAGAAGCATCAAAATTTTAAAAAATGATATGCAGAATGCAAAGAAAGTTTTTTATTATAGTTTCACGGGCGATCAGCCGTGTGAGGTTTGAAAATATTGAGCTTTCGGCCATTCTAAACTCCATGGCCTTCGTCAGAATGAAATGACCGTCATTTCATTCTGACGAAGGCCATGGAGTTTAGAATGGCCGAAAGCTCAATATTTTCAAACCTCACACGGCTGATCGCCCGTGAAACTATAATAAATAACGTGCGCCGTGAAAGCTTTAAATCTTGCAAAGAAAGTTTATCAAAGAGATTTATGTTCATTGCTGATTACAGCTGCAATGGGAAACTGATAATTTGTAGAGTTTCTAAAAAGGCCAAAATCAATTCCAAGTATTATCAGGATGAAGTTTTCACCCCAATTTACCATGCTGAGATGGCTCTCTATGAGAGAGACTAAAACAAAGTCTGGGTGCACCAAGATAAGGCATCCAGCCACACTCTTGCGCTCTTGCAAAGAATGGAGTAGGAAATGGAACATTCAGCAACATCCTAGTGAAATCTCCTAATGACTACCTGATGGATTTTTGCATCTTTGGACTCTTGAAAATTGCATTGGGAAACAGATGCCCTCAAACATTTGATGGTGTTTGGAAAGCCTGTAAAGAGGAATGGGAACTGAGGTGCAGAGCAATTGCTGGGATGAAGCGACAACAAATAGAACATGGTTGGTGGTGGAGACATGGCTTTTTGTATAATAGGAACAATGCCAAATTTATCAGAGATAGGAAACAACCCTCTGTAACTACATATTTTTGAACAAGCTAGTAACAGTGATGTGAAACTAAATTACAATGAACCCTGAGTCGTATTGAAACACTTAACATCACGTGCATGTAATGTGATGTTTTCCTAGGTAGATCTAGCATTACTTTTGGATTCTGGGCAAGAACTTCCCATTTTTTCCCCTGAGATATTGTAATGTTATTGCTGTATTGAAATTTTTATATTGATTTTTTATTGTTTTATAGAATTCAAATGTTAATTTTCTAGTTGATCCATAGGTGAGAAGGCATCCTTTTTTGGTTAAGTTGTATGCTGTCTCATTACCATATACACCACATGTGCTAGTATCCATTGTAATACTATTTTTACTTTCTCTACTACGTATAGTAAAGTAGGGGAAGTATTGTATTCCACCCAAAAATTTGATGTCAAGATTTCACTGCAGATTTATGTTTTGAGGTTCCCTGAATCCAAGAAAATCATTTTTAGGGAGTCCGTGTGTGTGTGTGTGTGTGTGTGCGTGTGTAAGTTGTTACTTAAGTTTAATGTGTTCCAAGGATGCCACACAAAGATTTTGAAGAAAATTCCTCCACCCTAAACTACTCTTTATACGGAAAATTTTTCAAAAATTCTGATTTTCTTGAAAATGGCTCTAGCAATTTTAATTGAAATGCCATATGTTTGAGATATTTTTATGACAAATGAAATGTATATCTTGAATTTTATGGTTATAGCCCATGAAGTCTTATTTACTCTGGGTGACTTTTGCATAACTGGTAAACTGTAAGAGATAGACCAAATCGTACTATACAAAAAAATATGTTGTTAGCTAATGCTGGATTTCTGACAATGAAGTCATTAATCCTCTAGCTCTCCAATATTTTTCACTGATAGATGGGGCACTAGAAGATTTAAAAAAAAAATATATATATATATAGATCTTACTAAAACACAATTTATGTCCAAATAAATTTTTTTGTAGAGTGAACCATTACATGTTAACCGTGCAAAGAGAACAGAATTTGAAAGCTTTAAAAGATTTGACTTGCTCAAAGCCTATTGCATTTCCATTTTCTCTTTGTACCCACAAGAAGATAAACAATAGATAATTTCTGCAAATGTTTATCTCAACTAACATAATGAAGATATAGGAATAAGAGTTTGTAAGAACGGTTGGTATAAGAGTAGAGAACGTCATGTCAGAGCAACACATCAGATTTTTTATTAAATTTTGTTAATTGAGCTATCATGTTGGTGATTTCTAGTGCGTGGATTGTTATCAGAAACTAATAGGATTGCTGCTTTTGAATCTGATAATAAGACAGCATTTGTAAAATGTTTAACATTATGTAGAAGATGCAGGGAACCGTTGATTGCTTTAATTTATCCATCATAACTTGTTCCATATTCCAAGGATTTAGAAAAGAAAAAATGTTGCTTCTACTCCTGCACCTTTTTCTTGAGAGATTAAGAATTCCATAAGTATAAACATGGAGTCCGAATGGAATAGAATATCGTGTATGAATTGCTTCTATTGTTAATGTTCGTTGGACAACTATATTCATATTAGTTTTTGTTATTTCTTCTGTGAGGTTTATATTAGGTTCTAATGTTGTTAATATCGTAGGGTTTGGGTTTTATTTGTAAATTTCCTATTGTGTGGGGAATGTTAAGTTTGTTTTTAAGTTTATTTAGAACAGACAGTAAACTTTTCTGGGTTTTGAGAGAGATTGAGAATGTACATTTATCCCAACTGTTGTGTGGTAGTCTAATAAGTTTTTGATGCTGTATAATCGCTTATTGTTCAAGTGTCATTTGTAGACCAGGTATGTTAATAGATGTGATTATGGACATTTTTAATAACAAAATGTAACTGGTGAATATCTGTTAAAATTACTACTTATAGTTTGTGAACAGAAAAATAAACTGTAATATAAATTATACTTGTTTCGTCTTTGCAGGAACACTATCTAAAATGCAGAGAAAGTTATTTATTAACTAGGTTAAGTAGATTTTCTGGGCTTGTGGGCCGTGGTCGAGTTGGATTGCCTTCCTCCGACATTTCGCTGAAAACTGCGTCCAGCATCTTCAGGGTCAACCTCTGTTATTTTGGTCTAACTTAGCGGCTGCAGATAAACTAAAGTTCACTGCAAACTTTCATATTACTGATCATTTTTGTTTCAGCGAAACGTCGGAGGAAGGCAATCCAACTCGACCACGGCCCACAAGCCCGGAAAATCTACTTAACCTAGTTGATAATGCCGGCCGTGAAAGCCTCAGCACTTATATAGTTATTTATTAGTTAACTCCTTACATAGCGTGACCTTGTATGTTTCAACACATTTGTGGCTTTTGTTTGCATATAAATATTGTAAGCATCTAAGGTAAAATAATTATAAGATATGAAATTACTATCATCTTCAAGGCAATGCATCTATGAAAATAAATAAAAAAAATTCAGTTTTCTTGTAATTGTTTTGGATCTTTTTTCACACATTCAGAACATAAAATATATAGTATACACAAAATTACAGTATCCCAGGTCAAACCGTTTTTAAATTATTAATATATGTATTAGTAATTAATAATTTTTTTTGACATACTAATATGAAATGACCCTTGGATTATATCTCTCCCAAATTTTTAATTTGAGCTCAGTATATAGGTATAAAGAAATTTTCATCAGCCATTGCTTAGATTTAATTAGTTTAAGGAAAAAGAAAGAAATATTTTGTGTACAACTTATTAGTATTTTCAATTTTTTAGTATGAGCTATGAAAAATATTTTATTTCAGTTCAATTATGTAATACTTTTTAACTAGTGCAGAACATATTTTAATACCTTAACCTCTGAAGCTCTCTTGAAAATTTCAAGTTAATAAGTTATAAACTAAAGTCCAAGGAACATTTTGAATAATGAAAAATGCTGGGAAAAAAAAGCGAATTGAGAAAAATGGATTTTGAAGTTTAACAATATATTTTTGTCCTTTACCTAAATCCAATCAACTTAAAATTCCCCATCACCATATTTGAAACCCTCTGCTGCTTTGTTCTTGGCCTCAGTGCAGCTTTTGAAAATTTTAAGTTTGCTTGGTTGTTTCTTAATGTGAAAACTTGTTTTGCCTTCCCATTGATCACAAAATTTAGAAATGTACTGTTGTTAGCTAACCTCTATACTATGCACTTCTGCTAATTTGTACACCAAACTCATAAAATATCTGCTTATTATTGCTTTACTATAAACTAATAAATAATTTGAAACCTATTAAATACCTAAGTAGTTCAAAATGTGTAATTGGAACACTGAAATAATCTGGCAAGATTATGGAATTACAGAACACTGACAGCACTTCTCTGTTTACAAGCAAAGCATGTGTCATATTTGTGGCATTTCAGCGTGATATATCAAATTCGTTTCAGTATAGCCAACTCACAACCTCTCTGAAGCAAAATTCCATGCAAGAGACTAAAATCAAAGCCAGAGAAAACAAAAATTTCATTTGAAAGCTATAGTGATGAATTCCCACTTGCAGTGGGGCACTTAAATGCTTTAAAAATGACTGATATTGAGAAAACAAAAGTGTGCCGTTAAAGTAAGATGTATAAGCATAATAAAAAATGCAAAAAGTAAAAAAAGATTTTTGGCAATTTTTGTCAAATTTGATACATTGCCTTAATACACTGAACTTACCATTTTGAGTAAATAGAACAGATTAAAATAAATGTGTGTAAGCTAAGAATGATAAATAGGTGCTAACTAATGCTAAATATTGTTGAATCTCAAGGCTGTGAGGTAACCCCTTGCCCTGAAGGACAAGTACATTACAACTCCACTTCCCTGAAGTGTGTTCCTATCAAGGAATGTGAGCCATTAGTGTGCATGCAGATAGGAGACAAAATCTACTATGAAGGAGATGTGATAAGAGAAGATGACTGTCACAAATGGTGAGATTACTTTTGTAACTGTAGTTATATGTACTCGTACATTTCACATAAAAACAAATTTTCATCAGTATGATTGTACTATTAATTATTCTCTCGATTGAGACAGTATTTGTATATGCATTCCCTATAGTGAACAATTTAAATGTGAACTTGACTTTAGTTTAATGTATGTGTGACTCTGTTTGTCTAGAATTATCCTTTTATTACCAGGAAGATCGTTATTTAGTGATAATAATTGTTGTAAAGAATATATTTTAATTGTATTTATGTAATTGAGAGTTGTATTATATAGTATTTGGTTGAAAGTATTAAAAGAGACAAAATTCGTGGCCCACTTTAACATGTTTTTGTCTCTAATCCTTCGTAAGCATTCTCGATACCCACCTTGGTATACCCTAAATAATCTGTCAAAATTTTGTGAATTTTCTGACATCAGAAATCATCTCACAGATCTCCTGAACTGCACCCTTTGATCTTTCAGCATCGCTTCTTCCACTTTCACAAACATTTCATCCGAAACCGATGGCCGTCCAGAATGCTGGTCATCATGGACATCTGTACATCCATCTTTTTATTCTTTGGACCATTTGCACATGTGTTGTATGCTCATACATTGCTCTCTGTAAACATCACATAGTTGGGAATGAATGTCCACTGCTACAGGCTTTTTTCACACAAAAAATGCATCACAAAGCATAATTTGCACCTGGTGGGAGAAGTGAGCAGAAGCTCCAATTCTAATGGCTGCCCAGTCAAGACTGAGCATCACAGACGGGCTCATAGGGCAGAGTACAGGGAGAGGGAGAACCAAGCTACATGCCAGTGTTGCCAGATCTCCTGTAACAGTGTTTCTCATGACTGCAGATCCTTGGGAACCTTTTTTTACGGACAACCCTCGTACAACACATTAAACTCAGATTTTAATTTATTACAAATATTGAACCTCAAAACCCGGGAGTTCTTTCCTGTGTTTGTGGTCTTTGAAAATCACATCTGCACTCTCAAATGCAAGTTACAAAATGCATCAGCTGTATAGTGTGTGTCTGTTTTTCTTCATAGATACTGACGGATTCTTGTTTTTATGTTCAGGCACCTTATCTTTACCTATCTCCAAAACCAGATATCCCACAAACATGTTGTTTGGACAGTTATCCTCAGAAGAAATAGCTCTGTGAAACAGGGAAAACAAAATAACTCTGTTCTTAATATCTTCTAAGCCCACAAAGAAATTAGTAGTAGGGCTTGGTACAGTGAGCCTGTATGCGTGTTTAGCTGTACAATACACATGCATGTTACTGGCTAGTCAGCGCTAGATCAATCATGCCGAGCCCTGCCTTAAGTTCATTCCTGTTTTGCAGTTGCCCTAGCATGTTATCCCTAAACCATGGAGGCTGACAGCTTATAGTTACTGTGCCAATTTATTAAATAGATATTCTTGACATTCATTTTTTTAAAATGTTGAAATTTTCTTCTCCATTTTTGGAAATTTTCACATGGTTCCAGAATGTTCAAGATAGAGAAACATTCAGAAGATTGTAGTTATCTGGTGATCGATAACTGCAATCTTGCCATGCTTAAGCTGGATGAGCACACAGCTGATTTGTTTAACCGTTCTGACTGAGTTATAAATTAATTTGATGTAAAAACCAACCTCTGCAGGTTAAATTGATACTTGCATCGGAACTTGGCAGCCAAAGGGTTAATAGCTTTCAAAGAAAAAATAAATAAATCTGCAAGATATTAACAGTTAAAATGTTTATATGCTCTTAAAAATATAAGGAAATAGACCTATGAAACCTATATACATATATATCAAAATGGATGTGTATATATGTAACAGCTAATCTCTGAAACCCCTTGACCGATCACCTCAAAATTCATTACTCATGTGTATTGTTTCATCGAGGAGGTTTGTGTGCTATCCATTTTACTATGCAGTGTATTTCATACATTCACATGGTTTTCTCTGCTCTGTTTTCTTTTGGTAATGCTTTCACATATCCTCTGCTTGCCATTCAACATATAATTAATACAATTTCTATACGTTTAAAGTATAAATGCCACATATATTCACCTTGTTTACTCTACCTGCTTTTATTTTATATAATACATTCACGTGTCCTTCTCTAATCCCTCTTCTACAAACAATTCATGCAATTTGCTGTATGTTTGAAAAAGAAATGCAACGTATTACATTCACACTGCTTTTTTACTTACTTTTCTTTTATAAAACACTATCACATTTGTTTCTCTACTCCCTCTTCTACAAAGAATTCATACAGTTTTCTACATGATTGAAATAGAAATGCAACATATTACATCCATCCAGCTTTCTGTACTCACTTTTCTTGCTGTAGTACTTGTGATTGTTTAAAAGTGTGTTTGCATATGGCCTTCCCTAAGGTTTTATTTATCTTGTTTATTTTTTATTCTTTATGGTATCCTAAGAGTTTAAGTATTTGTTAAGCATATTAAGTAATATTTTTTTTAAGTAAGGATAAATCATTAAACCATGTGCAATGCCAGGCATTTCAGCTAGTTATTGTATAAAATACAATACCCATTTTCACAAAAGTTGTTACCAGTGGCGGCTGGCAATGGAGGACTCTAGAATGGCATCCTCCCAAAAAATAAAAATAAGAAAGTAAAGGTAGTATTACACCAAAAGCATTACTTCAAATATCCTTGACATCAGATGTCATACCAAAATACATACCTACACTTCCTGTTTCTATTTACCCATTTTGTTTCATGGAAAATGTTTTTACACCACTAATACGCAGAAGAGTGCCAATGTTTTCATTATGAATACAATTTCAAACTGTAGCTCGTCCCTGCGGGAAACTTCGCATCTTGGTAATTCTGCCAGCGGTGAGGGGAGGTGCGGGGATGGCTTGACTATAGGTGGAGAGGTGTGGAGAGGAATGACAATCCAGACGGTGCCTGGGTGGAGGGGAAAAGCACCTGCGATAATTTTTCTTGGAACTGTCAGACTGCTAACAGTGCTGCCATTTATATATATACTCCTTCTTCTTAAATTGAATTTTGTAAATTAAGTTGTTGTAAATGTTGTAAATTTAGTTCTGAACTAAATTAGCTCTATCTGTATCTTTTAAGGTACAGTGTTGCACATTTGCGATAAAATGATACCAAGAAAGTATATTAATGCTACATTCATGTTGGTAATTTTGCTAGCATAACACATTGAATACTATCTATTATGTCATATAATTCACTCTGAAAGTAGTTGTGATGGTTAAACCACGATTAAACAAACCCGGTTTTAGTAGCACTTTCGAGTAGTATCATGGTGTGAATCTTCACAGGGACTGTGAAATTAATTAGTGAACCATGAACAGTGTAACTAGCGCACTTAGTGCTGGTGTAACGAGTTTTGCGTCTCGATTGGAACTTAAGAAGCTCAGACTGCCAAGATCAATGCTGAATATTGAACAAATTAAAAATCTGAATGATGATTAGATGGAAGGTCATGCATAGCGATTTTTCGATTTATATGATTCATTTCTTTTCACATTTGTTTGGGTGAAATTTAGAATTAACTGTCATGTCCATGTGCTAATTTTGAAAATATCATATTATGCCGCTCTTCCAAATTTACGAGCCACAAGCCGCCACTGGTTGGGACAGCGTGAAATATATGAATAACACAACAATATTTGTTTGAAGTATGTTTATACAAGCTCAATACAATACATAAACTACATAAACAAAACATTAGGGCATTGAATAACATCTACGATATGCCTAAATATATAGGTGGTTTTCCTTTTTGGCACATGCAACACCTCCAGAAACATTGGGACAGCACTGCATTTACCAGGGTATGACATCACATCTCCTATTAATGACACACTGCATTCCTCTGGGCATCAATGACGCCAATCTTTCTGCCACCACAACCGAAATCTGTCCCATTCCTGTTGGATGTAGTTTTCAGCTGTTCAACAATCCAGGGTCATCACTGTTCTTTTCGTTTCATAATATGCCAAACACCTTCTATTGGTGACAGATCCGTCTGCAAGCAGGCCAATCCAACTTAGAATGCACGGCCTATATGGCCATGCAGAGAATATGCACACTGTATGAGGTTTGGCGTTGTCTTGTTGAAATATACAATGACATCGACGAAACAGGTGCTTCTTAGAAGGCAACATAGCTTGTTCCAGAATCTGTATATATACTTGAACATTGATGGTGCCATTGCAGACGTGTAAGGCTCCTAGTCCCTGGCCACTCATGCAGCCCCAGACCATTACAGACGCTGGTTTCTGTACTGAATGCCTGTAGCACTCTGGAATATCCTTTTCGTATTTGGTCTTGAGTATACAGTGTCCATTATTTCCATAAATAATTATAAAGGTTGATTCATTGGACCACAATATGTTTCTCCAGCATGCTTCGGACCAATTGCAATGGGCACGAGCCCATATCACACGACAGTGTTTCTGTCGTTTGTTGATGTATGGCTTCCGTTGTGCACAGTATAAGTTTAATTTGCATTTGTGGATGCACCTGCCTACAGTATTCAATGATAATGACTTCCTGAGGAATGTGTGGGCCCACGTGGCTATATTCATAATTGTAGCATTCCTATGCATGACACAGTGATGTCAGAGGATCCGAAGAGCTCGGGCATTCAGAATAGGTTTCCTACCATAGGCTTCACGAACTGTGATTTCATCACTTTCACGGTAGCACTTGATAATATTATGTACTGTAGATGATGACAGCTTAAACCTCCTGGCTATGGCGTGCTGAGAAATGTTTCTGAATTCCTGTATGATTTGAACACGAAGATCTTCGCTAACTAGCTTGCCTCGACACATCACTAAGAATAAGCGACCAGAAACGTCATATGATAACTGTATATATATATGGAATTTAAGAAAGATTCGAAACAAGAAAGAGAATGTAATCCTAACACTCAGTGCAATATCTTTTTTCAAAATTTTAATATGCAAGAATTGAACATTGCAATAAATAATCTAAAAAACAAAAAGTCTCCTGGACCAGATCACATACATCCAGAGTTCATAAAAAACCTTGGAAAAACAGCAAAACAACAACTACTGAAACTCTACAATCTATCCTGGAAAACCATGTACCTGCTGAATGGCAAAAGGCAATAATTGTCCCACTCTTGAAGAAAGACAAAACAGCATCAGAAATAAAAAATTATAGACCAATAGCTCTTACCAGCATAATAGCAAAAGTGATGGAAAGAATGGTGTCGAACAGGTTAAATTGGTTCCTAGAATCACAAAATTTAATATCCCCATGTCAAGCTGGATTTAGAGAGTTCCACTCTACAAATGAACAAGTCTTACTTCTCAGTCAGGAAATCAAAGACTCCTTCAATAGAAAAGAAGATAATTTATCAGTTTTTATTGATTTTCAAAGTGCATATGATTCTATATGCAGAACAAAACTACTAAAGAAAGTAAAAAAAATAGGGATACAAGGTCCAATGTTTTCATGGCTATGTCATTTCCTAACACAACGCTTTATTGCAACCAGATATGGAAGAAATATATCTAAATATAAACAAGTACACCGTGGCTTGCCACAAGGTGCAGTGCTCAGCACAACACTTTTTAATATATTTATTAATGATCTACCACAACAAATACAAGAATCAGGCGTGAAGTGTGCACTATTTGCTGATGACTTGGTAATGTGGACTTCAAAACCAAAAAGCAAAAGTACAGAACTGGAAAAAACCATGCAACAATCCTTAACCAACTTACAGAGGTGGACCAAAGAAAATTTAATGACTGTTAATACAACAAAATCAAACTACCAAATCTTTTCATTAAGAAAAAAACCACTAAAAATAAAACTAAATTTTGAGGGTCAACAATTACCAGAAACAAAGGAAGCAAAGTATTTAGGAGTTACATTTGATACTAAACTTACATGGACCAAACAAATAGAAAATGTAATACAAAGAGCAGAGAGGCGCCTTTCACTGTTAAAACGTCTAACAGGAATGAAGTGGGGATGTTCCAGAGCAACACTTAACACAACATATAATATATATATAAAACCATTGTTTACTTACTGCAGCGAAGTTCTTGTAACAGCAAACACAAAAAAGATTCAAATCTTTCAAAACCAAAGTCTGAGATTAATTACAGGTGCTATCAAAACCACACCAATAGCAGCTATGGAAATACTAACCAACCAATATCCCATTGAATATGAAATAGAAAAAGCGGCTCTTATTCAACACGAAAAGTTGATCAGACTCCCATTCAATACATGGCACAAGAGAAATTTTACACATACACTAAAGACTCAGGAGAGCTTTCTTTCCAAAATTCAAGACATCAAGAAGGATGTACACCTTCCTAATTCAAAGGAAAACTTCATATCTAAAGTCAATCCAACACATACATTAGACATCACATATTATTTACACCTGACAGAAGAAGTTAAAAAAAGTGATACTCCAACTAGTGTTCTAAAATTATTGGCATTAGAGACAATCCATACTAGATTTCCAGAACATGAGTGGCTCCATATTTACACTGATGGATCATTTATATAAAACAAAGATGGAGCAGGTGCTGGAGTCACGTGTCACCTCTTTTCCTATTACAAATCTTTAAGTTATGGAACTACTAACTTTGATGGAGAAATTGAAGCAATTCGAATGGCCCTACAAAATCTTTTGTACAGAATTTCACATTTTCAGCAAGCAGTTATTCTCTCAGATTCCAGGGCAGCAATTATAGCAATTACTTCCAAGTTGTCACCAAAAAACCAAACTATTATAGAATGTTGGAAGATGCTTAGCCATCTAACAGCACTTCAAAAACACCTAGTCTTCCAATGGGTACCGGCTCACTGTGGACTGAGTGGTAATGAGAAAGCTGATTTTCTTGCAAAAAAGGGTACCAGCGGTGTACAAAAATCTATAGTTAATTTACCATTTTATGCAGCTAAAAGATTAGTCAACTCTGAATTCAAAAAAATTATTGCAAAATATTACTATGAAAAATCAAAGAATAAAAGATGGGAACTACCAAACATTCAAACAGTGATTCCTGAGTATCCTCGAAAAACAGCAGTTGCAACCTTCAGGTTGATTACAGGACATGATTGTCTGGCAAAACATTTAAACAGAATTGGGATATATTCCTCACCACTCTGTCCTCTATGTGATCTGCAAGAGGAAATGGACCGAGACCACCTTCAAATATGCCCGGCCACTTCTAGTGCCCCATCCATCAGTGAAAAATATTGGAGAGCAAGAGGATTAATGACTTCATTGTCAGAAATCCAGCATTAGCTAACAACAACATATATGGAATATGGTATGCTGTCATCGTTCTACTCTGTATGCACTCTAAGGTTGATCTGCACGAAACTGAACCCAGGTGGCCAGTGCATAGCTATAATGTATCCTTCTGCCATTCGCGCCAGAAATACTGTCACAACACAACCACATGGTGAGTGCATGTGGTGCGTAATAGAAAGGACCAATCCCATATTCCGTCAACTTAAAGAGTGACTAACATATAACTAGAGGTTAAAGGTGATAAGATTGATAGTTACAACAAAATAAACCTGTTGTAACACTTTGTCAGTTGTTGGTGGTTCATTTTTAAAAAAGAAATTGTGCAGTTACACGAATTGCGTTTTTAACAAAATCGTCACATTCTTGCATGGCGTGTTTCACATGCTTTCTTATTTCACGGGTGTAACCACTTTTCCTATTTCAGCTTTGTCTTCACGAGCACTGTTTATACTGGTATTCGAAGCACCGGTGAACTCAGTTTATTTCACTACTTCTTTGAAGGGAACAGTTGGATATTTCTCACATAACTTATAGTATGCGTTCAACACTATTGTTTTTTCACCACTAATCAGTAGTTTGCCCTTTATTTTTTAAAAGGTGAGTTAATTAATAACACTGAACATTTACAAAATATTTTTCCTGGACGCGCTTCGAAGGTTAACGCTCCTCCATTATCAACCGGACAATAACTGGGTTTCAATGGTGTTTCGTGGTGCGGATGGTGATGCTTCTTCTGATGTTTCTTCTGGTAACGGTTCAATGAACTTACTGAAAATGTCACTCTGAGGAATGTGAGTGATAAGAGCTTCACGGGTGATCAGCCGTGTTAAATTTAAGAAGGTCGAGCTTTCGGCCATTATACTCTCCATGGCCATCTTCAGGACTAAAATGATGGAAAATTCTCCTCAGTTTCCAAATATATACTATGGTTAGGTTGTGTTGTCCGAGCCGATGCGCGGGTGATGGTTTCTGATTGGGCCTGCTGTAGGCTCGGCTGCAGTGTTTTCCCGCGGGTACGAAATTTGTGCAGTGTTTCTGATGGCTATAGTCCAAGCGGAACTTAGTTTGAGTCCGCCCTCTCTGTTGAAATTGTGGGGGTGTAATTTGATGTGGATGGCCTCCTTGATGAGTCTGTCCCAGTAATTTTCTGCGTGTTCTAGTATTTTTGTATCTTGGAAATTTATTTTGTGGACCTGTTCTATGCAATGTTGGGCTACTGCTGATTTTTCTGGCTGGAGAAGTCTGATGCTCCATTGATGTTCTTTGCATCTTTCCTCTATCGTGCGTCCTGTTTGGCCCACATACACCTTACCGCACTCGCACGGAATCCTGTATATTCCCGGGACCTTAAGCCCAAGTGGGTCTTTCACCGGCCTGAGGAGTTGTCGGATCTTCTTAGGGGGCGTGAAGAAGGTTTTGATATTATGTCTCGGGAGTATACGGGAAACCTTGTTGGAGACAGAGCCGTAGAAAGGTATGTAGGCCTTCTCTTGAGGGCTATCCTTCCCTTGCGTGAGCAGTAGCGGGTTCTTCCTGCTGCGTTCTACTTTCCTACGGGTCTCATTGATGTCCTGGTTGCTATACGCATTCTTGCATAGGGTATCCTGTAAGTATTGAAGTTCTAGGTGTATGTGGTCCTTGTCAGCTATGTCAAACGCTCGGTGAAACAGAGTGGAAATGATTGTTTTCTTCTGAGAGGGATGATGGTGGCTGGAGGCATCCAAGTATCTGTTGGTGTGTGTGGGCTTGCTGTAGACCGTGTGTCCCAGGCTGCCATCCGGTAGCTCGACCTTCTTAAATTTAACACGGCTGAGCACCCGTGAAGCTCTTATCACTAACGTTCGCCGTGAAAGCTTCAAATCTTACTCTGAGGAATGTCGAAATTAAATACTTGGTTTCTATTTTTTAAAATAAAGATTTGTTCCCAGTTCTTGTTCTCCGGTTATGTGTTTAAGAAGTTTCAGTTCTAGCTTTATGTCATGATTTTTTGTCCAAAAGTGAAATGCAACTGCTGATTTTTCTAATTGTTTACTCTTAATGTTTCTAACGTGTTCCTTGGATCTGATTTCTAAATTTCTTTTGGTTTTTCCTATGTATATTTCATTACAATCACTGCATTCAATTTGGTATATGCCAGATTTTTTGTTAGGTGGAATAGTATCTTTGATGTTTGAAAGTAGTAGGTTTTTTATGGAGTAATGGTTTACTGGTGCTAGCTGAATGTTGTATTCCTTGAGCACTTTTTTAAATTTATCAAAGGCCCATGGATGATATGTAAATTTTTTGAATATCATTTTTGTTTTTGCTGCTGTGAGAGTTGTAGTTTCTTTTAATAATTTTTTCTTTTCTGCTCGTTTTACCTTTTTATCTACTAATTCTTTAGAGAAGACTTTTTTTGTGCTAGTTCAATTATTTTATAATATTCTGTTTTATATTGTTCTGCTGAAAGAGGGATGTTCACCAATCTATGTGTTAAACTATTGAAAATTGCTTGTTTGTGGCTTCTTGGATTGTAACTATTGTTTTTTTAATATTTTCCAGAGAGGTATATGGCATCAGCCATTTTGTTCATTTGGATATATTTCGTACTATCCCAACGTTTTTGGAAGTGGGTATTGTAATTGAGAAGATAGAAATAATAATCAAAGTTGAACCTTTATTAATTTTCCCTTCCCCAGTAAGTAATTTAAATTTTTTGTGAAGTTATTAATAATTAAATACTCTTATGCAGCAGCTGCCTCTGGTCTTATGCATTATTATATGATTACAGTGTTTGCTCCCAGAATAAGGAAGTGTGTGTAGGATTCACATGCATGGTGCCTACTAGCCCCACCACAACCATAACACCATATGTAACAGAGCCTGAAACTCCAGAGCCAAGAGGAGAACCAGGAACTGAAGGACCACCATGTGTACCAGGCTGGACAGCTTGGATAAGCCACCCATATGAAGACAAATTTGCGACTTCTTCTTACCAATTACCACCTCCAACAACGAATCAATTGGTGAGTGAACAAATTTTTAGAAATATTAATTTTAACTTTAACCACAATCCTGATCTACCAAGAAAATCATCAGTTGCAATGTTCAGATTAATCTCAAGCCATGATTGTCTGAGTGGATATTTGTTCAAGATTGGATTAACGACTTCCCCACAGTGCTGTTTATGTGGGAAAAAATGGCTTAATGAACATTGATCACCTAATTTTATGTGAAATTCTGCAAAATCAAGCAGAAATAAATATTGGGAGGCAAGAAGAAGAATGATTTTATTATCAAATTCTGAGCATTAGACACACACACTTTAACTACAATCCGATGATGACAAGATGCAATTGAGTAGGTTAAACTCATAACTCACATGATCTAAAAACAAACATTTTGGTAAACAGCTGTAAACCAAATAATTACATAGACTTCCATGGCCTCTTTCCATAACTTTTTGGTTTCCAATATGAGCCGCATCTTGTTGGCTTTTTAAGAAATTAAAAATTATGCCAACATTTTGCCCTAAAACTGTGTTCAGCTTCTTCAATGGGTGACTGGAAAAAAATCCATCCAATTAGTCACTGCCTACTCTGACTGGCCTTGTTTTTCCGTCCCACTCGTAATCCTATTGGTCCTTTCTCCTCCAATAGGAAGTTGGCCATGTTCTGTTCCACTTGTAATCCTATCTTAGCATAGAAATATTTAAAGAAAAGAGCAGTCTAAACCATGACACAGGCAAACCACTCAACACGATATGGAAGTCCATATTAGCAGGTGAACTTCCTATTGGAGGAGAAGGAACCAATAGGATTATGAGTGGGATGAGACAGCAAGGCCAATCAGAGTAGGCAGTGACTTTTATTTTATTTTTATTTTTATTTAATAATAATTACCATCTAAGGTTACTTAAACCTGGGACATAAAGTACTTACAATTGTAAGTTGCCCTTGGGGTATTTATCTCTGATGTGAGATTCCCTTGTGGTCTAACCGGGAAAAGTATGAACCAGCTGGGCAATTTACTGTTGTACTGGCAAGTTGGCCATGGTAGCTTAGTGGTTAAAGCAGCCGCTTGATAAGCAGAAGATCTGTGGTTCAAATCTCAGCAATGGTATTGAATTTCTCAGCCCTGATTTCACCTCTTTTCTAATCTTTGTTATATTTTTACTTTCTCTACTGGTAAGCAGAGGAAGTATTCTATTCCACCCAAAAATTTGATGTCGAGATTTCACCGGAAATATATGTTTTGATGCCCCCTGAACCCAAAAAAAGCATTTTTAGAAAAAGGTCTCTGTGTGTGTGTGTGTGTGCGTGCGTGCGTGCGTGTCTGCGCGCGCGCGCGTTCATGGTGTGTCAGTCTGTGGACAGCGTAACTCAAAAACGAAAAGTAAGTTAGCAACCAAAGTTGGTATTTATGTTTAATGTCTTTCAAGGATGCAACATGAAGATTTTGAAGAAAATAGCCCCACCCTAAACTACCCTTTACATGGACAATTTTTAAAAAATTTTGATGTTCTTGAAAATGGCTCTAATGATTTTGATTAAAATGCCATATTTTAAGATATTTTTATAACAAATGAAATGTATACCTTGGTGCTGTTTTTATGTATTACGTATGTGATGTTGATGAGCTTTTGACTCTTCTGTTATCTCGGGTCGTAGTACTGGATGGAATGAGCATACACTTGGATTTAACTTTGGTGAAATATTTTATTCGCACCTTCTTGTTCACAGTATTTAAATCGTATTACAGTAGTAAGTCTTTTATTTCAGTGAATCGACTTCCCTAGCATCGCCGGGATTTAATGTCTAAAAATTTAGCGATATTTTGCTAAAAGTGTTTTCTATCACTTTACACTTAGTCTATTTTACGTCCTTTTATTTACTCGCGCACTTCGTATTAACTAACTTATTAAAGTTAGCTAATGTCTTACTTATTTTACACAAATTAACAATCTTTAAACACTTAGTAAATTTACTTTCACTATTTTATGACGCATACACATAAAAATACGTCCATCTATGCCAAACACATAGACGCTAATCCTAATTCTTTTAGTTGCGAGTCTAGCATTCCGACTGCCATGTGTACATCCGTGCATGCGTTCAGCAAATAGTTCCTGTATTGTTAGGGAAGCGATCCTTAGCCATTTTCCCTTCACTTTCAATATTGAACACATATAATTCTTTTATTTATACTTATATATTAAAATTAAATATGGAAATATTTATGACATCTTTAAACAAACTTAAATGTTTGTAACAATGAACATTAGTAAGACGTTTTTGTCATTTAACCAACTCATACCAACATCAAAAACAAATTACACTCTTAACAAATATTCACATAAACGATTTTCTTTTGGGGTCTTTTAATATTCTGTCTCAACCTTGATAGCCTGTGTAGTCCTGTTTACTCTAGATGACTTTTGAATAACTGTAAGAGATAGACAAAATCTTACTATTCAAAGAATGTAGATTTTGCTAAAACACAATTTATGTTGCAATAATTTTTTTTTGTGGAGCAAACCATTTCGGTGATATTCCTTGTTATTAGGGTCAGTTTCGGAAAACTTAAAACTTTCATGAAATGCAACATTGTTCATTGTTTTAAAGGTTAAGCATGCAAAGAGCATGGTATCTCAAAGCTAAAACGATTTGACTATTGCACAAAGCCTACTGTATTCTAATATTTCCCTTGCACCTACAAGGAAATAAGCAATAAAATAATTTCTGTAAATGTTTATCTCAAGTAACATGAAGAAGATATAGGAATAAGAGTTTGTCAAAATGGATAGTAGAAGAGTAGAGAAAGACATGTGGATGCAACACATCAGATTTTATTTTGTTATATTTTTACTCCACCAAATTGAATTTTGGGCATTATAGGTTTTTTGGTTTGGTTAATTCTGTTTTAATTTCTGTTGTGTTATTGCCAAATTTGTCCATTTTTGTGCCTAAACAAGTGCATTCTGAACAGGGTGGAATTTCTTGGCCATTTTCAAATTTCAGTGATTCTGCTTACTCTCTAATACATAGGTAACTTGTTTTATTTAAGTTTATTTTCAAACCCCAACTTTAATATTATTCCTTTAACTTTCTTGCCATTTCATCATGATCTTGTACTATGATCATCTGTGAAATTTAATCAATAAAGAAATGTGTCTTGAATTGTTATACCAATTCCTTGACATTTTTTCCCCAGTTAATAATAATAATGATAATGATAGTGATAGTGATAGGAACAGGAACAGCAACAGCAACAGCAACAGCAACAGCAACAGCAGCAGCAGCAGCAGCAGCAGCAGCAGCAGCAGCAACAACAATAATAACAATAATAATAACAATAATAATAGTAATAGTAATAGTAATAGTAATAAATAATAAATAATAAATAATAAATAATAAATAATAATAAATAATAAATAATAAATAATAAATAATAATAGATAATAGATAATAAATAATAAATAATAAATAATAAATAATTGATAAATAATTAATAATTAATAAATAATAATTAATAATAACAATAACAATAAGAATAACAATAACAATAACAACAATAATACTAATACTAATCGCCACCAGCGCCACCGCCGCCGCCACCGCCACCTCCGCCGCCACCGCCACCACCACCGCCACCGCCACCACCACCACCGCCATCATAATATTCATTTCATCCAGTTTATCATGCATATGATTTTGGACATGTCAGAAATACAATTAGATATTTACAAACTGGTTTCTCAGATTTCCTTCAAGTCGTACAAACATTTATTAATCACATACATCCTCAACTTCCTTTCAAATTGCTGTTTAGAAACTTCAGCTATAGATTTAATGTCTTGTGGTAGTTTGTTGTAAAGTGTGATTCCAGAAATATATACATCTTTTAAAGATACACTTTTATTCACACTATGCCTAAAATAGTCGATGTTTCCTCTTGTATAGTGTTCATGAATTTGGTTGTTTTTGATTGGTTTAAACTTATCTATTACATACATTATTGCGGAGTTGATGGTAAGTAGTTTATTATTGATAAAGGTTTCCTTACATGATTCCCTTTCTTTTAGGTTAAACATGATTCTGATACATTTCTTTTGATATATAAGCAATTTGTCCATATGCGTTTTTGCAGCAACACCCCAGATTTCAATCCCATAAAGTATGTGTGGATAGAAACATCCATAGTATATTAGTTTCAATATATTACTGTCACTGTAATTGCTGAAGTATCTAAGTAGATATACTGTTTTACTAATTTTTCCACATATATGTTCAACATGTTCAGTCCATGTTAGCCTATTATCAACAATAAGACCTAAAAATTTGTGCATTTTTGTTTCAAGAATACTGTTACTATCTACTTTTATTGTCATATTACTACCATTTTTATTGAATTGCATCACTTTAGTTTTTTGCATGTTGCAGTGTAGATTTATTGATTTAAAGTAATTTAACAACCAGGAAGTGGTATTATTTAATGTAGTATTTAATCCTTCTACCGTTTTATTCCAACATACAGCTGTGGTATCATCTGCATAAGTTACCACAGAAGTTTTCGGGGGATTTTTAATATCATTAAAATAAATAATAAACAGTAAAGGCCCCAGCACTGTCCCTTGCGGTACACCATACTTCACAGTTTTCAAATCTGATTTTACTTTTTGTATGTATCTCCCTTTTTTGTACGATATTTTGGTAAACTGCTTTCTTCCAATCAGATAACTACAAATGTAATCCTCTTATGCCATAGTTTTCCAATTTACTAATTAAAATATTATGGTTGATGGAATCAAAGGCCTTAGATAAATAAAAAAATAATGTACTGACCTTCTCATTATTTTCTAGATTCTCAATTATTTCATGTATGGACTGAATAATAGCTGAAATGGTGGATCTCCCTTTTCTAAATCCATGTTGAAAATTCTGTAATATATTAAATTTACTCAAGTAGTTATCTAATCTTAACAACAAAATCCTTTCGAACAATTTGGCTATTTTAGATGTTAAAGCTATAGGTCTATAATTATCAATACTTAATTCATCTCCCTTTTTAAATATCGGCCTAATTATTCCTAATTTCAACATTTCTGGAAACTGTCCCTGTTCTATTGAGAAATTAATTAAATGAGTTAATGGTTTTGCAAATATACTTTTACATCTTTTTAGTAAAAATGAGCTAATTTCATCCCACCCACTAAGTTATTGATTATCTTAATGATTTCATCTTCTGTGACTGGTTTGAGAAAGAAGGAGGAATTGCTTGTAGTGTTTACATTTACAGAATTTCCCCCACTAGCCGGGTGCGTGGGCATATTTATGAAGTAGTCATTAAACTTTTGACTTATAGTAACAGGATCATTAGCCACATCCCCATTTAGGTTTAATTTTATGTTTTCATGTAAACCAGTATATCTTCTAGCTTCATTTATTACACCCCAAGCTGTTCTGCTAACATTTTTTGACTTCCGCATCTTCTCTCTATATGCATCAATTTTAACAGCTTTTAAATTCTTGAGATACTCACATCTAACTGCTTTACATCTACTTTTGTAGTATTCAAGTGATGAACTTTCATACAAAATATACATATCTTTCATTTTTTCTTTCAATTTCATCGTTGTTAAAGGTAATTTTACTCTTTTCCTTCCAATATTGTTTACATCCACATTTACTTTTGGACATGTAGCATCAAAATTCAATTTAAATAAATTATAGAATTGACTCCATTTACCATTTACATTACCACACTCACCTAATGCACTTTCCCAATCTATTACAGCTAAACTATTTGTTAAATTGCTTAAATTTTCATTACTTAAGTCCCTCACAATTCTTCTTTCTTTACTGTCTAGCCCATGGTAAGCTACATTAAAGGTAGTTAATTGGGCATAGTGATCAGAAATATGAGTTTCTAACACGACAGAAGATATTTCTGTTACATTTGATGCAATATTGGTCTATGGTATATGAGGTATTAGCAGTTACTCTAGTGGGTTCTTGTATTAAATCTTTTATATTATATGAATTAAACACCTCTTTTAGGCTTTTGTACGATTTATCATTAGGGTCTAAATTAATATTAAGATCTCCTGCTAGGATAACTTTAGCATCTCTCTTTGAATATTGTTGGAGTATAATTTCCAGTTGTATTATAAATTCATTAACGGAAGATGAGGGTGAGCGATATACTCCAAATACAGTAACATTTCCAATATTTGTAGCAATTCTAATGGCTGATGCTTCTAAAACCTTCTCTATGCATAGATTATTTAGATTTAGTGCAGTGAACTTTATTTCCAGCTTTGTGTATATCATAACCCCACCACTTTTATATTGAGATCTACAAAATTTGGAAGCTACAATATAATTCTCGATGTTACAAATTTCCTCACTCTTTGCACCATGCTCAGTTATAATGCATATATCTGCGTCTGTATCATTTAATATTTGTGATAGTGCTAACAGTTTGGATTGTATGTACTGTATGTTTAAATGAAATACTTTTAGCATATTAGAATTTTGTTCTCTAGTTCTACATGAATAATTTACTGAGTTATTTGAACCTTTTACCATGGGCATTGACGTAACATCCTCACTACCTACCTTCAGTTTCCCTTACACATAACAGAGGATATAGTGTTACACAATAGATTACCAAATATGAAAACACCTCTTTTGTTCAAGTGCACCCCATCCCTAGCATAGTCACTGTCACTTAGCCACCAGTTTCCATCTACCATTTCACAGTCTTTCACCTTACACATCCAATTTATTTCACCATTGATCCGGAATATTCTTCTATTACTCATGCCTTTTCTTCGCAATACGCCACTTACAACCACTTTTGCTTCTGGAAGTTGCCGCTTGATAGTCTGCACTATATCCATAATTTTCCCCATAATTTCTTCGGCACAAACTCCATTTCTCACATTATTTGTTCCGACATGCAGAGCCACAACTTCCGGTCCGATTTTTTCGAGGTTCATTTGCTTAATTTGATGGTTTAGTTCCGTAGCCCGGATTCCCGGAAAACATCGGATGTCATATCCTTTGTCCCTACAAATTTCACCAGCAAATTTTAATAAAGAGTCACCTACCACTAAAACTTTAGGTTTTTTCTCCCGGTTTCTCTCAGTCTGCAATTTGGGGCACCTGGAGCTGCAATACGCAGATTGCTTACTTGCGGAGGTATCCATAACCTCATTACGAACATTTAGCGCTTCAAATTTATTTAATGTTTGTACTGCACAATGGATTTCCTTAATTTTGTTCTCAGCCATACTCCTATCTGGCTCAGAATGCCTTCACACATGTCTGCTTCTTGTATGAACCACCTTCGTGAATCCGTCCGGCATTTGTTGGTTAGAAGCCTCCATTTCTGCTTTGCCATGTTCCAGCTGGGTTAAGGCCTGTTCCAGTTCTGCGCTAAGTTGCGCCAACTGTATCTTCAGGGTATCATTTTCCTTTTTCATCGCTCTCATTTCCTCCTGCACACGTTTCAACTCGTTATTTTGGATGTCCACTATTGTATGGAGTGATGCTATAATTTCACTATTGCCATTTTCCCGCGTTACGGTTGCATGTATGGTCACAGTTTGTTGCTTTTTTTCTTCTCCACCACCATGCATCACTTTCCCTTTACTCCTGCCGTTTACACTACTATTTTTAACTAAAGCACTCCACTCTGTATTAGAATTACGATAAATATTTCCACTATTATCGCACATTTTTTGGTGCATACGCCGTGTTAAAACTCCAGCCGTCGCCATCATACTGCACAAATTTATCTTATGGTTAAACTTTCCTAGTTAAACAACTGTTTAGGAACGTTAAGTCTTATTTTATCTTTGAAACTTGATAGGCAGCAGCTCCTGCTGGCAAGATCATTGATTGTCTGTAAATGCATTGTACTTTAATCTTCAAAATAAAATAATCCCAGTTTACAAAATATTACGATAATAACATGGTACAAAAATACAAAATCCAGTTATACTCTTAGCAAAATAGTTTAAATGTTTTAGTGTTGCATTTATGTCACTACATTAGGATCCACTGGCTTCCACTTTATATAATGGTTCTAGTTTGGTTTCTTTTCCACATTTCTGAAGCAGCTGCACATTTCCATGGTAGTCTTTCTGCAATAGGTGACACCTTTTCTTCCATTGCTATATGCATGAAATTGTTTGCAATTTAATTGCTGAACCTGATGGTATTTATAGAAAACTGGGAGCACATGAAGAATGCAGTCCTTCGTCAATCTGAATACAGAGTGATATTATGGCAAAGGGCAGACGGGTGCGGGAAATATCAATCACTGATTGGTCGAAAAAACGACAGAACAAAACTCACAAGATCCAATGGATCATGAAACTTGTAGCGGAATGGATGTTGGTTCACGTTGATCACCATTTGATGCGGAATGGTGATGTTTGCTCCGGCTAGTTCAACATGAGTTTTCTTTAATCCAGGGTATGCGTAGGTATGTTTTATAGATCACCCAGAAGAACTTTTGTATATTATTTATTTTTCACTCTTTGACACTTTCGGGAGTTATGCCGACTTTCGATACATATAGATACTCGCAGAGCAATCGCACTCACGTGTGTACACCTCCAAGTCCGATACCAGTCTGGGGCGAGTGATCACGCTTCCTGGCGTCCCCACGCTAGGAAAACGTTCTTTCCAATTTTAAATTTCATGATGTCATCGAAAGAAAGCCTCGTATCCAAAATGCTATTTCATTCCTTTTCACAATTTAGAAATGTCCCTTTCTATTATAACATGTTCTTTTTTGAATTCCGAATATATAGTTACCTTTTTATGATTAAACGATATTTTCTTTATATTTTATTAAACATATCGCGCGACTTTTAAGGTTGGCAGACCTAAATTTTGACCGTGATTTCAAACTATGTGGTATGACGTCATGACTCGTTAATTTCAAACCAATAATGCATTTATCCTACAAATTTAACGACTATTATTTACTCATATCTTGCTCACCTTAAAACACTTCCTACTCTATTATCTACCTATGTTATTACTCAACACTTATCGCAAATCTCACATCCGGCAATTAAACTAAAACGTGTCTTTATCAAGCCCATTTGATTTGAAATCTAGATTTCGGTATCAAATGCCCCCATTTACATTATTTTATTATTTCATAATAAAATAATGTAAATGTCTTGCCCGAAAGAAAAACTAAAAATTACTCCTGTATTTTGAATAATCGGCAACACTCCCATTATATACAATTTTCAATTACACTGTTTTGAAATTGGTTATTAACACATCTTCTCATTAATCTTTATAACATGACAAACAATTATACACTTGACTTAACATTAATCCTTAAATACTAATTACAATATGTTATGGTTTCTTCTGTGAAACTTTTTTATATAAAGGTTAAATTTCAAGAGTCTTTCTTTATACTTCCTTCTTTTAGTTCATGTTTGCTCACTTCGCTCTCACTATCACTTGCACTGTGATTTTGCACTTTTGTTATTGTAACACATATCTTTACTAGATCCTTTAAGCACTAAAATGTACGTATATTTATATAAATCCATTACACTCTTCAGACAAGTTCTTTCTTTGTCTTGCTGTGATAACTATCTATACATCTAAATATATTAACAAATGTTTACAAATTAAATATTCTGTTTTCTCTCTATGCGGAGATGAACATTTTAACAATCTTTCTGAAGCTATTGTGAGCTCTATACAATATATTCTTAAGCTCTTTGTAATATATAGCAATTCACATTCTGCATTTGTCATGAATACGTAAGTACCTGACCAATATATGGTTTTCAAGTAAGCTAAAATTTAAATTTTATCTAAAAGCTGATTGGGCGCCAATAGAACAAATGACACTTCGAATTTTACATGAAATCAAAGTTCCAAGGTACTACACGGTTTCTTGTATGGTCGAAGGAGTTGTTTATGCCACCTTCCCAAACATTTTTCATTTTTAACATCTTTTATTTCATAGGTATGATAACCAAATTTTGATATAATTTCTGCAGGACCTTTATATAACAATTCCATCCTTTTGTTCCTACCTCGCAATGCACTTGATAACTTATGGTCTTTAACTAGTACCCAATCGCCTATCTTAGGTTCCCATTTATGTTTTCTACTCTTTTTTTTTAATTTTCGCTTCTCTGCCTTTTTCTTGATTCGTTCAAAAGCAATTTTCGCTCTTTCTTCTTCACTTAACTCAATGTCATTTATTTTGAGTATTTTTGGTACCCCGATCAATATTGGTTCTGGTTCAATTCCTAACATTAATTTTATTGGGGCAAACCCAGTAGTTACATTAATGGTGTGATTAATAATCTTTTCTATCAATGGACAATATTTCACCCAATCCTTGTGATTATGATGTGTAAGTACACGTAAATAAATTCCTATATCTCGGAGGACACGTTCTGTTGGATTCCCTGATGGAAAGTATGAGGAGCAATAATTTAGTTTTCTCGCGTCTAATGTCACCCTAATCTTTCCATTGGCCTTATTTACAATACATAGGGGATTCACAAATTCTGAATTCGAAATCTCAATAACCTCATCTTCTAACATTGACTTTATAACTGCATCTACCTCTTCTCTTATGGTACTAGGGATAGCTCTCGCTTTATGTGTAAAAGGTTTGATAGGTATCATCTCAAACGAATGAGTATAAATATTACATTTACCAGGTTTCTCAGAGAATACTTCTTTATTTCGGATTAATATTTTAAACAGTTTATCCCTCTGTTGTTCATTTAGTTGATCAGCCTGAGTTACCTTTTCCCTCAACAATTCTTCTAAGTCTTCACTACTCTCCCTATCATAGTACCTAGTTGCATCAGAAAACCTCAAATTGTCTATGAAATCATTTTTATCCCATTCTACATTTTCTTTATTATCGACACTGTACTCTTTGACATTTTCTTCAGTTAATTCCATAGCTCCTACTTTAACATATTCTACAAAGAATGTATCCCCTTGGATTTCTTCTTCCTCTTTTTCTCTTACAATAGTTTCCGAACTACTATCTTCCACAAATGGCACTATAATGGTCTCATCTTCAACTTTCATTTCTACAATCATGTTTTAAAATTCACCACAGCTTCCCAGGCATAAAGACAATCGCAACCTATTATAATATCTGTCACAAGTCTTCCTACAATCAGAAATAAAATTCCTAGTATTCTCCCATTTATTTCAATATTTATCATTGCTTCTAATTTTACTCTCTCTTTTCGTTTTCCCACAGCTAGCGAGCAATATATCCCATTAACTGGTAAAGACATTACTTTAAAACCACTACTTTGTAAATTATCATAAAAATTTTGTGAGCATACTGTGCTATTTGATCCCGTATCTATAATTGCATTGTATTGTTTTCCATTTACTCCAATTTTGATTTTAGGTGGATCTCCTACTTTTTCGTTTTCGTCGATTCTATTTTTCCATTCTCTTTTCTTTTGTATCATCATTTGCCTTCCAGGACTATTTATTTCCGAGTACTTATCACAATCATTACTAGGATACCCAGTTCTCACTGAAGGCGCGTTTGACCGGGTCTGGCGTTTCCCTGATTTTTAGGTATGGCTCCTGTACTATTTCCCGAATTGTCACTTCTGTTTTCCTGCATTAAATCAGGGTTACTTCCTACCATATTTTTGACCGTGTTAATGGCCTCAACCATTTCCGCATTTTCAGGGGAATATCGTCCATTAGAACACCTTTCTCCCTGTCTTGGTGACCTCGGTCTAAACTCATTATCTCTGTTTGTCCAATACCCATCATTTGAATTTCTACTATGTCCAAAATAATGTCCCCGTCTACCTCGATCAAATCTATTTGTATTCATATAATTCACCCTTATATTTCTTCCCCTTAGATTACCATTTCTATTTTGGTGATGCCCTTCCTGGTTACATCTACCTTGATTTTCCCACCGGAACGATTCCATCCTTGGTACTGGTCCTTTATACCTTTCCCTAACCTCACTTCTATTCTGATAATACTGTGCCCCTTGCCCGAAAGAATTTACAGTTTCTTTTTCTTCATATTTATTTCCAAATGCGTGTTTTGGCTTATTGACTTCTAAGGCTGATAATAATTCGATCATAGCTGCAATGCTACTGGGTCGGGCTATGATTAGGTAGTGTTGAAGCGTTTCCGGAAAATGTGGAGTAACTATATTTATTAGATCTTTTTCATCTATGGGAGGATCCAACGTCTTCGATTTTCTCGCTATTCTCATAAAATAGTTGACCATCGATTCCTCCAATCTAGGATTAAACTTTCCATTGCTTAATTCGACTCTAATATTAGCCTGCCTACTAGCCCCCCAATATCTGGTTAAAATGATGTTCCTAAAGGTCCCGTAATCATTATTGTTACCCATAGAAAGGCCTAGCCAATTGGCAGCATTACCCTTTAGGCATTTTCTTACTATCACCATCTTGTACTCCTCTGGTATATGTTTCACCGTGAAGTACTCTTGTAACCCTTCTATAAAGGCTTTAGGATCATCTGAATCTTCATTTTCAAAAACTGGAGGTGTCATTTCATTTAAGACATGGTTAGGCCAGTGTAAATTTGAATTGTCACCTGTCCCTGAGCTATTTCTGAGATCAGAATGGGAATTACTGTTACCCCTATTTTGCATCGAAATGTCAGCTGATACACCTGGTATTGCCTCGTTTCTTGCAGCTTCATTATTAAGATTGTTGTGATTACATGCATTTTCATTTAATTTCAAATTTTCTAGGGCCTCTTTTACATGAGTAATTTCTGTTACTACCCCTTTTATTTGGTCTGTAACATCCTCCAAATTTCTAGCCTGCCTTTCACTTTCTACATCAGATCTTTCCATTCTAACTTTACACCCCTGTAACTCTTCTCTAATTTCTTCCCTGTCTTTATCTAACCTTTGTACTACCTCTTCCCTTTGTTTATCTAATCTATGTGTTACTCTTTCCCTTTCTTTATCTAATTTTTCACTCACTTGTTGACCTAATTTCTTTTCAGAATTCTTTACTTCTTGCCTTATTGTCTCTAATTCTCCCTTAACCTGTTCTCTATTTTCTTTTACTTCACTACTAACTTTATTAATTTCCTCCCTAACTTCTTCCCTAAAGGTTTCTAAAGCTCTCTTCTGATTTTCCAATTGCATTCCCAATTCCTGTTGTCCCTTCTCTAATTTCTGTCCTAACTCTATACTAGTTTCATCTATCTTTTGACTTAACTCTGTACTCATCTTTTTCACTGTTCTTAATTCTTTACTAGTTTCATCTATCTTTTGACTTAACTCTGTACTCATCTTTTTCATTATCTTTTGAAACATATTCTCTATTTCTGACATAATCACTGGCCTTTCTGAATTACTACCAAACATTTCTGAGCTACCTCTAGGTGTTTCTCTAATGTTCTGAACTTCTACTTCTTGGCATATTCTGCTACCGATTATATTTTGATTATATTCTTCCATCCTAACTACACTTTTCTCAATTTCCGGACTCTCAAAACCTAGAAAATCGCTATCACTGTCTTCCATTTCTAAGCTATTTGCATGTGTTTTTCTACTCACCAATATTTCACAATTTTCACTATTATGATTTTTTTTTTTTTTAACTGCACTTAAACTTATTCACTACACGTTTCACACGATGTTCTCTGACGATGTTGACACGCTGGGCACCTTCTTTCTTGTTTGCTGGTTCGATGTTGGCTTGGTCGTCGTCCTTATTAATCACTGGTTCAATGCTGGTCTAGTTCCTTCTTGGGGTTGGTCTATATTTTATTTTTCTCTCGACGCCACACGTTGGATCGCCATTTGTAGCGGAATGGATGTTGGTTCACATTGATCACCATTTGATGCGGAATGGTGATGTTTGCTCCGGCTAGTTCAACATGAGTTTTCTTTAATCCAGGGTATGCGTAGGTATGTTTTATAGATCACCCCAGAAGAACTTTTGTATATTATTTATTTTTCACTCTTTGACACTTTCGGGAGTTATGCCGACTTTCGATACATATAGATACTCGCAGAGCAATCGCACTCACGTGTGTACACCTCCAAGTCCGCTACCGGTCTGGGGCGAGTGATCACGCTTCCTGGCGTCCCCACGCTAGGAAAATGTTCTTTCCGATTTTAAATTGACGTCATCGAAAGAAAGCCTCGTATCCAAAATGCTATTTCATTCCTTTTCACAATTTAGAAATGTCCCTTTCTATTATAACATGTTCTTTTTTGAATTCCGAATATATAGTTACCTTTTTATGATTAAACGATGTTTTCTTTATATTTTATTAAACATATCGCATGACTTTTAAGGTTGGCAGACCTAAATTTTGACCGTGATTTCAAACTATGTGGTATGACGTCATGACTCGTTAATTTCAAACCAATAATGCATTTATCCTACAAATTTAACGACTATTATTTACTCATATCTTGCTCACCTTAAAACACTTCCTACTCTATTATCTACCTATGTTATTACTCAACACTTATCGTAAATCTCACATCCGGCAATTAAACCAAAACGTGTCTTAATCAAGCCCATTCGATTTGAAATCTAAATTTCGGTATCAAACTTTTGACATAAACTGGAAAGTTTGTTGCCAATTTAAACATGGATCAAGTGAAAAATGAAACCAGATTTCTCTGGAATTATATTCTACACAGAAAACTAAATTGTAACATAGCAATACCTCCATTTTGTATTTCTTGGATCATGGCAGATTCTAACCTACTCAGTTATATTATTAGCTGCTAATAGAATATTTTAAAGTACCAGTTCAAATAAAATAAAAAGTAAAAAACCCCTAGTGCAACATCCCTTCCTGGGCCAAGGCTTACTGCCTGACCACTGCATTATGCACCTCTGCCCACTACAGGTGTGATGAGTGGGGTGCAGAACTGGGGGGTGGGACTTGGTCTGCTCCTTGAGTCCTCCCAGCTGGTTATGCAGCTATTCTTACCTAGGTTTGCTACTTTTTTATCAAGTAGCCCCTCAATTATTGGCCCCTTAGGGATCTAATGAGGCTGAGTGCACCCCATGTCAAACCTCCCAGTAAGGGAAAAATTTCCATGCCAGTACTGGGTATGGAACCCGGGCCCTCAACCCCAGAGGCAGGCATGCTACCACTGTGCTGTGGAGGTGGTCATCTGGTCAAATAACATTACTAATTGTTTCAATACATGACACCTTAAAAAGTCACTGTTAATTAAACAATTAATTTAATTTATATATCTGCCATTTAAAATTGCATTTATTCATGGCATTGTCACATTGGGTACAAGAGGTTAAGTACAAAAGTGGCTACCTAAATATTGGGACTTTGTCCAGTTTTTAAACTATCACTTAATAACCTAGTTCAACTTTCATTTATCCTCTGTTAGTCTGCACTGTCACTTTACCTTTTGAGCTAGTATCAATATCACTTCACTTTACTTGTGACTAAATGGATTATGCAGCATGACATAGCTTATTCTTTCAGATTGTTCACTCATTGGTGAGTCGCACATAAGCTGTCTCTAATCCTTTGCAGTAACAGCACTCATGTATGTCATCACAGTTGTCACAAACTCACTCGGAGAACATCACTTTTTGTTGATAAGAAACATATTCCCTGACTTTGCATGACTCATCACTTCACGAGAGTGCTTGCTTGTATAACTAGGAAATTTCAACAGAGTTCCAGAATGTTTAAGAACCTTCCAGAAGATTCTAAGTATCTGACAGCACCTACAGTGCAGTAATGCTGCTTATGTTTATTGTTCCAAATGACTGGTGCTGACCCCTATAGTTGCTACATTGCAAGACAGTTGCCACATTGGAAATCTTTACATTTAAATGCAATGAAAATCTTTACATAGACAACGCATTCAGCTTGACCTACTCCCACCACTTACAAATTGCAAACTTACTCTCATCCTGCCTCTAGTATTTCTACAGAGTTTTGTTTGCAATGTCATCAGGCTTTTAATCAGAGTGCTGTTTTTCAAGATGCATATTTCTGCCTCTAAAACACAAATAATGGAACATAAAAAGCTCAGTTCTAAAGAAGAAGACTTATACCATAGCGGATAGAAGAGAAAGTGTGAGCTCTCCTGCTAGTTTACTGCATGATCAGTGGTCCCGTGGCAACCGACTGAAACTGTGGCGTGGCAATCGCAGTCACCTCAAAATGTTGCCGAACTGCCTATGTGATTAGGAAGTACAGACATAATTTTATACGTATGCGTTGTGTGTTGTGAGTAATTAGAATCAATTTCAGAAGTTATATAAGTTTGTGCATAAATGTGTGTGTTCTTCAAAACATAAGTTTCAAGCAACATCAATAATTGATTAAAAATGCCAACGTGTTTTGTGCCCATGTTATTTAAAATTACAAGCCGTAAAGGTTATAGACATTGAATTGCTGCCCCTGCCTTCTGAAGCCCATTTAAGGAAATTATCTAAACGGATAAAGGGCACATATGGTATAAATAACAATGCTCTAAATGCGATTTCTAGTACATTCAGTCACGAAGAAGATGAAAACAAACGTCTTGGAGTTGTAATATTTGATGAAGTCAAATTAAGAGAAGTTAGATTCACTAAAAGTGGACGGATTCGTGAATCTAGGTGAACACACTCCTGACAATCAGAAAAACTCTACGGCTAACCATGGTTTAGTTTTTATGTTGTTCCCTTATTACATAATTGGAGCCAACAAGTAGCGATTTATGCAAGTGGAAATGCTACACCCGGTGATATACGAGCTAAGCTCCTTATAGAAGTAATTATCCAGTTAGAAAACGCAGGGACAAGAATTGTTGGTTTCACTAGTGATGGAAGTCAATCAAACAAATAAGTATGGAAAAATTTAGGAATAGGAGCAACATGTGAAAATGTACAGCACCCACTTGATGACAAAAGAAGAATATGGGCTTTTTCAGATTGCGTCCACATAATAAAATGCATCAGAAATTATTTTCATGATAAAGTGGATGTCGGATATAGAAATAAGAGCATCCAATATAATTTTTATAGATATATTTATGAAGCTGACACTTCTCCTAAATTTGCTGGTCTTAGAGTTTGCCCGAAATTGACCTCATCCCACATAGACCCCACCTCCTTTCAGAGAATGAATGTGAAGCTGTGTTTTCAATTGTTCAGTAACAGCACTGCAAATGGCATTGACTTCTTCAGGAAAATTAATTTTGAAAAATTTAAGGGAAGTGAAAATACAGAACTATTCACAAGGGATGTAAATAATCTTGTGATGCATTAAATTCCACAGTTCCAATTACAGTACTAATAGATTTCTTTCGCATAATAACATCTGAAAATAACACATTCTGCTCAACTAGGACAATGGAATCTCTTAGAGTCACCTTAAAAAGTACTTTGGAAGTGTCCGAGTATTTATGGAATAGAGGATTTGCATACATCTTAACAGCAAAATTCAATCAAGACCCCCTTGAACGGCACTTTGGAATTATGCGTTCTTTGAACTGTGACGACCATCCTTCCACAGTTGACTTTTTACATTTACATATGTTACAGGCTGTGTATGTACCTGTAAAACTTGCACTGTCAAATGCTGGTAATTGCGAGAATAAAGTGGAGCCATCACTTACATCTTTTATGAATCAAATTCGTATATTGGCAAAACAAACTGAGCAAAAAAACCGTGAACTGTTGGATTTTGTTGGAAACAAAATAAAGAACACTAAAATACTTGACTGGGAAACTGAAGTTCCCGAACTCTATGAGGACAATATTTCTAAAAGATGCTTAGAGAAGAAAATGTGCTCGTCTGAAAGTTTGTGGGGTGATATAACACTACATTACATGAAGTGTCACTTCTTTTTTCGTACCAAGGAAATCAGTAGAGAAAAGACGTCATCGAAGTCAGCAAAATCAACACGTAAACTCTCCAAGGTCTCCAACATCTAATTCCACGGTGAGTTTCGATATTTTATATACAAAACATAAATAATTTGCATTAATGTTTATTTTTTCAGCGTAAATTCATGTAAGCCGATATTTCCCATTGTTCTTCATTAATTATAATACCCATTATTGTAAAAGAGCATCCTGTATTAAGTGTCAAGGAAAGACGATGTTTCAAAACAGTAATTCAAATATTCGTGCTTACGATTTTAGGTATTTAAAATGCTAATTGATAATATGAAACCCACTTTCATCATGCATTCGTGAACTAAAGTGAAGCGACCGCGACACCAGTGCCATCTTGTGAGCGAACCATAGTAACTCCCGAAGAGCTCACACTTTCTCTTCTATCCGCTATGCTTGTACTATAACCCTGTTAGAAGTAGTTACCTCTGTGGTTTGTATAGCCTCATATCTAAAGATTTCAAGACAAGCT
This sequence comes from Tenodera sinensis, assembly GCA_030765045.1. Classification (NCBI taxonomy): domain Eukaryota; kingdom Metazoa; phylum Arthropoda; class Insecta; order Mantodea; family Mantidae; genus Tenodera; species Tenodera sinensis. Next base: position 113,820,144 of record CM060970.1, on the reverse strand, counting down.
ATTTACAATCTAAAAAATGCAGCAACACCTTTGCCACATGGCACCACACCAAAACAAAAAATCTGATGTGTTGCACTCACATGACTTTCTCTACTCTTGTGCTAACCAATCTTACAAAGTCTTATTCATATATCTTCTTCATGTTGGTTGAGATAAACACTTGCAGAAATTATGTTATTGCTTATGTCCTTCTAGGTACCAGGAGAATATGGGAATAAGTAGGCTTTCAGCGATAGTCAAATCTTTTGAAGCTTAGAAATTCCATTCTCTTTGCACGGTTAACATGTACACAAATGAATATCTGTGTTCCATTTGACAGAAGTATGAGTTCTCCAAAACTCACACAAATAACAAGGAATATCTCTGTAATGTTTCAATCTATAAAACATTTATTTGGACATAAATTGTATGCTTTAGCAAAATTCACATTTTTTGTATAGTAAGATTTGGTCTATCTCTTATTATTTACCAGTTGTGCAAAAATAATCCAGAGTAAACAGGACTATATGGGCTATAGCCAGAAAATTGAAAATATACATTTAATTTGTCATAAAAATATCTTAAACGCATGTCATTTTAATCATAATAGAGTCATTTTCAAGAAAATCAAAATTTTTGAAAAATTTTCCATGTAAAAGATAGTTTAGGGTAGAGGAATTTTCTTCAAAATCTCTGTGTCACATCCTTGTAAGACATTAAGCTTAAATACCAACTTTGTTTTTAACTGGCTTTTCATTTTTGAGTTATGCTGCCTACAGACTGGCACACACACAGACCTTTTTCTAAAAATGCATTTTTTGGATTCAAACAACATATTTCCGGTGAAATCTCGACATTGAAATTTTGGATGGAATGCAATACTTCCTCTACTTCTACATGTAGTAGTAAAAGGATATGATACCATTTTTTAGGAGTTTAGCTTCTTATTAGTTTATTTATTATATGCTATTGTAGTTTGTGTTTCAAGGTTTGAGCATAATATTGAGTTTAAAACCAAACAATGTTGTTCAAATAGTTTTAAAATATTTTTATGGTTAAGCAGTAATGGAGAAAGAATTAGTGTGTTAATCATAAGGCAGCATAAGACTATTACGCGCATAAGATAAAGGAAGGTTATAAACTTGAAGGTTATATAATTTGACTACCACAGTTGTTGACTGTAATGATTTTTGTTTAGTACAAACAAAATACTTAATAACAGTGTGGAAGTTATTACTGCTGCACAGGTGGAATGAAGCCACCACTGAGTTTGTTGTGTCAAAACAACCTTCGTCACTTGGCAAGAGAATGTGGGGTGAGTAAGGCACATTCAATTGCTACCTCTCCTCTTGTACCTATGCCTGTGCTAGAGGGAAGCCTTCTTCGAGCAGCCCATTGTTGTGACTGGATCATCAATCTTGGAATCATTAGAAACCTCTATGCATCTCTGTTGGTTGGGTTATCTGCAGCCTACAGCCTCCTGCGGTTCCTTAACCCAATTGCATTGTATTTAAAACCCTTGGTAACTAACCAAGAAATCAGATTTAAATTCACTAGCTATGAGAACGGTAATGGCTTAGTGCTTAAAAAATTATTTAAAATCAGCCATTAATTATTTTGTGTTGAAAATTTGGGTGCACAGAATTTAAACCGTAAACTCACTAATACCATTGTCCCAATACTGCTGTTGTGTGTGAAAGAAATGGGAAATCAGTTTAAATCTCTTGCTACTCATTGTTTCATGAAAAACTGGGATGTCAAGGCATCAGGTTTTGCTCCGGTGCAATTGAATAGCTATTTTCGCATTTGAGGCATAAAAATAACTAAAGCATTATAGTCTCTGATTTCATTTTTCGTTATCTTACAATACTTTCTGTCAGGATTGTTCAACTACCTCATTGCATAAGCATTTGTTACATATTTTCTCAACCAAAGGTTCCATGTATTCTGAAAAAAAATTGAAAGTGCAGACAGCATCAGTGACACACGCTTATTCAATTTACAAATATGACTATCTGCAGTAAAAGGGTAGAGAATGAAATTGTTTTCAGTTATAGTCCAATACCAGTTACACTGGTTTTTCTGCATCATAGTGTGAATGCATTTCGAAGGGCCTGGCACATCATCATTGGCTTCGTAATTATTTCCTTTGCTGCTTTCTGCACTAGATTAATTATCACTGTCATCAGAATGTTCTTCAGGCTCTGTTTCATATTCAGAAAAATCACCACTTTCACTCGCTAATACACTTTGTATCAGTTTTCTCAAAGCCTTCTCATCTTAGGTGCAAATATTTTTCACTGCCATGATGGCTAGTGAAGTGAGTGAAATAATGCTAAGATAAAATTATTTTTCCTTGATTCAAACACAGGTGGTTACGTCATAATGATCAGAATTACAAACACCACATGTTAGCATTTCATTCCAGATGTACACAAATGACATCTATGAGGAGGAACCTAAACTATGTGGAATTATATGGAGCAATGCACCATAGCGAGCTGAGCTTGTCATATGATTCATATTCCAAAATGATGAGAATGGGTTAACCTCATTTTTTCCTCTTGAGGGTGTTAAACATGGTGCAAGCTGTCCTCTTCATTTCCTGAGTATTCATTCTTTTTTCATTGACGCAAACGTTCCTCTCCGTCGAGGATGTCGCCTTTAAGACCTATAAGATCTCATGTTTGGTGTCCGGACTAGCTCTAGCAAGAGGTCCTAATCTACAGGGTATGCGTGAGTTATGGTAGGAATGGAACCAAACAAAGAATTAACCAACATATCACTTTATTTGTAAATTTCCAGATTTCTAGAGAACTGCCGATGATATTGAAATAGAATGTAACTTTGTAACTTCAACTACAACGCTATAACACTTTAACTTTATCACCTTTAGCAACCGCCGAATTATGTATACGCGCTAGCTTATGTACAACTCCCAAGTTGCACGTGCGTTATCTCAACTCGATTCAAGACGAATGTGTGTTGCGTTGCATTTGTTTTTGCGCGAGCAACACGAAGGAAGCGATTTCCATTGGCTAACTTTAGAGCACATCATGGTAAGATAGGAATCAGCCCGCTGAATCACTATGGCTTAGTGCAAACAACAGTTGTAACCTTATCACTCATTTAAATCTGCCTAGGCTTCCATTCTTGAGACTTTAACATATTCAACTTTATTACGTTTTCCCCTTAACTATTGACTAGAATCTCCTTTTGTTTCTTTCTATTATCAAATATATATATTGACATTATAATTTCGGTTTCATCATTCATGTGGCAAAATATCATTTTTGCTGGTTTGTCACACCAGTGAAATGAAATTAATTACAAATAGCGACACCACTTTTGTCCTCTGACCTGTCTCCATCTCTCTAAGGCAATCATTTCATATCCTACCCTTTATCCTCTTGTTGCCAGTGTGCCCAGATCTGGTAATCTCAATAAAGAAGGCACTGTTCAGAAAATTAATGATCAATGGAGAAAACTCGGAATATGTGATATTCCGTGTGAAATGAAGAACATGCCTGAACCTGGCAGTTTTTGGAGTGCTGTTAAACACTTGTCACCTTGGTGGAAATACTGATCTCAAAGAACTAGTGGAGTGAAATCTAGTGAAATCACTATCAGTGATTTCATTGCCCCACAGAAACACTTCTTGTGAAAGAGTTTTTTCCAAACTAGGTTTAATAAAAACCAAAATTAGAAACAGATTGGCGCTAGATACAGTAAATGGACTTATTCGGTCGTCTCAGCTTATGAAAGAATGTGGTGGGTCCGGAAATCTGCAAGCCACCCAGATGTTAAAGTTTATCTCAACAACACATTTGTATAATGCTGCAACAGCTGAGGAATATGATGAAGTTTTAGATGAACAGTGCGAGAAACACAAGTATTAAAGTTGTAATACTTATTGAGGTCATCAATCTTGTAAGTGGATACCATAAACATCAATACTATTACATTTTCATAAGTGTTATGCTGATGCATTTATTGTTGTAGCATTTGGTTTATGATGTACAATAATTTTGAATCCAAATCTATTATTTTGAGTGGCCGGCATGATAATTTTATTTTTAAACATTGGCAACCCTGATGTGAATACAGCAGTAGATAATCGAAATAATTAAAACTATGTATTCTTGTTTGTTTCAGTATGCAGTTAACTCACCAGCTAATTGCAATGTTACTGATATGCAAGATATTGAGTGCAGGGCCAAAACCACAGGACAGCATATCAAAGAAACTGGAGAGGATGTTGTATGTAACTTGCAAGAGGCTGGTGGCCTTGTTTGTCGTGGTGGCTGTCAAGAATACGAAATGAGAGTTTTATGCAATTGTGGTGAGTATCATATCTATAGCTCTACCAGTGGTGGTTCCTGGGTGATCACATACTTGCAACTGCACACCCAGTAATTTTTTCCTGTATGTGAATGTGTATTTGTCTCTATAGACATACATATGAGAGAATGGAATGTCCAACTTTCTTCTATATGAACTTGCTTGTTTAACTTTCCCGCGCTGTCTTTACAAAATGCATTTCATTCAGTCAATAAGCTGTAGAGATGCACAAACTGGATTTTGCGACTGGCGAAGGAACCTTATAGGTGAGGGGTCGCGGGGAGTGGGGGAAAGTTTGGATTAAAGCAGCATGATGGACAAAGTTAAGACATGCGATTGTCACCGCACAAGCACACTGCGTTCTTCTACAAAAATTTAAAAAAAAAAAAAAAAACAAGTCTCTGTTTTCTTTGCTACGAGCATTTCCCTCCCACTTGTTCACCAGAAGTTGCAATCAGCTAGGCAGCTAACCAACTTGACATTTCTAAATATATTCATGTATGTGGCTTTCATGTAACTGTTTTCTTAACGGGCACCAGTTTTACAATGTGGCAGTTACATCACCCGACTTAAACCCCCATTTTGCAAGGGGGACCACACCTATCGTTGGTCAACGGGTCCATCGGACCTAGCCGGGAGGACTAAATAGATGATATTTAGATCCACCGACCTTCCCCTCATGTGCCTCATGTTGTGCTGTGATAGGCCAGCACATATGTAAATGACATTTCCTCCATTTTAGATGAAACAGTTATACCGCTGTGATTCGGTCCCCCTGTTAAAAGCAGGGTGCACCACAGGCAGGATGAGGATGGGAATTGGGTAGGAGAGGCTATAGGAGGCGCATCACTACCCCTTACTACCCCAAAAAATGCCAAAGATAAAAAATGGATTACACTACTTTCCAATCCAGATATAATCCCCCAGAGACCAAGGAAAACAGCTGTTGCAGCCTTCCGACTATTGACAAATCATGACTGCTTGGCAAGTCATCTCTACAGAATAGGTATCTCAGCCTCACCAATATGTGTCCTGTGTAACGATCCAGCAGAAATGAATGAAGAACACTTGAAGACCTGTGAAGCATTAAGATCAGAAGAAACTACAGTTCAAAAGTATTGGAAAGCACGAATGCTAATGGCTTCATTGCCAGATGCAAGGCACTAGAAAATAACAACAACAACAACATTTCTAAATATGATGTAGCCATTTTCTATATTAAAATAACAGTTTTGTTAATGTTGTAAAAACAATTACATTTATTTTTTATTAAACCATTATGAATGCATATGCAATTCATGTAATTTACTGAAGCCAGTACTTCAGTTTTGAGTAGTTATTTTGTTACCGTGTTTATTATTGTTTGTTATGTTGGTGTTTCTGGCAGCAAATTGCATTCAGTTGTGTCTGCTCATAGCGGGAAATTTGAATCTATAAAAGTGTGGAAATGAATAACATGGCAAAACTGAAGGAGATAAATCTTTTGGGTTTATCGTTTTTCATACTTATTGTTTGGCATATAATGCTCAAAGAACTAAAACGTGAAATATACCAGAATATAAATGCAAAAAAAGCACCAGGATATGATTAAATAACTGGACTCTTATCAAGTTATTACGTATGATAAATACTGCATTAAGGCTTAAATATAACCCAAGTCAATGGAAGGTGGCAGAAGTACTTATGATTCTTAAACCTGTAAAAAATCCTAATGAAAAGGAATCATACTGACCAATTTCACTCCTATCCCAATTATCTAAGCTATTTGAAAAGTTCTTGTTAAAGCAATTAAAATCTATAATAGAGGAAAGTAAATTAGTACCAGAACATCAGTTTGGATTTAGAAATAACATTCAATAATTGATCAGGTACATCATATAGTTGAGGTCATAGAGAGAACATTAGAGGAAAAGATAATTTTTCTGGAATATTCCTAGACGTGGGCAAAGCTTTTGATAAAGTCTGGCACAAAGGTTTAATTTTTTAGCTCCAACGAGATCTACTTGATCAATTTTATCAAATATTGCTATCCTATATTGAAGGGAGATATTTCCCAGTTAAATATGGAAATGAATTTAATTTAAAAGGTGAGTCAAGTAATAACAACAACAACATTGTTTTCAAACTTCTATGAAAGGAAGATGGAAATGAATACTCTGGATTAAAGAATATGACTGCTGGAGTACCTCAAGGAAGGGTCTTGGGGCCATTAAATGTCATTATGTTTTACCGCCACTATTATGGTCATGCACACATACAACCATTCGCCGTATCCAAGGTCACTCAGTCCCCTCTTGTCCATATATTGTTGAATGACCCAATGTCACACTGCTCCCTTCTCAACACTCCTCATCCCAACCAGCACCATTGTAGTTGGCAAGATGATCCCATGTACCATCAACATCTTCTCTCAGGGCATCCCCTGGGTACAGTAGACCTCACTTCTCCAGGAGGCATGGTCCTTGGCATGTTGTTGGATATCGCCCCTTGATGTGGGTAGGGCGACATCTGCCACCTGGCCTGACACCTCTGCGACCACCTCAACGGTTGTCTTCTTCCACTTGCCCGTCACCCAGGTGTTTTGGTGTACCATCCTATGCACAATGTGGAAACAACCCCTGGGATTAATGATCATCGACCTCCCAGGTGCACCTTCTCTGCCACCTTGCTCCTGGCATACCCAGTTGTGACCTTCTCCAGGGTCACTCTGTAGACCTTCAGATGCTCGCTGGGACTCTGACACATTATCTCATCTGTTCCAACTTGCAGGCCTTTCCTGCCGACATTGATCATTGCCTCATGGCTCCTAGGGCATCCATTCCCAATATCACCTCCTCAGACACCCTCGTGATGAATACCCACAGACCCATAACGCTCTGCCCCAAGGACAGCTCCAGCCAGGCCTCCTTCTCCACAGGCAAGGTGCCACCCGATGCTGTCACTATCTCATATGGTCAATCCAATTTCCTTGTTGGCATATCCTTGTCACATGCAGTTGTATCATAGCCACTGCCGCACTTGTGTTCACTCGTACCTGACATGGCTTCCCCTGTATCCTGCCACCCACGAGTGTCCTCCATTCTTCCATTTATAGCACTATGTTCACCTGATTGGATGGTTCCAATGGTTCCTCCACGACATATCCTGGTTGGCTACATTCCCAACACACTCCTCTAGGGGATCCTTGATGACGTCCCTGAGTTCACCCTCTGTCTTCCTTGTGATGTACATTTCTATACCACCCGAGACGGGCACAACTGTTGCCTTGGCCACTAGGTGCTCCTCCCCAGGTCTGCGCTCTCCTGTCCATCCCTGGCATCCAGTTCCATTAACCCTTCCTTCCAGGGCACCAAGATGTTCCCCATCGTCCTGCACTGGCAGAGGTCTGTAGCTATTCTTGAATTCACACTTATTTTCACTTCCTCCCAACTATCCACTGTTGTCATCCCCCCACCTTGGCTCTTTCCATTTCTTTTGCACTCCACATCCCACCACATCCCTACCTTGCGGTTTGCTCACACTTGATCTTGATGCATTTGTTACTGGAACCACACATATGACAAGATGCTGAGTAGTCGTCTGTTCTGTGGTATTCCCTGCTGATGCTTATCATTTCCCTGTCTTTCTTGGTGCAATGACTGCTGGTCCTGCCACTGCCTGTTGCTTAGTCTGTTTTTCCTCTGTGCTGCCTGGTCAACTGTGTACAGCTTGAAGTTTTTAATGTACACCCTCTCGCTTTCATAATGTATAGACATTCTGCTCATTCTCAATGACACATTCCATATCCTAATGCCGGTGTCCCACAGTCCAACTTTTTGGTCCAAAGCATTGTGTACCAAAAAAGTGCATTGTGAGACATTGAGGGTTGGATACAATTTTGTTGCATACAATTTCTATCCTATTTTTTGTATCCAAACTGTTTGTACACAATGCGATTGAGTTGCATCTAATTTTTTCATCCAACAACTTGAAAATAGCCAATCAGTGTCTGTAACATAAAAATATGGTGCAGGCAACATGTAGTCAGCTGTTGTGTATGTACGGCTCATGGCACTTTTAAGGTGGTGGGTATTTTAACAAAACGTTTAATTTTTTCTGGAAGATTCATTGATGATTTTTCTTGACCATTAACATATATTACTGAGGTGGTTATTACATAGCTATATTTGATAAATAAAAAGAAATCTAAATAAGGTAAATTGAAGCTATTAACAGTGAAGCAACAAGATTCTAAAGTAAGAACAAATTAGAAACTAAAAACTTCACTTATCTTAGTTATGTTGCACATTCTTTTTGCACAAACTGACCCAGGGTTTCAAGTATGTTTACATTTTATGTTATGAAGTGAGTTCAAATCTCCTGCCTCTTAGTCCATCCAAATTAAGATTAAAACGATTACAATTGTTCCTTATCTCTTTCGCGTTTGTCTCATATTTATGTCCTAGTGTGTAATTTTGCCTTCAACATGATGTAAAAGGTTGAGAAATAAACCTTCACCAATTTGTAGAAAATTGCAATAGCTAGTTTTCCGGGTCCTCTAACCTCAATTAGTTTTGTAGGAGATCCAATATAGCTCTGTCCATGTCCTGTTCTCTTCTTTGTAACTATGACCATATACACCAACATTTTTTTACTTCTAATACATCTTTTCTCCCTACTGAGACTCATGGAAATATATCCCAAACCTATACTTAATATAGCAATCACTAAATTAAGATTTGCATCCACCATGTTTATTTCTCTCGCTTGTTACATTAACTGTCATTTGTATTGGATTAAAATGAACCATAGTGTGACAGGCACTGTTTCTTTTGTGTACAGTTTCATTGGATACAAAAAGTTTGGTCAAAATAGTTGGACCATGGGACATCACTTAACTCATTATTTCAAAATTTTGGACAAGTTTGCATTTGCATGTTATGTTCTCATTTGGACTAACAGTGTACTGATTACAAAGTAAGGTTGTAAATGTTATTTCTTTTTCAGGACCTTGTGATGTGACCCATCCAAACCATGTTCACGAAGATTGTCACAAATTCTACCATTGTAAGGACATGCCATCTGGACCAGTATTGGTCGAGAAATCTTGCGGCGAATTCATGATGTATAATCCAGAACTTCAAGTGTGTGACTGGCCAGCTAATGTCATTAAATTGAGACCCCGTTGTGAAGGTAAGCACTTTATTTCAATTGTGTATGTTTCATAACATGATTGGGAGAGAACAGTGGTTGATTTAGGCAATGCATCAGTGAAACTTGTGGAAAAAAATGTGAAAATGTTCCATATTTTTGTTTGTCGCATTCTTATTATACTTACAGCTTACATTTTCTTGCTATATAATTGTTTTTTTAATATCAACAATTTAAAACCATAAAGGGCCATTTAGATAAAGCAGCATGTTTAACTTTAAACTCAATGTTTGAGAGGTAGAATCAGGACTGAAAAATTCAATGCCATAGCCAGAATTTCAACCATAGATCTTCCACTTCATGCACCATTGCTCTAACCACTGAGCTACCATGGCCATCTTGCCAGTATGACATTAAATTCCCCAACCAAATTTTTCAGTCCTGATTCTACCTCTTGAACATTGCCCACACTTGGCTTGTGTGTTTAAAAACACCAACATTAAGTTGTTGTTGTTGTTGTTGTTTTCTAGTGCCTTGCATCTGGCAATGAAGCCATTAGCATTCGTGCTTTCCAATACTTTTGAACTGTAGTTTCTTCTGATCTTAATGCTTCACAGGTCTTCAAGTGTTCTTCATTCATTTCTGCTGGATCGTTACACAGGACACATATTGGTGAGGCTGAGATGTCAATTCTGTAGAGATGACTTGCTAAGCAGTCATGATTTGTCAATAGTCGGAAGGCTGCAACCGCTGTTTTCCTTGGTCTCTGGGGTATTATATCTGGGTTGGAAAGCAGTGTAATCCATTTTTTATCTTTGGCATTTGTTTCTATTTCTTGTAGATATGAATGACAAAAATTTTTAATGATCAAGCGTTTTATTGAGGAATATGAGAAATTGAATTTAGACTTTTGTTTTATTGTTGTGCCTTTCTTTGCAAGTGAGTCTGCAGCTTCGTTCCCCATGACTCCACAGTGTGCTGGAATCCATTGGAGATGAACAGTCTTATTAACTTTTTGGAGTTGTGTTAACATTTTGTAGCATTCTCTAATTTTTGTTGACTTCTTTGTAGTATTTGAACATATTCCCTGAATTGCAGCTTTAGAATCTGAAAGAATTACTGCCTTGTTAAATTTATTTAAGGGAAGATTTAATAATTGTCGGAGAGCAATGTATATAGCCTCTATTTCTCCATCATAATTTGTTGTGTCTCTGCCAACAGAATGATAAAAGGAAAAATGTGAACACGTAACTCCAGCTCCAGTAAGGTTTTCCTTCGAGGATCCATCAGTATATATGTGCAGCCATTCTTCTGTGGGATACCTAGTATTGATTGTTTCCAGAGCTAGAAGTTTTTGTATTTCTTTTGGTGTGTCTGATTTACTTATTTCCTCTATTAATTCCAAATTGAAGGTAGGTTGCAATAATTCCAATGGATTTTCTCTTATAAGTAGATTTTCTCTGGTGTTAGGAATGTTCAATTTGGATTTAATCTGTGTTACCTTTTCTAGGAAACTACTATGAGTTTTAAGGATTGAAGGGGGGAGGTTCTTTTCTGTCCATTTAGAGTTTGGCAGTCGTAACATTTTCTCGTGTTGGAGCAATGCTTGTTCTTCTATTTTTGTTGTTATTGTTGTTATTGATGCACCAACATTAAGTTAGTTGGCATAAAAAAGTAACAATTACTATCTAACGGTTATTTAAACCCAGGACATAAAGTACTTATTACTCGGCCACGATATGAGTGCACTTGAAGGAGGATGTCACAGTTTGTTTACTACCTTAAGTCTAGGAATCTGCAGGCAGCACGGGAAAGTGAGGGGAAAGGCAATACTGGAAATGTACAGTCGCACAATGAAAACAGTACTCACCTGCTGATATCTTCACATTAGTTCTCAGAAGCAGTATGTCCGAAAACGTTGGTTTCAGGTCCTTTGTCTACTGCATCCGTGTCACTGTTTTCTTCATCAGCTGTGTCAGTGTCACTGCATCCTTTGTAAGCTGCTTCAATATCCATATCCTCGGAATAATGCTCATCGTGATCCAATCTTCTTCATCATTATCATCATCACTGCTCTCTAGACCCACGTTTATAATTATATTTTCAATTGCTCCCTCCATTAACCCATCTCTGCGCTGAAAATCATCCTCAATTTTTTTTTCACATGTTTGCACGCTTCTATCCAATGATTTTGAGTAATTTCAGCTATGCATTACTGTGACAGCTTTGATAACATGTGGTGCGGTTTTTGCGATTATTATCGACGCTGTGTCTTTAAGCTAATGAGATCTTTTTGATCTCAGGGCTTGGTAACGGATGGAATGAACATACACTCGGGTTAAACTTTAGTCAAACATTTTATTTGCACCTTCTTGTTCACAATTTTTAAATCGTATCACAGTAGAAAGTCTTATTTTAGCGGATCAACTTCCCTAGCATCGCCGAAATTTAATTAAAGGTCTCTAAACACTTAGTAAATTCACTTTTACTATTTCATGACCCGTACACATAAAAATGTCTTCTCACCTCAGAGATACACACGCTAGTGAACAGTTTTTTGGCGTCGTTTTTACGCGTCACCGCCTTTTTCATATTCATCCGTGCTATTCATCAAATAGTTCCTTCTCGTTAGGGAAGTGATCCCAATCATCGTCCCCTACTTTTATTATGGAACACATACAATTCTAATATTTATACATATATATTAAAATCAAATATGGAAAGATTTATGACGTCTTTGTGCACACTTAGTTGTTCGTAACAATGAACCTTATCAACATGTTTTCGTCATTTAATTATCTCATACCAATATCAAAAAACGAATTACACTTTTAACAAACATTTACATGAACGATTTTCTTTTGGGGTCTTCTAATATTCTGTCTCACATGGAATGTGATCTTATGAGAACTTTTTATTGTAGCCTCACTGATTGCATTCTCAGGAAGTTTTCTTTATCTCTGCCAATAATATTTATTTTGTAGTAGTGTTACAAGTTGATCTCAAAAGAAGCCAGATTATTGAATTCGTAAGAATTAAATGTGAATTCTTTCATTGTTATTAAAATCAAAACATAAACACCAGCAACAATGAATCAATGAATAAAAAACTTATACTTCTAAGCAAAATTTAAAAAAAGTAATACATTATATTACCGCATAAAACAAAACAATTATGATCCTACTTTCAGTAATATCACTAATAAATAATGTTTATTAGAGACTCTAGAAACCATACGATATAATACTGTAGCAACACTGGCACTGCTTACAGTTCAACTGTCTTGTAGTCAGTAATTTTGAACTACTGGTGTTACTCTGTTTACATCGTTAGCACGCCTCATTGCAAGCATCTCGGTATTGGTGACGTTTTCTTTACGTGACTGTACCGCTGAAACCCCACCTACTTGTGACATATATGTTTAGTAACTCTTCTCACCGAGTGCACTCATATCGTGGCTGGCTAGTATGTGAAATAGTAAGTCACAGCCTTCTAAGAATGAGTATATAGATAAATGAAGTTACTGTGTTTGAACGTAAACTTTCACTGATAAATTTATAGATTAATGACAAAAAAATAAAATGTTTTGGGACATATGTTTATATGAACTATTTTTCCCTCTTTCTGTATAAGGAACCCATCCTCAAACTTTGTGAAAGCATTTTTGAGTCATCATGTATAGCTTGTTACTTTCATCATTTTTACTTCATTTCAGTTTACCTTTAATGAGAATGTTATTACAGAGTTACTAATTTAATGTCCTTTTTTTTTGTTTTTTTAGATCAATTTAAGCCTTCAACAGCGCCTACTACTCCTACTTTACCTGTTACTACAACACCACCTACAATTTCAACCGCTCCAGGTGAGTAATCTTAGCACAACTTTTACTGCAGAATATCGGTTAATTACTTTCATTATATTAGTTATTTTTAAAGTGCCTTTCTGTGTATGTAGTTACTCTATAATTTACTGCTCTTCCCAGGTTAGTGACTAAAACAGCCTTATTCTTAGATCTAACAAAAGCATTCGACTTAGTGGATCATTCATTACTACTTGAAAAGTATGGTGTAAGAGGATTAGTAGTAAACTGGTTTAAGTCATATCTTGAAAACAAGATGCAATGTGTAGAACTTGAGTAGTTTGAAGTAAAACCAATGAAATTAAAAAATAACTGTCAGGCTATAGAATTATAAAATAGGTGTACCTCAAGGATCTGTTCTTGGGCCACTGTTATTTATCCTGTACATAAATGACTTAGTTGACAAGGGAAATAGCCGGGTAGATGGTCGGTCTGGGTGGCTCAGTTGGTTAGACGCTGGCCTACTGATCCCAAGGTCGCGGGTTCAAACCCGGCCCAGGCCGATGGTTTTTAAGTGTGCTTAAAAACGACAGCTCCATGTCAGTAGATTTACTGGCATGTAAAGGAACTCCTGCGGGACGAAATTCCGGCACACCGGCGACGCTAATGTGATCCTGGCAATTGACAGCGTCGTTAAACAACAAAATAATTTTTTTTTTCTGGGTAGATGTGCAAGTAACCCTTTTTGTGGATGATACAAGCCCTTTTATAAAAGGAGCAAATGAAAATAATGCAAACTATCATATGCAACATTCTAGAGTACATCCAAAAATGGTTTAATGGAAACCTGTTACTTTTAAGTAAAGAGAAAACAGTGGCTATAAGCTTCCATAATAAACTGAATAAGAATGTTTTATATCCAAAACTTAAACTGGGGCAAGACGAGATAAAATATGAAAAGACCAATAAATTTTTGGGTTTGTTATTAGATGAAAATTTAAGTTGGGAAATGCATATAGACAACCTGACTAAAAGACTCAGTAAGATGTGCTTCCTAGTTAGGTCAATCAAATTTATGTCCAGCTCACATATTCTCAAAGTAGTTTATTTTGCATACATACACAGTCTACTAATATACGGCATAATCTTTTGGGGGAACTCAAAAAACAGTATAAAGGTTTTCAGGATGCAGAAGATAATAAGAATTATGGCTGTGGTGTCCAATAAAACTAGTTGCAAACCATATTTTAAAAAAAATAAAATTCTGCTATTACCATGTATGTTTTTATATGAAACACTGAGCTATGCAAAAGAAAACTTAAATACCATCAAAACAAGTGTTGAAGTTCATTCATATCACACTAGGGGAAAAAAAAAACAAGTTATTTGTACACTCACATAGAACTAAACACTATGAAAATAGCTTCACATATGCTGGTCTACATTTATCTAACAAACTACCCCACTATATAAGAGATGTTGAATCCCAACAAAAATTCAAAAAGGTGTTATTCAGTTTCATACTGGACAATGTAGAGGAATTCCTACATCTTAAAATAGGACAAATTGCACCTTTGTAAATTATTTTTTGTAACTCAAAACTTTATACTCTTTTATATATCTTGGTTCCTTTTTTGTACTTTAAATTTGTATTGAAGCTTATATATCTCCATTTGAAATCGTCTATGTATCCTTAAATATTTTTCTTCATATTGTTAAGTTTATGTGTCCTATAACATATGTATCATGGTTCTATGGACACAATAAATAAATAGGTAAATAAAAATAAGAGTAAAGTAATGGTAGCCAAGATGGAAGAGCAGATAAAAGAGATTAAGATAGAAAAGGAAGAATACACACGCTGGAAAGTTTGCAAAAAACAATCACCCCATACATAAAGGTAAAGGAATACAGACAAACCAAACAGTTATTTCCAGACATATGTTGATATTACCTTTTTTCCTCCATTTTCAGCCTGGGATTTGTTGGTGTAATTGAGATTAATCCTGTATAGGTATTTCTAGAATGCATTGTTAAAATGTACTTCTATATTGTTCTATACCATGTCTCAGCCTAGTTCAGTCCTGCTGTAAACAATAAGGTGGAGCTGACTCAACTCGCCACGTGTTACACGTACAGGCACACACAAAAGTTTTACAACACTAGCAGTATATATAGCAGCGCTAACTTCTCGACAATAAATAGAGTTGGGTTACACATTAATTTATTAAATCTATGAATTGGAATATTAATAGAATCATGCAGTAACATAATGGTTACCTTTAATTGGATTCCTTCCTCTCTGTCCACTATAACTGATTTCCGCCTCGCTTTTGAAACTTCAATCCAATATCTATCAGCAAACAGTGGAGAGTACTTCGTGAAAAATTCAGCAAGTCCGTGTCAGAATTTACCGCATGCAAAATTTTGTTTAGAGTCGGCAGTTCATTTCTGAAAAAATAACCATGAACTTTCCTGTGTATAGCACTTTTCGTAAAATCGTTGTATTTCTCCACGCGCTGTTTGCATTTACATGATTTTTCCGGCGTTCTTAGAGTTCCAGATGCTTGCAGTTCCATTCTAACACTGTGTACACTACTTGCAGAAACACCAAGGAGATCACCAGTTTCTTTCTCAATGTTTTTTATAGACGATTACGGGTTTCTTTCTTTAAGTAATGCGAAACAATGCACGATCATTCGCCTCTCGCCACTTTTTAAAGGTTTGCATCTCTTGCCACTTTTTAAAGGTTTGCCTCGATTGTGTTTCATTTCGGCTGAATCACCAGTCTGCTCCATGATGAAAAGCTTACTGATTTTAAATTGCTTATACATAAGTGTCCTTGGCCTTGTGAGGTCCACGAGATGTACAGGAAATACAGTGTTAAATATCAGAAGCAACCCCACAATAGAAATAAAAACATCTTAATCAGCATTCAACTCGATACAGACGTCGTTGCGAGAGAGTTGCCTGGTATAGGAATGCAAAAATATTATATAATAGCAGTGTCCTTTAGTAATTGTTAAGTAAAATGCAGCTTAATTTAACATAATACGTTAATAGTGTGTATAATTTCATCTGTCTTCTGTCTAATCTGTATATAGTATACTATTATGTATATATTCCCTTCAGAAGTCACGAGCCGAGAACACATCTATGTGGTATGTGAAGCAGAAACATAAAATGTGGGCCTATTTACGTTTATAAGAATTGAAACATTTGCATACTTTTCTATGTCCGAAATAAGCTCGCGCAGAGCAGTGATCAGAAAACTGCTTACATTACTGTACTTAAAGGAGGGGTTTATCATACGTATGCAAATAAAAGAAAACGCCCATTATCTTCACCAAACCAATCAACAGCTTAACCGTTTTCTGTCCCAATATCTCTGTCTCTGTCTCTCTTCCCGCCCAGATGTTTACAACAGGATGGAACTAGGTTGAGACATATTATATAAGATGCCTATGTCTCTTTGACATCTAACATTTTGTATTGGTAGGTACATTAAGAACTGATT
The DNA here is from genome assembly GCA_030765045.1 of Tenodera sinensis. Lineage (NCBI taxonomy): Eukaryota > Metazoa > Arthropoda > Insecta > Mantodea > Mantidae > Tenodera > Tenodera sinensis. The sequence continues at coordinate 113,803,378 of CM060970.1, read as the reverse complement.
TCTGTTTTCCAGTTTGTGAAGATGGTGCTGTATGGAGTAGCTGTGTCTATCCATGTTCTCAACTGTGTCACTTCTTTGAATACAAACTGAAAAAGATGGGCTTCTGTGTTAGTGATGAAGACTGTGTACCAGGTAGTCATATATTATGATCAAATATTACACTTCTCCCAGAACATGTGCATTGCTTCTAAGTGAAAATCAAATGCCCAAAATTGAGGATGTGACATGCAAAAGAGAACATCTCCACCAAATACTAATTTTCAGAATAGACATAAACCATATCTGGTCTATATTTGAGCATGAAAACAAATTGTTAAAATAGAAATGTATTAATTGTAGTGTATAAAAGTCATTGTGATTCTCAAATTATATCTACAAAGAAAATTTTTCTTTAAAATTCACAGTTAAATATGGAAATTTTCACTTCTGTATGAATAACTTAAACATTTTCATATTTGAACAAGTTTCAGGTGGTCAATAGGTGTTTACTCTTAATATATTCAGTTTTAATGCTATAAATTTTATGTGCTTTACAAAAATACAAGATTTATAAGCAGTTGGTCCAGATTTTGACTTCATAAAGATATTGGAATTAAGGCTAGAGATTTCTTCCGGGCTTAAAAGTCGTGGTCTGCTGGAGTTATGAGCTCTAGACGTTTTGTCCACACCTGCAGTGGACATTATCGGTGGCGTGGTATGAGTTTTTTCTGCGAAGATTCAGTTACAACAGAATTGTTTATGACTGGAGGTGCCGTATTTATATCTGGGCTGCTCAGAGGGGATTGGCTGGGCTTCAGTGGGAGATGTGTGTTAGATGCGTGGGGCTTCTCCGTTCTGATTGCTGATTGGTTTATGTGATTTCTCTGCATTAGTGCTTCTTTTTTATGTTCGAGTATCGGATGCCATGTTTTGTTCAATTTTAGAGTTTCTTCCTTCCTGTTAAAATTATTGGGGTGTTTGTAAATTTCTATGGCTTCATGCTGTAGTCTGGCATGGTAGTATGGCATAGATGAAAGAACAGTAGTCTCCTTATACTGAATTATATGTTCGCCATTGGCCCATATTGCATGTTCTGCAACCGCTGACTTGTCCGTATGTCCCAGCCAATCCCTGTGACGTCTTGCTATAATCTCAAATTTGCTAAGAAAACAATATTAATTTGTCTTTTTTAACATTTTTAATATAAAATACACACAATATAACCCTTAATTATATGAATAAAATGAATAAAATTGAAATATAACATTTAACAATAATTACCATATCAATAAATAGACTATCTTCTTAAGAATGATATGGGATAAACAAAGTCAAATACATACATGAATGAAGTCAAGTTAATGATTAATTCGATTACCTCTGGGGACACACACATATATATATATACTGTTTCAATGATGATAGCCTCTGCTATTTTTTATAAAGAAGTCCTGGTATTAAAAACAATTTTTCAGAATTTCTTTTTTCTTTTCTTTAACACCAGAAAAATGTGTTTAAAAGCTGATTGAAAATATATCTAGAAATTTGTTTAATTTTATATGACTTTCTCAGGTTGTGTGCCAATTGACAGTGTAACAAACTGTCCTGCTGGCTCTTTCTGGCGAGATGAAGTGGGTTGTGCTGAAGCTGCTGATTGCACATGTATATCTCATATTGGTAAACCAGTAAAGGTAAGTATTACTTCTGACTGATTTTATCACATATACTAAACTGATGATGATACATGTTTAAAATTTGGTTAACATATGTAGACAACATTTTTGCCAGTTCCAAAAAAAATTAGCTCAAGAGGTATTAAAATTGTTGAACCTACAAGACCAATGCACAAAATTTACCACTGAAATAGAACAAGATGGATGGCTACTGTTCCTTGACTTAAAAATTAAAAGAAACATGGACACCCTGGAATTTGGCATATATAGGAAACAAACACACATAGACAATTACATCAAAAGCAATAATTTCAACCCAAAAGCACATCAGCATGCAATCTTCCATAACTTAATTAACTGATCAATATCCTACTAAAAAAATAGAGAATACAATGAAGAACTTGAGCATATTGTGACATTGGGTCGTTCAAGAACATAGGGATGAGAGAAAGCCGGGCGACCTTGGATACAGCAGGCAACTGTGTGTATGTGACCATAAACAATGATGCCAGCAAAACATAAAAGAAAGGTTTAAGGCTACATTGTTTTCGTAGTGTTTAACGCCATACTACATATGGTGCCACAGGTGGTGACACTGATAATACATGGAATAAAGATGGAGCATCAGTGAAATGAGATTGTGGGGGAAACTGGAGAACCCGGAGGAAACCCACTGCAGCACTGCTTCGTCCACCACAAATCTCATATGCCTGGGATCGAACCTGGGCTGCTTTGATGAGAAACGAGTGGTCTAACCACTTGGCTATGGTGTGGCCTCCGAGGCTACAGGGCAACAAGCGACTGTGTCTGTGTGATTGAACAGTGTTAACACCAGCAAGGTCTAGAAGTCTCTCGCTAATTCTGCTGAGTCACCATTGCACATGCTCATGAAAAGATCTCAAAGGAGGTAATGTGACGCTGATTCCAGTATAAATAGGACAGAACAGTCAGTAGCAGTTAGAGTCAGTTGAGTGAGTGATAGAATAGGAGTAGTTTTAGTTAGTGATAGAGCTGAGTTGTTGTTTAAGTTGTCGGTACAGTTAGTTTTAGTTAGCTTGTTTTCTTTCCCTCATTTCTGGTGCAGCTGCACATTTCTGTGGTAGTCCTCTTTCTGCAATAGGTGACACCTTTTCTTCCATCACTATATGCATGAAAATCTTTGCAATTTACTAGCTGAACTTGATGGTATTTGTAAAAAAACTGAGAGCACATATAGAACACAGTCCTACGTCACTCTAAGTACACAGTGGTACTATAACAAAGGGTAAAGAGTGGTGAGGGAACTAACGATCGCTGATTAGTCGAAAAAGTGACAGATCCAAAATATCATGAGACTTTTGACATAAACCGGGAAGTTTGTCAGCGAACTATTTAAACATGGATCAAGTGAGAAATGAAACCAAATTTCTCTGGAATCATATTCTATAACAAAATTTCTCTGGAATCATATTCTGTGCAGAAAACTGAATTGTAACATAGTGCTACCTCCATTGTGTATTTTTTTGGATTATGTGAGTTATGACCCTAATCTACTCTTATGCATCACCATACTGGACCTTTATTTGCCAATAGATCTGAATAGGTTTCATACCTTCACCTGTGGGGCACTCTAGAAAGCATTAGGTAACAGTACTGTCAACTTAAAGAGCAGTGGCACAAGATTTGGAATTTTATTACTTGTTTAAAGTTTTCTTTTGACTTCCCCTCATATGAGTATGTATTATGTTTCAGCCTGGTGAAGCAGTGAAAGAATCAAAATGTGAAACTTGCCAGTGTGTAAACAACCAGTATGAATGTGATAATGCAGATTGTATCAGCACTACTCCAGAAGTAACAATAATAGAAATAAGTGCAGAACCAATCCAAACAGAGACCACACAACCAACCACTTTGGCTATCATAGCCACTCCTCCACCTAGGTGTGATAAAGAGAGGTAGGTGTCTACTCTTGGTATTAATAGTTTAAATGCATCATTTTGATTATTGTGGAAGAAATAGGGGAAATGGAAAGTTATTAAACGTTTACAAATACCTTATTTTACAAAAACGGGTTCAAATCTGGATCTGGTATTAAACATAAAAAAGACATCATGGATAAATTTCAGGCTAAAAGAAAAACATGCAGATCACATTGATATCAAGGTAGATGGGGAAAGTATTCCTGAGACACAGGTCACAAATTTCCTAGGAGTGCTTATAGACAGAAATCTTAATTGGCAACCACATATAATGTACATAACAAAAAAGATAAATAAGGGATTATACATTATGAAACAAGTTAAGGATAACATGGATAATAAAACGCTGAAGCAGGTGTACTATGCATTCATTTATTCATATATAAAATACGGCATAACACTATGGGGGAATACTACAGCTAAGGAAGTACTAAAAATATTCAAATTACAAAAAAGGGCAATTAGAATAATTGGGAAAATAGAAAAAAGACACAGTTGTAGGGACTGTTTCAAAAAATACAAAATCCTAACAGTTCCATGTATCTACATTTATGAAAGCATCAAGCATGTTCTTCTAAATGGAAAAATTGCTAAAAACAATCACATGCATAGCTATAATGTTAGAAATAAACATGATTATTACAGAACTGCACTCAGGGGAACATTAAATAATCGTTCAATAAAAAGTATAGGAAAAGAACATTATAATGCTTTGCCCAAGGAAATAAAAGACTTAAAACACAGAGAGATACAAATAAAAACCATTAAGAACTATTTACTACAAAATGCTTTCTACAATACTGAAGAATTTAAGTACAACACTAAATGTAATCAAAATGTGTAAATGAGTATAGATGTATTTTACAGGTACGTGAAATTGAAACAGATTTGTAAATAAACATTGTAATTAAACTTTATAGGTATGTACATATTAGGTAAGTTCTTCTGAACTCTTGATATATCCTATGTAACAGAAACATATGGATGAATAAATTGAAATTGAAATTAAATTGAAATTGAAATTTTATATTTTGATTTCCATTTCAGTCGTTTAATTTGTGAAATGAATGCATTTTCACTCATGTGAGAAACAGATGCACTAAGGAATTGATTGAATCTGAATTGTGGTTGTAAATTTTTCATATTCATACAAACAACTTTTTTAAATTGGATAATGTGATACAAGATGGTTAAAAGAAAGCAAAATCTGGAAATAAATACTAACAATAAAAGTGCTCAAGACCAAAAAGAGTCAAAAATTCTGTTTTACCATTTGGTTATATTGGTAAAAAAATCTTTTCTTAAAAAAAAGGAAAATCTTCCATTTTTTCATAAACAAAACCTGGCAACCCTACCACCACCGCCGCCGCCACTGCCACTACCATCATTGCTGCCACCATATTGAACTTAAACCTCCATTTTTCTCAATTTCCTTTTTACAGGATTTTTCACTTTCCAAGTTGCTCCTAGGACCACAATTTATAATATATTAGCTTGAAATTTTCAGGATAACTTCAGGAGTTATGGATTTATAAATTGTGGTATACTAATATTAAACAGTTTAAGTAATTCATATTGAAAAGGTTGAAAAACTCAATAACATGTGAATGACAATGTCTTAGCACTTCAAAATTTCACAGGTGCATTGCCTTAACATCCTGAAGATTTATGACACTCTCAGGCCATAGTGATTACCAAAATATATAATTTACTGGATTTTAATGAAGTTATGAAAGTTTTGAAATGTGAGAAGGTGAAAGTTGATCCACTCAAATTGGATGCAGGTGGGATAGCCCCATCCTTTGTGAGTAAACTGGTATTAGGTAGTGACTCTCCCAATCCAGGAATTCCAGCAGCACAAGGATGAATAATCCGTGGTGGACAGGTAGACAGTCCCTGCAATGGAGCTGGGAAGAGAGAATTTTTGCTCAATGACTTTCTATGACCTTAAAAGTAGGTTAAGCTAGACTTTTGGGGACACTGCTCCTTCCCATGCCACAGTTTTCTGGTAGTTTCAGGAATGTAAAAGGTACCAAACATCTTTGAAAGATGAGGAGAGAAGTGCGTGTCCAACAACAGCAGTGATTGAGGGAAACATAGCAGTGTTGAGAAAAATGCTTCACAAAAATAACTGCATAACATTTAAAGAAATTGAGACAGCATTGCAGATTGGTTCACCAGCAGTTTTAAAAATCCTCCATGAATTCCTTCATGTGAGAAAGGTCACATCCCAATGGGTGCCTCACAATTTGATGGAAGAACAAAGACATGTATTGCTTGATGTGATAAAATGTTAACATGATTCAAAGGAGTGGACTCCAGATGGGTTTCTGATATCGTCACACATGATGAAACCTGGATTTATTAGTTTGCTCTGGAGACCAAACGGCAATCAGTGTTGTGGATCTCTTCTGATGACAATACATCGACAAAAGCAAAGCGTCACCAAGTGTCCACAAGAAAATGGTGACCTCATTTTTCCTAAAGGATAGTCTTGTGGCTACTAGTTCTCTGGAGGAGCAAAGAACAAATTCTGCTAATTGGTACACCACAGTTTGCTTGCCAGAACTTTTATCTGTGCTTCAAGAACAGTAGACACACATGGGACTGCGAGGGATGTTTCTTGATCATGATAATGCGTTCAGACACACAGCCAACATTGCCGTTCAGTTCCTGGAATCTCCAGAGGTCAAATTTGTGATTCATCCACCATATGGTCCTGACCTGGCCCTATGTGACTGAGATGGTTATTATGTATGATCCTGGAGATGATCAAACCAAACATGAACTTGACTTTGTTTGTGCAGCATCATTCTTTTAATGTCTGGAATATTGTCAGTTTGTTGATAAAATTATTATTGTTAACTTTTATATTTCAGTTGTGTTCGCATAATCAATAGTTGCTTTATATAAATGTCAAGTTAAAAATGTAAAATAGCTTTGTTTCCTTGGCATGCCTGAAATTATTACAATGCAAAATATGACATCATAAGATGGCGTCACATTAGAGTATATCTGAGCGAGATAATATATGACCATGCTACCATAGCGATGTGGTAGCTTTCAATTCCCTCTTGGATCGACGATTCTAACGATTCTGGCAGGCTCTGGGAAATCATATATTAAGTGATTTTATATCTCGGACTGAAGTATCTGCAACAGAAAGACATTACTTGTTATCAATACTTCAAGAAATTGGAACATATTGTGTTATGTAGTACAATATTCCTTAATTGACGTTATATAAGTTAGACACCATGCTCAGCAAGATTCTGCCAAAACATACAATGTATAATTTTGAACATGCCAAAATGAACAAAGCAGGAAAGAAAAGTATTGATATTGTATTAAGACTCAATAATTGTGTTAATTTACAATGGTGTGAATAAATATTTCAACAAACTTAAAAATGGAGTGCAATAAGAGCCCTGACATTGAAGCCACAACTTCATAGTCACGCTATCATCAAAATCGTAAAAAAACTGCACCAAGACCATTTTATGTTCCTGATGATAAAAATTGCATGCCTGGAAAGAGTGAAAATGCTCTCTTCCAAGGTTCTGGCTACCTGCATGCCAGGGGTTATTCGTCCTTGCACTACTGGAATTCCTGGATTGGAAGATTCACTACCTATACCAGTTTACTCACAAAGCATGGGGCTATCCCATCCTGGATCCGATTCGAGTCAATCAACTTTTGTTTTCTCACGTCCCAAACCTTTTGTAGTGACCCTTGTATACATATTAAACCCATAGGACTGTTCATTGATCTCTATCATTGCTATTAATTGGTAAAACAGTGCACATTGTTATCATGTGATTGTTAAAATAAAACTGATGCCGCTTGTGCCTGGATGTTAAGTTATTTTGTGCTTTATTTCAGGTTGCAACTGCTGTTAAAGGAACGGCCAAATGTAAAGATTACCGCAAGCAGCAATTTACAGAGGGGTGATATGGTAGACCTGAATCTGATTTCTTCTCCCGAGGAAGGTGAGTTTGTTATACTTAAAAACAGAGTGAGATGGCACCATGGTTGTAAGCGAGGCCTGCATTTGTGAGATCTCGGGCTTGATTCCTACCTACTGCCCAGTTTTTTCTTGGCTTTTTGTAGTTTTCTCTGGTTGATAGGCAATGGGAGAAGATATTCATTTTAAAGAACAAGAACCATGTTATGAATTTTTAAATATCACCAATAGATTGTATTTCTAAATTTTTGTGTTCAGAGGTTGGTGACAAATAGATCTTTTAAATTGAGGATCGGTAACTACGGTAACTTGTTTGGATAGCTTTGAGAATAAGTTGGATGCAACTTGAAACTATAGTCAGCAGTATACACCTTGCACTATTAATAAGATAAGTAGAGCTTTTAGTTTCCAATTTGTTCTTAATTTAGCAGTAGGGAAGTTAAAAAATTACTGAATTTTGACTATTAGCTACATTTATCTCTTCTGGGCTTGCAGGCCATGGTCTAGAAGGCATTGAAGATACTGATGTTTCACTAAGTACAGGGCTTGGCATCTTCAGGATGAAGTGACCGATTGTCTGCACTGTCAGAACTGGAATGTGGAAGCAGCGTCTGTAGCACTCTTTATAGTGGGGGTGGCGGGGCTTGTTGTGGTGTCTAAAGTGTTGATTGGCTCACATCAGTTGGCAGGGTGGGTGTAGATGAGGTTTTATTACAGCTGTTCTTTTTTGTCTAAAAGATGGGTATCCAGGCTTTTTGTACCCCGAGGGTTTCTTCTTTCCAGTTGAAGTTGTTTGTCTGTTTATAAATTTCTATGGCCTCCCTTTGTAGTCGAGCATAGTAGTTAACTGTAGAAAACAAGGCCTGGGTTTCTTTAAAGGTATGCTCTGCCACAGATGATTTCTCTGTTTGTCCCAATTTGGTGTGATGTTCATGCTCTTTCAGTCTGGTGGCCACACTGTGCATAGTAATGCCTATGTACACCTTACCGCAACTGCTGGGTACTTTGTATACATCTGCAGATATGTGTGGGTGGCATTTGTCTTTGGTCGACCTCAGTAAGTCCTTGATTTTTGTGTCGGTCAATAGACAGTGTCAATCACATGTGAGCGCAGAAGCTTGTCTATCCAGTTGGAAACATTCTTGATGTAGGGAAGAAAGGCTGTTGTTACTGTACAGTGTTCCTTCTTTTTAGTTGGGCACCTGGGATGATGCACACCAGATTTCTTTCTGCTTTATATGTTTCCAAGTTTTCTTTCCTGCTTCTGTTAAAACTTAATGTTAACATGAATGTTTATATTGTAACACATGCATATTAACTTTGTTATCCTCATTCTGGTTTCCATTCTCATTTATTATAAGCCAGTCTTTAGCTGTGCAAGAGGATTGCTTTTTTAATATAATTTCATTTTAATTTGAACATTATGTTTGGTAGATATGAGCTGGCAACCATTTTTGCAAGACCAAAACCAGTACCTGCAAGTGGACCTTGGCAAAGTTGAGGCTGTATATGGTGTAGTAGTGTGGGGAAATCCTAACGCTGACGAGTATGTGACCGACTATCATGTTCTGTACAGGGATGACAATCATCATGACTTCGTGTATGTAATGGATGGCAACAACTATCCTCAGGTAAGTCAAAGTATCTTCTCATTACTGCATGGCATTTATGCATATCACAGATTGGCTGGTTTAGTTACTCTAGAGCAGTGGCATATGTTGGGATTGTGACTTGTGCTTAGCTAGGCCTAACATATCCAGACAACAAGTGGTTGTTGATTAACCTTCACTTTGGTGTGTGCCAGGGTTGCCAACATTTAAAAGTAAAATTATTGTACCAGCCACTCAAAATTATAGATTTGGATTCAAAATTATCATACATCATAAACCAAATGCTACAACAATAAAAATATCAGTGTAACACTTATGAAAATGTAATAGTAATGATGTCTATTATATCCATGATGTTTATTGTTACGAGTATAGATTAGATCACTGATGCTTAAAACCCTGAAAAAAACCTAATGGAATGAAATGAAATGATTTATGTAACAAAATAGAAGAACAGAAAATTCAGAGGATATGGAAATCCTTCCCAGCATTTGCCTGGTGACCCAGGAAACCTCCAAAAATACCCATGGGTCAGGAAGGTCGGCCAGGGGAATTGAACCCATGACCTCCCGAATGTGGGCCAGAGACGTTACCGTCTGAGCCATCCCACTCACTAACAAAATGCTACTCTTCCCCTCTTTTTTAATTCCAATTATTATGAAAAATAACCTGAAATAACTATTAAATCATAAGCTCATGCAGTTGTGCAGTACTAGATAATCTGAAATGGGAATACTTTTAATAATGTACGTTTATGAAATAAATAGAGTTACATGTGGTAGGTGATTCACAAATGGAATGCTTTAAACATCGGATTTTACTGGAAATAATTGTTGCAAATTACTGGTGATTTCAACGTTATTTTAAATGCAAATTTCCATTAATAATGAATAGCTAACAGGAATGAGGTAAAAGGAATCTTCACTTCATTACACTTTCTGTTAATGTTATGCCTCTTTTATTTACATTAATCTACTATTTAGTCATGCTTCTGCTCCATTATTTGTGTTCGTCTATGATTCATGGTTGCCAACCTCTTTGTCCAGTAGTGTATTTCTTAATGCCAAGTTAGCATGGCTTAGCATTATTGTGCATCAAGGAGGTCATATTCTGTAACATTACCGAAAGTAGTAACTAAGATACTGATGCCATTTTTTTCCAATTTACTTTTAGAAGTTAATATTTTAGTTTTAACTACTGCACACATGAAAAAACTACAGATGGGTTAATTAATATTATTAATAATTTACCCAAGCTGAGCAGAACATTACTTCCACTTACTGGTGTTTTGCTCCTCACTGTAACTTTTCTATCTGACCTTACCTTGGTCATCTCTTGTTCTCTTCCGACCCCGATGCTATTAGGGTTCCTGAGGGCTAGGGAGTCTTTATTTTTCCAACCTCTCCATTTCTCTGATTTCTCTATAAAACCTTAACCCCTAACATGCTGACCTGTCATGGCATGTAATACGTCCTCTGATTGGTAATCAGAGGATATGGTCGGTGAATTTATTTTGATAATTCTCCCGGTCAGGTCAGTGAGACCCGTAAACCAACGACAGGTGTGGTCCTCCAGACATTCTGGGGGTTGTGAGAGAGCGATGTGACCGCCAAAACATGAAAATATGGTGCTCTCGAAAAAGCGGTTACATTTATTGCTAAGTCTCTTCAATATTTATTGAAAAATATTGGAGAGCAAGAGGATTAATGACTTCATTGTCAGAAATCCAGCATTAGCTAACAACAACATTATGAAAAATATTGCATGAAGTTTTAAATAAGTATTATTATACGAATATTTACATTGCTGCAATCATATCATATGTCATTATTAGGGCTCGGATTTAGGTGCTAAAAACTTGGAAAATATTTATTTTTTATGCGCTAGAAATGTCGAAAATATGTGCTAAAACAAATAAAATGTTTTAAGATCTGAATGGCTGAACTACCTAATATAAATGTACCTATTACTTACCAGACATTTGTGGAAGGGATCACCAAGTATTGTAGAATTACAGTATATATCACATGATTCCTCAAATTTTCCATCCCTAAAGATTTGACAATTATCATGAAAAATTGTCTTGAATACCGAAAATGATCACTCCACGTCACAAGAAGTCAGCCAAGCATCATTATAACATGTTATGTTGCTCACACTGGCAACAGTAATTTCACATTGCCCACCCAACACATTTGAAATTTTAGACTGTTAAATCCACTATTATTTTGGAGCACTTCCTTGCATTTTCTTTTTAGGGTTTGTGCTGCAGGGTCAGAAAGAACCTTAAGTTTTTTCCCCACATCCTGTACTACTTGAAGTGCTTCTCCCAAAGACATTCTTACTGATTCCAGTTTCTTTATGGATTCACATAGAAATCCAAGATTTGTGGAAAAGTATGTGAAGTCATTTTTTAACAGTGTCTTTTAATTTTCACAGCATTTTGTGGCAATTGCACTAGTTTTCATTCCAGACATCTTTAATCCACTGTGAACTCAAAACTGTTGATATGTAATTTCCCAACACAATACAACTAGAATGTTGTATAATCTCTGTGGATTCACTCAGGGGTCTCCGTCTAGGGGATATGTGAATAGCGACCACAAGGTACCCAAGCTGAGCAAAACATTACTTCCACTTACTGGTGTTTTGCTCCTCACTGTAACTTTTCTATCTGACCTTACCTTGGTCATCTCTTGTTCTCTTCCGACCCCGATGCTATTAGGGTTCCCGAGGACTAGGAAGTCTTTATTTTTCCAACCTCTCCATTTCTCTATAAAATCTTAACCCCTAACATGCTGACCTGTCATGGCATGTAATACGTCCTCTGATTGGTAATCAGAGGATATGGTCAGTGAATTTATTTTGATAACTCTCCTGGCCAGGTCGGTGAGACCCGTAAACCAACGACAGGTGTGGTCCTCCAGACATTCTGGGGGTTGTGAGAGAGCGATGTGACCGCCAAAACATAAAAATATGGTGCTCTCTAAAACGCGGTTACTATTACTGCTATGGCTCTCTTCAATATCATCAGTGAAAAATATTGGAGAGCAAGAGGATTAATGACTTCATTGTCACAAATCCAGCATTAGCTAACAACAAATGACTAAATTTTACTATACAGTTTCAGTGTGTATACTTGCCGGATTGTGAAGCAATAACAGGTGCAGTGGAGGAATTCCCTGTTATCATGCAGGCCCATGTAGCTAGAGTAATCAGGATGTTTATATTTTCTTCCAACTGAAGGGGTAGTGTAGCTGACATACCGAACTGTATCAGTTCTTTCAATAATGAATAAGAAATTGAGACATCCAGCCTGCATAATTGAGCATTAAAGAAGTGGATGGTGACTTGTTAAAAATAATTTGCTGCTACTTTTATGTGATTTATGTGAAAATTACTTTAAAAATGTTTCCTTTATGTGATTTTAGTGTAATTTATGTGAATACCCAAAAATATTTATTTATATAAAAAATCAGAAAATGTGTACTTTTGTGTGCAATAACACTTGAAACATTTGCTCCTGTGTAAATATCCAGAACAATAAACTAAGTTCGAAGTTCATACTTGGGTGCAAACAAAATATGTAAAATTCTGTGCCCTAGTCATTATTAATATGCATTGCTATTTCTTATGAATCACTTGCGTACATATTTACTTTATTTATTTATTATTGAATATAATAGTGAAGTCTATCTATCTTATCTCAACACTTTTTAATATTTAAAGTAATCTTATGTTTTCAAAAATTTATATTTTTATTTTTATATCTAAAAAATGAGGTTTTATTAACCTGCAATGTGTTTTCTTGTTTAGATCTTCCGAGGCCCTTCAGCTCGAAGTGACAGAGTGATGCAACAGTTTTTCGAGCCAGTGGAAGCTAGATACATCAGATTTGAACCTCTTAAGTGGCATGGAGCTATTGCAATGAAAGTTGACATCGTAGGATGCAGAGAGGGTCTACCATTACCTCCTCCAGAGGTACCTGGCCCAGAAGATAGAACCAATGTTACTGTCCGTGGTAAAATACATATAAATTTTTTCTTCTTGGATTGTAATGTACATTTATAAAAACCTTTCTTCAGTGGAATCAAATAGGACTCTTGAACATCAAATTTCTGTTAAAGACAGATTTCTGTTTAACAAAGGTAGGCCTAGGCTATTAAAAAAATCAAACCATGAACGTACATAAATGAACAGAATGAGATAAAAATGTACATACATTATTCAGTTGTGTGTATTTAGATATTTCTGCTACAATACATAAACGAGCAATTCTTGTATATATAAATATATACCATGCAATTTGGAAACAGCTCTAACAATTTGGATCAAATTTTGTGTTCAGATAGGGTTTTGCTTTTTAAGTTTATCTATATAGGTGTCATTTCTGAAAAAATGCAATCTTACATAAAAAATAACATTTTTTATTTCCACTTCTACAGAGCAATTGAACTTTATTTTGGCTTTTTCTTCTCTTCTAATGAACCGGTTTCAACAAACAAAGTAACGTTTTAAAGTCCTCTTCCAGGGCTATCAGAATACAGTAAGAAATTTCACTAAGCTATATTAGTCTACGTGTAATGGTCACAGTTACTCTAAACCTTATTTTGGCCATAATTTCTCTGTTCATGGGCCAATTTCAACAAACAAGCCAGGGTATTAAAGGCCTCGTCAAGAGCTTTCAGAAAATCTAAAGGAAGCTTACCTAGCTATATTAGTCTATGCGTAGCAGTGACAATTACTGTAAACCTTATTTTGGCCATAATTTTTCTGTTAATGGGCCAACTTCAACAAAGTCAGTATATTAAAGGTCTTGTCAAGAGCTTTCAGAAAACCTAAAGAAATTTGACTTAGCTATATTAGTCTATGTGTAACAGTTAGTCGAAACCTTATTTTGGCCATAATTTCTCTGTTAATGGACCAATGTCAACAAACAAGCCAGGATATTAAAGATCTTGTCACGGAAATGGCTTCAACAATTAGGATGAAAATTTATATTTAGTTAACATTTTGCTTTTCAGGTTTACCTAAATAAGTATCTTGTCCCCCCAAAAAAAAAGATGATTAAGAAAAAGGAAAAGAAAAGAAAAGCCAAGCAAAGCTCGGTCGCCCAGGTACTATATGTTAATACACACCAAAACATATAATAAATGCAAAATAGCTGTGTACATGATTCATATATTTTTTCCAGCAGTCAAGGAGAGCTTTTTGGACACATTGCTGCTTAGCTGCTCGACTTTCCACACACACTTTGGCCTGAGAAATCACACCAAACATATCCAAGTCATTATAATGAAAACTGAGTTGGACTGAAACACTTAACATCACTTACATGTAATTAGTCTTAACAGAGCTTAACTTGCTCCCATCATCAGAATTAATCAACTGGTTCTTGTCGATGTTGTTTGGTCAATATTAAATAATTTCTATTAATCCCCCCTATTAATTCGAACTCTGCTGTTCACATATCTGAGTCTCTTGTCCCTTAACATTAGTTTTCTTGGTGCTGCATGTCTCTTTGTGCTTCAATTACTTTATGTATAGCACTGTTCTCTAAGCATTCCTTCACTACACATGGTCTTCTCATGTATGTATGTTTATATTTATTTTAATGGCCTACATTTGCAGTTTCCTTGCAAGTACAATATGTCCCACAGAAAAAGGTGTACAATAATTGCAATTTCTTTGAAAGCACAGCATATCCCAAAACAAAAGTGCTTCAGTACTGCATATTTCTGTTTTAAGCAGTCACAGATTGTTTATCTTTCCATTTTGAACAGAGCGTATATTTGAGACGTAGAACTGGAACTTAAAAATTCAATGCCACAACTGAGATTTGAACCACAGACCTTCCGCTTACCGGGCGGATGCTCTACCACTGAGCTATTGTGACAAACTGCCAGAATGGCATTAAATTCTCAAACCAGTTCGTATTTCTCCTGGTAAACCACAAAGTAAGTTTATTGGCATAAATAAATAATAATTACAATCTGAAGGTTATTTAATCCTGGGATATAAAGTACTTACAATAGTAAGTAACCATTAGGGTAATTTGTCTCTGATGTGAGACTGCCTTTGTGGTTTACCAGGAGAAATACGAACTGGTTTGAGAATTTAATGCCATTCTGGCAGCTTGTCACAATAGCTCAGTGGTAGAGCATCTGCCCGGTAAGCGGAAGGTCTGTGGTTCAAATCCCAGTTGTGGATTTTGAATTTTTAAGTTCCAGTTCTACCTCTCAAACTTTGCCAACACACGGCTTGTGTGTTTAAAAACACCAACAGTAAGTTTGTTGGCATAAATAAATAATAAGAGCGTATATTATTCAAAAAGAATTAAACATCATAAATATGTGATTTCTATTGTGCCCAAAACTTTTTTCTGAAATATACAGTTTTGGCTTATTTAGTGTCCAATTTAGAATGTAATATTTTATGGATCTTTCAAAATAAAAGATACCTATGATTTTATGGTTGACTTTTATCTTTAATTCTGTTTCACAGTCATCAACTTCTGATAACAATAAATGTAGCCTCATTAATACTGCTTCTTTTTCAGAATGTGAGGACCCAATGGGACTTGAAGCTGATATTCTTAGTGATGAACAGATATCAGTATCATCTGTCTGGCAAGGAAATACTGCTAAGTTTGGTCCGGCAAATGCAAGGTTAAATGGACTGCATGCTTGGGTTCCTGCTGTAATGTCTCTCAATCAGTGGATTCAGGTACTTACTGTGCTTACTATACACATAAAATATACTTAAAAACTAAAGTTATATAACAGGGAAACTGGAAACAGTGATCTGTTTTTTGATGAGTCAGAACTAACATCATTTAAATAGATTTTGTGAACATCTGTTCCCATCTTCAGCAGGTACTCGAAAAGGAACAGATGTTCAAGTGAGTGGAGTATAATTGATGTTGAAGTTCTTAATTTCTAATCCACCATTCAAAAACTTGTCATAGTTTCTCTCCTGGAGCTGTCTTATCTCTCGTAGAATTCCTTGTTTCGTGAAGTCATGAAGTGCAGCCTCCCTGATGAATACTGAATACTATCTTCCTTTCATAGAAGTTTGAAAACAGTGTTGTTGTAATTAATTTAATTTAAAAGGTGAGTTAATTAATAACACTGAACAACACTTAACAACATATTTTTCCGGGACGCGTTTCGAAGGTAACTTTCCTCCATTATCAACCGGACAATAACTGGGTTTCCATGGTGTTTGATGGTGCAGATGGTGATGCTTCTTCTGGTGGCGGTTCAATGAACTTACTGAAAATGTCTCTCTGAGGAATGTCGAAATTAAATACTCGGTTTCTATTTTTTAAAATAAAGATTTGTTCCCATGTGGACAGTTCTTGTTTTCCGGTTATGTGTTTAAGAAGTTTCGGTTCTAGCTTTATGTCATGATTTTTTGTCCAAAAGTGAAATGCAACCGCTGATTTTTCTAATTGTTTACTCTTAATGTTTCTAACGTGTTCCTTGGATCTAATTTCTAAATTTCTTTTGGTTTTTCCTATGTACATTTCATTACAATCACTGCATTCAATTTGGTATGTGCCAGATTTTTTGTTCGGCGGAATAGCATCTTTGATGTTTGAAAGTAGTAGGTTTTTTATGGAATAATGGTTTTCTGCTGCTAGCTCAATGTTGTATTCCTTGAACACCTTTTTAAATTTATCAAAGGCCCATGGATAAATTTAAATTTAAAAAGGTGTTCAAGGAATCCAACATTGAGCTAGCAGCAGTAAACCATTACTCCATAAAAAACCTACTACTTTCAAACATCAAAGATGCTATTCCACCTAACAAAAAATCTGGCATACACCAAATTGAATGCAGTGATTGTAATGAAATATACATAGGAAAAACCAAAAGAAATTTAGAAATTAGATCCAAGGAACACGTTAGAAACATTAAGAGTAAACAATTAGAAAAATCAGCGGTTGCATTTCACTTTTGGACTAAAAATCATGACATAAAGCTAGAACCGAAACTTCTTAAACACATAACTGGAAAACAAGAACTGTCCACATGGGAACAAATCTTTATTTTAAAAAATAGAAACCGAGTATTTAATTTCAACATTCCTCAGAGACACATTTTCAGTAAGTTCATTGAACCGCCACCAGAAGAAACACCAGAAGAAGCATCACCATCTGCACCATCAAACACCATGGAAACCCAGTTATTGTCCGGTTGATAATGGAGGAAAGTTACCTTCGAAACGCGTCCCGGAAAAATATGTTGTAAGTGTTGTTGTGTTATTAATTAACTCACCTTTTAAATTAAACTGAATACTATATTTGTGTGTTATTGCTTCAAAGATAAAGGGTTTTGTGTCTTGAAATTTCACAATTATAAGTCTCAGCTAACTTTTACATAGAGCATGGATTCTTAAGCGCCGTGGGAAATAACACAGGAATTTGAATAACACACAAAATTAACTCCACTGCAGAAATATATTGAACATATCAACATGTTTTATAGATTAACAAACATGTTAGCACTGTAATGCACTTTTATATAGTTATTTAAGATGTTCTGCAGCTAGACGCATACAACATGCATCAGGCTATGGTGGCACAACCATCACTGTGTCTTAGTTCAACTGGCCATACACATAGCATCCACTTTGGCTGTTTTGATTGGCTCAGAGCAAACACTCTACTCTACTTGGCCTATCACCCTTTTGCGTCTCTTTTTCAATTTAAATTATTTTCATTGGATGCTTCGTGTCTTCTAACATCCAACAACTTGCTTTCCTTTTCAAAATATACAATTCTTTTATAACTTTTTTAAATACAATGCAAATACATTATTTCATTACAATTATATGGCAAATAATCCAACATGAATATTTAACAAAATAAATATTGCAGTTAACATAATATGACCTAGGCAAGACAGCATTTATATTTAATATTAAATATGGTTGTTGTTACCATCTCAAACTGTATAAAAAGCTTAAAAAAATATACGAGGGGCACTCAATAGGTCCTAAGAAAAGCCAAGAAATTACACTTGTAGCATAAAAAGTGATGGTAGTGACTATGCCATTGAAAGTGAGCATGATACAGACAGATAGAGATATTGTGAAAAGTTATTTTGATGAACCAACAGAGGACACTTGTGATGGTGATAAAGATGCCACACATGAACATGAAAATGTCAGAGATGATGAAGAAGAAGCTGAAGCCAGTCAAATATATTTCTACAACAGAGATTATTATAAACGGGCAGCAAAAGGACCTGTGAGAAATGTTCGTACTCCGAGCTACAACATCCTGCACAATTCCAATCCTGAAAGCTCTCATATTCCAAAACGGGATTTCTGTAAGAGCTTAGCAGCCCAGTTAATCAATCCACATAAAAAGAGGAGAACGCTAAATGAGAGGATTCTTAGAGCGATTCAAACAGGAATGTCACAGATTCTTTACATCAGACTGGAAACTACAACTGTAGACCAGAAGCTTTAAATCCGGAAAGCTTGTATATGTCTAGCATCCAAGAAAAAAAGAACTTGATATATGTGTTAGAAGTGAAACATACCTGTGTGCTTAGAATGAACTAGAAAAATCTGAATAAACTGTGTTGAACATGAGTAATTTGTGAGTGTGCCGTGAGAAAATGGTAGGAAAGATTCCAATATTTTGTGTCTGCATGTTTTCTGAATAGTCACTTAACTGTGAATAACCAACACTTTCTGTAATGTGTGTTTAGTCCCCTATTATAAAATAACTGTTTATGAAAACTGATATGCATATACCCTGGGAGAGCTAACCTGCCACTTGATGTTTCTGCCAGCCACTCTGTTGCAGCGTTACTGCTTTTTCACTCACTGTCTGTGACCAGTTGTTCCACCATAATAAGAGGTCCACCATTTTCCTTTTCTTTTTCAAAGTATTTTCTTATGGCACATACTGTCTCCCGGGCCTGACTTTTTAGGGTTATTCCTGTACCCAATACATGCTTATTGGCTTTACCAGGACTGTAAGCCATGTTTAAACAAAATGCACTGTAACCAAGACCACTAAAATCTGTAAAAAATGCAACAAAACACTGAAATATGCAGCGGTAAACTATATAAAACATATGAAATAGTAAAACTACAATCCCTCCAGATACACTGTTGTATGTAATTTGTCCGTAAATCACCTTCTTTCTCTCTGCACTTATTAAACAATCAAACAATATATTGTTGTGAGCAAGTGGCAAAACACGTGGGAGGCAGAAGCCAGGAATACGTGCACATCCTGCAACATGGGTGAGTACACACCTCTGGTCACATGATAGTCACATGGTGTGTTTGTAATGCAATTGGATGCGATAAGCCAAGTCCCCTTACCCACCCTTTATGAGCCGCGTGAGCAACATGTCTGTCAAGTGCCAGGTTATTTCTTCCAGGGTATAGTTCCTCTGGAAATGAAAATAAGAAACAGTACCTTCATTTACAAAGTTTTTGAATTATTCATGTTTTTGATTTTTTAAAACCTTAACTAAGAAAATTCCTATATGTTAAAGTGATGTTTGAAGGAGATTCTAATTAAATAAGAAAGCGTAAACTAAACAACAATGTTAAACATTGCTACCCAAAGGAGCAACTCCTAGATGTCTCTCAGACTACATGTCACCAGTTGTGTGACAAATTTTCCATGTCACGGTTAAGGGTTGGTGTGGTTTTAAAAAGAATGCATGGTTCACTGGGTCTTTGAGCGTTTAAGTCTTTGCTATCTCAGGTCATGGTATTGGGTGAAATGAATAGTAGACTCAGGGTTTAACTTTTGCATATTATTTTATTCACATCTTCTCTTTCACAGCTTTTAAATCTTATTACAGTAACAAATCTTTTAATTCACTGGATCAACTTCCTTAGCACCCTCAAGATTTCGTGTTTGAAGATTAGTGATATTTTGCCAAACGCGTTTTCTATCACTTTATATTTCATTGATCCTATATTCCTTCACTAAATTGTACACTTCATACTAACTTCTTGAAGTTAATCGATGTATTACTTATTTTTCTCAAATTCACAGTTCTTAAGCACTTAGCCACTTCACTATTACGTTTTGGAAGTGCACATATAAAATACATCTATACTTTACCGATGTTATCAGAAAAGAGAAAAATTTATACTGCTACATCTTTTGAGTTATGCACACATGTAATCCATCTCCACTTGCATGCGTTTAATAGCATCATTATATGCCATTTTCTGCATACTTTTATAATCCTGAAAATGCTAAGAAAGTGATTTTAATCTCTTTAACATTTTTGGCATTAAATATTCAAAATAACCCTTAATTCTTTACATATAATTGAAATATGTTATGTATCAATTACAATCTTGATAAATAAGTAATCTTCTCAGCAATGGAAAAATGATTTGATACAAAGTCAATTACATGTTTGAAATAAGTCATGTTCACGACGTATTTATATATATACTGCTGCAGGGTTACCAATCAAACCTGTTTCAGAAAGCCCAGAGTAAAAACTCTGTAAGGTTTCTCTGTCTGTGGTCTGTTATTTTGAATGCCTATCCTACACCTGTTATAGTTGTTACAACTAACGATCTACTGAAAAGGCAGAATCAGACTGAAAAATTCAATGCCATAGCTGGGATTTGAACCACTGATCTTTCAATCCCCGTCCGGTTGCTCTAACCATACAGCTACCATGGCAATATGCTGGCATGACATTAAATCCTCCAGCTGACTCGTATTTTTCCCAGTAAACCACAAGAGATCTCAAATTCATATTTTGAAAAATGCGCTGTAAACTTTATAAACTGTATCCAAATCCATTCTATGATATATGGATACTTCTGCCTGGCTCAAAAGCTGCAATGTGAGAAAATGGAATAATTTGGAATAACTTTATTAAATATGAAAATTACTCAAATTTAGTTTTACTGCTTTATTATGTGTAAACAAGAAAAGTACATAGCTGCTTTTTGGTTTAATAGATCAACTTTATGCTGCCTCGGAAGCTGTCAGGCATCATAACCCAAGGTTACCCTGGTACAGATAGCTGGGTGGAGTCTTATACTGTTCAATACAGCCACGATGGGGAAAACTGGATCCCTGTACTTAATCCTGATCGCACAGAAAAGGTAAGTAAATAATAATTTATTGATCATGTTAATCATTTTCAGTTCAAAGTACAGTTGACGTTGGAAAAATCAAATTGCAGAAAATAATAAAATAGGTGCTGAAGTTAGTCGTATATGTTAACATCTGGCATTCTTAATCTATAATATTTAATGCAGTTCAGTAATAATAAGAGTGAAAATAATTGTTCATAGTTAAGTTCATATGAATCATACAAACTATATCAACACTGCACATATCAAAATGTCACCCAAGGGCATAGCACAGTTAGGATTAGGGAGAACAGGAAGTAAAGGGTTAGTTATGGAAACATTGTTAAAATATTGGTATCAGGTAAGAGTGTTAGAGGATCAGAATTTAGTAAAACAGTGTATGATAATGCAAGAAAAAACATTAGCATCGGATAGTTGGGTTTTATCGGTGCAGAGGATTATAGAAGAACTGGGAATGGGGAACATTTGGAGAAACAGAAATTCTAGAGGAAAAGTTTTGGAAGGGGATTAGACAAAGAACTGAAGATATAAATATTCAGGAGATATTCAGTAGCATTGGGGATAAGAGAACATGAAGATATCTTTCTGGGGATGTTGAAATTGAATACTCTGTTCTTATTTTTCAAAATAAAGATTTGTTCCCGTGTGAACAGCTGTTGTTTTCCCGTTACGTGTTTGAGGAGTTTTGGTTTTGTCTTTATGTTCTGATTTTTTGTCCAAAGTGAGTGATAATTGTTGATTTTTCCAACTGTTTGTTTTTTATGTTTCTAAAGTGTTTCTTGGATCTTATTTCTAAATTTCTTTTGGTTTTTCCTATATACACTTTATTAGAGTCACTGCATTCAGTTTGGTATATGCTGGATTTTTTAATGGGTGGGATGGCATCTTTGATATTTGAGTTCAGTAGATTTTTTATGGAGCAATGATTCACTGGTGCCAGCTGAATGTTCTGTTCTTTGAAGACTTTTTTGAATTTTTCAAAGACCTAAGGATGGAATATGAATTTTTTAAATATAATTTTTGCTTCTGCTGCTGTGAGTGTTTTAGTTTATTTTAGTAACTTTTTTGTTTCTGCTCGTTTCACTTTTTTATCTACTAATGATTTGGGAAAGCCTTTCTTTTATTTCAAATATTTTGCGATATTCTGCTTTGTATTCTTCTGTTGGAAGGGGGATGTTCACCAATCTATGTGCTAAGCTAATGAGGATTGCCTGTTTGTGGATTCTTGGATTGTAACTATGAGCTTTAATGTAATTGTTCATCTGAGTTGGTTTTCTGTGAATGCCGAAGTTGAATACCTCAACATCATAATTTATTATCTTTCATTTAGTGTAGTACAGATTATAATCTTATATATTTAAACAAGCAATTCTTGTATATATATAAATAAATATATATATTTATTCCGCGCAACTTGGAAACGGCTCTAACGATTTCGATCAAATTTTGTATTCAGATGGAGTTTTGCTTTTTAAGTTTATCTTTATACGCGTAATTCCCGAAAAAATGCGATTTTACATAAAAAATAACATTTTTTTATTCCCACTTCTACAGTACAATTCTTGTATATATATTCCCGGTATTTCAGAAACGGCTCTAAAGATTTGGTTAAATTTTTGTATACATGCATATTACACTCACACTGTTTTCTCCTCTCACTTTTAGGTAACACATTCACGTCTCTTTCTCTACTCACTCTTCTATAAACAATTTTCCATAAAAAGTGTGATTTTGCACCAAAAAACATTTTTATCCGCACTTTTAAAGTAAGTCAAACCATGTTATGTATGGTTGAAACAGACGTACTATTACATTCACATTGTTTTCTCCTCTCACTTTTTGGTAACACATTCACATCTCTTTCTCTACTCACTCTTCTATAAACAATTTTCCATAAAAAGTGTGATTTTGCACCTAAAAACACTTTTATCCCCACTTTTAAAATAAGTCAAACCATGTTCTGTATGGTTGAAACAGAAGTGCTATTACATTCACACTGTTTTCTCCTCTCACTATTAGGTGATACATTCACACCTCTTTCTCTGCTCACTTTTCTACAAATAAGTCATGCAATTTTCTGTATGTTTGAAATAGAGATGTTGCATATTACATTCATAGCGATTTCTCTACTTACTTTTAGGTATCACATTTACATCTCGTTCTCTACTCACCCTTCTATAAATAATTTTCCATAAAAAACGTGATTTTGCACCAAAAAACACTTTTATCCCCACTTTTAAAATTAGTCATACCATGTACGATATACGATATCTAATCTACACGATACCACATCATCTTTGGGGCCAACTAGAATTGCAAGCCACTCAAGTACCACTTTGGATTACATCATAACTAACCTAGAAGAAAATAAATATACAACAACTAACAATGAGTTTCATATATCAGACCACACCTCGCAGATTATAAATATTTTTAACTGTCAACAAAAAATTTGTGAGAAATATTTTACTTCTGTAAGGGACACAAGCAAGAGCAAAATAGTTGAGCTAAATACAATGCTGTTAAAAGAGGACTGGATTAAAGTATATAGTGCAGAAAATGCAGAGAAAAAATGGAACCATTTCTTTGATATTCTGAGTTATTACCCAAACATTGTATGTCCCAAAATTAAAAAGACTATAAAACAGTGCGTTAAACAAAATCCTAAACTAAAGTTCAGTTATGAGTTGAGGTCACTGCGAGACAAAGTGAAAGAGATGTATAACTATTATAGGGATACTAAGTTAGATATATATAAAACATTATATACAGAGTATAAAAAACTATCGATCAGCTGTAAAAGGAAACAAAGTAAAATTCTACTCGAACAAAATTAAAAATTCAGAAAATAAATCTAAAACAATGTGGAAAATTATAGATGAGCAAAAAAATCCAGAAGTAAAAGAGCAAAATAATATTTACCTAAACAGAAATGGAGAAATAATAACAAACCCGGTACATATAAGTAACATATACAATGATTATTTTGTTAATACTGGAAATTCTTCTGTCCAAAATAAAATGGGAATCAGCAATAAAAATATATCCAAATCCATGTATGTAAATGAAACAAATGATCAGGAATTAAATATAGTAATAAATGGTTTTAAGAGCAAGAGATCCAGCGGTTGGGATGACTTTTCACCTGTTATGCTCAAAAAATGCAAGCATGCTCTAATGGACATACTGGTGTACTTAATAAATTATTCAATTAATGAAGGTACTTTCCCCGAAAAACTTAAGATCGGTATTGTGCGTCCTGTATATAAAGGTGGTAATAAAATGGATGAGTCGAACTATAGGCCTATTACCTTAACATCAATATTTGCTAAATTATATGAAAAAGTCCTGGAAAAACGAATAATAAGTTACTTAAATGCAAATGGCATAATAGCAGACTTCCAACATGGATTTAGAAAGGGATACTCGACTATTAGTGCCATTATAGAATTTATCCATGAAATATTCACAAATATGGACATAGGCGAGAATACTATAGGATTATTTCTAGATCTATCTAAAGCGTTTGACTGTGTGTCACATAAACTGCTGTTAACGAAACTAGAAAATTATGGGCTAAAGGGGAAAATAAATAAAATATTACAGTCTTATCTAGTAAATCGTAAACAATGTTGTGAACTAAATCGGCTGTATGGAAATCATTTCAAATCTGTTCAATCTAACATTCAAAATGTAAAATCTGGAGTACCTCAAGGATCTGTCCTAGAGCCACTGCTCTTTATTTTGTATGTAAATGATTTGGGGGAATCAACCGATTTGAAACTCATATCGTATGCTGACGATACTTCACTCATTTGTAAAGGAAAAAACTTGCTACAACTAAAAAACAAAATTTCTCAAAATTTGCTACAAATTTCAAATTATCTTAAAGATAACTCTCTTAAATTAAACATAAAAAAAACCAAACTGATACATTTTCAGCATCAGCAAAAAAAGGGGGAGGAACTAAACTAAGACTTGAAAGTACTAAAGTAGAGCAGGTATCTAATCAAAAATTTTTAGGAATATATCTTGACGAACACGTAACATATGAAATGCATGTAAACGAAGTAAGTAAGAAAATCACAAAAAACATATACCTACTATAATACTTTGCAAAATACCTTAATGTAGAAGAGCTTAAAGCTATATATTACGGCATAATATACGTGCACTTGGAATATGGTATTGAAATTTGGGGAGGGTGTGGGGTAACAGAATTAAACAGGATACTATTGGTACAGAAGAGATGCATACGTCATATTTTTCAACTAAAGACTACAGACACGTGTAAGCCACTCTTTAAAAAGAATAAAATATTGACAATAGTTGCTATTTATGTATACAAAGTAATTATACTGATTCAAAACAAATCACCCACTAAAAACACAGATATCCATGCATATAATACCAGAGGGAATGAAAATTACCATAGAATGCACTTAAATAAGGCTTCAACCAAAAACGATCCCATTGTAATGGGAATGATATTATATAATGCCCTACCAAGAACTATAAAACAGCACTCAAGAAAAAACTCCTTTGCTAAAGAGTTAAAGAATTATCTAATTGAAAAGTGCCCATACAGGTTAGAAGAGATGTTAAATTAATGTGTACTGTTAATGTATTTTTGCATATTCAATATTCCATGTTTGTATTCCATAAGTCTAATTATGTGCCATGATGTACTTTTTATTCATGTATTAGCATTTGACAATGCTCCATGCTTGTATTACAAGTTTTATGAGCAATAAATTTGAATTTGAATTTGAATGTTCTGTATGTTTTAAATAGAAATGCTATTACATTCACACTGTTTTCTCCTCTCACTATTAGGTAACACATTCACGTCTCTTTCTCTACTCACTCTTCTACAAAGAAGTCATGCAATTTTCTGTATGTTTGAAATAGAAATGCCACATATTATATTCATACTGTTTTCTCTACTCACTCTTAGGTAACACATTCACATCTCTCTCTACTCACTCTTCTACAAATAAGTCATACAATTTCGTGTATGTTTGAAACAGAAATGCTACGTATTACATTCATACTGTTTTCTCCACTTGCTTTTGGGTAACACATTCATAACTGTTTCTCTACTTACTCTTCTAGAAATAAGTCATACAATTTTGTGCATGTTTGATATATAAATGCTGCATGTTACATTCGCAGTGTTTACTCTACTCACTTTTAGGTAACACCTTCACATGTCTTTCTCCACTCACTCTTCTACAAACAATTCATATTATCTATACAACTTGAATGTTTGTATATATCTAGCTGTTAATCTCGAAAACCGCTTAACCGATTACTGCGAAATTCGGCACGTATAGATATTTTTTTCATGGAGAGTTTTTATGGTAACAATTTTACTACACATATTATTTTCAAATGGTTTTATACTCGCTTTTCTTTTACGTAGCACATTCATGTATCCTCTGTTTGCCCTTCAACATACAATTCATGTAATATTCTAGGATTGAAATATAAATGCAGCGTATTACATTCACACGATTTCCACTATTAGTCTTCCTTTACGAGACACGAACAATCAGTCTTCTTTTGCTATTTGCCCTTCAACATATAATTCATACAATTTGCTATATGTTTCAAACAAATACAACGTATTACATTCATACTACTTTCTCTACTCACTTTTGTTTTACGTAACAATTCAGATGTTATTCCCTATCGTTTATTAACTTCATACATACCAACGCCTACACATATCTTATGTTGAAGAGCGATTAAATTCCAAAACAGGTTGACCGATCGCCATGAAAAGTGACATATCTAATTTTTTTCATGGCGAAGGTTTTTATGCAATCCATTTTACCATGCAATGTATTACATTCACATGGTTTTCTCTACTCCCTTTTCTTTTACCTAACATACTACTTCCTCTTCTGCAAACAATCCATACATTTTTCCATACACTTGAAATATAAGTGCAACGTATAACATTCACATGGTCTTTCTAGTCATTTTTCTTTAGTAAAACACAATCACATTTCTTTTACTACTTCCACTTTGACAAACAATTACGAACAATTCATTCAATTTTCTATGTTTGAAACATAAATGCGTAGTATATTCACATGGCTTTATCAACCAGCTTTCCTTCCTCTAGTATTTGTTATTCTTCAAAATTGCTTTTGCTTAGTGTCACTCAGGTGTTTTAATAAAAAATAAAGAAATAGTTAAAAAAGTATACTAATCACAATGTGTCAGGAGTGTGACGAAAAGCACGATATGGAACAGTTGATGAAATAAATGTTAGCCAAGATGGACATAATGGGAAATGAAATTAATTCCAGAATGCGGCAGTGGAAACAAATATGAAAACCGGATTGGAAAAATGTAAACTACGGAATAGAAAATATGGGAACAAAAATGGAAGTCAAATTGAAAATGTAAACTCCGAAATGGAAAAGATGAAGACGGGAATTCCAATATGAAGACAGGTCTATCGGAGAATACTAACGAGCAACTGGCCAGGGTTAAGGAAGCCATGGAAGAACTCGACGGAAGCATGAAGGACCTTGGCCAACGTGTTAACGTCCTGGAGTCAATCACACCAGCAAAGAACTGAACTCCATAATGGAACAAATGCTCGACGAAAACCTCAAACTGGGTGGATATCTATGGGGGAGGCCTGCGTTCAGCAGTGGACGATTTACAGCTGAAACGATGCTGTTTATGAAATATTTTTATGTATTTCTATATCTCTTGTACCTCGGACATTACTCTTAACAATTGCGACAAGTAGTTTTATTTAGTTAACGTTTTGCCTTTCAGGTTTATCTAAATAAGTATATTCTCCCACAAAAAACAAGGTTTCACAAAAACAGAGGCGAAAAATGCCGAGCGAAACTTGGTCGCCCAGGTACTGTATACTGTATTCATACTACATTTTATTTACCTTTGAGGTATCTAGTAAGACAATGCTAATAAAAGCCATATATATTTAAGCTAAATGAAGCTAAACATAGGAAGGAAGGAAAAATTAAATTAAAAGAAATAAATACAAGCATGAAAATATAGTGCAGACCTACTGTGTTCTACCAGGGCATGTGCCTAGCAGAGGGTTAATTTCTTTGATATGTGTAGGATGTAATAAACTATGCTCATACTGTGAATTTCACAGTGGCGTGCATTCAACCCCAGCTACCCTAGTGTTGCTGGGGTAACTGATTTATTCACAAGTTCAAAATTAAAATAGTTTCTTCATATCTCAATTAAATATGCACATCGAACTTGAATGCTACAGTACTTAAGGTTCAAACTTCCACCCCGCCACTAGCCAGCTGTTGCTCTTGGTGACTTGTCTTGTTCTAAAGGAATATACCCTCTCAACAATGCAAGCTAGCCTACGAGAGCTGTATTGATGCATGCGTATTCTGTATAGAGCCCTAGTAGTGTAGCCATGGCTGCCTGCCGACAGCAGAGGCAAGCGTGAATTTGATTGGTTAGTTCAGTTTAATTACAGCTAGCTAGACTTTGATGTCATAGAACAGAGCCTAGTTGATCGGTTACATATCGATATGGAAAGCTTAAATGAGAGATAGCGATACATGCAAGTGTAGCAACCCTACAATAATGGTATCATTTTATAGGACATAGTATAATAATGTCAAACGATATGAAAAGCTCATATACTTAAAACTATTAGCTAATATTAAAAAATATTGTTGTTGTTGTTGTTTTCTAGTGCCTTGCATCTGGCAATGAAGCCATTAGCATTCGTGCTTTCCAATACTTTTGAACTGTAGTTTCTTCTGATCTTAATGCTTCACAGGTCTTCAAGTGGTCTTCGTTCATTTCTGCTGGATCGTTACACAGGACACATATTGGTGAGGTTAAAAAATATAGTTCAGAAATGACTTAAATGCTTTTTTGTTTATGAAGGTGACCTCCATTAGAAAATGGAAATAAACAGGGGAAAATATAATAAGTTGGTCATTATGCAGATCAGATCAGACTATATAGTGTTGTCACAAGTTTGAAATTTCGTTTGTGCCCTGCGGGAACTAAAAGGCAAAGAGTACATTGGTTTATATGTGTTCCTGTTAAAATATCTAGTAAATGTGACAGATGAATTCATTGAAAATGTATGTGAGTGACTGTGTAATAGACAATGGGTGGTATAAATAAAAACTAGCTAGTGCTTGTGAGCTGAAGCTGGTAAGCAAGTTGAGAATAAGCAAAAGGTCGTGATTTGGTATAAATAAAAACTTCCCCTCTTCCGCCAGCTCTTGCTTTCAACACACAGCTTTAGCTCCGTGACCTTCACCAGACCACGTAAACAAACACACCTTTTTCATGTCTGGAGGGGATTTAAATATTTGCTGCATTTAAATATCCATATACTTATTCATGTTAAACATGATAGAGATACTGATTTTAAAGAATGAAAATGTAAGTAAAGATTTGGCAAATTAAATAGAAATTAAGATTCGCCTGGCATTCCACCGATAACGTTCATACACTTTCTAAATTCCATCAGTGATTTTCTTAATTTTATAGTATGTATCAACTGATATATGGAAGTAGATAATTTGTACTCATGCATTTGCACCGTTATACTGATATCCTTTACATCTATACATATAAACTATCAATAACTAATTCCAAGAGTGAGTCTGTGGGGACTAATTCCAAGATTATGTAAGACTTTATCATAAATTAAAGCTATACCGGATGAAGAAGTTTCATTTCGTGGAAATTTAAATTTAGGGTCGGTTTTATATGAAAGTCTTCAGTTATAACCCGGTTTTGATTTGCACAATATTCTACTCTATGTATCGCTTTGATTACATTATCGTTGGTAATGAGAGCGAAACAGTATTACCTCATTCACATTAGATGACAACACCTTAGGATGTATACAGATTGTTAGTTGAAAGGTCCCCTTCGTGTTTCATTGGAAGCAAATGCTGCGGAAGCAAGTCTACATTTTCTCTTTAAATGTGATTATAATTGTTTATATCTGCATCCAAGTCCCTACATATTGTGTAATTTTTTAGTTCCTCAACCACTAAATGTATAGTAGAGGAATTATTGCATTTGCGCCCAATAATTCGATATTGAGATTAAAGCAGAAATACAGCTTCTGAGCCTCTCTGAAGAGAGAGAGAGAGAGAGACAGAGAGAGAGACAGAGAGAGAGACAGAGAGAGAGACAGAGAGAGAGACAGAGAGAGAGAGAGGCAGAGAGAGAGACAGAGAGAGAGACAGAGAGAGAGAGAGAGAGAGAGAGAGGGGGGGGGGAGAGAGAGAGAGAAAAAAGTCTATGTGTGCGTGCCTGTATGTGTGTAACTGTGAACATCAAAACCCAAGCAGTCACTTTTAAAAACCAAATTTCGTATTGAAGTTCAGTAACCTCCAAGAGTGCAACTTTATGGAAACCCTCCACACAAAACCAACTTTTACATGGATAAACATTCCTAGGTATTACCAGGGCGATAAAATCGAATTCCCAATTTCTATTGCCAGCCTTACCTGGTATTTAACATGTTCCTTTTTCTTGCCAATCGCTGTGCTGCAATACACTCCACACACAGGCAAGAATTCAGCATTTCTCTTCGTTATTAATTCCTGGAATAGCTGTTCATCACATACTGATGTGCTGGCTGCTGTATCAATCATTGCTGGCAATTCGATACCCCATACCTTAAGCCTAATCATTGGTGGATTGGTTATTTCCTTCCTTTCACTTGCCTGTCTCCTCAAGGTACCTATACAATGTTGGTCAATATTGCCCCTACTG
Organism: Tenodera sinensis; assembly: GCA_030765045.1. Lineage (NCBI taxonomy): Eukaryota > Metazoa > Arthropoda > Insecta > Mantodea > Mantidae > Tenodera > Tenodera sinensis. The sequence continues at coordinate 113,772,315 of CM060970.1, read as the reverse complement.
CCACACAGGTCAACTTCCGGGACACAAAGTTGACTTGTACTTAGTTTTCCTGGGCGTTAGAGGTGATTGTTGTTTCTGTATTCTGTGCAGCATCGGTCCTATTCGGCACATTTTCATTCTGTTCCTGTTGTCTTACGTTGCCGGTGTTCCATTGGTTTCTGCCCCTTTGGTGTGAACCCCTATTGTATGATGACCTTTGGCTGTTTAAATATTCCCTACAGAATCGTATGTGATTCACTTGATGGGTACGGTCTCCTGGTCTCCCCCGATCATATCTATGCGTTTGGTATCTCGATTCACCCCTTGGTATTGTGTTGTGGTACCGCTGTCTCGTGTTCTCCATCCTTTCGCCATGATTGGTGGTTGCACACCCCAATGGTGTGCCCCTCTCTCCCTGTCGGTCTGGGTGGCTCGGTTGGTTAGACGTTGGCCTACTGATCCCAAGGTCACGGGTTCAAACCCGGCCCATGCTGATGGTTTTTAAGTGTGCTTAAAAATGACAGCTCCATGTCAGTAGATTTACTGGCATGTAAAAGAACTCCTGCGGGACATAATTTCGGCACACCGGTGACGCTGATGTGATCCTGGCAATTGACAGCGTCGTTAAACAACAAAATAAGTAATAAACCTCTCCCCCTGTCATGGGTGCTCCTAGTCTTTCTATCTTCTCTCTCATTCTGGTTGTTCGTAGTCGCGCTCCTGTTTAAGATAGGTGAGTTTGGGTGACCGTTTCTATGTCTATGTTCATTAGGCCAACCATTTTGTGTTTCGAAGGCTGTCAGTAATTCTATCATGTCTGCAAAATCTACTGGCCTCACAACAATTAACCCTGTTCTCACTGTGTCTGGGAAATGTCTTGTTATGCTGGTAATTAACTCTGCTTCTGACAGGTTAGGGTCCAATAGCTTTCCTTTGTTGGCTACTTTCATAAAATAATCGACTAGCGATAACCCTTTGGTTGGATCATATCTACCTGTCGCTAGCACTACCCTAGTTTGGTTTTGCTTAGCTGGGCCCCAATACCTTGATGGGAATAGATTTCTGAATGAGCTATATGATTCATGACCAGCTAGTGTTAACCTAAGCCATTCTAATGCTTTGTTTTTTAAGCTTTTCTTGACTATCATCATCCTAAGCTCATTTGGTATCCTTTTCACTTTAAAATACTCTTCCATTTCTTTAACAAAGAGTTTTGGATCGTCTCCCTTCTCCTCGTTAAATGTAGGTGGTGTGATTTCATGTAGTATGCTGTTGGTGTAGCATGTGTTGTGTGTTGTGTCATTGTTTAATTGTGAACCTCTTTCTCTGGATGGTGAGTCAACATTTTGTACATTATTCAAATAACTCTCATCTTTTTACATTACTTACATCTAAATCATCTTGCTTTTGTAGTGCATTCACAACATCATTTACATTAGCCAAACTTTCTTTTCCTCTTTTCATTTCTTCACAAATTGATTTTAAATCATTCTTTATTTCTAAGTGACTTTGTTTCGTATCATTCATAGCATCTTGTTGCGACTGCACCATATCAGCCATAGTCTTAGTTTTAGGAATTACAATTGGTTCTACAGTTTCATTAATAATTCCTTTCTTTACTACCTCAATTTATTTCCTTAATTCCTCAGTTATTTCTGCTTTTACATTTGTAATCTTACAGTCTACACTTGCATTACATTCTGTTATTTCATCTCTACATCAACCAATTTCTTCTTCTAATACAATCTTATTTTCTCTCATTTCCAACTCAATTTTTCCCATCCTATCTCCTATGATTTCTATACTAGCTTCTAAAGCTTCCTTTGTCTCATTTATGTTTTTATGTACTAGTTTCAAATTAGTTTCCATTACTTTCATATTTTCTTTACACTCCTGTCTTCCTAATTCTATTTTCTTTCCCAAATCTAGCTCTAATTCTTTCCTATTAAGTTCTATTTTCTGTTCTAAGTTCTGTCTTCGTAATTCCATTTTCTGTTCTAAGTCCTTTCTCACTTCCTCTATTTTCTGAGCTGTCTCTTCCTTATTCTGTTCTAGTTTCTGGCCTATACTCTGACCTAAACTTAGTCCTATGTCCTGTTTTAATTCTGCCCTATTCTGTTCCATTTTCTGACCTATTTCTTTTTTTTCTTTGTTCTAGTTTTTGTTCTATACTCTGACCTAAACTTTGTTCTATGTCCTGCTTTACTCCTTCTATCTTCTGTTCTAATCTTTCAAACATGATCATTAGTAACCTTTGGTCTTTTCCTATTGCTACCTTTTCCTCACTTTCTGGTTCTGTCTGATAGATCGGCCTATCTGCCCCTTCCCCTACTCCTGTTACTAGATCTCTCTCTTTTTGCGACATTTTAGTTTCTTTATTCAGTTTACTTTGGCTTAAAAGTCCTACTATTTTGCCGCTTCGCGGTAACATAAAAATAAAATGAATATGAAAATAAAAATTTTTGGTCCTACTTTTTTCTCATTGATTTATCCAGTTACGTGCGTCTCCTGGGCGGTTGGCTTCACTAGACGATCTCAGGTGATTTCTCGCGTTGTAGATTTCAAACGATGGTCTAATGGTGTCTTCTTCCTTTTTGGCGGAAGATTTGGCGTCACTTAGTATTTCGCGTAAGTTCATTTCCCGTAGATTTTCATTCTGTCCAAAATTCGTGCTCCATGCTTGGGTAAGCCATTTGGTGCTGTTTTTATTCAAGTGTTGCTTCGTGTTTGAGCAATGTGGCTCTTATTTTCCTCAGGGCGTGTTAACGGATGGAATGAAAAATCACACGATGTTTCTTCACCACTATGTATTATTTTATTAACACTTTTTCTCTATTTTACATTTAAATAAATCATCTTACCACCATTTTAGATTATTTAAGTCTTTCCACTTTTCCAAAAAGTGGAACAAAAGCTTGATGAAAGTCTGGTAAATGTTCTACAATGTACACACGCTACCCAAGACACGTCCTATCACCTCGAACATTTAGGCGCTAGTACTGATTCTTTTTAGTTGCGAGTCTATCATTCCAACTGCCACGTGTACATCTGCACATGCGTTCATCAAATAGTTCCCACATTGTTAGGGAAGCAATCCTTAGCCATTTTGATTTTGCTTTTAATATTGAACACATACAATTCTAATACTTATACATATATATTAAAATCAAATATGGAAATATTTATGACGTCTTTAAACAATGAACATTAGTAACACATTTTCGTCATTTAACCATCTCATACCAACATCAAAAAAAACAAATTACACTCCTAACAAATATTCATATAAACGATTTTCTTTTGGGGTCTTCTAAGATTCTGTCTCAAATATAATGCAAACATGTTTCATGTTTCTGTGTAATGTTTCAAGAACTTGCAGCAAATACTAAGATAAGTGGAGCTTTTAGTCTCTAAATTTGTTTTTATATTAGATTCTGTTGCTTCACTATTAAGAGCTTCAGTTTTTCACATGAAACATATGTCTGCATAATATTTCAATGACTCAGGGATCTCCATCTAGGGGATATGTGAATAGCGACCACAAGGTACCCAAGCTGAGCAGAACATTACTTTCACTTACTGGTGTTTTGCTCCTCACTGTAACTTTTCTATCTGACCTTGCCTTGGTCATCTCTTGTTCTCTTCCGACCCCGATGCTATTAGGGTTTCTGAGGGCTAGGTAGTCTTTATTTTTCCAACCTCTACATTTCTCTAATTTCTCTATAAATCTTAACCCCTAACATGCTGACCTGTCATGGCATGTAATACGTCCTCTGATTGGTAATCAGGGGATATGGTCGGTGAATTTATTTTGATAAGTCTCCTGGTCAGGTTGGTGAGACCCGTAAACCAACGACAGGTGTGGTCCTCCAGACATTCTGGGGGTCGTGAGAGAGCGATGTGACTGCGAAAACATAAGAATATGGTGCTCTCTAAAAATCGGTTACTATACTGCTATTGCTCTATCAATATATTAAATATTGGAGAGCAAGAGGATTAATGACTTCATTGTCAGAAATCCAGCATTAGCTAATAACATTCCTAATTTTTAATTTTCTCAAAAATGGCCACTGTACTCGTATTTTGATTAAAATGACATATGTTAAGATATTTACATGACGAGTGAAATGTAGGTATACCTTTAATTTCGGGGGAATAGCCTGTGAAGTCCTTTTCATTCTGAATCACATTTGTATAACTAATAAACTGTAGGAGATAGACGAAGTCTTACTACACAAAAAATGTGTATCTAATTAAAGCACACAGTGAACATAAATTTCTTTTTTTTTGGGGGGTTGGCAGGGATAAATGAAACAGTAATTGGGATTGATCCGAACTTCCAACACATGGCGATTATCCTTTTATAACTTTAAACCCAGATTCCCATAATTTGATGTCCTGCGTCTATTACAAGTTATATACTGAAAGATTACTTTTACTGGTGTTCTGTTGATCTGCTCTAGAACTGGGCAATTACAATTTATGGAATATCAAAATAGGCAATTCTAAGCTTTTAAAAGAGTTATCTGAATTAAAGCTATACCTACTCTGTGAAAGAGTTTCATATAGGCTTATTTTATAGATATAATTCGACCTTGATTTGTTCGAGCATTATGCTCTTCATACGTGCTGCATGTTTGTATAAGCACGTTCGTATATGTTTTGATTCCATTATCAGGTTTCCGGTAATGAAAGTGGATCACTATGACATCACTCGCATTCTAACCAGGCTTGATCATAACACCTCAGAGAAATGTCCTTGTATCATCGGAGCTGATATAGCAGCAAATATCTCCAAGAGTAGAGTTTATATTTTACAACACGTATGTATTTCAGTCACCATGGTTGAAGAAAGCAGTGCATTTATGAGGCGCTTTGTTCATCTATTAAAGGAAAATCAAGACATTCTATTAAAAGCACAGTTGTCAGAAAGTAAGCGCAAAGGTTTAGCAGTAGCTACAGTAAATCAACAATTGGAGGAAGAGTTTAAAACATACATCAGCGAGATGCAAATACTAAAAAAAAAAAAAAGCAACTTAAAAACAAGAATTAAGTCCAAAAGTGATTTGAAACTAATTGGCAATAAGCTAGTTGTTTTAAAACAGTGATAGCAGGAAATCCTGGCCATGGTACTAATTGATTGAGCAAGCTGAGGTACCTACATAGCTACCTCAGAAAAAGCCAGCAAAAGCTCCGTCGGAGCGAGGAAAGCAGGTTTTTATTTATACCATTTCGCGAGCAATAGCTCCGCGGTCAAGGTCTGGAAGCTTTAGCTTGCAAGGAGATGGAGCAGAAGGTTTTTATTTATACGAAAGCAACCTCTTGCTCCAAATTAGTGAGAAAAAGCTATTGCTTGCTTTTATTTATACCACCCAATATTAGAAAGAGACCATTTTTATATGGGCTATAATGTGCTAAGCATATGGTAAATATCAGAAAAGTATTTAGGATAACAAATACCTCTACTATTTATAACCTGACGATTTTAAAATACGGATTATTTATTTTAAAGTAAAGGATGATTTTTCAGCGCCATAGCCTATACCGCTGGGCAGTGGTGTGCGGTGGTCACAACAATTACCCCAGCGGTATAGGCTACGGCACTGAAAAATCATCCTATACTTTAAAATAAATAATCCTTATTCCAAAATGGTCAGGTTATAAATAGTAGAGGTATTTGTTATCCTAAATACTTTTCTGATATTTACCATATGCTTAGCACATTATAGCCCATATAAAAATGGTCTCTTTTGAATATTGTCTATTACACAGTCACTCGCATTCATTTTCAATGAATTCACCTGTCACATTTACTAGATACTTTAACAAAAACACATATAAAACAATGCACTCTTCACCTTTGAGTTTCCGCAGGGCGCAAACAAAATTTCAAACTTGTGACAACACTATATAGTCTGATCTGATCTGCATGATGACCAACTTATATCTTTCCCTGTTTATTTCCATTTTGTTAATGGAGGTCACTTTTGTAAACAAAAAAGCATTTCTTAACAATATTTCTTAACAATTTCTTAACAATATTTTTAATGTTAGCTAACAGTTTAAATTATATGTGCTTTTCATATCGTTTGATATTATTATACTATGTCCTATAAAACGACACCGTTAGTGTCGGGTTGCTACACTTGCGTGTATCACTCTCATTCAAGCTGTCCATATCGATATGTAACCGATCGATTAGGCTCTGTTCTATGACGTCAAAGCCTAGCTAGCTGCATTGAAAGTCAACAAACCAATCAAATACACACTTACCTCTGCTGTCGGCTGGTGCAATGGCTACGCGAGCTAGAACTCTATACATAATATGCATGTGTCAATACAGCTCTCGTAGGCTAGCTGGTATTGTAAGTATTCCTTTGGAACAAGCCCAGTCACCAAGAGCAACAGCTGGCTAATGGCGGGGCAGGAATTTGAACCTTAAGTACTGTAATGTTCAAGTTCGATGTGCGTATTTGATTAAGATATGAAGAAACTATTTTAATTTCGAACTTGTGAATAAATCAGTTACCCCAGCAGTGCAGGGGTAGCTGGGGTTGAATGCACGCCACTGCTGCTGGGGTAATTATTGTGACCACCGCACACCACTGAAATTTCATAATTATCATCCTTATTTCTAATTCTTTTGTCTAATCAAAGAGTGTCATTAGTTTCTTGTTCATCTAATTCAATGTCTGATATGTTTTATAGAAGAATGAATTTTTTCTCTCCATAGGTGTTTCCAGGAAACGAGGACAGTACTAGTCAACAAACAAACTATTTTGACATGGAGATTAGTGCTCAGTTTTTGAAAATCATACCTGTAAAGTGGAATAATGGTATTGCCTTGCGTCTGGAAATTCTTGGCTGTTATGTACCATGTAAGTTGCTATGTATCTGAAATTGTTTTACATGAAAAATCTACGGGTACATTTCATGTATTGCTAAAATACAGAATGTACACAAATTATAGGGGGCTTAAATTTAATTATTTTCTCTGCCATATGCAATAACATTTTAAATTATAGTTTAAACTGAAGAAAAGCTGTGGAAGTTATTATAACACACATTACAGGTGTTCTATTTTGAGATAGTATACTTCCAAGTCCATTTCTTAACATACTGATATTAGTATGTATGCTGTAACTGATATAGACAGTATGATCTTTCATACTAGCATTGTTGGAATTGCTAGTTCTTCACTTACCCTCTGCATAGATATTTTAATTTTGTCAAAAATGGCTCTAAAGATTTTGATTAAGATGCCATATGTTTAAGATATTTTTATGGCAAATGAAATGTATATTTTGAATTTTCTGGCTATAGCTTATGTAGTCCTGTTTACCCTGGATGAGTTTTGAATAACTCGTAAACCGTAAGAGATAGACCAATCTTACTATACCAAAAAAATGTAGATCTTGCTAAAACACACACTTTATTTCCAAATGAATATGTTTTGTGAAGTGAACCATTTCAGAGACACCCCATCATTTGAATCTATTGCACCCTCTAAAAATATTGTTACCAGTGTATAGGTTTGCCTATACACTCACTGAACTATAAACACAGATTTATGTCTTGTGAATTCCAAGATACACAAGCCGCTTTGCAACTTGCTATATTTTACTTTTGTTTTTGAGTTATACTGTTTACAGACACGCAGATGGAGGGACACACACACACACACACACACACACACGCACACACACACATGCACGCACGCGCACATGCACACACACGAACGCACACACACACACACGAACGCACACACACACTTCTCAGTATGTCTCTTATTTTTGCAAAATATCCCTTTATTTCTAAGCTTGTGTTCCCTATTTCATTCTTGTAAAGTTGGCAGTACCAGGTATATAAGGGACACAGCTTATCTGCAGTTCCCAAGAGTTTAACATGGCCGACATTACACTAAACTGTAGATGACAGTATCCCAAAAAGCAGTACTGCCAATGTACATCATAAATGCATTTCTAACCTCAAATATCACAGAGTTAAAGTAACATGCTTTCAAACGATAATAATGCTTGACCATTGTTACCACACAACACATGATGAACCTATTCACCTTCAGCAAATCTTGTTCTGCAATAACACTTGTGGATAAAATCACTTTCGAACCTAAATATCGTAATATATATTTAATGCACTAGGTACTGTGCAGCAAACACAAAAATAACAAGTCACTATAATTGCATACACTGCTCTAAAAGAATTCAAGACAAAATCACACAAACATGAGCAATACAATGGTGTCCACAGTTTAATTAATATGGTGTCTAAACAGAATCTTGTTTTAAAATCTAATAGTTTGCCTCTCTGCAAGTGTTCAAAAACAGGGGCTTATGTGGCAACATAACAGATGCAGTAACACCTACTATGGCCGTAGCTTTACCATGGTTATATTTTACAAACAGTTGCCGGTACTAATGCAATCTAATAGATGGAACATCACCAAATATAACCAGACCATGCCATAATGGGGGAAAAATGTCACAGTTGATTTTTTGGGGTATCCCAATAAGCTATTTCCTCTATAAATGAAACCTTTATTGCAGTTTCTATTACTACAAAGAAATATCTTAAAAACTATAAACAACTTGATATGTTTGTATTCAAGAACATCAAGTTTAAGTAGTTGGAATATTATTTTTCCAGAGACAACAATGCTTTAAACTTTTAGTAACTAGTAAAATAATAATAACTTTTCATTTATCTTTTCTAGTGATAATAACACCTCCACCAACTACAGTTGGAGCAATAAGAGTAGTCACAGAGGAAACAACATTACCATCTACAGAGAAACCAAGAGAACCTACAAATTGCTTTCCATGTCCTGGTCTGACCGTGCCCGACGTGGAGGAGCTTTGCAACTGTATAGATGAGCAGTGGTGGAATGGAAGGTCTTGTGTATCTCGAACTGAATGTCCCTGTTACGTGCAAGAACAGGTGTACCAAGTGGGAGCAATTTTTGAAACAGCAGAATGTGAGCGCTGTCTCTGTGGGATGGGAGGTTCTCCAAAATGTGAAAAGAAAAAATGCCCAAGCTGTGATGAACCAGTAAGTAATTTATTATTTTAGAATCAATAGTTATCATTTTAATGTCAACCCATACAGTGGAATTTGGATAATTCAAAGATGAAGGGACAAGAAAAAAATTTAAAAATTTGAATTACAAAGATTACATATAAATTGAAATTTTGGCATTACAGTAATACATCCATTCTTAATTAAGGCTATAAAGTAAAGAAACTGTACATTGGAATGAAATACTATTTATGTTTTGAAGCTGCTGAATAATAATAATAACAATAATAATAAAAAAAAAGCAATTTTAGAAAAAGATGTGCGCGCACATGTGCATGCGTCTGTGTCTTTCTGTAAACAGCATAACTCAAAAACGAAAAGTCAGTTTAAAACCAGAGTTGGCATGTAAGTTTAACATCTGTTAGGCATGCAACACAAAGATTTTGAAGAAAATTACTCCACTCTAAACTGCCCTTTACATGGAAAATTTTTCCAACATTTTGATTTTCTCAAAAATGGCTAATTTTTTTGATTAAAATGTCATATATTTCAGATATTTTTATGACAAATTAAATGTATATTTTTATTTTCTGGCTATAGTCCATGTAGTCCTAAGAGGTGAAATCAGGACTGAAAAATTCAATGCCATAGTCGGGGTTTGAACCACGGATCTTCCAATTATCAAGTGGCTGCTTAACCACTAAGCTACCATGGCCAATTTGCCAGCACAACATTAAATACCCCAGCTGATTTGTACTTTCCCGGTAGACCACAAGGGAATCTCACATCAGAGATAAATACCCCAAGGGCGACTTACAATTTAAGTACTTTATGTCCTGGGTTTCAGTAATCTTAGATGGTAATTATTATTTATGTGCCAACAAGCTTCCTGCTGGTGTTTTTAAACACACAAGCCATGTGTGGGCAATGTTTAAGAGGTGGAATTAGGACTTAAATATTCAATGCCATAGCCGGGATTTGAACCAAGGATCTTCCGCTTTAACCACTAAGCTACCATGGCCAACTTGCCAGTAGGACATTAAATTTCCAAGGTGATTTTTACTTTTCCTGCTTAGGCCACAGGGGAATCTCACATCCGAGATCAGAACCAAAGATCCGTGGTTGAAATACCGGCTATGGCATTGAATTTTTCAGTCCTGATTTTACCTCTTAAACATTGCCCACACACGGCTTGTGTGTTTAAAAGCACCAGCAGTAAGCTTGTTGGCATAAATAAATAATAATTACTATGTAGTCCTGTTTATTCTGTATGACTTTTGCATAACTGGTAAACCATAAGAGACAGACCAAATCTTACTGTACAAAAAATGTAGGTCTTGCTAAAACGCACAATTTATGCCCAAATAATTTTTTTTGTAGAGTGAACCATTTCAGAGGTATTCCTTGTTAAATGTATGAGTTTTGGAGATCTTATACTTCTGACAAATGGAACATCCTTATTCATTTTTTTATGTTAACCATGAAAAGAGAACGGAATTTGAAAGCTTTAATAGGTTTGACTATCGCTCAAACTCTACTGTATTCCCATATTCCCCTTATACCTACAAGGAAATAAGCAATAAGATAATTTCTGCAAATGTTTATCTCAACTATCACGGAGAAGATATAGGAGTAAGAGTTTGTAAGAATGGTTAGTACAAGAGTAGAGAAAGTCATGTGAGTGCAGCACATTAGATTTTTTATTTGTCAAGACTTACATTATGCGTACATAAGCAAATGCTGGAATAAGTGTAATAGAGAATATTATGTAATGTTACAGGGTTTGGTGTCAGTGCTTACTCCAGTGTGTGGCTGTGTGTGTAAACCATGTCCTATAGGAACAGTATTGTGTCCTACAAGCAACATCTGCATCAATGACACGTTTTGGTGTGACGGAGTGCAACACTGCCCTGATGATGAAATAAACTGTCCCACTCCTGCTCCCACAACTGTTTCTACAGTAACTGTGCCGCCTCGTAAGTACACTGATCCATGCCAATATCTGATTTTTAACCCTCCAGTGGTCACTAAGGACCTGGGAGACCCCTATGTTTATTTAGTTTTTGAACGAACACACCTATGCCATTGCCTGACTAGGACATCTAATGTTACACATTACTCGACTGTTTACTGGAGTGACAACCTTATCTGTTTATTTCTTTAGCTACAAGAATGACTAATCGGCAGTTACATGTTGTACAGGTCAACCAAACTCTGTGTGCCAACTCTCACTACTGCCATATGTTTTTCCTTGTTAGTTGTGCAATATAATTTTGCGATTGCAAGTAGGCATTACTTCTTCTCAAAACCAGGAATAAAAGGTATGATTTACAAAATTTCAAAAATTTAGAAGCGCATCATCTACCTTGTGATGATGATGTCTTACCATGTATGACAATTTGTATGAATCAGATGATTCCAATTCTGAAGATAAACTGAAAATGAGATCTTTAGATTCATAAACTGATCATAAAGAAGAGGAATCTATGTCCTAATAACATGTATTTTGTAGGAGACGCATATGCTTGTCAAAGATATTATTATTGGTATCATTATCATGATTATTATTGTTGTTATTATTGTTGTTATTATTGTTGTTGTTGACAGTACATTTCAAATTATACCTCAAAATCACAATTTATTAGCTTTCCACATAGTGCAGTACAAATTATAATGTATAGTGTACTCTTACTATGTTTTATTTATCTTTGATCTATCTAGTGAGATGATAATAAAAGTCATGCATACTTAAGCTAAATGAAGCTAAACATGGGAATGAAGGAAAAATTGAAAAACTAACTGCCAGCAAATAAGTACAAAAATATAGCGAGGGCCTATTGGGTCCCACACAACTAACGGCGTTCTACTAGGGCATACGCCTGATGGAAGGTTAAACAATCTAGAAAACAAACTTTAAATGAGGGATCCAGATGTTTGAAACAGGAAACAGCAACTGATGATATGGGTATGAAAGCATGCTTCTGCAGTAAGTAAAACTTCATGGCTGTTTAATCAACTCCAACTCTATTCTCTATATCTGATTTTAGCTTAAAGAACAAACCATCAGCAGTACTGATTAGAATTATCCAGCATTAATTGTAATAATTGCTCCAAGGGTCATTCAAATATAAACTGAAATTTGTTAATTTGATTATTGTATGGACACTGGATCTCTGGCTCTGACATTTCTCAAGACCTTGTGATGCGATGTTGTCAGTTCTTTAATGGAAATATCAAACAGGATATTTGAAACACTTCATACATCTGCAGATCGCATCACTACCTCAAAAATTTACATGGATGGAATACATATAAATATTCACAGAGTAGTAAAATCTTAAGACAATTATTATGCAGTTTACCTACTGGAAAAAAACCTGCACAAACACCAAAGCAATTGAATCCACGTGGTCCTTGTAAAACGGAGTTGGCAACATGGTGCTACATTTGGAAGCCGCACCTAGCATTGAGACCGCTGATTGGTGCTAGCAGAAAGTTTTAACATCCAGTGCGTTAGTCGCTTCCAGTATTGCCAAAAGTAGCAGCTACTGCCCATAACAGATATAAGGGTAATATTCAAACAGAATAGCGCTGTAACGAAGATATTGCATGAAAATAAAACCGAAACCTGTATTTCAATCTTTTAAACTTAATAAATATCATATACTTTGATTGTTAAGATCCATTTTCTGAAACTTATTACTATATGTTGACAATGTTAACCTTCCCCTTCCAACACATCACAGCTGTGAAATGTCAGACCTGGAGATCCATTGGCCATACAATAGAGCTTCTCAGGTTACCTGCCATGTATATCCATGAAATTGCTAGAACTTTCAGCCATTTTATTGATTATTCATTTCCCGATGATGGCTATGGAATTTAATATGGCTGAAAGCTCAAAAAATTTCATGGGTATTACATGGCTGGTAACCTGAAAAGCTATGATTAATAATCATTGCCATGAAAGCTTCAGATCTTATATGAGGGTCACTATGAAAGTTTTGAGATGTGAGAAAATGAAAGTTGACCCACTCAAATTGAATGCAGGATGGAATAGCGGCATCCTTTGCGAGTAAAGTGACTCTCCCACTCCGGGAATTCCAGCAGCGCAAGGATGAACAACCCACAGCATGCAGATAGCCATGAGCTTGGAGAGCATTTCACTCAGTGATTATCTATGATCTTAAAAGTGGGTTAAACCAATGCCAAAGTCTTAAACATTTGCAACAGGCTCTCAGAGGCATTGCTTCTTCCCATGCTACAGTTTTTTGGTGGTTTTAAGAATTTAAAAGGGGCCAAACATATTTGAAAAATGAGGAGAGAAATGTGTCAGCAATGACAGAGACTGAGTGAAAGCATTGCACCATTGAGAAAAATGCTTCACAAAAATAATTGCATGATATTTAAAGAAATTGAGACAGCATTGTAGATTGGTTTGCCAGCAGTTTTAAAAATCCTCCATGAATTCCTTTGTGTGAGGAAGGTCACATCGCAATGAGTGCTTCACAATTTGACAGGGAACAAGAACACGTCATGTTGAATGGTGTGAGAAAATGTTGACAAGGTCTGAAGGATGGGACTCCAGACAAGTTTCTGACATTGTCACATGTGATGAAACCCAGATTTATTAGTTTGATCTGGAGACCAAGCAGCAATCAGTAATATGGATCTTTTCTGAGGAGAATCCATTGACAAAAGTGATGTGTGGTTAGTGTCCACAAGAAAAAAGTGGCCTCATTTTTCCTAAAGAGTGGTCTTGTGACAACCATTTCTCTGGAGGAGCAAAGCACACTTACTGCTAATTTGTGCATCACAATTTAATAATTATGTAGACTTCCATGGCCTCTGTCCATGGGCTACGTCCTTTTGGCTTTTTTAAAAAATTAAAAGTTATGCCAATGTTTTGCCATAAACTATCTTTAGCTTCTTCATTGGGCGACTGCAGAACCAAAAAGAAAACGCAGGAAAACTACTCAATATGATATGGAAGATCCTATTAGCAGGATGACCTCCAATTGGAGGAGAGGGAACCAATAGAATTACAAGTGGGAAGGGGACAGTGAGGCCAGTTAGAGTAGGCAGTGACTAATTGGATGAGTTTTGCAATTGCCCAAGAAGAAGCCAAACATAGTTTACAGCGAAATGTTGGCATAATTTTTAACACCACAGTTTGCTTGCCAAAAGTTTTTGCCAAGCTTCTAGAATGGCAGCCATACACAGGACTGCGAGGGATCCTTCTCCATCATATGTCTGCACACATGATCAACACTGCCATTCAGTGTCTGGAATCTACAGAGGTCAAACTTATGATTCATGCACCATTTGTTCCCAACCTGACCCCATGTAACTTTTTTCTATTACTGGTGATAAAAAATTGCATGCATGGAAAGTGATTTTCAATCCCTGAAGATGCTGTTAACATCTTGCGGCCATCAAAGAAAATATGTGGCAGGTGTGCTTCCAGAAGTGGTTTCAGTGAGTGCAAAAGTGTATACAGTGTGGTAGCGAGTACTTTGAGAAAGCGCAACAATCAGAATAATTTTAAAAAAATATTCTTGGTGTATCTCTAAATTTTTATAGTGACCCTCATATTTGTTCATTTGACTCGCATAGTGACATGAGCAACACGGTGTATCAGGGAGAGCTATGTTCACAGCTGTCACACTCATGTCTGTCCCAGTATTGCCAACTTAGCCATCTTATGGCTAAATCTAACAGTTTTACAGCATTTAGCCATATGAAATTCTAATTTACACCAAAATCTAAGCCTATTTAAGAAACTCCTTGGTCAAAATCTAGCTTGAATAGCATCATTTTATCTGTACTGTTGCTACACAGAAAGAATAAATGGTTAGGGTGAATCTTTGATACATTTTTAACTGTTTTGTGTTCATATCACGATGATGGCATGTCATCAAAATGAGTACCTAATCATAAGATAAATACAATGACTGAAAAGAATGTACCTTTTTCAAACATTCTTTGTAATAGTTTATACAATGGGCATCTTGTAGTGGATTGACCCATTTGTATCGTTTGACGACCAGGGTTCACATGCGTCTTTTTGGCATATGAATCGTATGATCAGCTCAGCTTACTATGTTGAATTGCTCCATATACTTCCACGCTGTTTAGGTTCCTTCTCATAGATGTCATTTGTATATGTCTGGAACGAAATGCTAACACGTGGTGTTTGTAATTCTGATCAACATGACATATACCACCTGTGTTTCAATCAAGGAAAAACTATTTTATCTTAAGATTATTTTACTCGCCTCAGTAGCCATCATGGTGGTGAAAAAAATTGCACCAACTACAAGAAGGGTTTGAGAAAACTGATATAAAGTGTATTAGAGAATGAAAGTGGTGATTTTTGTGAATATGAAACAGTGTGAAGAAGATTCTGGAGACAGTGATAATAAATCTAGTGCAGAAAGCAGTGAAGAAAATAATTATGAAGCCAATGATGACGTGCCAGGCCCTTCGAAACACATTCGCATTACGACACAGAAAAACCAGTGTAACTGGTATTGGACTAAAACTGACAATCACCTCATTCCCTACCCTTTTACTGCAAATAGTGGTATTTGTAAATACTTATTGAATAAGTATGCATCACAGATGCTGTCTGCACTTTCAATTTTTTTTAGAATACATGGAACCTTTGTTTGACAAAATATGTGACGAAAGGAATTCTTATGCAACAATCCCGACTGAAACTGTTGAAAGACAATCAAAACTGAAATCAGGGCCTACATTGCTTTAGTTATTTTGTCTCAAGTACAACAATTACTATTCAATTGATTGGAGCAAAACCCGACGGCTTTACATTCCAACTTAAATGGGTAGGGAGAGATTCAAACTGATTTCCCATTTCTTTCACACACAACAGCAGTATTAGGACAACAGTATTGATGAGTTTATGCTTTTAATATTTTGCACCCAAATTTTCAACAAAAAATAGTTAATGAGTGATTTTAAATGATTTTTTAAGCATTAAGCCATTACCGCCCTCACAGCTAGGTGATTTAAATCTGATTTGTTGGTCAGTTGCCAATGTATTTAAGTATGGCACGGTTGGGTTAATGATGTTAAGTAAAACTATTTCAGGTGCTACATATTTGCTGTTCTTGTTTTCAGCTTGCCCCACACCAGTCTGTGAACAAGGATACCAAGTTGTTCTCCAGGAGCAGACCAATATGGAAACTGGTTGTCAACATTACATCTGTGTTCCTATTCCACCATCTACATGTACCATATCAGGAAAAACCTTTAAAACCTTCGATGGAACAGAGTTCAAGTATGAGACCTGTCATCATACTTTGGCACAAGATATGAAGGACAACAATTGGACCATAGCAGGTGCATTCTGCAGTCATTGCTAAATGCATTTTAGTATCATAAGACTGTATCGGTTTTTGTGAATGCTTTTAGTGATGCAGCGATGAGTCTTATCTTCAGGGTGTTATGGGTACAAGCGGACAAATAAGGGCAAGGTGTTGTTATTTGTAATAAATATTCAGGTCCTCCGCTAATTCAATTTTATTGCCATTATTTAAAATAAGAACAAATTAGAAACTAAAAGCTTTACTTATCTTATTAATGTTGCAAGTTGTTCCAATGCTGACTAGTTTCAAGTTGCATCCAACTTATTTTCAAAGTTATCCAAACAAGTTACCATAGTTACCGATGCTCAACTTAAAAGATCTATTTGTTGCCAAGCTCTGTAAACAAAAACCTATAAATACAATCTGCTGGTAGTATTTCAAAATTCGTAACGTGGTTCTTGGTTTTTTAAAATGAATATCTTTTCCCAAAGCATTAAATCTATAATGTCCATTTAATTGTTTTAATAATTTAACATCTGGATTTATTTCATGATTAAATGACCAAAAATAACCTGCCATAGCTGGTTTATCAATTTGTTTATATTTAATATTTTTAAAATGCTCTTTTATTTTGGTTTCTAAATGGTGTTTAGGTTTACCAATATAAACCCTATCACAATCCAAACAGCTAAATTGATAAATGCCAGATTCTTTATAGTTATAAAAAATGGTAGTAATAAATAAATAAAATAAAATAATGTATGTTAATGTTCCTGTTGATTTGGAATGAGTCTTTATGACATTGTTTGTTGCAGTGCATAATAAGTGCCTCAAAGAGGGACTTCCCTGCACCAAGGAGATGCACGTTAAGGAAGGTGAACTTAACATAGCACTTACTGAAGATCTGAATGTGGAAGTGAATGGCTTTACTTACTCAGCCTCACAGGTAACTTAAGTGACAAACTAAGTATCTATTCTCATTTATTACATTTTACTAACATATTGTTCTGTACAGAAATATACTTTTGTTGTATATTTGCAATTTCAGATTATGGCCACCTAAAGTAGTCTCACAAATGACAAGTTCAGTTACTTTTTTACCTCATTTTATTTCTTTTAAAATTGAATTAGAAAACATGGTTCTCTGTTTTATTGTTGAGACAATTTACAATTTGTCACGACCTTTCAACTCACAGCTGTTCCATTAAATCGTAACTTCGACAGTTCATACAAAGACCTTGGTTAATGTATAAACTTAGGCTTTCACAGCCGGCATTCTAACTATAGTTAATTTTATCTCTTCCGACCATGGTCTAGAAGGCATTGAAGATACTGATGTTTCACCAAGTACTGTGCTTGGCGTCTTCAGGGTAAGATGTTGTGCTGATCAGAGTTTGAATGCAGAAGCAAGAACCGTGGCGCTCTTATATAGTGGGGGTGGGTGGGGCTTGTTGCACTGGCTAAGGTGGTGATTGGCTCACATTGGTTGGTGGGCCGAGTGTAGGCAGGGTTTTATTGCAGCTGTTGGCTTCCCTTTGTAGTCGGGCAACTGTAGAGGACAGGACTCGGGTTTTTTTAAAGTTGATATCATGGCCGAATAATAAGGCATGCTCTGCCACAGATAATTTTTCTATTTGTCCCAATCTGGTGTGACGCTTATGTTCTTTTAGTCTGGTGGCCAAACTGCACATGGTAGTGCCTAAGTATACTTTCCTCCAACTGCAGGGAACTTTATGCAGATGTGTGTGGGTGGCATTTGTCTTTGATCTTTTTGGTCAGTCTGTCAATTCCATATGAGTGGAGAAGCTTGCCTATCCAGTCAGAGATGTTTCTGATGTAGGGGAGAAAGGCTATTGCTACTGTGCTGCATTCCTGCTTTTCAGTTGGCCGCCTGGGATGAATTGCGTGCCGGATTTCCTTTCATGTGTATCCATTGGGCTGGAATGTTGAGTTTAGGTGACTGAGTTCTTCCTTTAAATATTTCTTGTTGCAGAGCTGACTCAGATGTTGGTCAAGCCACAGATCAAAAAAATTTTGCTTCAATTTCTAGTTTTGTCATTTTTTATCCAAGTTTGATGCTTGGCAACCCCTGGTTCTTTAGAGTTATATTGTGGAATTGAACAGCTATGGTTTTGTCCTCATTGATAATTGGTTTGTTGACTTTAAACCAGTTAGAAATTATATTTATTGTGGATGATGTATCTTCAAGTGTTTTTACTGTTCTTTCCTCTAATGAATATACTTGTGTTGGCAGCACCATAGCTGAGTGATTACACCATTCGCATCTCACCAAATCGGCCTGGGTTCAATCACAGGCAACCGCATATGGGATTTGTGGTGGACAAAGTGGCACAGGGGCAGATTTCCTGGAGTTTCCCCTGCCACTTGTTCCACCAGTGCTCCATCTTCATTCCATGTGTCATCAGTGTCACTGCTTGCGGTGCTGTATGTAGTAAAAGCGGGTGTTAAGTACTACAAAAAAAAAAAATATATGCTTGTGTGGCCAGCAAAGAATATAATGTTTACATCAGGTTCATCCTTTAAATAGAGTGGTAGATCATTGATGTAGATAAAAAAAATAGAGGGGGATCCAGGATTGATCCTTGGGGTACTCCAGAGAATACCTTTCTTTTTCCTGAAGTTTGTTTTTTAGTCTTATTTTTTATATCTAAATAATCAATTTCTACTACTTGTTCACTGTTTTCTAGATACATAGTAAATCAATTATAAGCTATGCTCCTTGTTCCACAATTGAAGAGTTTATTGAGCAAAATATCGTGATCTACCATATCAAATGTCTTAGTTAAATCGAGAAAGAGTGCCATCCCTTGTTCATTATTGTCATAGATGCTATAACATCTAGGCAGTTTCACATTCTTTCGGATACACCTCATGGCTTTGCCAAGTAGTACTCCAACTTCTGACATTACCAACATCTTAAAAACGTGGAGCATCGATATGATAATCTTTTAGGTCGTACCAATGGATGTTGATGTATATATTCATGCTATACATTTCTTTTAAGAAGTTCGTAATTACAATACAGCATCTAAGTAACACTTTGTTGGTTATATCACCCTTTAATCTGTGAAATGGTCTTAATAAATGCAACTCATGATACTCAAATTCTCTAGATAATAAATTATTCTCTTGTCACTTCGTGACTCAAGAATTTATCAATACTTTGGCAATCACTCGTGGCATTACTTATGATAATCTTGAAGTGCATACAATGTAGTAGATGTTCTCCATCCATTTCTACATCTTAAGAGCACAACATACGGTTATATATAAGTATAATAAATCTGCACAAAATAAAAAAAATTAATATTGTTATATTTTTTAGCAAATTTTATTGATGTTGCCTTACTCTGTAAAGGTCACACCATAGCCGAGTGGTTAGACCATTCGCTTCTCACCAAAGTGGCCTGGGTTCAAACCCAGGCAACCACATGTGGGATTCGTGGTGGATGAAGTGGCGCTGGGGCGGGTTTCCTCCGAGTTCTTCGGTTTCCCCCACCATCTCATTTCACTGGTGCTCCGTTTTCATTCCATGTGTCATCATTGTCACCACCTGCAGTGCCATAGTAGTAAAAGCAGGCATTAAACACTACATAAAAAAAAACAAAAAAAAGTTACTCTGTAAGAAACTTTGTACCTCATAGTAATTTATTGTTTTTATTCTGAATCTTAATTTTCTTGACAACAAAAGGAAAACTTATATCATCTGTTGTTTGCTACTTTGTTTCAGCTACAGAACATTGGTGCACAGTTACGTAAAGTTTTTACGATAGTGCGTGTGGGAGATGCAATATTGCTTCAATCTACGCAATATCACTACAGAATTTTGTGGGCCAAGGACGAAATCATCAAGATTACGGTAAGTATATTTCAATAAGTAGTACTGCATATGAGTTTAAATTAGCCTGTTATGTAAGCAAAATATTATTTATTTCATATTTTTCTTTTTGTCATTTGTTTGTCATGCCTAAATGAGAACTATGAGGGTTGTCTGTAAAATAATGTTCCCAAGGATATGCAGTTGTGA
The DNA here is from genome assembly GCA_030765045.1 of Tenodera sinensis. Taxonomy (NCBI): domain Eukaryota; kingdom Metazoa; phylum Arthropoda; class Insecta; order Mantodea; family Mantidae; genus Tenodera; species Tenodera sinensis. Next base: position 113,751,921 of record CM060970.1, on the reverse strand, counting down.
GGAACGCTGTTACAGGAGATACAGCAACACTAGCATGTAGCTTGGTTCTTCCTCTCCCAGTCCCCTGCCCTGCGAGCTGTTTGCGATGCTCAGTGTTGGCTGTCATTAGAAATGGAGCTTCCACTCACTTCTCCTGCCAGGTGCAAATTACGCTTCGTGATGCGTTTTTGTGTGCAAAAAGACTGCACCGATGGACATTCATTCCAAACTGTGTGAAGTGTACAGAGAGCAGTGCAAGAGCATACAGCATGTGTGCAAATGATGTAGAGAATTCAAAGACAGATGTACAGACGTCCAGGACGACCAGCATTCTGGACGGCCATCAGTTTCAGACAAAACGATTGTAAAAGTGGAAGTAATGCTGTAAGATTGAAGGATGATGGTTCAGAAGGCCTGCAAAATGATCCCTGATGTCAGCAAGATCTACATTTCCATCAGGACAACACTCGTCAGCGCATTGCCCATGTGACAACCAATCTTATCAACAAATTTGGATGGGATACTGTCACACATCCTCCTTACAGCCCAGACCTAGCCCCAAGTGACTACCATCTCTTCCCTGACTTCAAGAAACACCTGCGTGGGACGCATTTCAGAACCAAAGAGGAACTGAAAGAAAGTGCTTTTAGCTATCTTCGCCGCGTGGCAGGAGAGTTCTACAGGGCAGGCATACAAAAGATGGTACACCACATGCAAAACTGCATTGATCAGAATGGCGATTATGTCGAAAAATAGGAAAAAGTCTAAGCTTTCCAAAAATATATTATTCAATGTCAATAAATATGTTTTTCATTGAGAAAAAATTTGGGAACCTTATTTTACGGACAACCTTCGTATTATAATTAAATAATACTTTTATACTGTATTTCATTGCTCAGTCATCACACTTTTTATGCTCCCTTCATAAAGTAAACATACACAGTGTGACATTGTGTGAGTTTGACCATTAGGTAAAGAATAAGTCATTTAAGACTGGCCATGTTAAGTTTCAGCAACTAGTGTATGGTAACATGAATTAGAGCTGGTCTGAGCTTGTTGAAGTATGGTCACATTATGCTGTTCGTAATTGTATAGAACAGAAAAGGGAAGGAGGGGAAACAAAAGTGACCTCCAAATTTATCACATTAAAAATATGACGCGTTGGTTCATGCTTGTTAATGGCACCAACTATTACATTTGCAATAAATCTACCTTCAGAATCTGTTGTTTTATCTATGGAAACCCAATAAACTCATTTCTCGTTTAACTCGTATTCTTGATACAATACTGTTATACAAACAGCTGATATAATTGATGTGCTTTCGAATGATGTGGGATATATTTATGAAGAAAGTTTCTCAAATTAGGATTAGTAAGTTTCCTAAGCATCTCATGCCAAAAATGCGCCAAATAAATGGGAAGAAAATTGATGTACTACTTTTTTCCCTGAACATTGCCCCAATTGCTTTTTCCTAGGCTCTTTTGTTTTACATTTTCCCAACATGTTTACAAGCATCTCAGTTCAGAGATGGTTTTATGCCAAGAAACATTACAATTATATAAATATGATGTTTTTATCAGAAAAGCCAAAATATGCATTTATATGCAACATCAAATTGGGTTTAATAAGCTTATAAACTGATGATTCGTGCATGTCACTTACCAGAATTATAATTATGGCAGAAGAAAAAGATATATAAAGGCATGAACTTACAGGCCCTAGTAATAACATAGGCCATTACATTAAAAGAAGTAGAAGTTTGTGTCACTACAAATTTCAGAAACAACTATATAACTGTAAACAACTTGGGCACTAATGACCAAGTTGTCAATGGACCCTTAAACACCACACACTCACTCACTATAAATAACCCTACATTGTAAGTCTTGACACAGACAATGTAAATTTTAGATTCAGATTTATTCACCAAGAAAATTCATACAGAGCATAAGCTTTGTCAAAAAATTATAAGATGTATTTGCAATATACAAAGTTTAAGAAAATAATACAAAGTCGCACCAAAGTGAAACACAGATACCCAGCATTTACCTTAGGGACTGAGGGAAACCTTGGAAAAACTCAGTCATGTATACAGTAGCTTTGAACATTTTAAATTGATTAGATTTCTATATACATATATTTACAATTGTGGTGATAAGAGTGCTAAGTACAGGTGATGTCGAATACAGTCTTGGTCTTGGAGGCTGTTGTCAAGCTTCTTCTTGAGCTGAAGTGCATCTCCCAGATGAACAGGACCCATAAGACAAACAGTTCAGAGGGGCAATATTTTAAAAAAAATAACTAGGATGGGTGGCTTAATTGTAATTCTAAATAATCAAGGATTTGGTGCAAAGGGTGATCAAAATTGCATATTTATGAGCTCATCAACTGAATAAAACATATTTTAAGAGCAATTTTTTAACTTTATTTTTAAATTATTTGATCTGTGGAACTTTGATGGCCTCAGGGATTTTATTAACACCTTTATGAGAAACTGAATTCAAACTTTTTGTTAATCTATGTTGTTGGAGATGGATTGCTGTTGCTATTTGTGTATTGTATGAATGGTATTCATTATTAAGCTTGAAGATGCTTTTATTTTCACCTATGAATGAAACTGTTTCTAAGATATAAATACATGATAAAGGTAGAACTTTTAGATCCGAAAAAAGTGGTTTACTTGGAGTGCATTGGTTCACTTGTTTGATTAATCTTATTATTCTTTTTTGTAGTTTGAACAACTTAATACACCTGAATACAGGAGATTCCATATTTCAATACTGAGTATACATAGCCAAAATACAGTGTATTTAAGACATCTAGGTTGCATGTTTTAGCTAGCACTCTTATACCATAGCATGTTGACTTAATTTGTTGGCTAGAAAGTTGACATGCTCTGTCCAGTTGAGTTGGCAATCAGTAACAATCCTCAAAAACTTGGTTACCAGTTCACATATGAGGTTCCTATTTTATTCTTGGCATATTTTTATACACTTGATATTTCACCAGGTTCCTGCCACTTACATTGGAAATGTCAATGGCATGTGTGGACATTACAATGGAATAGCAGAGGATGACAAAATGAGACCAAATGGCACAGTAAGTCTGACAACACCAGGTTTTGCAACAAGCTGGCAAGAAGGTTATGAAGAAGAAGACTGCAAAAAAGCAGAGTGCAGTCCAGAATTACTTGAGAAGGCTAGGAGTACATGCCTACTAATCAGGTAAATTGTGTGTGAATATTGAAAATTAAGCTTTGCTTTGGGTAATTATTATTTATTTATGCCAACAAACTTACTGTTGGTGTTTTTAAACACACAAGCCGTGTGTGGGCAAAGTTTAAGAGGTAGAACTGGAACTTAAAAATTCAATGCCACAACTGGGATTTGAGCGGAAGGTCTGTGGTTCAAATCCCAGTTGTGGCATTGAATTTTTAAGTTCCAGTTCTACCTCTTTGCTTTGGGTATTCATTTAGATTTAGGTTTAGATTGGATTGTGTTCTGTGGTATCACTGGTGGTCATAGAGTTTTGTGAACATACGAGGGTTGCCCAGAAGGTATTGCACCACATATTTTTTCTCAGCCGGCAACAGTGTTATAGATTTGAAACTTCAGGTATGCATTATTTGAATTTGTGTGGAAAGATAAGCATCATTACATGATAAGAATGTAATATATAATAATATAACCTGAGAAACCCCTTGCGGGCAAAGGCCTCCTGACGTTTGCAGGGATAAGCTCATACCTAACACTCTTAGGTAAGCTATTCCTAATAGTTATATGTTGTTAGCTAATACTGGATCTCTGACAATGAAGTCATTAATCCTCTTGCTCTCCAATATTTTTCACAATATTGAAGAGAGCAATAGCAGTAATAGTTATATTTAAATATCTACTTCAGAAGTGCTTAATATGAACATGTTTGAACAGATATTACAAATAGAAGCACTATTAACAGTGAAGTATTGTTCATGTTTGAGGTCATTTTGAGTCACTTCTTTACACTCACTTTCACTTAAATTGTTTTAAAAACAAGAAATGTTTTCAAGACCGTTCGGTCTCATCATCAGCCGTTGGATGACTGACACTATCCTCTTGTTCCCTCTCCCTGCTACTATCGTCCTGCTGCCATCTGGTGTTAGGGGTGCAGAGCTTTAACACTTCATTTAATGCTGGGATTTTGAAGTTAATCACTTTATTGTTGTTTTTGATTATGTAAATTTTTTGCCAAATGTGCAGTTATATTGCTGAATTTAGAGATTTTAACAATTTGATATTGAGGCCAATGTTGTGGTTTTCATTCCAAAAGTGGCGTGCCACAGCAGACTTTTCTATTTGTTTTAATTTTATGTTCTTCTGATGTTCCTTTAGTTCCAAATTTCTTTTTGTTTTTCCTATATAGTTTTCTTGCAACTATTGCAGTTGATTTGGTAAATTACAGATTTTAGATTGTAAGCGATGGTATTGTTAAGTAGCTTGTTCAGCAGGTTTTTTATACTGTGTTCCTTTCATAGAAGTTTGAAAACAGTGTTGTTGTAATTAATTTAATTTAAAAGGTGAGTTAATTAATAACACTGAACAACACTTACAACATATTTTTCCGGGACGCGTTTCGAAGGTAACTTTCCTCCATTATCAACCGGACAACTGCAGTCAGCAGTTATTGTCCGGTTGATAATGGAGGAAAGTTACCTTCGAAACGCGTCCCAGAAAAATATGTTGTAAGTGTTGTTCAGTGTTATTAATTAACTCACCTTTTAAATTAAATTTTTATACTGTATTTGTTTTGTGGTGCCAGTTTTATGAAATCCTGAAAAATCCTCTAACCACATATACCACATCAACCAATAAAGCTTTATAAATTACAAAAACATTATCAGCAACAGAAAAATTTAACCTAAAACCCTCTAATCCCATACTGCCATGATTATATTGCCTACCAAAAGTACACAAACAGGACAATAGCATGAGATCCATCATCAACAGCATTAATTCACCCACTTACCACATCACTAAATAGCCAAAATCTTACACAAAATTTGAAAGTTTAAGTGTTGAGAACTCCTTGGAACTCATAAAATACCCACAGAACTACAATATCCCTGAAGGCCATATAATGGTTTCCTTCGAAGTTAAATCTCTTTTTACCAGCATCCCGGTGGAAAAACTACCTACACTCATTAGGAGATGGTTGACTCAGACTACAATAGACCCCACAGAAATAAGTGACATCGTTAACCTTACGGAAATTTGCACAAAGAATAATTACTTAATATTTGACAATAAATTCTACAGACAATCCCAAGGTTTAAGAATGGGGAGCCCACTGTCACCATTTTTACCAGATGTGCACATGAGCTTTTTCAAAACTTGCATAGTAAATTCCTTTCCACATATGTTCAAATTTTGGAGAAGATATGTAGATGACATCTTCGCCATAATTCCCCAGAAACAAAAAGAAGACTCTCTGAAATTACTAAACCTACAGGACACCATATAAAGTTTACAATTGAAATAGAAGACAACAACACATTACCTTTCCTGGACCTCAAAATTACTAGAGATATAGATGGTATAAAATTTGGAATATATAGAAAGCCCACACATGTGGATAATTACATAAAGAAAAATAGTTGGAACCCAGTTTCACACCAACTAGCAGTATTTAGAAGCTTAATTCACTGATTACATAATGTCCCTTTAAGTAAAGAGGAATTTCTGAAAGAGCAACATCATATACAAGAAACAGCAGTACTAAATGGATTCAACCCAGCCACCATTAGGAACATGTAAAAAATGCAGAAAAGCTCAAGATAATTTCACAAACCACTACGTTAACACCACTCACAAATAACAACTGGAAATTTAGAAAATTCACCTACCATCCCTGGGCCTTCAGAAAATTTGAAAGAATCTTCAAAAAGCTAAACATAAAACTGGCACCACAAAACAAATACAGTTTTAAAAACCTGCTGAACAAGCCACTTAACAATACCATCCCATACAATCTAAAATCTGAAATTTACCAAATCAACTGCAATAGTTGCAAAAAAAGCTATATAGGGAAAATAAAAAGAAATTTGGATATTAGACTAAAGGAACATCAGAGGAACATAAAATTAAAACAAATAGAAAAGTCTGCTGTGGCACACCTTTAATAATGAAAACCACAACATTGGCCTCAATATAGAATTGTTAAAATCTCTCAATTCACCAATAGAACTGCACATTTGGGAACAAATTTTCATAATCAAAAACAACAATAAAGTGATTAACTTCAAAATCCCAGCATTAATGAAGTGTTAAAGCTCTGCACCCCTAACACCAGATGGCAGCAGGATGATAGTAGGAGGGAGAGGGAACAAGAGGTAGCGTCAGTCACCCAACGGCTGATGATGAGACCGAATGGTCTTGAAAACGTTTCCTGTTTTTAAAACAGTTTAAGTGAAGGTGAGTTTAAAAAAGTGACTCAAAATGACCTCAAATATTTGAACAAGTTGAGAATATTTTTACTTTCTCTACTGGTAAGTAGGGGAAGTATTGTATTCCACCCAAAAATTCCATTTCGAGATTTCACCAGAAATATATGTCTTGAGACCCCCTGAATCCAAAATAAGCATTTTTACAAAAAAAGGTCCATGTGTGAGTCTGTGTGTCAGTCTGTGGACTCAAAAACGAAAAGTCGGTTAAAAACCAAAGTTGGTATTTAAGTTTAATGTCTTTCAAGGACGCGACATGAAGATTTTGAAGAAAATAACTCCACCCTAAACTACCCTTTACATGGAAAATTTTTCAAAAATTGTGATTTTCTTGAAAATGGCTCTAACGATTTTGATTAAAATGTCATATGTTTGAGATATTTTGATGACATGTATATCTTGAACTTTTTGGCTATAGCCCCTGTAGTCCTATTTACTCTAGATAACTTTTGCATAACTGGTAAACCGTTAGAGATAGACCAAATTATACTATACAAAAAATGTAGATCTTGCTAAAATACACAATTTATGTCTCAATAAATTTTCTTGTAGGGTGAACCATTTCTGAGATGTTATGTGTGTGAGTTTCAGAAAACTTAGAACTTTCGTGAAATGGATCATCGTTGTTCATTTTTTTATATGTTAAGTATGCAAAGACAACAGAATCTCAAACATTTGACTATTGCACAAAGCCTACTGTATTCTAACATTCCCCTTGCACCTACAAGGAAATAAGCAATAAGATAATTTGTACAAATGTTTATCTCAACTAACAAGAAAGAAGATATAGGAATAAGAGTTTGTAAGAATGGTTAGTACAAGAGTAGAGAAAGTCATGTGAGTGCAACACATCAGATTTTATAAACTGTTATCAATAGATAAAAGGCTATTTGTTTTCCTCTTTGACAAAACTACTTGTGTCATCCACGAAAAGCGTTATGTTTGTGCCTGTTATATTATTTACGCTATCTGCCAAATCATTATATACAATATAAATAAAAGAACCCAGAATAAGGATCCCCTTATACCTACATGGATAATTTGTCTAATAGCAATTAATGTTCAACCTAATCAAAAGCCTTTGTAAAGGCCAAGAAAATTCCTACTCCTAACTGTTTATTATCTAAAGTTTGATATAGTTTTTCATTGAGATTTATTAGGTAGTAGCTCAGTGTCTATGGAGTCTCAGATTTGCAAGACTCTACTGTAATTAAAAAGTTCACAGTGAAAATAATGTATCATTAACAAGTCAACTATTCTAGTCTGTTGCAAATGCTAAAAAGCTTTGCTGTGTTTCCTGAGTGTGCTGACTTAGTAAATTTGTGAACCTAATGTACTTTGAATTGATTGAGGTTATAAAAATTGTTCAGAACCAGGCCCTTGATTTGAAAATGCTTTTAAACAGATTAAAATCGTTTGGTCTAGACACGTTTTGATTTGCAGCTCCTCATTTTGGATATTGTATCAGTAATTGTAATCTATATTCATCCTTTTAGAACATATACGTGTTGTTGGATATATCAGGTTACATAAAATGCCTACATATGTACATAAAATACATACATTCTGGTCCATATAATAATACTGGTTGAATGAGTAAAAGAGGGAAATGGATATATCTACCGTATGTACATTCAGTAGGGTACATCAATTCTAAAGTAGGTATATGTCAGATGATTTTTCATTAAAAGCAGTAAAATACTTTTTACAGGCTGCACCAAATGTTATAGTAAGAATATCAAAATTTGTATTCTTTTAATTTATTTTCTCCAGGGATGAACTGTTTGCACAGTGTCAAAACATGAATGTTGAGCAGTACATCTCTAGCTGTGTAGATGCAGTCTGTAAATGTTTGCAAACTGCGCAAGGATCAGAGACAGAATGTAAATGCACAGCACTTCTAGATTTTGTTAGAGAATGTACTTCTAAGAATCCAGATGCTGATTTGACCTCTTGGAGAGTGAAATATGACTGCCGTAAGTAAAATTTACACTATTTGAAAACAAAAGCATATAATTGTATAATTAAACTAGCAATTTTTACAATTGTATATGATAAATAATGTTAATTATTAGGTTTACATATCTGCCAACTTCCTGAAATTTAAAACTGTAAAACTTTCCTTCATCCAGCATTAAATTTAGAATGTATGACATTCTTAGGCAGTAAATATAAAAAAGGTTCATGTAAAATAAATAGGAATTCCATTTTGTAATACTATAATGCTTTTACAGAGAGACCCGAAAACATCGAACCGCTGCACAGTGTTTTTCCACTGTGCACCCGGAAACACGATAACACAGCTGCTGTACACAAGGTCATAGTGTTGACTTGCTTTTCTCTGCTCTGAAAGTGCAGTATTGAGACGTGATTGAGCTACTACCAGGTTGCTTTATTATTTTGTCGTGTACTTTGTCACAAAGTGTAATATGGCTCAGCATTTGTTTTCTACTACACAGCATGTATTTATTTATGATTCGTATCTGTTAATACAGTCAGCTTGCCAAGTGAAATTGCAATTTGCAAAAAGATTTCCGTGTGATCTGTGATTTCTATCTTTAGGGTAACTTAAAGCATAAAGTGTACAAGACAAACCCACACACCCTGGAAGGATTAAAACAAAATATCCACCAGGAAATTGCCAGAATTTCTCAACATAAACTATAGTGAGTGATGGATAGTTTCTTAAAGAGGTGTTAAAAATGTATGGACAACAGTGGCCAGTTTCAGCATCTCTTTTAATATCATTGGTAAAGCCTTCTAAAAATGTTCTATGGTTTCATCCGTGCTGTTCTATGACAGTGGTAGCCAGCAACCAGCACTGATGACGCGTACAAGCAAAACATAGCATAGCTGGTTCAGAGTCTTTTGGATCACCCATTATAAGAATGCTTGAAGAACAGGTAGTACCACTTCTCTCTGTTACATATGCTGAAATTTTTCCTGGTACCACAATAAACATATATTAAAGCAAAGAACACCATTTCCTTTACAGTCTCTAATATGGGATGTCTTATACAATATGGGACACCTGACAATCCTTATATATAGTGTCCCAAAATAAGAGTGACAAACTTTGGGAGCTGATAGGTAACATTATTTTAAACACTTTTTGTGAAGGAAAGCTTTTTGTTGCAGTGCTAGATGAGTTAATGTTATAGATTATTGCCTCCCACCCAGTTTAAGTATTTACAGCAAAATCAACAATGCAAATTAGTATTACACTTGTCTCAGTAAGGTACACAATCTTAATCCAAGAAACAAACACAAAACACATACATCACACAAACACAAACATCTTATTGTTTACAGTTAATCGCAGCTTTACTATTCAAAGTAAATGTTGGAATGCACGCTCATTGCGATTAACACAAAGAGTACATTGGCATGCTCTATTCCGCTGTGCTCTCACAAACACACCAGCCATTTCTCTGGTTTAAAAGATTGTCGGTCTAATTTTGAATAGTAAAGCTGTGATTAACTGTAAACAATTAGGAGTTAGTGTTTTATCTTCCTTTCATAGAAGTTTGAAAACAGTGTTGTTGTAATTAATTTAATTTAAAAGGTGAGTTAATTAATAACACTGAACAACACTTACAAAATATTTTTCCGGGACGTGTTTCGAAGGTTAACTTTCCTCCATTATCAACTGGACAATAACTGGGTTTCCATGGTGTTTCGTGGTGCGGATGGTGATGCTTCTTCTGGTAACGGTTCAATGAACTTACTGAAAATGTCACTCTGAGGAATGTCAAAATTAAATACTCAGTTTCTATTTTTTAAAATAAAGATTTGTTCCCATGTGGACAGTTTTTGTTTTCCGGTTATGTGTTTGAGAAGTTTTGGTTCTAGCTTTATGTCATGATTTTTTGTCCAAAAGTGAAATGCAATTGCTGATTTTTCTAACTGTTTACTCTTAATGTTTCTAACGTGTTCCTTGGATCTGATTTCTAAATTTCTTTTGGTTTTTCCTATGTATATTTCATTACAATCACTGCATTCAATTTGGTATATGCCAGATTTTTTGTTAGGTGGAATAGCATCCTTGATGTTTGAAAGTAGTAGGTTTTTTATGGAGTAATGGCTTACTGGTGCTAGCTGAATGTTGTATTCCTTGAACACTTTTTTAAATTTATCAAAGGCCCATGGATGATATGTGAATTTTTTGAATATCATTTTTGTTTTTGCTGCTGTGAGAGTTGTAGTTTCTTTTAGTAATTTTTTCTTTTCTGCTCGTTTTACCTTTTTATCTACTAATTCTTTGGGGAAGCGGTTTTTTTGTGCTATTTCAATTATTTTGTAATATTTTGTTTTATATTCTTCTGCTGAAAGAGGGATGTTCACCAATCTATGTGTTAAACTATTGAAAATTGCTTGTTTGTGGCTTCTTGGATTGTAACTATTAGCTTTTATGTAGTTGTCTGTCTGCGTTGGTTTTCTGTGAATACCGAAATTTATTCTATCCTTGTTTTTGATTAATTTTAGATCTAAAAATGGTAATTTATTATCTTTTTCTACTTCCACTGTGAAATTTATACTTTTGTGCTGTATGCTCAGAAGTTTTAATGCATCACTGATGTGTCTTTTTAGAACTATTGCAAATATGTCATCTATGTATCGCTGCCAGAATTTGAATATCCACGGGAAACCTTTTGTGATCCTTATTTCCAATGAACTCATGTAAATATCTGCTAAGAATGGCGAGAGAGGGTTGCTCATTGCTAAGCCTGAAGTTTGACAGAAATACTTTGTTTGGAACTGGAAGAAATTTTGTTCTGTGCATAATTTGGTGAGTTCTATGTATTCTGCAATTTCTGACGATGACATTCCAAGTGATTTGAGCCAATTTTTGATCAGTGATGGGAGTTTTTCTATTGGTATACTGGGAAATAGCGACTTTACGTCAAAGGAGACAACGGTGTCCTCTTCTGTTAATTTGAAGTCTTTGATGTGTTCTATTAGTTCATAACTGTTTCTTATGCTTAAACTTTCGAATTTAGGAAATGAATTACATTTATTAGATAGCCATTTTGCTAGTTTGTAAGTTGGTGAATCTATGCTGCTAATTATGGGTCTCATGGTGATGTCTGGCTTGTGTATTTTGTGCCATTTCCTATGTTGCTGACATAGTTTCTGCTTTTCATATGTTGGCAATGCTACTTTCCTGCCTTCCACTACCTCACTTTTGCCCCTTTTACATGCCTTCTGTGTTTAGCAACTGCTATCTGATGAGGTTGGAAAAATGGTTATTTCCATGTTTTTAAGAGTTTCAGGAGGCAATATTATGACCTTAAAAAGTATTGAATATGTATACTGAATATGAATTTATTGAGTACCAAAACATATACATGTTGGGCTGCCCATGAACTTGGGTCCTAGCCCCTCTGCGATTCTCTACATATTATTTTTGATATGTGCTGTTTATTCTTTGACAACAGTTAATTAACCTTGTTCAAACCTGTCGTTTTAACTTTTGTCTTTTCAATTCTCTTATTTTCAGCAAAGTCTCTTTAGCTTTCTTTTTTCTAAGATCATTACTATTTTAGTTTACCCATCCCATCCTAAAATTTATTTTCCCCCTCACTTTTTTTTTGTTTGTTTCCTGGTTAATAATTTCCTATACTTTCCTTATTCACATTCTTGATAGTTATATATCACTTTCACTTTCTTTCCTCACTTAAGTTGAACTTTTTTTAAAGTGCTTACTTGACAACCCTAAACTCTTATTTCCATCCCCTTTACTACCTCTGAACACAGTTCACTTGATCGCTTATTCTTCATTGTCACACAGTGGGAAGCACCATTTTCCTCCCTTTTTCTTCTGCTTTCTATACATTAACACATGTTCATTATCTGATATCCACTTTTTTTATTTAATATCTTCCAATTTTGAGCTGGACTTTTCTGCTCTCCCTTCTGTCATTTCAATCCATCCACATACATAATGCCTGTCTCTCTGTCCTCCCTTTCCACTTGGTCATACCCCACCTCTTCTTGTTTACCCGGTATATTTCTACTCAATTTTGGAATTGCCCCTTTGTCGTTTGAGTAACTGGCACTAGCTTGTTCTCCTCCACTAGGATTGCTTGTAACATTTTCAATCCCTCGCCACCATCTTTTTTCTCTGTTGAATTTTTGTCCCCAATCATAGCTTCTTTCTTCTCCTTCTGTTACATTGTGGCTTGCTATTTTTCCCTCTTTTTTCTCTCTTGGATCTGTCCTTTAGCTTAAAAAGTAATAATGTATTGACATTAGGCACCGAACACTACATAAGTATTTGTGACGTAAATTGCATTTTGGTATATTCAAAACATTATCCACAGTTTTAAGTTTATGATCAAATTTATTACTTAGAACTGCGATCTTCTCAGGAAGTTTAATACTGCAAATGGCTTTTGTAAAACTCAAATTTTTTGTTCTTTTTTTCTGTTAGTATTGAATAATATGTTAAAGACTGAATAAATGTGTTGTGCAGCTGCAATCTGTCCACCACCAATGGTTCACTATGACTGCTATCAGAGAACCTGTGAGCCTACATGTGCCAATCTGAAGGATGAATGCCCAGCACAGTCCGGAATTTGTGTGTCTGGATGTTTCTGTCCTGAAGGATTAGTGCGCAAGGGAGACAAGTGTGTTACCCCCAAGGAATGCAGAGATTGTAAGTATCATTTTTATTTCAACTGAAATCCTACATATTTTGTTTGCTCATTGTTAGCAAATCTCATTGGAGTCTGACAAAAAGAGACAATCTCATATTACTTAAACTTGGAATTAAATGCATTAAATCTAGGACAAAGAGTATAACAATGGTTCAATTCTGTTAAATTTTATTGATCCATTTAACCCTTTTCAGCACATATTACTCCCCTTTACTAAGCATGTATAGTAAGTAGAGGAAGCATTGTATTTTACCCAAAATTCAATGTTAAGATTTCACCAGAAATATATGTTTTGAGGCCCCCTGAATCCAAAAAAAGCATTTTTAGAAAAAGGTCCATGTGTATGTCCGTGAGCAGCATAACTCAAAAACTAAAAGTTGGTTAAAAACCAAAGTTGGTATTTAAGTTTAACATCTTTCAAGGATCAGATACAAAGATATTTTAAGAAAGTTCCTCTACCTCAAACTACCTTTTACATGGACAATTTTTAAAACATTTTGATTTTCTCAAAAATGGCCCTAATGATTTTGATTAAAATACCATACGTTCAAAATATTTTTATGGAAAATGAAATGTATATGTTGAATTTTCTTACTATAACCCATTTAGTCTTGCTTATTCTTGACAACTTTTGCATAACTCGTAAACCATAAGAGATAGACCATTTATTTAATTTTAACATCTTCCTGTCACACTTACAGGCTGCCAAAAAGACAAAGAATACTAATATAAAAGTAACAAAATAGTTAACAAAACATAATGAATATAAAATATAAAAGCTAAAATTTGAAAATGTCAAGGAAGGTGTTATCTCTTAAAACAATAAAAAATAAATAAAATAAAAAGAACAAGAAATGTAGAGCTCATTAAAACAATTTATGTCCAAACATATTTTTTTTGTGGAGTGAACCATTTCAGAGATATTCCTTGTTATTTGTGTGAGTTTTGCAATACCTTTCTCAAATGCAAGGTCATTTTTCATTTTTTTATCTCCTGGCCTTATAAAGCGAAGAGAATTTCAAAGTCTTCAAATAGTGACTAGCTTTAAAATGTTTGATTATTGCTCAAAGTCTACTGTATTCTTATGTTCCCCTTGCATCTACAAGACAAACATGACCGACTAACATGAAGAAGATAGAGAAATAAAAGTTTATAAGAATAGTTATACCTTTGCTGGCCTTACTTTAAACTGCAATGTAAACAAAGTGCAAAATTGCAATACTCCATGAACTCCTATTGCTGGCAGTAATATGGTATGATTTAATATGTACATCATGCAAATACATTTAAAACAGTTTGCTTTTCACCACTTCATAATGCTTTCGTTGGCGATGCTTTACGCATTCTACAACAGACACCATTTTGAGCAAACTATGTTCCGTTCCTTCACTTCCTTATATGGCTGCATGAACATGTATTTCATATTGCAGTTAATAGCACTGAATTTGCATATTAGTGTATTCCATTTATTCTTACCATAAAATTTTCAAACTGCTTTTGCAAGTGATTCTTGTAGTTATTTTAAACTTAATGCTATGGTGTATGTTAGTTAATGGACTATGTTTTTATTCACCCCTACCGACATGGAAGTTGTGCAGTTGGATCAACCGATGAAGTGTTACTCAAATACATACTGTTGTTTATATTGCATGATTGTCTGGCAAAACATTTAAACAGAATTGGAATTTATTGTTCACCACTCTGTCCTTTATGTGATCTGCAAGAGAAAATGGACTGAGACCACCTTCAAATATGCCTGGCCACTTCTAGTGCCCCGTCCATCAGTGAAAAATATTGGAGAGCAAGAGGATTAATGACTTCATTGTCAGAAATACAGCATTAGCTAACAACAACAACATATTGCATTTTAAAGTAAGGCCAGCGAAGGTATAGTACAAGAGTAGAGAAAGTCATGAGAGTGCAGCACATCAGATAATTTTTGTGATAAAAAAGTAATTAAAGGTCAATGCCGATAAAACAGAAATTCAGATTAATCAGAGCTAGAGAAACGAGGTTCTGGTGTATATAATTTTTACAAAATAATGTTTACAAAACTGAATTTCTAAATACTTTACAAATAAATAGTTCTTAAAATCAACAGAAATTTATTGTTTGCAGGTACTTGTGATGGATATGGTGACCCACATTATTTGACCTTTGACCGCAAGAACTACACTTTTAATGGAAATTGCACATACGTTGCATCAAGAGACGTCAGTCCAAATGGAAACCATTTATTCCAGGTAAATACATGATATAAATAATTTGGTATGCCTTATTTATATTGTGTGCCACTTTGATATCTAAGGGGGAAGAAGTACGGTTGACCCTGATTTATGCATATATCAAGGGGAAGAGGGAAGATTGCTTGTAACTCACAATTACTTACAAATGAGAAGTTGATAATCCACCAACACAAATTTTACAAACAATGAAGATGTGTATGAAGAAAACATTATTTTGAACTCGATCCTTCTTTAATTAAATCAGTTAATTTGGCTTGTTTCACTTTCCTTGTATTAAGTGCATACACCTCATTCTCTTACTGATGACTATACATAGCATAGTATACACAATTCCAAAGTCTGAAGCAATTTTGGTTTTGGTTTTGTTTGCATTAAGTTCCACATATCAATTGAGTTTTGTTTTTTGATCAAGTGTATAATATTTCCTTTTTCTGTTCTCCATGGCTGATTAAAAGCAATTGAGAACTGAAAGACAAAAGTGCTGTTCAACAGTAAACACAAACCGTGAACATGTTTATCTTTACATCTAGTTTGTTGTTATATTGTACACTGAAAGATACCAGCTCTACCAGAAACATCTTTGCCTTTATAATGAAAACTGAGTTGGATTGAAATCTTAACATCACTTATATGTAATTAGTCTTGGCCAATTTCAAGAGCTTAACTTGTTCCCATCAACAGAATTAACTGACTGGTTCTTGTTGATGTTGTTAGATGTGTGATTGGTTGGGCTGACATCTAGCGATGAGCTGATGAACTTCCATAAAGGGTTTGGTGGAGGCAAATCAGTTCATTATGCAGAGTTTGCTTTTTATGATATGACTTTTTCCCAGGTATCCAACTCTGCAGCATGTTTTGTAGCTTTTAAAAGTTTTATGTTCAGTGTAATGTTGTGGTTGATTGTCCAAAAATGGTGTGCAGCTGCAGATTTATCCATCTGCTTGTATTTGATGCATCTCATGTGTTCTTTTAGTCTAGTTTCTAAATTACTCGTGGTTTTCCCTGTGTAAATCTGGTCACAATCTGGGCAATTGATTTGATAGATTTCTACTTTTTTGTTAGCAGGAATCTATGCAAAAAAGTAGTTATCAAATCACTTCACATCACTGTTACTAGATCTTGTCCTAACAAGATCTATGCATTTTCCATTCAAAACTAATTCAGAAGTACATTCTCACAATACTAGAAACAAAACAGGCCTTCATGTCTTGAACCACAGTACAGCCCTATTCCATCATAACTTCGAACATAATGCAGTATTACTGTATAACAAACTGCCAGTTAACATAAAAAACATTAAATCTGAAAAAAAGTGCCAACTGACTTTAAAAACACTTCTAATGGAAGGATGTTACTATTCAGTGGACAAATTTATCTTATAAATATTTATGTAATATTCTTTTGTGTTGTATTTTCTATCTTCTAATTTTAATAGTGTTATTGTCTGAATTTTAATACTTTATACTTTCAAATATTTGTAATTTTCATACTTGTAAGCTTGACAAAGCCAGTATCTTGTATAAGATCAAAATGGTGAGTAAAGTGATTGATTGATTGATTCATTGATTGATTGATAGCTTATTAAAATATACATAATCTTTGCCTTTATTTCCTTGTATCTTAGTCAACAGAGAAAAAGAAAATACTCCTTGAGTTTCTTTTAAGATGCATATGGCATATGCTCATTAGAATAATGTAAAACTCACTCAATTTAAAGAAATTAGCAAGTATGTGTAATTATTATTGGTTATTTTAATGGCTTGCAGTGCACACCTAGCTTGCAAAATATGCAGAATAACATTGAGTAAAACATTTATCAATAATCCTTGGAATCATTAAAATGAATTTTTATTTTCTGTGTATCATTTTGATTACATCTCATTGTATTTTTTATAATAAATTCAGGTTCTTGTAACCAATGGTGAATGTCAGAATACAGCTGCTTCAAGATGTACCAAACAAATTCATATCATATTTGGTGCAAATGTCATACACATCCAGCGAACACATGAAAATAATTTCAAGGTAAGTATAAACTGCTTTAAGGTTTGACAAATATGGAGATAATGCTTCACATGCAATTATGATTCAAACTCCTTAATGATGAGTGATATTTTATGAATTCTTCATTCTCACTTCACTAATGATCATCAAACAATATTAGAATGCAATAAAAAATGAAAATGTTTCTAAGGTTTCATGCAAAATGTTCATAATGGTGACAACCCAAATAAACTTTAAGTACCTGGGCAACTGGGCTTTGCTTGGCATTTTTTTCTTTGTAAAGTCATGTTTTTTTGGAGCAGGCCTTGTTTAGATAAGTGTGTTATGTAAACGAAAAAAAGTAGAGAAAACCATGTGAAGTAATATATTTGATAGTAAAATGGATAGCATACAAACCTTCTCCATGAAGAAACTACATATTTATGCTTAATTTCGAGCTGATCAGTCAAGTGGTTTTCAAGATTAACAGTTACATATACCTATACAAACATCTATTTTGCACATATAGATAATATGAATTGTTTGTAGAAGAGTGAGTAGATAAACATGTGTAAATGTGTTATTTAAAATTGAGTAAAAAAACTGTGAATGTAATACATAGCATTTCTACTTCATAGACATATGACAACATGTAAAAACTTTTTTGTGTAAAATCACATTTTTTCAGAAAAAATATTTATAGAAGAGTGAGTAGAAACAGATGTGAATGTCTTACCGTAAAGTGAGTAGAGAAAACTGTGAATGTAATATATAGCATTTCTGTTTCAAACATACAGAAAATTGTATGACATTTGTAGAAGAAGAAATAAACTTTTTTGGTGTAAAATCACACTTTTTCAGGAAAGACACCTATATGGATAAACTTAAAAAGCAAAACCATACCATAATATGGTAAAAGAAATGTGCCTCACTAAAAAAAGAAATTAATACTGCTAAAAAGAATTACTTTAATAATTTCTTAGAAAAAATGGATTATAGGACAGATGGTAACAAAGCTCATAAGTTCATAAAAAATGTCAAGGACAGGAAAGAAAACAACAGCACACCTATCATACACAACAATGTTGTTGTTGTTTTCTAGTGCCTTGCATCTGGCAATGAAGCCATTAGCATTCGTGCCTTCCAATACTTTTGAACTGTAGTTTCTTCTGATATTAATGCTTCACAGGTCTTCAAGTGTTCTTCATTCATTTCTGCTGGATCGTTACACAGGACACATATTGTTCATGTATGTGGCTTTCATGTAACTGTTTTCTTAACGGGCACCAATTTTACAATGTGGCAGTTACATCACTCATACACAACAATAAAATATTAATAAATGATGCAGCCATAGCCGAAACATTCAATAAATATTATGCTAATTCACATAAAGTATCAAGAAATAATAAAAAGGAACGTAAAGAATTTAAGAAAGTTTTGAAACAAGAAAGAGAATGTGATCCTATCAATATCAGTGTCCAATATCTTTTTTCAAAATTTTAATATGCAGGAACTGAACATTGCAATAAATACTTTAAAAAACAAAGTCTCCTGGACCTGATCACATACATCCAGAGTTCATAAAAAACCTTGGAAAAACAGCAAAACAACAACTACTAAAACCCTACAATCTATTCTGGAAAACCACTGTACCTGCTGAATGGCGAAAGGCAATAATTGTCCCACTCTCGAAGAAAGACAAAACAGCGTCAGAAATAAAAAAATTATAGACCAATAGCCCTTACTAGCATAATAGCAAAAGTGATGGAAAGAATGGTGTCAAACAGGTTAAATTGGTTTCTAGAATCAAAAAATTTAATTTCCCCATGTCAAGCTGGATTTAGATAGTTCCATTCTACAAATGAACAAGTCTTTACTTCTCAGTCAAGAAATCAAAGACTCCTTCAATAGAAAAGAAGATAATTTATCAGTTTTTATTGATTTCCAAAGTGCATATGATTCTATATGCAGAACAAAACTACTAAAGAAAGTAAAAAAATAGGGATACAAGGTCCATTGTTTTCATGGCTATGTAATTTCCTAACACAACGCTTTATTGCAACCAGATATGGAAGAAATATATCTAAATACAAACAAGTGCACCGTGGCTTACCACAAGGTGCAGTGCTCAGCACAACACTTTTTAATATATTTATTAACGATCTGCCACAACAAATACAAGAATCAGGTGTGAAGTGTACACTATTTGCTGATGACTTAGTAATGTGGACTTCAAAACCAAAAAGCAAAAGTACGGAACTAGAAAAAACCATGCAACAATCCTTAACCAAATTACAAAGGTGGACCAAGGAAAATTTAATGACTGTCAGTACAACAAAATCAAACTACCAAATCTTTTCACTAAGAAAAAAGCCACTAAAAATAAAACAAAATTTTGAGGGTCAACAATTACCAGAAACAAAGGAAGCAAAGTATTTCGGAGTTACATTTGATACTAAACTTACATGGACCAAACAAATAGAAAATGGAATACAAAGAGCAGAGAGGCGCCTTTCACTGTTAAAACGTCTAACAGGAATGAAGTGGGGATGTTCCAGAGCAACTCTTAACACAACATACAATGTATATATAAAGCCATTATTTACTTACTGCAGCAAAGTTCTTGTAACAGCAAACACAAAAAAGATTCAAATCTTTCAAAACCAAAGTCTGAGATTAATTACAGGTGCTATCAAAACCACACCAATAGCAGCTATGGAAATACTAACCTACCAATGCCCCATTGAATATGAAATAGAAAAGGCGGCTCTTATTCAACACGAAAAGTTGATCAGACTCCCATTCAATACATGGCACAAGAGAAATTTTACACATACACTAAAGACTCAGGAGAGCTTTCTTTCCAAAATTCAGGACATCAAGAAGGATGTACACCTTCCTAATTCAAAGGAAAACTTCATATCTAAAGTCAATCCGACAAATACATTAGACATCACATATTATTTACACCTGACAGAAGAAGTTAAGAAAAGTGATACTCCAACTAGTGTTCTAAAATTATTGACATTAGAGACAATCCATACTAGATTTCCAGAACACGAATGGCTCCATATTTATACTGATGGATCATTGATATCAAACCAAGATGGAGCAGGGGCTGGAGTCACGTGTCACCTCTTTTCCTATTACAAATCTTTAAGTTATGGAACTACTAACTTTGATGGAGAAATTGAAGCAATTCGAATGGCCCTACAAAATCTTTTGTACAGAATTTCACATTTTCAGCAAGCAGTTATTCTCTCAGATTCCAGGGTAGCAATTATAGCAATTACTTCCAAGTTGTCACCAAAAAACCAAACAATTATAGAATGTTGGAAAATCCTTACCCATCTAACAGCACTTCAAAAACACCTAGTCTTCCAATGGATACCAGCTCACTGTGGGCTGAGTGGTAATGAGAAAGCTGATTTTCTTGCAAAAAAGGGTACCGGCAATGTGCAGAAATCAATAGTTAATCTACCATTTTATGCAGCTAAAAGATTAGTCAACTCTGAATTCAAAAAAATTATTGAAAAATATTATTATGAAAAATCAAAAAATAAAAGATGGGAACTACCAAACATTCAAACACTAATTCCTGAGTATCCTTGAAAAACAGCAGTTGTAACCTTCAGGTTGATTACAGGACATGATTGTCTGGCAAAACATTTAAACAGAATTGGGATATATTCTTCACCACTCTGTCCTCTATGTGATCTGCAAGAGGAAATGGATCGAGACCACCTTCAAATATGCCCGGCCACTTCTAGTGCCCCATCCATCAGTGAAAAATATTGGAGAGCAAGAGGATTAATGACTTCATTGTCAGAAATCCAGCATTAGCTAACAACAACAACATATCCGAATGCAAAATTTTATCGAAATCGTTAGAGCTGTTCCCAAGATATGCAAAATATATTTATGTACAAGAATTGCTCATTTAAGGATATTAGATATCCTCTGAGGATGCAAGGAAAGGCTTGTGAAACTCGAGTTGGTAGTTAATTCAAAAACTTACATGCATCATATAAAAGGATAGGTGTAGCTTGTAGTCTATATATTTATTATATTGGTAACTATTGGAATGTTTTATAAAAAATTATTAACACAGCTCCTGCAATTGTGCTACCTCATCATGGTCATCATCATCATTGCCACCATCACCATCATCATCATCATGCTGTCCAAGTGAAAGACCCAAAAGCCTGTTATGGCCTCAGCAAAACATTCTCAATCCATCTTTTTGTTGGATGGTCCAAACATTGTTTCCCCTGGGGTTGATATTAGAGCATGACTTTACAAAGTCTATTACAATTAATTTGTTGTAGTTGGTTGCTCCACTGAAGCTGGTGCTTGTCTATAAATGGGTGATTGCTTGTAATTTTAGTTCTTGCATAATATCTTCATTTCGTTTGTGATCTATGCAAGTGTAGCCCTAGTGTTGCTCTTATAAGTCTCATTTCTGCTGATATTAGTTCTTCTCACGGTCCATACTTCACTTACATAACACAGTACTAAGGTTTGATGCTGCAGCGATTACTTGTATCGCCACACTTGGGGGAGACTGCTGCACATCGTTGAGCCCCTATCTGATGCTTTTAAGGTCTTTTGCCTTACACTTGATGAGTATCACTACTCCTTTCCTTTGGACTGCCTGGCTCCAAGGTGACTTCTGTGTTGATTCTGGAGAAGGTAGCACATCTTAGGGTCGGTCCAGTTCTTGTGGTCGGTGTCCTGCTTGGCTGAAATGTTACTGGTGTCACGGAGTGCAATGGCAGAAAGAGGAAATAAAAGGTGCGGCAAAATTTACTGAAATAATATGCAGGAATTTCTTAGCTCTAGCACTGCTTAATCACTGCTATGTTTCCTATAAGTTTGTGACCTTGGATTATCGTAGTTTTCTGTGATTTTCTGCAAAATTTCAAAGTTCTCTTCTCCATGGCACTTTACATACTACTCGCTCACATTTATCTGTTTGCCCGTTACATATGATAGATCAGTTAAAACAAGTTTTTGCCTACTTCAGAGCTTATGAATTTAGTACTAAATAAACATTACAGGTTACTAAGTCAATTTAAGGGAGTTTTATATTGTATATATTTAGCTATTCTTATTTTAAAACTTTCCCAATGCCTTGAAACAAAAGTTGCATATTAATCTGTTTGGTGGAATCTTATCTAGCCTGATGCAGCATTTTAGAAATGTTAATGTCCTCTCGCTTGATAAGAAGGTGTTTGCGACCATATGTTCCCTGAAAGAAAAATACTCAAATAGAACCCCTAAACCACACCTTAAAATTATTCTGTGTTATTCTGCCTCAATCTGTATATGTATAGTGACATTATGGGTACTTGCATTTTCTTCTTCTCCTCTAAAGTTCATTAAAATGTTAGATAAGTCCCTTTGCAAGTTTATTGATGGTAATGACATATATGCTGTCAAAAATTTTAAAAAATGCTTCAATGTACCAGAGACGTGTGCCTATGTAACCATTTTTAACAGAACTGATTGGGTATTTAGAGGTAAATGTAAGAAATTATAATTAATATTGTTTGTTGACAGCTGGAAACACATTTGAATGGAGAATTGCTGAGCAACTACCCCTATATTACTAACTGGTTGCATGTGGAACAAACTGGAGAGTCTGAAATGCAGGTTTTGATTCCTGAAATCCAGTTAGAGGTTATATACTCTTCATACACCTCAGCTTTTATTGTGCGCTTGCCATCACATACTCTTGGAGGAAAAGTCGAAGGACTTTGTGGTAAGAATTGCTTGTAGAAATACACGTGCCCAAAGTAAACATTAAGACAATCCTGTCAAAATCCAAAGACCTGTAGTTTTTTCCTGAGTGCTGTGACTTTTGTCCCATTTACTCAGAACATGAATATATGGTACATGCAATATTTGAACAAGTTATGTCAAATTAAGTAAAAATTGAAGCTATTAACAGTGAAGCAACAAGATTCTAAAATAAGAACAAATTAGAAACTAAAAATTTTACTTATCTTAGTATGTTGATATTCTTCTTCTATTTTTCTGACCCAGGGGTTTCAAGCTATATCCAGCTCATTCTCAAAGTCATATAAACAAAATCGTTGCCAAGCTACAATCTTTTATTTTTGTGAAAAACAATTATTCATATTCAATTTTTTATTTACCAATCTCTGAAAACAAAAATTTATAAATACAATCTATAGATGGTAATTCAAAGTTCATGACATGGTTCCTGTTTTTTAAAATAAAAATTTTTTCCAAACCATTAAATCTATCGGATTACTTAACTGTTTTAATAATTTAACCTCTGAATTAATTTCATGATTAAATGACCAAAAATGATCTGCCACAGCTGATTTATCAGTTTGTTTATATTTAATATTTCTAAAATGTTCTTTTATTCTGGTTTCTAGATGACGTTTAGTTTTACCAATGTAAACTTTATCACAATCTGAACAGCTAAATTGATAAATGCCAGATTTTTTATAATTTGGTATTTTATCTTTTTTTGAAAAATTAAGAAAATTTTGTATATTAAATTTATTTTGAGGGACCAAATTTATTCCATATTCTTTAAAAATCCTTGTAAATTTTTTATTAGCCCATGGATGGTAAGTAAACTTTTTAAAAATATAATTATCTTTTATTTTTTTAAGGGTTGAAACTTCTTTAACAGCTTTTTGATATTTAAATTCCCCTATCCTTTTATGTATAAAATCTGTATTAAAAACAGCAAATTTATGTGCAAAAGGATTAAAACTTTGATATTTTATGTAATTATCAGTGTGAGTAGATTTTCTGTAAATATCAAATTTCAATTTATTTTTATGTCTTTTAATTTTTAAGTCCAAAAATGAAAGGAATCCATTATTCTCAGTTTCCAAAGTGAATTGTATAGCTTTATCTTGTAAATTTAAAAGTTTTAAAGCATCATTTATCTGTTTATTAGGGACAACAGCAAAAATATCATCCACATATCTATACCATATTTTAAAAATTAAAGGGAATGATTTTGTAATTTGAGTTTCAAAAAAACTCATGAAAAGATTAGCAAGAAATGGCGAAAGTGGACTACCCATTGCCAAGCCAGAAGTTTGTTGAAAAAAATTACCATTAAAACTAAAGAAATTTTGATTTAAACAAAGATTTCTAAGTTTTACAAAATCATCTACTAAGTCATTATCTAATTCTAAAGAATTTAACAATTTTTTAAAAAAAATCAAAAGCTTTTTTCTAGGAATGCTAGGAAATAAAGAAACTACATCAAAAGAAACTAATTTATCATTCTCAGATAATATTAGGTTATTAATCTTTTTTACTAGTTCAAAAGAATTTTTAATACTTAAACTCTCAAATGTTTCAAAATTACTAAATTTTTTGGTTAACCATTTAGCTAAATTATATGTAGGTGAATTAATTGAATTTATTATGGGTCTCATTTTATTTCCTGGTTTATGTATTTTTGGAAGTGCATATAACCTGGGTAAAACAGGATTATTTACTTTTAAAATACTTTTTTCTTTTTTAGGTATCATTTTTAATTCATTAAGAGTTTTATTAAAAGTTAAAATACATAATTTTAAAGGATCATTATCAATTTTTAAATAATCTTTACTTTCAAGCAAAAGTTCTACTCTAATAATATAATCAGCTTGATCTAAAATTACAATTTTGTTGCCTTTGTCGGCTTTAGTATAAATTACATCCTTTTCTTTCAATGATTTAATAACCTGATTATTATAATTACTTTTAGGATGATTTTTATTTATATCTTTCAAAATTTTAGTGCATCTCACTTTAATCAAAGATTTATTAATGTCATTTAAATCTTGACTGGCAATTTCAATATCTGCAACAAAATCATCTATGTTTTTTGAAAAACTTACACAAGTTTTCATACCTTTGTTTAGAAAATTTATTTCTTTCTTGTTAAAGTTACAATTTGATAAATTAATTACATTATTTTTTCGATTATTTGGTTCATTTATATTCAATTTCGGTTGTTTTTGGCACAATCTATTTAACTTATTTTTTAACCTATTAGTTTTTCTTTCCATGCTAAAATTTAGATACTCAAACAATTTTGATTCAAAATTAACCCAAATTAAGTTTCCTAAAATACTTGTTAATTTTAAATGTAAGTCATATAACCTAAGTTCAATATTATTTAATGTTTTAAAATGCAAATTTCTTTCAACCTCAATAACTTTCTTTTCTGCTGACTTTTGATGAATACTATTATTATCTAGTTTAACAATTCTTCTAACAAAAACAGGGGTTACTTTTCTTTTTAAACAAATATTCAAAAACCTAATGTCTGCAAGAATATGTCTCTTTTTCTCTTGTAATTTTAAATATGATTTAATTTGATATTTAGTTCCATATAATTTTAAGTTAAACAAATAACTATTAAATTCTAAATTATTATCCATCATAGTTAAAATGGTAATTGTAGCCAGGAACAAATGCTTCAAACCAAATAAGTTAAATTAAGTAAAAATTGAAGCTATTAACAGTGAAGCAACAAGATTCTAAAATAAGAACAAATTAGAAACTAAAAACTTCACTTATCTTGGTATGTTGATATTCTTTTTCTATTTTTCTGACCCAGGGGTTTCAAGCTATATCCAGCTCATTCTCAAAGTCATATAAACAAAATCGTTGCCAAGCTACAATCTTTTATTTTTGTGAAAAACAATTATTCATATTCAATTTTTTATTTACCAATCTCTGAAAACAAAAATTTATAAATACAATCTATAGATGGTAATTCAAAGTTCATGACATGGTTCCTGTTTTTTAAAATAAAAATTTTTTCCAAACCATTAAATCTATCGGATTACTTAACTGTTTTAATAATTTAACCTCTGAATTAATTTCATGATTAAATGACCAAAAATGATCTGCCACAGCTGATTTATCAGTTTGTTTATATTTAATATTTCTAAAATGTTCTTTTATTCTGGTTTCTAGATGACGTTTAGTTTTACCAATGTAAACTTTATCACAATCTGAACAGCTAAATTGATAAATGCCAGATTTTTTATAATTTGGTATTTTATCTTTTTTTGAAAAATTAAGTAAATTTTGTATATTAAATTTATTTTGAGGGACCAAATTTATTCCATATTCTTTAAAAATCCTTGTAAATTTTTTATTAGCCCATGGATGGTAAGTAAACTTTTTAAAAATATAATTATCTTTTATTTTTTTAAGGGTTGAAACTTCTTTAACAGCTTTTTGATATTTAAATTCCCCTATCCTTTTATGTATAAAATCTGTATTAAAATCATTAATTACTGCAGTGTTAATAATATGTTTATATTCTATGTCAAATTCATCTTTATTAAGGGGTATATTTATTAATCTATAAATTAAACTATTAAAAACAGCAAATTTATGTGCAAAAGGATTAAAACTTTGATATTTTATGTAATTATCAGTGTGAGTAGATTTTCTGTAAATATCAAATTTCAATTTATTTTTATGTCTTTTAATTTTTAAGTCCAAAAATGAAAGGAATCCATTATTCTCAGTTTCCAAAGTGAATTGTATAGCTTTATCTTGTAAATTTAAAAGTTTTAAAGCATCATTTATCTGTTTATTAGGGACAACAGCAAAAATATCATCCACATATCTATACCATATTTTAAAAATTAAAGGGAATGATTTTGTAATTTGAGTTTCAAAAAAACTCATGAAAAGATTAGCAAGAAATGGCGAAAGTGGACTACCCATTGCCAAGCCAGAAGTTTGTTGAAAAAAATTACCATTAAAACTAAAGAAATTTTGATCTAAACAAAGATTTGTAAGTTTTACAAAATCATCTACTAAGTCATTATCTAATTCTAAAGAATTTAACCATTTTTTAAAAAAAATCAAAAGCTTTTTTCTAGGAATGCTAGGAAATAAAGAAACTACATCAAAAGAAACTAATTTATCATTCTCAGATAATATTAGGTTATTAATCTTTTTTACTAATTCAAAAGAATTTTTAATACTTAAACTCTCAAATGTTTCAAAATTACTAAATTTTTTGGTTAACCATTTAGCTAAATTATATGTAGGTGAATTAATTGAATTTATTATGGGTCTCATTTTATTTCCTGGTTTATGTATTTTTGGAAGTGCATATAACCTGGGTAAAACAGGATTATTTACTTTTAAAATACTTTTTTCTTTTTTACGTATCATTTTTAATTCATTAAGAGTTTTATTAAAAGTTAAAATACATAATTTTAAAGGATCATTATCAATTTTTAAATAATCTTTACTTTCAAGCAAAAGTTCTACTCTATTAATATAATCAGCTTGATTTAAATGACATTAATAAATCTTTGATTAAAGTGAGATGCACTAAAATTTTGAAAGATATAAATAAAAATCATCCTAAAAGTAATTATAATAATCAGGTTATTAAATCATTGAAAGAAAAGGATGTAATTTATACTAAAGCCGACAAAGGCAACAAAATTGTAATTTTAGATCAAGCTGATTATATTATTAGAGTAGAACTTTTGCTTGAAAGTAAAGATTATTTAAAAATTGATAATGATCCTTTAAAATTATGTATTTTAACTTTTAATAAAACTCTTAATGAATTAAAAATGATACCTAAAAAAGAAAAAAGTATTTTAAAAGTCAATAATCCTGTTTTACCCAGGTTATATGCACTTCCAAAAATACATAAACCAGGAAATAAAATGAGACCCATAATAAATTCAATTAATTCACCTACATATAATTTAGCTAAATGGTTAACCAAAAAATTTAGTAATTTTGAAACATTTCAGAGTTTAAGTATTAAAAATTCTTTTGAACTAGTAAAAAAGATTAATAACCTAATATTATCTGAGAATGATAAATTAGTTTCTTTTGATGTAGTTTATTTCCTAGCATTCCTAGAAAAAAGCTTTTGATTTTTTAAAAAAATGGTTAAATTCTTTAGAATTAGATAATGACTTAGTAGATGATTTTGTAAAACTTACAAATCTTTGTTTAGATCAAAATTTCTTTAGTTTAAATGGTAATTTTTTTCAACAAACTTCTGGCTTGGCAATGGGTAGTCTACTTTCGCCATTTCTTGCTAATCTTTTCATGAGTTTTTTTGAAACTCAAATTACAAAATCATTCCCTTTAATTTTTAAAATATGGTATAGATATGTGGATGATATTTTTGCTGTTGTCCCTAATAAACAGATAAATGATGCTTTAAAACTTTTAAATTTACAAGATAAAGCTATACAATTCACTTTGGAAACTGAGAATAATGGATTCCTTTCATTTTTGGACTTAAAAATTAAAAGACATAAAAATAAATTGAAATTTGATATTTACAGAAAATCTACTCACACTGATAATTACATAAAATATCAAAGTTTTAATCCTTTTGCACATAAATTTGCTGTTTTTAATAGTTTAATTTATAGATTAATAAATATACCCCTTAATAAAGATGAATTTGACATAGAATATAAACATATTATTAACACTGCAGTAATTAATGGTTTTAATACAGATTTTATACATAAAAGGATAGGGGAATTTAAATATCAAAAAGCTGTTAAAGAAGTTTCAACCCTTAAAAAAATAAAAGATAATTATATTTTTAAAAAGTTTACTTACCATCCATGGGCTAATAAAAAATTTACAAGGATTTTTAAAGAATATGGAATAAATTTGGTCCCTCAAAATAAATTTAATATACAAAATTTACTTAATTTTTCAAAAAAAGATAAAATACCAAATTATAAAAAATCTGGCATTTATCAATTTAGCTGTTCAGATTGTGATAAAGTTTATATTGGTAAAACTAAACGTCATCTAGAAACCAGAATAAAAGAACATTTTAGAAATATTAAATATAAACAAACTGATAAATCAGCTGTGGCAGATCATTTTTGGTCATTTAATCATGAAATTAATTCAGAGGTTAAATTATTAAAACAGTTAAGTAATCCGATAGATTTAATGGTTTGGAAAAAATTTTTATTTTAAAAAACAGGAACCATGTCATGAACTTTGAATTACCATCTATAGATTGTATTTATAAATTTTTGTTTTCAGAGATTGGTAAATAAAAAATTGAATAAGAATAATTGTTTTTCACAAAAATAAAAGATTGTAGCTTGGCAACGATTATGTTTATATGACTTTGAGAATGAGCTGGATATAGCTTGAAACCCCTGGGTCAGAAAAATAGAAAAAGAATATCAACATACCAAGATAAGTGAAGCTTTTAGTTTCTAATTTGTTCTTTATTTTAGAAGTTATGTCAGTTTATTTGCTAAGATGTTAAAGTTTACTTTCTCTACCATCCAAACATTTGATGTCAAGATTTCACCAGAAATGTGTGTTTGTGTGTGAGTGTGTGTGTTTATGTGTATGAGTGAGTGTGTGAGTGCATGGGTGTGTGTATGTTTATCTAATGCTCAGGAGTTAATAATGAAATCATTCTCCTTCTAGCTTCCCGATATTTTGATGTTAAAGTTTCAAAAGCCATAAGGAATTCACAATTTCTTAAATGTTCCATGTTCATTTCTTCTTCCTTGACACTATTCTAATCCTGAAAATATGTTAATTCAAACAATCATGTCCTGTGATCAGTTGAAATGCAGCAACAGAGAATTTTCTTGGTAAATCAGAAACTATGACTTTAGGAACTTTATTGTCAGTAGACTGCAATACAGTTTTGACAAATTCAATTACATAGTTAAAATATATATCTTCAATAACTCTTGATGGATCATCCAAAATTTTCTTTCATTTTGACTGTTCATTTTGAAGTGTTTTCTGTTGATTATAATTTGAAGTTATTTTTCCTTTAACAATTCTTTTAATTGACTCATAGGAGAAATTTTATTTTACCAATAAATTGATTTTAAATCCTTTCTTTGCTAAAATATCAGCCATTTTATTTCCAAAAACACTACAGTGTGCAGGAATCCAATTTAAGACTATATTTTTATATAGGTTCTGTATTTGTATGATTATATTATATATTTCTTTGATCTTCATTTTGGACCAAGGACCAGAACCTAAAGCTTGGAGGGCAGTTTTAGAACCGCATAAAATAACAGCATTTTTGCATTTACATAACCATGGAAATAGATTTTGAAGTGATGTATATTATGGCATCAATTTCACTATCAAAATTGGTTGTATATACGTCCCTTCTTTTTATAAAAGGAAAAGCATTAACAAAATGCACCAGCTTCAGCTCCTCCTTCATAATCCACAAGAGAGCCATCAATTTAGATGTGAATCCAGTCACTGAAAGTGTATGTTGTGTTGATGTATCACTATGTACCCATAAAAAAGTATTTTTAGAAAAAACATCCAAATGTGCATGAAAACAGCATCATTCAAAAACAAAAAGTCAATAAATATCAAATTTAGTACATGAATATTTGGTAGTCAATTTTAGAACATGTTTGCTTTACTTACACTGTAAATTAACAGAATATGTTTTGGAAGCTCTTGCTTTCGTCATCACTGTAACTCAACTGGTGGCATTAGCCTCCTCTTGCCTCTGGTCCATGGCAGATGGCATTATGAACTTGATAAATATGTCCGGAGGTATGATTTAGAAGTTCAGAATTATATGACTATGTTTTTGAATGAAACATTTTTTTTCAGTTTAATTCAATTTATTCATCTTTAGATCAAATACATGATTTGGATATATTGGGTTTCTAAAACAAAATATTGCATTTATTGTGTTGTTTGATTATGGATATGGAATTGTCAAAATCATGTATATATCATGACATGTGTATATCATGGACATTTTCAATGCATAAATGTATACATATTAATGGAGTTGTTAGAGCATAATTCTTATCCCTAAAATATTACTGTAAATGTACTTCATTGTGTCTTGTTTTAATTTTAGGTAACTGTAATGCTGATAAAAAGGATGACTTCAAAATGCCAAATGATGAGGTTACAAAAGATAGTCAAGACTTTGGCAACAGCTGGCTATCTCCACTTCCAGGAAAGGAAATTCCTGAAAATTGTGTCCCTACATTACTGCCCCCTCCACCAGTGTGTGTCCCAGATGACCGCTGTCTCCAGCTTTATGACCTGAAAAGGTTTGGAAAGGTTTGTATTTTTCTTTGAGAGCAGTAGTTTCCAAGTTAAAGATTTTTCATCACTTGAAGTAGTATAGACTATAAGAATCTTTTTGATTTGAACTCATGTAGGTTAGTAGGTTATGAGGGTAGTCCCAAAAGTAAGGTCTCCAAAGTACTAGGGTCATAGGGCTCCACTGCTGTTGGCCATACTGTTGTGTTTGTTGCTTCCACCCTCTCTACAGCAACCTCACACAGCCTCTAGGGCAGGGGTTGGCAAAAGCATACCAACTGATGATACGATGTAATACCACCGTCAGGGGCAAAGTAATACATAGCCCTTCATCAGCGCTCCAACTTCAATCAACACATGTGCAAACATAAACAAGTAGTGGTGTACACATCGTCATTAGAACATGGTTCTTTTGAAAGAACGAAAATACAAGGTAAACTTCCCATTCCAAGAGGAGTGGGAAGAACAATATTTTTGCTGCACTATGGGCAAGAATGTGAAATGTCTGTTGAATTCAAAAGTTTTGATTTATTTAAACTTTAAAGTACGATACAAATATTTTCACACAGATCACAAGGAAGTCACAGGTAGGAAATGTTAAGGCATTTTAAAATAATAATATGAAACAAACATTTGTCAGTAAATGTAATTATAATGAATAAATAAATATTCAATGATGCTTAATGGCCTAGTGAGCTAGAAATTATACTAATTTTAAAAAACCCAAAATCTTAAGGTCTTTGTGTAAAATCACAATATTATAAAATAAAACTGGTTTAGATTTATTTAGAGAACTTGATATGGCAAGATTTTCTTCTCTCCGTTTATTTGCTACATATATTAGTGCGATGTTTGGCCTAACATATACAGAATGGAAGGGAAATCATTACATTCCATCTAATATGTGCTTCATAGAAGTGTTACAAACAAAAAAGTTGAACAGCGTTTTGTGCTTTGATCAATTGATTTTGAATAAATAAATGGTTTTTGATGCATAATTCCACAAGAATGTACGAAGATAACAGTTTGTTACTTGTAAGATGCGTACAGTAACTTATTTCTGACATAGTTTCGGTAGTAATTATGGGACATCACACAGGGTTATGAAATAATTAATCACTTAGAAGACATGAAGGAATACTCCAAGCAGTTCTTTAAGACGTGAAGTAAGTCAAAAATGTTGTGTTGAGGTTGGTCAGGGTATTGACCTGGTTTGTGGATGTAAACAGGTCAGATGCTTATGCTTTCGTGTAATGTTTTGGGAGCTAACACTTGTGATTGGCCTACGCTTGCACAGTAAACATGGAAGGACAAGGCAGGGTATGTGCTTATGTTCTCAAGATGGACCGTTACATTATTTATTTATGTACTGAGCTAGGGACAGTGATACCCACACAATCTGCAGTGTTGCCAGCTTGTTTTTGATGAAAGTAAAATATCTCTGTAGGAAATGGTGAGAGACAAAAACATAAGATCAAAATGTGTTCCAAATACTGAGATCTGCCACTGATTTAAATTAATGTAATGACTTCCCTTCCACTTGATATGTATGAGCAATTATTTTCTAAACTGATGATTGTAAAATCGATAAACACATTACAATTGACACACGAAAACCTATGTACTCTGTTGTACATCAGTACTTGTGAATTAATGTTATATGTATATGAAACTATAATGCTCCAGATGAAGTAAGGAATAAATTAACAAAAACTAAATGTGAAAGTCCTCTTAGTCTGTATATATGTGTTATAAATATAAAAGTAAACGTGTGTCAGAGAAGTTCCTTTACGTCACCACTGCAACTTTTAAACCCCTCCTTGAAACCATGCATCATGAGCAGAGACCAGAAGCTTAGGCATTATAAATCATTAAAATATGCAGGCAAAAAGGCTTTATTAATACTAAAACAGGCAATAAAAGGCAATTAGAAAAACCCATTTATTTAATAGATTACACTATTGAATAACTTGATTGTCATATTTAAAGAACTCCAAAGTTTTAAACAAAATGCTAGTGCTGTAATTGACACAAAAATAAAAAAGCCTGTGTATTGCAATGCCTTATTCATTGCTCATAACAACCAAATGCTTCTTTAAGTTCTCTGGGCTCATGTTGAGTCTCCTGTCAGATAACACATTTTTCGTATGACAAAATGACCTCTGAAAATTGACAGAGGTTATTGGATCAAATCTAAAAAATGGCATCATTGTAGGATCCATTTTAACTGCAACAGAATTTTCACCTTGTAGAATTTTTGAAATGTTTCTAAGTTTATCCTGATAAATAATGATAATGAAATAAATCAACAAAAAGCATTTATTTCGTTAACCTCTTCAGGGATATGGGCATGAAATCATGTCCATTTAAAATTATGGATGAGCAATATGGGCGTGTATACACGTCCTGTGCGTTTAAGCATTTAACCCTTATTTATCCCTTATCTAACTCAACTTATTTTAATTTTCCCTTTATAAAACATTTTAGTAAAGTCTATATACTTTACTGGCTTACCTTAATATGTTCGTTCTGCAGTGATTTACCTCAAAACAGGGATAAACACACAAGGGTACATCTCCACATTCGCGAATTCCCTGCTTGCAGCACACGAAACATTTCAAGATGGGCAGGACTTCTTTGCTGTTGGTGGTATCCTTTTAGGATAATGTTTTCCTTGAAGTCTGAGGGGTGCAGGGGTTTTGGATTTTCAACCCCCAACGTGGTATTGTTCAATTAGGCTGCGAGCTATTTATAGTAGGAAGTCAAGGTAGGTCATTGTCCTGTGTGGGTTTAGAGCTCTCCAAATTACCAAACAATTGTATATGGTTATATCCAGTTGGTGCAAAAATACCTTTTTATATCACTTCTCCCTTCAGCTACAAGCAGGAAAGTATATACATATATGTATTTCAACAAAGAAAGAAACGAAGTCTACTAAGTTATGAAACTCGCGTAAGCAAAAGTTGCAACGTAGATCTATTCTGATGACTCAAGAGACCACGCATACAGTAGTGCTTTATTACACAGTATGCTGACGCATAAGTCACACATACAATGGGTCGACTACTGTTTCTTTCTGAGAACTTATATTAGATGCGTTCGACAGAGCAAAGTTCATTTTTCACAACAGTGAAACAAAATAGTGCCATTTCAATGTTTTGTAAATACAACTCAACTTTGCTGATGATGTACATGTATACTGCATATAACGAGTTTTATACCAGTTTTTGTTTCATTAAAATAACTTAATATTTACACAAAATACAGCTGTGTATATACAAAGCACTTTAAATACCCTGTGCCAAATATTGGGTAGCAGTTCTCAGCTCGCAGACCTTTTAAATGGCCATCGCTCAAGAGGTTAAGTAGGCATTTATATTTAAAAAGGCAGAGAAAGGCAACATTAAACTACGGCATTTCAATCACAAAGGTGTAATTCGTACATTCATTTTCAAAGTGAAGATAGATCTGACATATTTAAAAAGGCATTCTGCCTAGTCTCTGGTTATGAGCATGCCTGGTTGTGTTCTCTGACGTCACCATTCATGCAATCATGATTCTTATGTCTTCTAATTTCCCTCTATAAAATGCTATACTCTCATTGGTTCTTAGTTTCAATTTTAACTCTAAGTAATATCCATTGCAGATAGCATAGCCAAGCGATAAATAGTGTCACTTTCATATTTATATTTCCAATGACCTAAATCTGTATTGCAGAATTCTCTGTACAACTATGTCATTATTTATTGACAAATATTCATGAAAATTAAAACT
The DNA here is from genome assembly GCA_030765045.1 of Tenodera sinensis. NCBI lineage: Eukaryota > Metazoa > Arthropoda > Insecta > Mantodea > Mantidae > Tenodera > Tenodera sinensis. The sequence continues at coordinate 113,716,716 of CM060970.1, read as the reverse complement.
GCATAAATTCAACTCTTTTCAAATAAATTTGTTCATGACAAATCACATCAAAATTGTGGCTAATTGGAAGTTTGATAATTGATTAATTGAAAAATAATTAGTAAATTAACACTTCATACATATTGATCTCACCCACTTTTGGACTCAACTCGGGCTTGTGTGAGAGGAAAACTATTCACCAATTCCACTGCAGAGAGCAGTGACCTACACTGAGGTACAGATAGCAGTGACCTGCACTGAGGTGCAGATAGCAGTGACCTGCACTGATGTGCAGATAGCAGTGACCTACACTGATGTGCAGATAGCAGTGACCTGCACTGAGGTGCAGATAGCAGTGACCTACACTGATGTGCAGATAGCAGTGACCTACACTGAGGTGCAGATAGCAGTGACCTGCACTGATGTGCAGATAGCAGTGACCTGCACTGAGGTGCAGATAGCAGTGACCTACACTGATGTGCAGATAGCAGTGACCTACACTGATGTGCAGATAGCAGTGACCTGCACTGAGGTGCAGATAGCAGTGACCTACACTGAGGTACACATAGCAGTGACCTACACTGATGTGCAGATAGCAGTGACCTGCCTGAGGTACAGATAGCAGTGACATACACTGATGTGCAGATAGCAGTGACCTGCATTGAGATACAGATAGCAGTGACATACACTGATGTGCAGATAGCAGTGACCTGCACTGAGGTACAGATAGCAGTGACATACACTGAGGTACAGATAGCAGTGACATACACTGATGTGCAGATAGCAGTGACATACACTGATGTGCAGATAGCAGTGACCTGCACTGAGGTACAGATAGCAGTGACATACACTGAGGTACAGATAGCAGTGACATACACTGATGTGCAGATAGCAGTGACCTGCACTGAGGTACAGATAGCAGTGACATACACTGAGGTACAGATAGCAGTGACATACACTGAGGTGCAGATAGCAGTGACATACACTGAGGTACCTACTCAGGGGTCTCCATCTAGGGGATATGTGAATGGCGACCACAAGGTACCCAAGCTGAGCAGAACATTACTTCCACTTACTGGTGTTTTGCTCCTCACTGTAACTTTTCTATCTGACCTTACCTTGGTCATATCTTGTTCTCTTCCGACCCCGATGCTATTAGGGTTCCTGAGAGCTAGGGAGTCTTTATTTTTCCAACCTCTCCATTTCTCTATAAAATATTAACCCCTAACATGCTGACCTGTCATGGAATGTAATACGTCCTCTGATTGGTATAATCAGAGGATATGGTCAGTTCCTGGTCAGGTTGGTGAGACCCTTAAACCAACGACAGGTGTGGTCCTCCAGACATTCTGGGGGTTGTGAGAGAGCGACGTGACTGCCAAAACATAAAAATATGGTGCTCTCTAAAAAGCGGTTACTATACTGCTATTGCTCTACCAATATATTAAATATTGGAGAGCAAGAGGATTAATGACTTCATTGTCAGAAATCCAGCATTAGCTAACAAAACAACATATTGATCTCAACTTTAAGGGGTGTAGTCAGAAATAACACTATAATTGACATTGTTAGTTAAATTCTCTAGAATATAATGTTCTTAGAACTGCATATACTGCAGTTTGAATACCTTAGCTACAATATTCTCTTGTAATATTATTTCATATTTTATATATGAGTATAAAAAGAGCATAGCACGTTTGCTTTGTCTTATTAACCATGGTATTTATAATAATAATAGGTAATAAGTGCTAATCCTATTCATATAATCACAATGAAACAATCGTAACAAAATACCATTCATAGTATTATTTATATGTTGTTAGCTAATGCTGGATTTCTGACAATGAAGTCATTTTATTTATATATATAAAATAGTAAACAAAAGGGAATGAAATAACAAGTCTTTTTTTTTCTTTCAGTGCCATGCACTTGTAAATCCTGAGCCATATATTGCTGCCTGTGAGCATGATATTTGCAACAGTCCTGATAAACCAGAGTTAATATGCCACAACTTTGAGGCCTATGCAAGAGAATGTCAGAGAATGGGAGTATGTCTTGAATGGAGGGGTCCACACTTCTGTCCTTATGCATGTCCTCCAGGTACCTAAGTAATATTATCTGTCCTGTGAACAACGCTTGTAGCTGGGCTATCGAGGAACATAAATATATCATAGATGTCCTTATTAACAGGTTTAGAATATCTCCCCTGTGAATCTGGCTGCACCAAAACTTGCAAAAACTACCAACAATTGAAGGAGGATCCTAGTAGCTGTGAACTCAGTGTGATTGGAGGCTGCTTTTGCCCTGAGAATCAGGTCAGTAGGTTTATTTTATATACAAAAATAAAAAATCTATAATTATTATGAAACCATGTGTTTTAAAGATGTTAATTTTTGTTATTACAGGTAGAAATTAATGGAACTTGCAAAAATGTGGAACACTGTTACCCATGCGATGAAGATGGTCATATTCGTGGTGAAAAATGGAAGAAAAATAACTGTGAGACATGTGAATGCTCAGAAAGTAAGTTAATTAATAAACTATTACTTTCCCTACCATATATGTAGTAGGTGGAGAAGGTATATATTCCTTCCAAAAATTTAACACCAAGATTTCATTGGAACTATGCGTCTTGAAGTCCCCTGAACCTTGCCCCACTCCCCCCCCCCCAAAAAAAAAAGAAGAAGAAGAAAAAAAAAAAAGGTCAGTTACGTATTTCAGTTCTCTGTCTCCAAGGATCTTTACACAAAAATTTGCAAGAAAATTTCCCTATCACAAGCTACTCTTTACAGGAAAATTTTTTGAAACTTTTGACTGTCTGAAAAATGACTAATAATTTTGATTAAAATACTGTATGTTTAAGATATTTTCATGACAAATGAAATGTACGAGGTATGTTAAAAAAGAAACCAAACTTTTACTTTACCAGCTTTATTGCTTATTGTACAACATTTTAAGCACTGTCCCCTTCAAAATAGTCCCCTCTACTGTCAATACATTGTTACCATCATTTCTTCCATTCTTGGAATGCCTCCTGGAACACATTTTGTGGCATGGCATGCAGGTCTTTCGTCGCATTGCCCTGAATCTCCTTTATAGTTTGGAAACAACATCCTTTCAATGTGGTTTTCAGTTTGGAAAACAGGAAAAAGTCTACTAGGACTAGGTTTGGAGAATACAGTGGATGGGCCACAATGGGAATGTGGTATTTTGCTGGATAGCTGCAGACAATGAGTGATGCATGAGCTGACACATTGTCATGATGCAACATCCAATTCTGGTTTTCCCACAATTCAGGCCTCTTCCTATGCACAGCATCCCTCATGCACATTAGGATTCCTGGTGGACTTCTTGTTTACCATCTGACCACGTGGCACAAATTCATGACGGATAATGCCTTTGTAGTCAAAAAACACAACCAACATTCCCTTGATCTTTGACCGACCCATGCATGCTTTCTTTGGACGAGGTGACTCTTTGCCCATTGCCTATTATGATGTTCTTAAGAAAATTTTCATTGTCATTAGCAGCACCAAGCAGTTCCTTGCACATTCCAACATGGGTCCATTTCTGATCTTCAGTAAACAAACGTGGTATGAATTTTGCGCTGACATGATGCATCCCAAGTTTTTCACTCAAACTTTGATAGCATGATGCTGATGCCCACTTCATCAATAACTTCCCAAATGGTTAAACAATGATTTTTGCAAATCACAGCATGAACTCTATCCACACGGCCATCATCTGTTGACGTGGAAGGATGTCCAGACTTGGAATCGTCACAGACCGATATTCTGCTCTGTTGAGTTTCTTTGTCACTAATCCCACGAGCAGTCTGTAGACGTGCTTACTTCAGCAGCACGTTCGTTTGCTAATTGTCCGAGTAAAACATGGCAAATGGCAGTTTGTTGGCTTAACTTGTCGCTAGGTGTGCTCAGTACCCACAGCACACTCTCTCTGCTGGTTGGTGTGCTATTTCAAAAGTCTGGTCTCTTTTTGAACACTCCTCGTATATCTTCAATTTTCTGGGAATAGCTTCTGAAGTTATGTTCATTTATATTTTTACATAACTTGTAAACTATGAGATAGACAGAATATTGAAATGATAGAATCAGACTGAAAAATTTAATGCCATAATCAGGATTTGAACCACAGATCTCCATCCGGTTGCTTTAACCATGAATTATCATGGCAACATGCCAACATGACATTAAATTCTCCAACTGACTCACATTTTCCCTGGTAAACTACAAGGAGATCTCAAATAAATGTTAGATAACATACCCTAATGGTGACTTGCATTGCTGTTAGTACTTAAACTTCCAGGCATCATAGTTTAACAAACTATAAGGTCAATCAATGGAAATTAATTGAATTGTGATTAACAACAATAATCCAGCAAGATTATCACTTCACTACTGCTGGACAAGTCTATTCTATTTAAACCAAAAATGTGAGTTGATTAATAACCCTACACAACACTTACTTATAATTTACCGGAGCATGTTTCAGAGGCTGACTTTCCTCCATTATCAACTGAACATTGATTGGTTCTTCCTGGTGTGGATGGCAATGTCTTTTCTGAGGTCTCCTCTGGTGGTGGTTCAAGAAACTTTCTGAAGATATCTTTCTCAGGGATGTCGAAATTGAATACTCTGTTTCTGTTTTTCAAAATGAAGATTTGTTCCCACATGGACAGCTCTTGTTCTCCCATTACATGTTTGAGGAGCTTCAGTTCTGACTTTATGTAGTAGTTTTCTGTCCAAAAGTGGTTGGCAACTGTTGGTTTTTCCAACTGTTTTTTATGTTTCTAAAGTGTTTCTTGGACCTTATTTCTAAATTTCTTTTGTTTTTTTACCATATACACTTCAGTACAGTCATTAATGCTATTAATCAACTTACCTTTTTGGTTTAAATTGAAACAACACTGTTTTCAAACTTCCAAGAAAGAAGATGTATCTCATTTTATTTTTTTTTTTTTTTTTGGAGCTTGGACCACTATTGTTAGTCACAGTCCAATAATTGCTCTTTTACATTAGCAATGTGTAGGACATAGTATGGAAAGGTAGAATAAGACTGAAAAATGTGTTACATGTTGGCATGGTAGCTCAATAGTTGGAGCAACCAGACAGAGACCGGAAGATATGTGGTTCAAATCCCGGTTATGGCATTGAATTTTTCAGTCCTGATTCCACGTCTCAAATATTTCCCACACACAGCTTGTGTGATTAAAAATACCAGCAGTAAGTTGGTTGGCATAAAATAACAAATGTAATGCTATATTGCTGCCAGTGACACAAAGGTTATGATTTCTTACAGGTGGAAAGGTGACATGCGTAAGGAAAGAATGTCCAAATATAGATGAGGTAACTTGTAAGCCGGGTACAGTAAGGAAAGAAATTCCACCACCTAAAGGACAGTGTTGCCCAATAATTGATTGTGGTAAGTAAAGCATTTATAATAAATTAAGGAGATATGATTCTCTGGAATGTCAGAGTTTTGCTTTTTGCATCAAAATATTCCAGAAATTTGTAGGTTAAATTAACTTTTAAATCTCCTTTTGAACATGTAATATGTCGCTTTTGTTTACATATTTCACTTTCCTTTACATATCTACACTGCTGCAATACTTTTTTGCTTTCTAAGAGGATAGAAGGTGCAGATAAATCTTTCTTCTTTCAGTTTAATAGAATAGAAAAGATTTTATTGTCCTTGAAGCCTGTTTTATAATAAAACAACTGAGCCATCTAGTATCAAAACCAGCCAAATCACAACATTTTGAAAAGTGAGTTTTTATTATAAACTGAAAGTAGAACAAGTACTCCTTTTTGTTGATAAATTAATATGCATCAAATCCAGCCAAGCCAACATATTTCACGTTGAATTTAGAGTTCTGCAACAGAACAGGCCAAGTCATGCAGGAAGTGCATTCAAAACCGGCCAAGTCAATGAGGAAAGTTATTGTTACAATAACATCCCGCTTTGGTGTTTTTGTTTTGAAACCTTATTATCGCTGGTCTAACAAAACATCAGCTCTAAATGGATATGCAGAAGTTAAAAGTAATTTATTACTTTAGCTGCAGATGTTATGTTGGTAGAAATGACCTTTTTAATTGGTGCAAAAGCATTTTCCTTAATGCCATGCTATTCACGCATACCAAGAGTGTTCCAGATATTGTAATCTAATGTAAAGTAGGATTGAGGTGTGTAAAATTATATAAAAGTGCTGTTGCTTTAGTAGAGAATTCCTATTTATTTTTCATGCCAAATCTCTCCTGTATTAAACCTGAAAGTGAAAGGAAAAAAACACTCACTGTGTGTTTTTTTAATTTTCTTATGGTCTTGCTAATTTTTGTTGTACTTTAATACTATACAGCATTTTTATAATTTACTGAATAAATTATGTTTTTTAATTGATTGAAATAGACATCAATCCCCACAATCACATGACCCCATGCCAGTCTGCCGCTCTCTGTGGAATAAGATGCGTATGCAAGTCTTTGTATTTTAAGCTGCAGACATTGCTATAATGCAGAGAGTTCCTTGAAACTGCCTCTTCATAGTCCCACCAAATGGCAGAACATGTTCTTTCAACTCAAAGGGCGTACAGACATTTGCTTCAGAGTCTAATAAGACTTGATTCTAGTGAGTAGCTCCGCCGTCTACATTCCGACCAATACACAGAGAGGTTTAAATGCCCTGCTGTTTACATTCTGTCCAACGCACAGAGAGGTTTAAATGCCCCGCTGTCTACATTCAGGCCAACGCACAGAGAGGTTTAAATGCCCCACTGTCTACATTCCGGCCAATGCACAGAGAGGTTTAAATGCCCTGCCGTCTATGCGACAGTCAACGCACAGAGAGGTTTAAATGCCCTGCCGTCTATGCGACAGTCAACGCACAGAGAGGTTTAAATGCCCTGCCGTCTATGCGACAGTCAACGCACAGAGAGGTTTAAATGCCCCACTGTCTACATTCTGGCCAATGCACAGAGAGGTTTAAATGCCCTGCCGTCTATGCGACAGTCAACGCACAGAGAGGTTTAAATGCCCCACTGTCTACATTCTGGCCAATGCACAGAGAGGTTTAAATGCCCTGCCGTCTATGCGACAGTCAACGCACAGAGAGGTTTAAATGCCCCACTGTCTACATTCTGGCCAATGCACAGAGAGGTGAAAATGCCCTGCCGTCTATGCAACAGTCAACGCACAGAGAGGTTTAAATGCCCTGCTGTCTATGCAACAGTCAACGCACAGAGAGGTTTAAATGCCCCACTGTCCACATTCTGGCCAATGCACAGGGAGGTTTAAATGCCCTGCCGTCTATGCGACAGTCAACGCTAAGAGAAGTTTAAATGCCCTGCTGTCTATGCGACAGTCAACGCACAGAGAGGTTTAAATGCTCCACTGTCTACGTTCCAGCCAATGCACAGAGAGGTTTAAATGCCCCGCCATCTATGCAACAGTCAACGCACAGAGAGGTTTAAATGCCCTGTCATCTATGCGACAGTCAACGCACAGAGATGTTTAAGTGCCCCACTGTCTACATTCCGGCCAAGGCACAGAGAGGTTTAAATGCCCCACTATCTACATTCCGGCCAATGCACAGAGAGGTTTAAATGCCCCACTGTCTACATTCCGGCCAATGCACAGAGAGGTTTAAATGCCCCACTGTCTACATTCCGGCTAATGCACAGAGAGGTTTAAATGCCCCACTGTCTACATTCCGGCCAATGCACAGAGAGGTTTAAATGCCCCACTGTCTACATTCCGGCCAATGCACAGAGAGGTCTAAGTGCCCCACTGTCTACATTCCAGCCAACGCACAGAGAGGTTTAAATGTCCCGCCATCTATGCAACAGTCAACGCACAGAGAGGTTTAAATGCCCCGTTGCCTATGCGACAGTCAACCCACACAGAGGTTTAAATGCCCCACTGTCTACATTCCGGCCAATGCAAAGAGAGGTTTAAATGCCCCACTGTCTACATTCCGACCAATGCACAGAGAGGTTTAAATGCCCCACTGTCTACATTCTGGCCAATGCACAGAGAGCTTTAAATGCCCCACTGTCTACATTCCGGCCAATGCAAAGAGAGGTTTAAATGCCCCACTGTCTACATTCCGGCCAATGCACAGAGAGGTTTAAATGCCCCACTGTCTACATTCCGGCCAATGCAAAGAGAGGTTTAAATGCCCCACTGTCTACATTCCGGCCAATGCACAGAGAGGTTTAAATGCCCCACTGTCTACATTCCGGCCAATGCAAAGAGAGGTTTAAATGCCCCACTGTCTACATTCCGGCCAATGCACAGAGAGGTTTAAATGCCCCACTGTCTACATTCCGGCCAATGCAAAGAGAGGTTTAAATGCCCCACTGTCTACATTCCGGCCAATGCAAAGAGAGGTTTAAATGTCCCACTGTCTACATTCCGGCCAATGCACAGAGAGGTTTAAATGCCCCACTGTCTACATTCCGGCCAATGCACAGAGAGGTTTAAATGCCCCACTGTCTACATTCCAGCCAATGCACAGAGAGGTTTAAATGCCCCACTGTCTACATTCCAGCCAATGCACAGAGAGGTTTAAATGCCCCGTCGTCTATGCGACAGTCAACGCACAGAGAGGTTTAAATGCCCCACTGTCTACATTCCGACATGCACAGAGAGGTTTAAATGCCCCACTGTCTACATTCTGGCCAATGCACAGAGAGGTTTAAATGCCCCACTGTCTACATTCCGGCACGCACAGAGAGGTTTAAATGCCCCACTGTCTACATTCTGGCCAATGCACAGAGAGGTTTAAATGCCCCACTGTCTACATTCTGGCCAATGCACAGAGAGGTTTAAATTCCCCACTGTCTACATTCCGGCACGCACAGAGAGGTTTAAATGCCCCACTGTCTACATTCCGGCTAATGCACAGAGAGGTTTAAATGCCCCACTGTCTACATTCTGGCCAATGCACAGAGAGGTTTAAATGCCCCACTGTCTACATTCCGGCACACACAGAGAGGTTTAAATGCCCCACTGTCTACATTCTGGCCAATGCACAGAGAGGTTTAAATGCCCCACTGTCTACATTCCGACCAATGCAAAGAGAGGTTTAAATGCCCCACTGTGTACATTCCAGTCAATGCACAGAGAGGTTTAAATGCCCCACTGTCTACATTCCGGCCAATGCACAGAGAGGTTTAAATGCCACACCATCTACATTCCGGCCAACGCACAGAGAGGTTTAAATGCCCCGTCGTCTATGCGACAGTCAACGCACAGAGAGATTTATGTGCCCCACTGTCTACATTCCAGCCAATGCACAGAGAGCTTTAAATGCCCCACTGTTTACATTCCGGCCAACGCACAGAGAGGTTTAAATGCCCCACCATCTACATTCCGGCCAATGCACACAGAGGTTTAAATGCCCCACTGTCTACATTCTGGCCAATGTACAGAGAGGTTTAAATGCCCCACTGTCTACATTCTGGCCAATGCACAGAGAGGTTTAAATGCCCTGCCGTCTATGCGACAGCCAACGCACAGAGAAGTTTAAATGCCCCACTGTCTACGTTCCGGCATGCACAGAGAGATTTAAATACCCTGCCATCTACATTCTGGCCAATGCACAGAGATGTTTAAATGCCCTGCTGTCTATGCGATGGCCAATGCACAGAGAGGTTTAAATGCCCCGCCATCTATTCGATGGCCAATGCTCAGAGAGGTTTAAATGCCCCGTCGTCTATGTTCCAGCCAAGGCAGTGAAAAGGTTAATGCACTACTGTATACGTTGCTTGAAGTCACTCATACTTTTTCTTGTAGCTGGCTGTATCCTATTTAGCTCCTCTTTGGTTTGATGTTTTATGTCTTGAATGTATGCTGGTCTGGTCTTAAACACTTTCTGCTTTAAGTAGTCCCACAAGAAGTAATCAGGTGCTGTAAGGTCTGGAGGTTGAGGTGGTCATGCGCGACTCCAAATCTGGAAATCACACATCCAGGAAACGAGTTGTAGTGCTACCAGTATGCAGTACGTGGTGTTGCCTCATGGAACCTCAGACCATCGTTATCTTGAACTTGAGGCACAAGAAAAGTTTCAATCATGCTTGTGTAGTGCATGGAATCTACAATACAAGTTTCTCCATCTTTGTCGTCAAAGAAATACGATCTGATGTAGCAATTTATGGCACAAATATGCTTCATGCCTTACTGATAGAGAGAAGGAAAACAAAAAAATTGGTGAACTCATTACCAAGGTCTATTCTACAGTCCTCAGCGATTAATTCAAACCCACTTACTGTTTTTGCCTTACCTTGTATTTTCATGATAAATGAAATGTATACCTTGAATTTTCTGGGAATAGCCACCAAAGTCCTCTTCGTTCTGAATGACTTTTGCATAACTGGTAAATCATAAAAGGTAGATAAAAATCTTACTAAACAAAAAATGCAGATCTTGTTAAAGCACACCATTTATGTCAAACATGTCTGTGCTTAACCATTTCCAGATATTCCTTATTATTAGTTTGAAATATGAACTTACACTTTTCTCAAATAAAAAGTTATTATTAATATTTTTAACTTAGTTTTTCAGATGTATTGCCTTAGTGTTTCAACTGTTTCCCACAAATAAATTCTCTACTTGTAACACATTTAGGAATTTTGCAGCAACATTGTTTTAGGAATGTTAATGCTTGGTATGAGTAAGGCTATAAAATGGCAACTTTAAATGTGATTGTCTTTTTTTCTTCTAGTTGAAGGTCCATGCGAAGAGCCTGTTGAGCCCCACTGCTCACAGTACCAGAAGATAAAAGTAACTGTAGAGAGCAATGGATGTAGGCAATTTACATGTGGTAAGTATGTACTCAGTACATTTTGAGTGTTTCATAAATTTAAATAAGAAAACCCAGCAATGTGCAGGAAATAAGGTTCGTTACTGTTCAATCAAATTGCAAGGTATCCTGGAGGAAATTGATTGCAACTGTCAAGACATTTGTCCAAAAGTAACATAACCTAGTAAGTGGAACTAAAGTGTGTTCATTTTACTCATACATTTTACCTAATGTGACAAAATTACACTATTTTAAACACTTCCATAAATCATAAAATATAAAATCAATGATTGCTACAAGAAAAGAGTTAACACTCTCATGAATGTGAATTTTCTTTATTTGCATTTACTTTTTTTCATAAATAAAATAAAATAGTATAATGTTTGGTATTTGTACAATATCTAAACTTTTAATCATAAAATATAAATGTGTTTAAAAATATTCATAATCACTTACTAATAAAATTCTTTGTTACAAGAACTTATATTAAAATATTAATTTATATTTAAATATGTCTATTTTGAAAATCCTCCATAGTGTAGAAGGTAGCACACCTGCCTCTGGCATGGAGGACCCGGGTTCGAGCCCTGGTACTGGCGTGGGGGATTATTCCCCTGCTGGGAGGTCTGACACGGGTCTACTCAGCCTCGTTAGGTCCTAGGGGCCAATTGAGGAGCTACTTGATGGAGAAGTAGCTACCTCTGGTACAGAAGGCTGCATAACTGGTCAGAAGGGTTCAAGGTACTGATCACGCATCACCTTCCAGTACTGCATCCCACCAGTGACGCCTGTAGTGGGCAGAGGTAGGGGATGCAGCAGTTGGGTGGCAAGCAGCCTTTCATGGGCTGTTGTGTTGGGGGTTTAGTCTCTTTTTTAGTTTTATTTTGAAAATACATTTAAGTGAGCATTCAGTCATTATCAGCATTTATTCTGCCATTTGCAATATTTTTACCAAGCATTGTCAAATTAGATAACATATTTACATTATCACTTAAGCATTATAAAAACATATCTGAGTTTAAGCATTATCAAATTTACAGAAATTATGAAACATATATTTACATTACCAATTAGACAAGTAATACTTATTACAAAGCTGAAACAGATATAGATACCTAAAATTAATTTTTTAGAAGGGCAATGTTATAAAACCAAGTTATAACTCACACGTGTTTTATTTTGTTTAAATATAATAAATAATGTAAGGAACATGTTATTTTATTTTCAGAAAACAGAACTGATATATGTGTATATGAACATGAATTCATTGTTGATGAAAATGGTAGATCTAGACAACGGCAGCCAGATGAACAATTTACATCTATGCAAGAAGTAAGAGCTTAAAATATTTATTTATATAAGCTGTCTGTATGTATGTAATCTGTGTTTGTTCTTATTATGATTAATATATAAATGTCAATATATAAGTTGTATCTAAAACAATGATAGCATTGCAAATCAATTAAATTCTATTATTCTTCAAGTTTATGAATTATCTGTAAATCACTAGGTGTTAATTCTTTTATTGTTGTCATCAAAGAACATGGAATTTCATAGTGACACATTGTTAAAAAGTCTATCACTTTTACTCTCTCTACGACGTATAGTAAGTAGAGGAAGTATTGTATTTCACCCAAAAATTTGATGTTTGGATTTCATAAGAAATACATGTTTTGAGGCCCCTGAGTCCAAAAAAGGCATTTTTAGAAAAAGGTCTGTGTGTGCCTCTCAGCCTGTAGACAGTATTAACTCAAAAATGAAAAGTCAGTTAAAAACCAAAATTGATATTTAGGTTTAAGTCTTTTAAGGATGCAACACAAAGATTTTGAAGAAAGCTCCTCCACCCTAAACTACCCTTTACATGGAACATTTTTTTAAAATTTTGATTTTCTCAAAAATGGCTCTGATGATTTTGATTAAAATGCCATATGTTTAAGATATTTTTATGACAAATGAAATGTAGATTTTGAATTTTCTTGCTCTAGCATATGTAGTCCTGTTCACTGTGGATACTTTTGAATAACTCGTAAATCATAAGAGATAGACTAAATCTCACCACACAAAAAATGTGGATCTCGCTAAAATGCACAATTTATGCCCAAATACATTTTTTTGTAGAGTGAACCATTTCAGAGATATTCCTTGTTATTTGTGTGAGTTTGGGAAAACTTAAAATATTCTCAAATGGAAGATCATGATTCATTTTTTTCATATCTTAGCCATATTCCCCTTGTACCTAGAAGAAAGAGAACAATAAGATAATTTCTACAAATGTTTATCTCACACGAAGAAGATATAGGAATAAGAGTTTGTAAGAATGGTTAGTACAAGAGTAGAGAAAGTCATGCGAGTGCAACACATATTTTTCTATCTTATGCTACAAAAAATGTGTAAATAAGAGTTGAAGATTTGTTTGAATTAAAAATGGGTAGAAAGAATAGTTTGCAGAGGAGTGAATAGAGAAAGTGATCTAAATACAGCACATTAGTATTCTTTTAAAATAAGTGTTTCATTTTTCATGAGATTGCTTCCACATGCTGATGTATTAATGCTGGAATACCATGAAAGAAATGGCAATCATTCTTTTAATTGAGTTTGTGGAAATGTTTTACTGTTCTAGCCTGGGTCCACGTGGGATGATGGCCTCTGTAGACAGTGTCGTTGTGAGGAAGATGCAACAGGAAATTACCGCATATCTTGCCGTGAAGAATCATGTAACAATGACCTTCTTCACAAACAGGAAGCACAAGACTATGTTTTGGAGCCAGCACCAGTACCACATAAATGTTGTCCTAAGTGGGTTAGGATAGCCTGCAAAGAGAACGAAGTTCAGCACCCGGTTTGTATTGATGCATATCATACTTAGTTACTGCATATACTGACTCATCATCCTTCGTTTTACTTTCTCTACTATGTATAGTAAAGTAGAGGAAGTATTGCATTCCACCCAAAAATTTGACGTCCAAATTTCACCAGAAATATATGCTTTGAAGCTCCCTGAATCCAAAAAAAAAGCATTTTTAGAAAAAGGTCCATGTATATGTCTCTGTCAGTCTGTGGACAGCATAACTCAAAAACGAAAAGTTGGTTAAAAACCGAAGTTGGTATGTAAGTTTAATATATTTCAAAGATTCGACACAAAGATTTTGAAGAAAATTGCTCCACCGTAAACTACCCTTTACATGAAAGATTTTTTGAAAATTGTGATCTTCCTGAAAATGGCTCTAACGATTTTGATTAAAATGCCATACATTTGAGATATTTTTATGACAAATGAAATTTATATCCTGAATTTTCTGGCTATAGCCCATGAAGGCCTATTTACTCTGAATGACTTTTGCATAACTGGTAAACCCTAAGAGATAGACCAAAATCTTACTGCACAAAAAATGTTGTTGTTAGCTAATGCTGGATTTCTGACAATGAAGTCATTAATCCTCTTGCTCTCCAATATTTTTCACTTATGGATGGGGCATTAGAAGTGGCCGGGCATATTTGAAGGTGGTCTCGATCCATTTCCTCTTGCAGATCACATAGAGGACAGAGTGGTAAAGAATATATCCCAATTCTGTTTAAATGTTTTGCCAGACAATCATGTCCTGTAATCAACCTGAAGGTTGCAACTGCTGTTTTTCGAGGATACTCAGGAATCACTGTTTGAATGTTTGGTAGTTCCCATCTTTTATTCTTTGATTTTTCATAGTAATATTTTGCAATCATTTTTTTGAATTCAGAGTTGACTAATCTTTTGGCTGCATAAAATGGTAGATTAACTATTGATTTCTGCACATTGTCGGTACCCTTTTTTGCAAGAAAATCAGCTTTCTCATTACCACTCAGTCCACAGTGAGCTGGTATCCATTGGAAGACTAGGTGTTTTTGAAGTGCTGTTAGATGGGTAAGGATTTTCCAACATTCTATAATTGTTTGGTTTTTTGGTGACAACTTGGAAGTAATTGCTATAATTGCTGCCCTGGAATCTGAGAGAATAACTGCTTGCTGAAAATGTGAAATTCTGTACAAAAGATTTTGTAGGGCCATTTCGAATTGCTTCAATTTCTCCATCAAAGTTTGTAGTTCCATAACTTAAAGATTTGTAATAGGAAAAGAGGTGACATGTGACTCCAGCACCTGCTCCATCTTGGTTTGATATCAATGATCCATCAGTATAAATATGGAGCCACTCATGTTCTGGAAATCTAGTATGGATTGTCTCTAATGCCAATAATTTTAGAACACTAGTTGGAGTATCACTTTTCTTAACTTCTTCCGTCAGGTGTAAATAATATGTGGTGTCTAATGTTTGTGTCGGATTGACTTTAGATATGAAGTTTTCCTTTGAATTAGGAAGGTATGCATTCTTCTTGATGTCTTGAATTTTGGAAAGAAAGCTCTCCTGAGTCTTTAGTGTATGTGTAAAATTTCTCTTGTGCCATGTATTGAATGGGAGTCTGATCAACTTTTTGTGTTGAATAAGAGCCGCTTTTTCTATTTGATATTCAATGGGGCATTGGTTGGTTAGTATTTTCATAGCTGCTATTGGTGTGGTTTTGATAGCACCTGTAATTAACCTCAGACTTTGGTTTGTTATCCACCAGGACCTCTGTAAGTGTGACAGGCAGTTGGCTCAAACTACCAGTCAAAAGAGATTTGAAGCTTTTGACAAAGATACACATGAACCTGGGGTCTAAAACTTTGGATATCAAACTTTTTCATACTGTTTTGACCTTTTTATGACTTTGTTTTAACTCTGGTTTTTGCCTATTTGTTTGGTATATTTATACATATTTGCTTTTTTATTAGTATTTATATTTTATATTGACATTCATGTCTGGCTTTTACTATGATCCATTTTGTAAAGGTACTGGTGACCCAGTAGTTGAATATCCTTAATCCTACCTCATCATCAGGATGGGGTATCAGCCCAATACCTGGTATGAGAGTGAAGAAGTGGATGATATAAAATTATGGTGAAATGATTGAAAGAAAAGATCATTGCAGTCTTGGTGGAATGTACTGTGTGGGCCAAAAGTCACGATTGGGCAATGTTTATATTGAAATAACTCACTTTCTAAAATTGAAAACTAATTAAACTATTCATAAGTTGAGAGGGATATTTTTTCCCTTCATATGCTTTTTGTTGTATTAGTTTGTCAATTTTCCGATAGTGAGGGCATTGTTATGTTATAGCGGCAAGCCAGATTTTTCACATGTTAATATTTGATGTTGTCAATATAAAACACTATTTATGTTGCAAGCAATGGCTGATATGAGCAAATATATGATTGTGGAACATCTCATCGTTAGTATGTGGGTTCATGAAAAAGAACAAACTGGCGAAATGCATGAAGCAGTTCCCAGTGAAGCCAATCTCCAAAAACTGGAAAAGAAGACTATCAACAGACTGTGTATTGGATGCAAAATGTAGCGGAAGACTTAAATATTGGGGTGATGATGTTAGTAATCTTCTGTCTGAATCATTGGAGCATTTGCCAAAGAAATAAACAAAGACACAATCAGCGGAAATGCAGTTCCTAAGAACTGAAATGATGGTGAACACACTGTTATATTAGATGTTTAATAATCATGCTGACTGTCCCAGTTATGTTTATCTCTTCATATTTCCATTCCTTATTAATGCAGCAATCAATAAATAAATAACCTTTTGCATCACTTGCGTAAGTTTATTATTGCTACACAAACTTATGCAAACTTAGGGAATATCCAATCATGACTTTTGGCCCACCCTGATTAAACAAACAACCCCAGAATGATGACATTTTTTACAGAAACACTTAGACAAAGTTATCATATTAAATTTCTGTGTTTAGATTAATTTCTACTGACAATTCTAAACAAAAACTTAAAATTAATGAAATTGAAATTTGAATTACAAGTGATATTTTAAGATTGCTTTAATACAAAAATTAAGGGACCAAGAAAAAACTTCAAATTAACAGTGATTTTGAATGATAAACATTTAAATTATCCAAGTTTAAGAAAGATTTGCAGAAGTATAAGAAACATGTATTGTGCATATTTGAATATGACTAGCTAACAGTCTGGGCTGAAAGCATAATCATATTTATATGTATAGCTTAGCGTAAATAAATATGAAAATAAATGAGATTGCGCAGAGAAAATCATCAGTTCTTTTTTTCCCCTGCAGGTGGGCAGTGTGTGGGCATCTCCCAGTGGTGATCCTTGCGAAACTGTCAGCTGTAATGAAACTACTAATGGGAAAGTGGAGAAGATCACAATGATGAAAGGATGCGTCACTGACTGTGATCTGGTAGGTTTCAGTGTTTATATGCTGCATTGCTCCGTATAATTTCACATAGTAAAAATATCCAGCTCCAATAGATACCTTCTCATTGTGAGATATATGGGAATGAAGTTGCAGATCTCCTTGCCAAAAAAGGAACCAAGATCTTGCAAATACCAAATCAAACCTTACCATGCCACCGGCAAAAATTGTAATTATAAAAAAACTTCCAAAAAGAACTGAAGTAGTATTATAAAACTCAAAGTATTGATAAATCTTGAGTAGCATTACTACAGAACAAAATGTTAATGCCTAACTATGCAAGACACAGACTATGGCAACATTTAGATTACTGACTCAAATTTATTAATTTTATCAATTTATTTTGATAACTCTCTCGGTCAGGTCGGTGAGACCCGTAAACCAATGACAGGTGTGGTCCTCCAGACATTCTGGGGCTTGTGAGAGAGCGATTTGACCACCAAAACATAAAAATATGGTGCTCTCTAAAAAGCGGTTACATTTACTGCTAAAGTCTCTTCAATATTTATGAAATTACAACAACAACAGATTACTGACTCTTTGGCTGTGCACCTACATAAAACTGGTATCCTCAACTCCCCAAATTGTGTATTGTGTCGGGACAAGAACTCTATAATGAACAAGGATCATCTCCCCCATTGTATGGTTCTCAAGATGTTAACCTCTGGATCACTAATAGAACTGTACTGGGAAGCAAAAAAGAAAATGGAATATATCTACTACTCAAGGTTGCCAATCTTTAAAAGTATAATTATCGTACCGGCCACTCAAAATTATAGATTTGGATTCAAAATTATTGTACACCATAAAACAAATGCTACAACAGTAAATGTATCAGCATAACACTTATGAAAATGTACTAGTATTGATGTTTATGGCATCCACTTACAAGATTGATGACCTCAATCAGTATTACAGCTTTAGTACTTTGTTTCTAGCACTATTCATCTGAAAGTTCATCTTCCTCAACTGTTGCACCATTATACAAATTTTTTGTTGAGATAAACTTTAACATCTTGGTGGCTTGCATATTTTTGGACCCACCACATTATTTCATAAGCTGAAACGAGCAAGTAAGTCCATTTATCTAGTGGTAAGGTAAGTGGATAAGTCCATATCTAGCATCAATCTGTTTCTAATTTTGGTTTTTATTAAACCTAGTTTGGAAAGAACTTTTTCACAAGAAGTGTTTCTGTGGGGCAACGAAATCACTGATAATGCAACCTTCGCCATTTCTTTGAAATCAGTATTTCCACCAAAGTGACGTGTTTAACAGCACTTTAGAAACTGTCAGTTTCAGGCATGTTCTTTATTTCACACGGAATATCACGTATTCTGAGTTTTCTCCATTGATCATAAATTTTCTGAACAGTGCCTTCTTCATTGAGAATACCATATCAGGGCACACTGGCAACAAGAGGATAAAGGGTAGAAGGATTAGTAGGATATGAAATGATTGCCTTAGAGGGGTGGAGACAGGTCAGAGGGCAAAAGTGGTGCCGCTATTTGTAATTAATTTCATTTCGCTGGTGTGACAAACCAATGAAAATGATATTTTGTCGGTATCGAAATTATTGTACACCCCCATAATGATCGTAGGGGTTGACAACCATGAGTACAAACATTCAAATTATTGTATGCCCCCATTGTTATCGGCAGCCCTGCTACTACTACTACTACTACTACTACTACTACTACTACTACTACTACTACTACTACTACTACTACTGATTCTCTTAAGGAACATCTCATTCTCATTTCTGCACCCCAAAAGCTCTTCACAGATTATGAGGTGTGTGTTTTTCTGGTTTTGACTCATGAGCTGTGGGACGAACTTGGCGGCAACACAATACATTCCAAGATGCTGTTTCAAAATTTCATGACATGATCCAACTGAAATGTTACATTCTTCTGCAATCTCTTGGACAGTCAATCTTCCATTGACACGCATAATTTCATTGACGTTCCTGACATGAGCTCATCAGCAGACATCAAAGAACATCCTGAAGGAGGGTCATCTTTAACTTTTGTCCAGCCATTTATAAATTGCGTGAACCATTCATAACACTGAGTATGGCTTAAGCATTCATCTCCGTAGGCTTCCTGCATCATTTGGTGTGTCTCTGTAAAGGTTTTCATGAGTTTCACACAAAATTTAATGTAGACACATTGCTCCTGTAACTCTGCTATCTCAAAATTTGCAAACTGTGTGACACACTGTTCTATTTAATACATCACTAAACAATAACTAATAGACATACAATAATGAAACTTATGGCAGGTATACATTAAACACATGGTGTGCAGTGATTGCAACCACATTTTGCTCCAACACTCCATTGGCATGAAATTACGAATCTTTCGGAACTGTTTAAACAGACCTCATAATGTGGAGGAGTCCCATCTTGTTGAAAAAGTGTCTCACAGATAACTAAACATTTGCAACATATAATAATCATTTCTACTAACCAAGTGTTCTGGGAAAAAGAAGGGACCAATAACCTTTCTGCAGACAGGAGACACAGAACATTAATCTAAAATTGTAACAAAATCCCTTTGTTGGCCTGCATACTGATCTCTAGTAAGTGACATCTGTTTCTTCATTCCATGCTTTTATTAAACAAAAAGCAAATGCCAACAAAATGACAAGGCATTCTATAAAGCAGGGATTCTCATTGCACAAAAATGTTCTTTAGTGGATTTTGTGGGCACATTAGGAACTCAATAGGCTATGACACCGGAAAATATGATTATCAATAAATATGTGCAAGATATCCAAAAATAATAAAAGTCAGTACAGAAGTCTAGAGTGATTATAAGTCTCATTATGAGTGTTGAATATGTTTAAATTTATGTATGTACTTGATTTGTAAATTATCTTCAATAATGTGTTGTTTATTTTTAGGGTTGGAAGTATGAAGCACCTCCAGAAAACTCAGGAGAGTGCTGTGGTCAGTGTCGCCCAGTTGCATGTGTTGTAGATGGACAACTTAAGCAAGCCAACTCAACATGGAAAACTGGTCCTTGTGTTACAAGTACATGTGAACTTGAGGGTACCTCTGTAAGTAAATTTAAATTTGAGCAGCTCTTGTTTTCATTTTCTCTATTACTTACTTACTTTCTTGAGAGCCATATGGGATTTGTAAACTTGGAAAAGGCATTTAACCGGATAGATAGGGAACTTTTAAGGAAAAATTTGTTAATCTTTAACTAATGTAGTGCCATGTTCATGACAGTAACACCGTGGTGCGGTCATATTGACCACACATTTTTGAGTGGGTGTAACACTTGATTTTTCTTATTATTTTTTGTACATGGTTTATAAGGGTTAGGAAATAAAGTTGGTACAATTTTTTTATTTCTCATTCATTTACATGTAATATTTTAAGAAAACATTACCAATATTTTGTGGTGATTTTTGGGATCCCATTTGAATATGCATAAAATTGAAAATACAAAGGTATTAGTCCTTTTATGTCTTCTTTAGGAACTAAAAACATAAGAAAGAATGATTATTTGGCTATGAACAGGGTCACAAAAAAATACAGATACTACCAAACTTATAAGATTTTATAATACAATTTGCATAGTGTTGAGCAGAAAGAGCAAATGTGAGAGGTCTTACTTTTCTTGCTTGCTGAACAGATTTTGCAAGTTTTCCTTTTGCTAGGGTCTATGACAGATGCATCTGTTTCTTCTTCTGATGGGAAAAAAGAAGCATCAGCCTCTAGATTTCTGGAACACAAATGGCTCCATATTTATACTGATGGATCATTGATATCAAACCGAGATGGAGCAGGGGCTGGAGTCACGTGTCACCTCTTTTCCTATTACAAATCTTTAAGTTATGGAACTACTAACTTTGATGGAGAAATTGAAGCAATTCGAATGGCCCTACAAAATCTTTTGTACAGAATTTTACATTTTCAGCAAGCAGTTATTCTTTCAGATTCCAGGGTGGCAATTTATAGCAATTACTTCCAAGTTGTCACCAGAAAACCAAACTATTATAGAATGTTGGAAAATCCTTACCCATCTAACTGCACTTCAAAAACACCTAGTCTTCCAATGGATACCAGCTCACTGTGGACTGAGTGGTAATGAGAAAGCTGATTTTCTTGCAAAAAAGGGTACCAGCGGTGTACAAAAATCTATAGTTAATCTACCATTTTATGTAGCTAAAAGATTAGTCAACTCTGAATTCAAAAAAATGATTGCAAAATATTACTATGAAAAATCAAAAAATAAAAGATGGGAACTACCAAACATTCAAACGGTAATTCCTGAGTTTCCTCAAAAAATGACAGTTGCAAGCTTCAGGTTGATCACAGGACATGATTGTCTGGCAAAACATTTAAACAGAATTGGGATATATTCTTCACCACGCTGTCCTCTATGTGATCTGCAAGAGGAAATGGACCGAGACCACCTTCAAATATGCCCGGCCACTTCTAGTGCCCCATCCATCAGTGAAAAATATTGGAGAGCAAGAGGATTAATGACTTCATTGTCAGAAATCCAGCATTAGCTAACAACAACAACAACAAGATAATTAAAAACACGTGCAGTCAAATTCACCGCACTGCGTTAGTTAAAGGTTAAAAGAGGATATCCTAAACATTTGATTGAGGTACTAAAGAGTCTGTATGCACATACAAAATATATTATTGAAACTAATTCTGAAAATGAAAGAAGAATTCAGACCAACCAGAGCGTCAAACAAGGTTGTGGTTTATCTCCCACATTGTTTAATATATTCATAGAGGATATGATATGAGAGTTGAAAGAAACATTTCAGTGATGAGGTTCTTATCTTCAGGGTGTTAATTGGATTAGCAGATATATGATGGCAATTATTAATATGCTTTCAATAAATATTCAGCTTTCCACCATTTTAACTTTATTATGATGAAGTTATAATAACACTACAGATTAACTTCACTATTTATAAATATTGATGTTGTGAGGTCCCGAAACTATTTGAGTCAAGACCTTCGTAATTTCTGTGAAAGTTAAATTCACTGCAACTTCTCTCGTAAGTATCATGTAATATTTACGATATGATCACACGTGGCAAATATCAATGCACAATACTTTAACAAATGTCTTTCGGCAATACAATCCAATATTATAAGATGGGTCATGTTCACTGTAAAATTCTCTTTATACAAAGTATAAAATTTGGATTTGGAAGGGTGTTTAGTTAATGCAGATGGGCAGCCAAATAATCATGACCGGTATGTAAATAAAAGGGAGCAACCGCTTTTGATTGTGGATATTCTGGAATTATTGTTGCTGTCTTCAATAAGATTTTCCAGTGAGAGGTAGAATCAGGACTGAAAAATCCTGGCTATAGCATTAAATTTTTACTCTCTCTAGAGGAAGTATTGTATTCCACCCAAAAATTTGATGTTGAGATTTTACCGGAAATATATGTTTTGAGACCACCTGAATCCAAAAAAAAAAAGCATTTTTAGCAAAAGGTCCATGTTTGTGTGTGTGGGTGTGGGTGTGGGTGGGTGTGTGTGCATGTGCACGTGCATGTGTGTGTGTGTACAGCCTAACTCAAAAAAGAAAAGTGGGTTAAAAACCAAAGTTGGTATTTAAGTTTAATGTCTTTCAAGGATACGATGCAAAGATTTTGAAGAAAATGGCCCCACCCTAAACTACCCTTTACATGGAAAATTTTTAAAAAATTTTGATTTTCTTGAAAATGAAATGTATATTTTGAATTTTCTGGCTATATCCCATGTAGTCCTATTTGCTCTGAATGATTTTTTAATAACTCATAAAACATAAGAGATAGACAAAGTCTTACTTTACAAAAAATGTTTGCTAAAACAAACAATTTATATCCGAATAATTTTTTTTGTAGAGTGAACCATTTCGGAGATATTCCTTGTTATTTGTGTCAGTTTCGGAAAACTTAAAACTGTGAAATGCATCATTGTTCATTTTTTTATATGCTTAGCATCCAAAGGGAATGGGATCTCAAAGCTTTAAAATATTTGACTATCACTCAAAGCCTACTGTATTCTAATATTCCCTTTGTACCTACAAGGAAATAAGCAATAAAATAATTTGTACATACGTTTATCTTAACTAACACAAAGAAGATATAGTAATAAGAGTTTGTAAGTATGGTTAGTACAAGAGTAGAGAAAGCCATGTGAGTGCAACACATCAGATTTTTCAGTTCCAATTCTACCTCTCAAACACTGCCCACACATGGCTCGTGTGTTTAAAGCCATCAGTAAGTTGGTTGGTATAAAATAAAAATTACCATTTTCATTGTTTATTTATGCTATCTTGAGTTAAACTGTCACATGTTTTTTGCTAGATGGTTTTCAGTATCATTAGTTTTGATGAGTGAAACAATAAGGTGAGTTTCTAATTTGGTGAATCATTGTGCCTTTTTTTGCCTTTTCATTACCAAGGATTCCACAGTGTGAGGGAATCCACTATAAAGCTATTGGATATTATAAGCATTTAACACTTGGTACCGAAAGATGGGGTAATATTGGATGGAATTTTAATATTCTTTAATTCTTCTTATAGAATATTCAATTCACGTGACAAAAAGCGTGAGATATTTGAGACCACATTGAAGAATAATCTGACCAAAGAACATGAACCGAAAATATGATATAAATAACCAGATCCTAACAAATAAAACTGTTTGATGTTACCCCTGTGATGAGATAATTTCGGACACTCATTGAATTTCCATCCAAAGTCCTGTATTTCCCTCTAATGAGGTAATTTCAGATATGTACTATTTTTTTAAAATATGAGCATGCTTAGAAATACTTTTTACATGTTTACAAAAAAATTTACATGCTTAGGAAACATTGACATACATATTCGAAAATACTTGATTGACAATAACAATCAATTCATAGCATAATTCTTGAATATGCAATATGTTCTCAGTGAACAAAAACTTCATGTTTTCTTCTCTAAGGTTCACCAACACTTACAATTTGATGTTTGTCTACAGTATAATTATCTGGAATCTCAGAAAACATAAACACAGATTTGCTGTTATGAGAAAAGCATTTTTCTCATCGTCCACATTTGCTTAATTACCAATCTCTGAAAACAAAAATCTATAAATACAATCTATAGAAGGTATTTCAAAATTTGTACCATGGTTCCTGTTTTTTAAAATGAATATTTTTCCCCAAACCATTAAATCTATAGATCCACTTAATTTTTTTAATAATTTAACTTTTGGATTAATTTCATGATTAAATGACCAAAAATGATTTGCCACAGCTGATTTATCGGTTTGTTTATATTTAATATTTCTGAAAGTACTCAGGGGTCTCCGTCTAGGGGATATGTGAATAGCGACCACAAGGTACCCAAGCTGAGCAGAACATTACTTCCACTTACTGGTGGTTTGCTCCTCACTGTAACTTTTCTTTCTGACCTTACCTTGGTCAACTCTTGTTCTCTTCCGACCCCGATGCTATTAGGGTTCCTGAGGGCTAGGGAGTCTTTATTTTTCCAACCTCTCCATTTCTCTAATTCCTCTATAAAACCTTAACCCATAACATGCTGACTTTTCATGGCATGTATACGTCCTCTGATTGGTAATCAGAGGATATGGTCGGTGAATTTATTTTGATAATTCTCCCGGTCAGGTCGGTGAGACCCGTAAACCAACGACAGGTGTGGTCCTCCAGACATTCTGGGGGTTGTGAGAGAGTGATGTGACCGCCAAAACATAAAAATATGGTGCTCTCTAAAAAGCGGTTACATTTATTGCTAAGTCTCTTCAATATTTATGCAATATGACTCGAGGGGTAAAATGTTCCGGAGTTAAAATAGTCCCCCATTCGGATCTCCGGGCGGGGACTACTTCTCGAGAACAAAAACATTATATTAATAGAAGATCTAACATCAGACTTCTACAATGGAATGCGGGTGGTCTCACACAAACAAAAAGAGTAGAACTGAATAAAATTGTATTTGACTATAATATTGATATATTTTTCATACAGGAAGCAAATCTAACAAATGACCAACTTAAATACTTCAATTTTACTGGTTTTCTACTACACCTACTACCCAAAAATAGACAGATAAATAGTGGAATATTAGTTGGAGTCAAAAAGGATATTAAATCCTCCTTTGAAATTGTTAAAGAAATGGATAACACAGACAAAAGTGAATTAATAAAGCTAAATTTTTGGGATAACAAAACACATCTACATTTATACAGTATTTACAATCCTCCCAGGAATGAACCAGATCTCTCTCTTATTGACCAATTAAATAAAACAATCGTAATTGGGGATTTCAATGCTCATTCCAAAAGATGGGGTTATGAAAAAGTGGATTCTACAGGGAAGATAGTGGAAGAATTTTTGAATACCACAACTTTTGAACTGATTTATAGTAAAGAAGATCCCACAACCTTCATACATTACTCTGGAGCAGGCAATAACCCAGACCTCTTGTTAGCTACAACAGATATTGTTTCAAAAATTAAAAAACAAGTTATAGAAGATCCAAGTTCTGGTCACAGAGCAGTAATTGCTGATATAAAACTAGATAATACAAATAACAGTCAATGTCACACGAATCTGTATTGGAACTTCAAAAAAGCAGATTGGATCGAATATAAAACTGAACTGGAACATAAATTTAAAGAACAAACAAACTCACAGCTACATGACCAACCAGATCATTTGAAAAAAAAATTCTGTAAAGTCATCCTAGAAACCGCAAAAAAACATATTCCTCGGGGAAAAATTAAAAATTTCAAACCCTTTTGGAACCCCCAGTTAGAAGAACTGAAAAAGCAAAGGGATATAGCTAGAAATACAGCTGAACAAACAAAAAACATATCGGATATACAAATATGACAGAAGAAATGTGCCTCACTAAAAAAAGAAATTAATACTGCTAAAAAGAATTACTTTAATAATTTCTTAGAAAAAATGGATTATAGGACAGATGGTAACAAAGCTCATAAGTTCATAAAAAATGTCAAGGATAGGAAAGAAAACAACAGCACACCTATCATACACAACAATAAAATATTAACAAATGATACAGCCATAGCCGAAACATTAAATAAATATTATGCTAATTCACATAAAGTAACAAGAAATAATAAAAAGGAACATAAAGAATTTAAGTAAGATTTGAAACAAGAACTAGAATGTGATCCTAACACTCAGTGCAATATCTTTTTTCAAAATTTTAATATGCAATAACTAAACGTTGCAATAAATAATCTAAAAAACAAAAAGTCTCCTGGACCTCATCACATACATCCAGAGTTCATAAAAAACCTTGGAAAAACAGCAAAACAACAACAACTGCTAAAACTCTACAATCTATCCTGGAAAACACTGTACCTGCTGAATGGCGAAAGGCAATAATTGTCCCACTCTTGAAGAAAGACAAAACAGCGTCAGAAATAAAAAATTATAGGCCAATAGCTCTTACTAGCATAATAGCAAAAGTGATGGAAAGAGTGGTGTCAAACAGGTTAAATTGGTTTCTAGAATCAAAAAATTTAATTTCCCCATGTCAAGCTGGATTTAGAGAGTTCCACTCTAAAATGAACAAGTCTTACTTCTCAGTCAAGAAATCAAAGACTCCTTCAATAGAAAAGAAGATAATTTATCAGTTTTTATTGATTTCCAAAGTGCATATGATTCTATATGCAGAACAAAACTACTAAAGAAAGTAAAAAAAATAGGGATATAAGGTCCAATGTTTTCATGGCTATGTCATTTCCTAACACAACGCTTTATTGCAACCAGATATGGAAGAAACATATCTAAATACAAACAAGTACACCGTGGCTTACCACAAGGTGCAGTGCTCAGCACAACACTTTTTAATATATTTGTTAATGATCTGCCACAACAAATACAAGAATCAGGTGTGAAGTGTGCACTATTTGCTGATGACTTAGTAATGTGGACTTCAAAACCAAAAAGCAAAAGTACAGAACTAGAAAAACCCATGCAACAATCCTTAACCAAATTACAAAGGTGGACCAAAGAAAATTTAATGACCGTTAATACAACAAAATCAAACTACCAAATCTTTTCACTAAGAAAAAAGCCACTAAAAATAAAACTAAAGTTTGAGGGTCAACAATTACCAGAAACAAAGGAAGCAAAGTATTTAGGAGTTACATTTGATACTAAACTTACATGGACCAAACAAATAGAAAATGTAATACAAAGAGCAGAGAGGCGCCTTTCACTGTTAAAACGTCTAACAGGAATGAAGTGGGGATGTTCCAGAGCAACTCTTAACACAACACACAATGTATATATAAAGCCATTATTTACTTACTGCAGCGAAGCTCTTGTAACAGCAAACACAAAAAAGATTCAAATCTTTTAAAACCAAAGTCTGAGATTAATTACAGGTGCTATCAAAACCACACCAATAGCAGCTATGGAAATACTAACCTACCAATGCCCCATTGAATATGAAATAGAAAAGGCGGCTCTTATTCAACACGAAAAGTTGATCAGACTCCCATTCAATACATGGCACAAGAGAAATTTTACACATACACTAAAGACTCAGGAGAGCTTTCTTTCCAAAATTCAAGACATCAAGAAGAATGTATACCTTCCTAATTCAAAGGAAAACTTCATATCTAAAGTCAATCCGACACAAACATTAGACATCACATATTATTTACAGCTGACGGAAAAAGTTAAGAAAAGTGATACTCCAACTAGTGTTCTAAAATTATTGGCATTAGAGACAATCCATACTAGATTTCCAGAACACGAATGGCTCCATATTTATACTGATGGATCATTCATATCAAACCAAGATGGAGCAGGTGCTGGAGTCACATGTCACCTCTTTTCCTATTACAAATCTTTAAGTTATGGAACTACGAACTTTGATGGAAAAATTGAAGCAATTCGAAATGGCCCTACAAAATCTTTTGTACAGAATTTCACACTGTCAGGAGGCAGTTATTTTCTCAGATTTCAGGGCAGCAATTATAGCAATTACTTCCAAGTTGTCACCAGAAAACCAAACAATTATACAATGTTGGAAAATCCTTACCCATCTAACAGCGCTTCAAAAACACCTAGTCTTCCAATGGATACCAACTCACTGTGGAGTGAGTGGTAATGAGAAAGCTGATTTTCTTGCAAAAAAGGGTACCAGCGGTGTACAAAAATCTATAGTTAATCTACCATTTTATGTAGCTAAAAGATTAGTCAACTCTGAATTCAAAAAAATGATTGCAAAATATTACTATGAAAAATCAAAAAATAAAAGATGGGAACTACCAAACATTCAAACGGTAATTCCTGAGTATCCTCAAAAAATGACAGTTGCAAGCTTCAGGACATGATTGTCTGGCAAAACATTTAAACATAATTGGGATATATTCTTCACCACTCTGTCCTCTATTTGATCTGCAAGAGGAAATGGATCGAGACCACCTTCAAATATGCCCAGCCACTTCTAATGCCCCATCCATCAGTGAAAAATATTGGAGAGCAAGAGGATTAATGACTTCATTGTCAGAAATCCAGCATTAGCTAACAACAACATTTATTGAGATATCCTTTCATATTTATCTTAAATCATTATCAGAGGGAAAGGAAAACCCCAGTGCACAGCTCTCAAACTACATGGACAAGTGCATTCTCTTCAGTGGTGTTTAAGATAGGTCTTTCAATATATCCAGGGTTTGTAGTATTAGCTTTAATTTCTAGTGTTGAACGTGAAATGTTAAAGTTGCATGATACCTCTCTGTATGACAGTTTCCCTGAGAGTATAGAGCAACCGCACATTTTCAAGATTTTGGGTGCACCGAGTCTCCTTTTATAAGTCCTTGGCATTGCCTTATATTCCCCCAATGTATTTAGATAACTGTAAATACTTAATTAGACATTAGTACAAGGGGTTTCTCAAAAGTAAGTTGCACTATTTTTTTAAAAAAATAACAAAACATTTAAGTATTTTAAAAAGGCTTTATTTTGAAACCTACATTCAGTATCTGTTTTTCCACATAATTTCCTTGAACCTCAATACATTTTTGATACCATGGTAAGTTTTATTTAATCTGATGTCAAACCACTCTCCCGCCAAACTGGATAGCCATCTTTCCACTTCTTGTTGCATTTATGAAGCACCTTCCCCCAAGATGTTGCTGCAGCTCCGGAAAAAGATGGTAATCACTCGGTGCAAGGTCAGGTGAATAAGGTGGATGACCGAAAACATCCCATCGATACTGCTCAAACAAGGCTTCAGTTTTACGAGCAGTGTGTGGGCGAGCATTATCGTGGAACAAAAAAACTGTTTTGCTCAACTTTCGCCTCCTTTTGTTTTGTATGGTTCTTCTGAGTTTTCTCAGCACCTCACAATAGCGAGCAGCTTTCATCATGGTCCCACGGGGCAGGTAATCAATTAACAGTACTCCCTTCAAATCCCAGAATATCATTTTCATGACCTTGCCAGCCAATGCAACAGCTTTTGCCTTTTTTGGTGTTGACTCATCCTTTCGTTTCCACACCATACTCTTGTCTTTTGGTTTCGGTTGTCCAGTGATGCATCCATGTTTTGTCCCAGGTCACTATTCTGTAGAATAAACCATCTCCCTCATCCTCAAAAAAATTGCAAAAATTGCAATGCTGTGTCAACTCTCTGCTCCTTGCATTGTTCTGAAACCATGCTAGGAACCCATCTTGCACACACTTTTGATAGACAGGTCCTCAGAAATAATCCTGTGAAGTGATGCATGGCTTATTTCAATATAAGGAGGAAGTTCAAACAAAACTGTATCAAGTGTAAGGTGCCGATCGGTGTTCACGACTACTCAAACCTCGTCAACAATATCCGGAGCGCGGGAAGTGGAGGATCGGCTGCCTTGTTGCTGATCGTGTAATGTTGTTCTCCAATGAACGATTGGCATCAACGAGAAACCATTTGTCTTGACGTAACATCTTTACCATAAACACTGCCCAACTCGCAATGAATTTCAGCCGTCAAAAAATGGATCACAGTGCAAACTTTGCAATGGGTGGTAGGAACGAGTGGAGTCTCCATTGTTACTGCCGTTATAATGTCCAAGCAATAAACTTAGGTGCCTAGGAATTTTACAGTGCTGCTACTACACCCATACCTATATTTGCTGGGACTTTCAGACTTTTCCAGCCTACTGTGCAGACTTAAAAAATATAAATACTCAAAATACTTTTGAGACGCTCCTCGTACTTTTGAGATTTTCTTCTTAAAATACAAATAAGCAATTTATAAGAAAATTTTACTTACCTCTTTTTTCTCTTATGATGCAATGGAAGTATTCACATAAGAATAACTGGCAGTCTTCAGTGCAGTATATAATTGTTATTCTACACCACAGTCTAAACTCCAAGTGCGGCAATGAATGTATGAATCTGCTCGACAATGTGCAAGATGTAAGCAGCAAAAGGCATGTGTGGTATAACAGCTGGCATTCAGTGATACCAACGTAAGAAAAGGAGTATACTGTTCCTGTCCGAATTTACCTCTGTGTCCGATATTTCATGGTATATTTCAGCTGTTCTTTTTGTTGTACATACACTGGTTTATATTGTGGTGATTACTCCAAAAATAATGGACCATAGATTATTTATCTGTTTGCTTAAATGTTTCTAAAATGCTGTTTCATCCTGAAATTAAGAATAACACAATTTTCATTATTCCACAGTTTGTTGTGCACAGTGTAACAGATACATGCCCTGTGGTACCACCAGAGATGGAGCAAAATTATGTCTTAAAGTACAATTCTATTGAAGGCCAGTGTTGTCCTGAGATTATCAAGGAAGCCTGCAAGGTTGGCCCAATAGAATATAAGGTATGTAGCTACATTTACTTTAGCTATTGAAACTTTACAGTTTAAATATGTTAATAATATGAAACTTTATTTCTCAGATTTGCTGTTAAATAAGTTCTTAGAAAGTGCTCTTCAAATCATTACATATGCTAAAGTAATATTTCAAGGACTTTGCTTTGCCATCATTATGATAATATTGGAACAAATAGCTAGTCCAATTACTTTTGTTCTGTCACTTTATTCAATTAAAATTCACTCACAAGAATACAGTCCTCTTTTTCTTTTACTGACATCATGACCTTGCAACTCATAGCTGTTCTGACCTCTTGTAACCTAGACATGTACTGCACTGTCTTTCCCTATCTCACAAACTGTTGACTTCCACAATCACACTCACTAAAACTGCTTCACAGAATAGACAACTCCAATGTGATGATTAGATGTCCAAAACTGTCTCT
The DNA here is from genome assembly GCA_030765045.1 of Tenodera sinensis. Taxonomy (NCBI): domain Eukaryota; kingdom Metazoa; phylum Arthropoda; class Insecta; order Mantodea; family Mantidae; genus Tenodera; species Tenodera sinensis. Next base: position 113,685,323 of record CM060970.1, on the reverse strand, counting down.
GATGATACACATTCAAATTTCCTTCAACGCTGATACTGCACACCCACACACACTTACAACTAACTTTAAGGATCACTAGCAGGGTTCAAATTAATGGGGGGATGGGGGCAATTTCCCCCTCTCATTAAATAACTGTCCTGGCTCATCAAAGAAGAATTTCTTCCCTGCCAGAGAAGTATCTTTTCTTTTTACTGTATTTACTATTACTTCTTCATTTCCTTCTTTATCTGATTACCCTCCCTTATGTAGGACTTATACCCCTTAGGACTTACAAGCCAGTGCCTAGGATCAGGTGCCTGTTGGGGAGCACAGGAATCTATGGGTCTGACAGAGTGAAGACCTGGAAGCGTTAGGTCAGCCTAGCACCAGTATGAGAGTGAGGTAGATGATATGAAATGCAGGCAAAATCAATTAATGGAAAGTGTTTATGGAGCAATTGGTGGAATGAGTGGTGGGGAAAACTGGAGAACAGAAAAAACCTGCCCAAATGGCACTTCATCCATCATGAATACCACATTGGGTCCCTGGGATCAAACCCAGGCCACCTAGGTGGTAGGCGAACGGTCTAACCACTTGGCCACGGCACCACCATATTGACTATTACTGCTCTTTGAAAATACAAGAAGACATGGATGCAGACTGTACATGGTACGAGTTTGAGCTGTGAGTAAGCAAAGGTATCATATCGCAAGTAAGCTAAACAATTCTCAGGTTAATTAGTTGGGTTGGTACTCATGGTCACAATTCCAGTAATTCTGTGCCAGCAATGATGATTGCAGTTTGCAGTATTCAGTTCAGTTTCTTGCAGCTCACTGTTATTTTGTTTTTCAGTGTGGATAAATTTGTGACAAGAAAGCGAAAAGTTACACAAAGTAATGACAGTGATGTATCCCAGTTTGAATCTCAGGCACCAACCTCAAGTAATATTAATATTACAAGTTGTCAGGTAGACTTGTGTTAGCGAAAATAGTGAGAGTAAAGCATCGCACATCGGGGGATGTGTAGACAAAATTACATTTTAAAAAATGGACTTTCATCAAACAGTTTTAGGTGTTATATTATGCCTGTACTGTTCAGAAATACAAAATCTGGTGTTCTTAAAGACAGTAAAATGCATATTGCTGCTGGTGCTGCTATACTTAATGTATATAATTGGCACACTAATGGTATTGTCGCTCATCGCATTATTGTCGGCACTACCGCAAAGGAGCCGAAGGGAAGAGACAGAGAATGGCCGCATTGTTGGGGCGCTTGCCGAAAGAGAGAAAGGAATAGAGACTTCTGGAATGTCCTGCTTTGCATTTCACCGCAATAATAACTGAACTTTCCTAAAGTTTCCAGAATAGTGCCTGGGAGATATAAATAGCGGTAAAGTGTGAGAAGGGACAGTTTTTGTGTTACGAATTCGGAGCCGTGCTGTTGGTGAATCGGTAAAGACTTTCTTGCTGTTACAACGAGTGTACAAAGTTACTGTTTACGGAAATAAAAGTTTCTTTATCTCGACTGCATCTGTCTTCTTTACTTTACACCCACGAAAGTCACACTGGTGTCAGAAGTGGGATACGACGATGGAGGCTACATTGGTGAGCTTTTCACAAGAGCTGAAAGCAGAGATGAAGACGGCAAACGACAACCTCGCTGCCGAGCTGAAAGAGATGAAGACGGAGCTATCGGCGAAAATTGACGAGCAACTGGCTGGCGTAAGGAAGGATGTGAAAGAGCTCGGTGGAAAGGTGGAAGAGCTCGGTGGAAAGATGGAGGACCTCGGCCAACGCGTTGACGCCCTGGAGAATGTCGGGGAACGGCTTAGCGTTCTCGAAGACAGGGTCGACGGTAGCGCCAAGGAGCTAAATGCAATGGTGGAAGGGAGCTTAGTGAAAAGCTCAAGAACTACAAGGCCGAGGCTCCAGCACGCGACACAACATCGACGCGCGTCAAACCACCGAAGTACGATGGCACGTCAACGTTTGAGGCCTTCCGCCGTCAATTCGACACAGTGGTCAAGCACAACAAATGGTCGCCAGAAGAAGAGGCCGCGCAGCTGATAGCCAGCCTCCAGGGACGAGTCGCAGAGGTGCTGAACGCAGTCCAGACAGCGGCGGCGCCCAAGGACATCTGGGAGGCCCTGGAGAACCGATTTGGAAACCACCGCTTAGCCGCAGCCTACCGCAGCCAACTGAAATCTAGGATGCAACTGCCAGTGGAGACGCTGCAGGAGTTCGCCCTGGCAATCGAACAGCTGGCCAGCAAAACCTTGGTCGACCTCCCCTCCGAATTTGTATCCCGAGAAGCCGCCTATACCTTCGTTGACGGGGTACGCGATGCCGAGATACGTCAACGCCTGATGCTCGGCGACTACAAGACATCCACGAGGCACTAACGGCCGCATTAAGGATGGAAGCGGCCAAAGTAACGGCTACCCCGACCTCGAAGACAAGGAGTGTCCGCTACGATGAAGACCGCAGACCAGTCCAGGGACGCCGACGAAGACCAGGTGGCGTGCGTTGGGGGTGTGGCCAGCCGGGACACCTGATGAGAGACTGCCGGCACCAAGAAGAGCAGCCGGAAAACGAGTAATGGCCGGCGTGGCGAGGGGCACGTCGGCGCCATCACCATCATCCCCTCGAGTGACACTGTGCGCCGTCAGCCGACGGATGGATGACAGCCTCATCGCGGACGGTTGGGTGAGAAGGTAGCCGTGCCGCGTGCTTGTTGACACTGGAGCCGCCGTGACTGTCATCAGACCCGACGTAGCCAGGGGCTTGCCGTCGAGAAAACCGAGCCGACCGTACCAACTAGTGACGGCATCGGGTGACACCTTGCCTGTGGAGAGGGAGGCCCTGCTGCAGTTGACCTTGGGGCGAAGTGTCTTGCGTTTGTGGGTGTTCGTCGCGGAGGTGGCTGAGGAGGTGATACTGGGACTGGAGACCCTCAGGAGACACGAGGCGACGGTCGACCTCGCCAAGAAGGTTCTGCGGCTTAAGGGAGAGGAAGTAATGCTCCGGCACCCCGAAGAATGCCTTGGAATCTGCAGGGTCATTCTCAGGGAAGACGTAGTTGTCCCCGCGAGAAGCGAGATGGTAGTGACGGCGCGACTGGAAGGCCAGCGCAAGAAGAACATGCTGCTGGACCGGAAGACGCATGTGCACGGGCTCTGTGTAGCCGGGACATTGTTGCCGTGCCGAGAGGAGGTGCCGGTGAGACTGCTCAACCCAACAGACACCGATCACGACGTCCAGGCCGGGACGGAGTTGGGGGCGTGCGAGCCCGTGGTCAGCGTAACACCAATAGACAAGACCCAGGAGCCGGTGCCGACGCAACACCTGGGGACCCGGCTGGAAGGCTTACTGGAGAGGGCGGCCGACCACCTGACCGCTGAACAGAGAGAGAAGGTCCAACAACTGCTGAGACGATATCAGCGCGTCTTCAGCCAAGGCAGTAGCGATTACGGCCGCACGGGCCGAGTGCTTCACCACATCGACACCGGAGACGCCCGGCCTATTCGGCAACCACCTAGACGCGTTCCGTTGGCTAAACAAGCGGCGATACGAGACATGCTGGAGGACATGAAAACCAAGGGAGTGATCGAAGAGTCTGACAGTCCTTGGTGTTCCCCTGTAGTTCTGGTGAAGAAGAAGAAGAATGGTGAGCTACGTTTCTGCGTAGATTACAGGAAGCTGAACGCTGTCACCAGGAAGGACTGCTTCCCCTTACCCCGGATTGATGACACCCTGGACACGCTTGCTGGTGCGCAGTGGTTCTCAACCCTGGACCTGAAATCGGGTTACTGGCAGGTGACTCTAGACCCGAGAGACAAGGAGAAGACTGCATTCTCGACAGGCCAAGGGCTTTGGCAGTTCACAGTTATGCCCTTTGGTCTCTGCAACGCACCAGCTAGCTTCCAACGCCTCATGGAGTCAGTAATGAGAGGATTGACTTATGACGCCTGCCTGTTATACCTGGACGACATCATCATCGTCGGCAAGACATTCGAAGACCATCTTGACAAACTGAGCAAGGTGCTACAGAGACTGCAGGCGACCGGCTTGAAGCTGAACGGCAAGAAGTGCCAGCTGTTCCGCAAGGAAGTGAACTACTTGGGCCACATAGTCTCATCAACCGGAGTGGCCACGGATCCGGAGAAGACACAGGCCGTGAGAGATTGGCCTCGCCCAAAGGATAAATGAGAACTGCGCAGTTTCCTTGGATTGTGCAGTTATTACCGCCGCTTCATAAAGGGCTTTTCCAGCATCGCCAAACCCCTCACTCGCCTGACGGAAGAACACCGACCTTATGTGGACGGAGGACGCCGAAGGCGCTTACCGGCAGCTGAAGAGGATGCCCTGCAGTGCTCCTATTTTGGGATTCCCACAACCAGGCGACGCCTTCATTGTGGACACCGACGCCAGCGACCATTGCATTGGAGGCGTCCTATCCCAAGTCCAGAACGGCCACGAGCGGGTGATAGCCTACTACAGCAAGACGTTGTCCAAGGCAGTGAAGAACTACTGTGTCACCCAACGAGAGCTACTGGCGGTAGTGAAGACTTTGGAGCACTGCCAAAAGTACCTGTACGGTCAGCCATTCCACCTGAGGACAGACCACTCCGCCCTAACCTGGCTACTTAGCTTTAGAAACCTGGAGGGCCAGACAGCCCGTTGGGTCCAGAGGTTGCAGGAGTACGACTTCACCTCCGAACATCGCAGAGGGAAGAGCCACGGCAACGCAGACGCCATGTCCCGAAGACCCTGCCCAGAAGAGTGCGGCCAGTGCGCAAGGGTGGAAGAGAAGGAGCGTACCGCAGCTGTCAGAGTGGTCACGGCAGTGCCTGCGGATGGATGGGATAGCGCGGGCCTGAGGAGGGAGCAGCTGGCGGACGCCGACTTGGGGCCACTCTTGAGAGAAGTGCAGGCAGGGACGAGACCAACCTAGAAGGACATCGCACCCAGAAGCGCTACATACAAGTCGTACTGGGCCCAATGGGACTCGTTGAAGACCAAAGAGGGCGTGCTGTTCCGGATATGGGAATCACCTGATGGGAAGACCCAGAAAGAGCAGTTGGTACTTCCCCGAAGTAAGGCCCCGGAAGTCTTGGAGGAAGTGCACGCCGGTACCTCGGGTGGACACCTAGGAGCAAACCGGACGATCGACAAACTCCGACAGCGCTACTACTGGCTGAGGCTCCGAGCAGACGCTGAGAACTGGTGCCGTCAATGTCACGTGTGCGCGGCGAGTCGCGGCCCCCAGACTAGGAGCCGGGGTCGCATGCAGCAGTACAACGTCGGAGCGCCCTTCGAACGCATCGCCGTCGACATAGCTGGACCATTCCCAGTGTCCGATCGAGGCAACAAGTACCTGATGGTAGCTGTGGACTACTTCACCAAGTGGCCGGAGGTGTATGCCATCCCGAACCGAGAGGCGAAGACGATTACAGACTGCCTCGTGGAACAGCTATTCTGCCGTTTTGGGGTTCCGTTAGAGCTCCACAGCGACCAGGGCACCAATTTTGAGTCGCACCTAATGAAGGAGGCATTGGAAAGAGTTGGGGTGAACAAGACCCGCACAACACCCCTACATCCACAGTCGGACGGCATGGTCGAGAGATACATCAAGACCCTAGAGGAGCACGTGAGGAAGGTCGTGGCCAGCCATCAGCGAGACTGGGACCTCAAGGTACCACTGTTCTTGCTGGCCTACCGTTCGTCGACACACGACACCACCGGGATGACACCAGCAAGCCTAATATTCGGCCGAGAGCTACGCCTCCCTTGTGACCTGGCTTTTGGGAGCCCCCCGGAAGCGAAACAGCCGGCAACCGAGTATGTGGAGAATCTAGTAGACCATCTCCACGACATGCACGAGATGGCTCGTCAGAACATCCAGATGGCAAGCGACCGCATGAAGACCCGGTACGACAGGCAAGCCAACAGCCGAGGATTCCAGCAAGGTGACATGGTCTGGTTTTACCGCCCTACCCGGACCAAGGGACGCTGCCCAAAACTTCAACAACCGTGGCAAGGACCGTACCGAGTGGTAAAGAGGATTAACGACGTAGTCTACCGCATCCAGAAGGTGCCCCGAGGAAAGATGTTAGTGGTACACCTGGATCGTCTGGCCCGTTACGATGGTGCTGTTCGGGACAACCAGCCTTGAGGAGGGAGCAGTGTCGCCCATCGCATTATTGTCAGCACTACCGCAAAGGAGCCGAAGGGGAGAGACAGAGAATGGCCGCATTGTTGGGGCGCTTGCCGAAAGAGAGAAAGGGGTAGAGACTTCTGGAATTTTCTGCTTTGTCTTTCACCGCAATAATAACTGAACTTTCCTGAAGTTTGCAGAATAGTGCCTGGGAGATATAAATAGTGGTAATGTGTGAGAAGGGACAGTTTTTGTGTTACGAGTTCAGAGCCGTGCTGTTGGTGAATCGGTAAAGACTTTCTTGCTGTTGCAACGAGTGTACAAAGTTACTGTTAACGGGAATAAAAGTGTTTCTTTATCTCGACTACATCTGTCTTCTTTACTTTACACCCACCAAAGTCACAGTATTATATACAGTGGAATCCCGATAACTCGACCTGATGTGGACTGAGAGGATGTCAAGTTACTGAAATGTTGAGTTTTATGGAATAGTGGGTGTGTTATGCACAATCCATAACATAATACTGCAAATTACATAAATACATACATATACTGACACAATATAGGAAACAAAGGTATAACTTATTCTAAAATTAATTACATATTAATATGTTCCCTTTTGTTCGGTCTCTTTAACACATCCAATTTAATTTCCACTGTCATGTTAACTTATCTTTTCTTCTTGTTTGTTATTTGCATTGGTACAAATAACTCAATACAACAGTAACAGTAAGCTTGAAATCTTGGAAGCTGCGCTGTAACCAGACATATGTAACTCAAATTTTAGCTTACAACGTATACAGGTATCTTTTACATGTAGCGAATGATCATACTTGAATGTGTACGAGTGACATCATGCAAACTGATGATGTGGGTAATGTCTCTGTTTACTTCCTTGAAATAAACAACACTACTGATAATACAAGCAGACACTGTGTTTAATCAGGCACGGTCCACAGAAGTCTGAAACACAACCTGACACCTCTATGGTCTTATAAATACAAAAATGAACTCGATCATAAACCACTGCACAATTGTCACATCTAAAAGACATATTTGTACTAGGTAAAGCAATAAACCTTCAAACCCGCCAAATAAGTATTATTTATATGCCAACAAATGGTTAGAGCACCCACCTAGTAACCGAAGGGTCTGTGGTTCAAATCCCAGCTGTGGCATTGAATTTTTCAGTTCCAGTTCTACCTCTCTTCCAAACAAGTGTTTGTGCTGTGTATCCACATTATTAGCAGCAAGCGTTTGGTTTCATAACAATAGTGTGCTAGCTGCATATGTCCTGATTAGATGTTGAAGATCAATACAGGTCAGCCCTTTTGTTACTGTGAGAGAGATTGCAATAGGTTGTACGCCTACACTAATTAAAATTTATCTATACTATTCATACTGTATAGGTGATAATAGAAATTATTACAATCAAGTCTAACAATAAAAAATAAAAATAAATAAAAATTGTTGTCAGATTATTGAGAGTTGACTTATTGGGATTCTACTATACCACCATTATTGCCATAAATATAACACAAACTTAAGTTTCCCCCCTCATCAGAAAGTGTGATTCGAACACTGGTCACCTGATATATATTGAGACAAGAAAATATGAAAATGTTTATCCCAGTTTTTCAAAGTATTCTCCCTGGCACTATATGCAGCTTTCCATCCTCCGGAACCACTTTTGGAAGCATCCACACCTCTAAGTTTCTGGCACTGCAAATAACTTTTCTTCATATGAGGAAACTGCTTATTCAGGACTAGAAAATCAGTGACCTTGAACTCGGTTTTTCACCATAGGGAACAAGAAGAAGTTATGTAATGCCACATTGGGAAATAGAGCAAATAACTGAACAGTTTTGCTTCAGTTCCTTGCAGAAACCATTGTTACATTAACAGTGTGAGCTGATGCATTGTTATAATCATAATCATATTTATTCGCCATAAGAAATAATAGATTTATCAGTTTCATCACTAGTAATCCTATATCCATATACAGTGATAAATACTACCATTGAGGTAACCATAGTGTATTTTATTTAAACCAAAAAGGTTTAAGTTGATTAATAACAGTACACAAGACTTATTTATAATTTACTGGAACATGTTTCGGAGGCTGACTTTCCTCCATTACCAATCGGACATCTACTGGTTCCTCCTGGTGTGGATGGTGATGTTTCCTCTAAGGTTTCCTCTGGTGGTGGTTCAAGGAACTTGCTGAAGATATCCTTCTTGGGGATGTTGAAATTGAATACTCTGTTTCTATTTTGCAAAATTCGACATTTGACATCCCCAAGAAGGATATCTTCAGCAAGTTCCTTGAACCGCCACCAGAGGAGACCTCAGAGGAAACACCACCATCCACACCAAGGAGAACAAGGCGATGTCCGGTTGATAATGGAGGAAAGTCAGCCTCCGAAACATGTTCCAAGAAATTATAAGTAAGTGTTGTGTAGTGTTATTAATCGACTCACCTTTTTGTTTTAAATTGAATATTACAACACTGTTTTCAAACTTTCAAGAAAGAAGATAAAATATACAAACAGCATACCCAGCATGTGCTTTAGCGGCTGAGGAAAACCTCAGAAAAATCTTAAAATAGAATATATATTAACATTTTATGATAAATTTAAACAGAATATTAAATCTAATGGAGAATGATCATGGTTTTAAAGGCAGTTGTAAGGCATCCTCTTGGGCCGAAGAGCATCTCTCAGGTGAACAGGATCCATGCAACAGACAAGTTCATAAGATTTATTAACATTTAAATTTTCTTGTACAATATTCAATGTATTTCTCTAGGGAGTAAAACTGATTTTTTCAAGAAACTTATGCAACTCTACTTTATGTTTTTTAAAGAGGTTATGCTTTTCAAGTACGCTAGTAAATAGGTGTATAATTTTAAGCTGTTATACTTGAAAGATGTTTCAAATAATTTGGTTCTGTGGCTGGTACTGTTAAATTTGTCCTTGTTATGTGCATTATGTGAGTGTATTTCCTAATTTGTGACATAATGTAATACATTTGCAACAATGTGCCCCTTACATGAAGGCGTTCATGAAGGATGGTTGAAGCACTCGGTGAACTAACCCCTAATACCAGTAAAACGTCCTTGTAGTTAGTTTTGGATCTTCCCTAATCATTGTGTCCACAGCGGTGATGTTTTTGTCAGTCAGTACTTTTGCTGTTCTACTACTCTTCTCTTCACCTTTAAAAAATTGCAGCCCCCTTCTAAATTCTACAAACCAGCAGAACTTAGTGGCACTGGCAGAGAATAGTTCCCAAAATACCCCTCAATGAGGTCCATTACAGTGATGTATAAGCCTTCATTATGGCATGGTCAGGCATACAATATTTAACCAAATGCATACTTATTTCTAGATAAAGAAATAGTATCTGTATCTGCATTTTACAGAAACGTTGGAAAGTTGTATACTTCATAATGAATTATCCATGATTTTACTTAGAGTGAAAAATATCTTTTACTTCTAGATTGGGGAGACGTGGAAGCATGAAGAAGACGTTTGCAAAACTGGCAGATGTGAACTGGGAGAAGATGGTCAAGCCCTTGTTACTTGGAATACTGAACATTGCAAGAATGAATGTGATTTGGTGAGAATAAAGTTTAATCTCTTCTCTGTTAAAGTAAATCTTACTTGTAAGTATATCTTCAGCTTGCTTTACACAGGTGATTCAATGAGTTAAATGAAGCATATGTGGGAGCAAATGTATGTAAATTTTTCCACCATTTCTAAGTTGTTCGACAGATCTATGGGTGCCACATGGCCTGAAGGTGTTGAGCATGACAATGAACTTTTCTTTGTAATGGATGCTGTACCTTATATGGTGAAAGCTGCTGATTCTCTAAAAGCATTGTACAGTAAAATGGTGCATGTGACTTGTTTAGCTCACACCTTGCACCGAGTTGCAGAGGAGATTCGTAGTAAATTCAGTGACATTGACAAATTTATTGGCTGTGTCAAAAAGGTATTTTTGAAAGCCCCTTCACATGTTGCAGCATATAAGTTGTTAGCTCCAGACATTCCCATGCCACCATCTCCCATTTTGACAAAATGGGGGTCCTGGATTGATGCCTGCAACTATTACTGCCAGAACTTCAGTGCTGTGAAAAGGATCATTGATTCATTCGATAGCAATGGAGCTACTTCAATTGGACTAGCCCAAGAATTAATGTCTCATGGTGAAATTTCAGGCAAACTTTCATACATAAAATCAAATTTTGGATTTATTCCTGCTGTCATAACTGCTTTGGAGGAATCAGAAATGCCAATAGTGAAGTAGATAGAACAAGTGAAAAAAGTTGTGAATAAATTAGGAAGTGTTTGTGGTAAAGTGGGAAAAGAATTGTCAAAGAAAATGGAAAAGGTGTTAGAAAAAACCAAGTGTATCATGCACTGTGTTCCATTTCAATGATTTTGTTGGTGAAAAGTTGTCAATCATTCAGATTTAGATTCAAATGATGTTCATTTTAAATATGCTCCTCTTGTGTCAGCTGAAGTAGAAAGGAGGTTTTTGAAGTACAAGGCTTTGATGGCTGACAATAGGCAATCTTTTCATTTGAAAATTTATACAAGGTATTCATTGTGTATTGCAACTCAGAGCTTATATGAAGTAGAATGAGGATGTAAAAAGCACATAGGTTAACTATGTTCCTATAATATCAATAAAAATCATACTGGAATGTCAAATTGCATAGTTTAGCTTGCTTCTCATGTGCATTTTATTCTCAAATAAATAGTTCATTGTCAAAACTGACTTACTAATTTATTTTACAATAGAAATTGTATCTTATTTTAATATTGTTAGGTCATATTTATTATGTTATTGTGCAGATTTTTGTATATGTTTGGTCATAACAGCATATTTTTTATGCATATTATGGAGATTTTTAGGTTATAAATATCCCAGCCCTAACAATTATTAATATGGTTGTTGTTGTTGTTATTATTATTATTGTTGTTTTGTTGTTATTATTAATATTACTATTGTTATTGTTGTTATTATTGTTATTGTTGTCGTTGTTGACAATACACTTCAAATTACAAGTTGTATACCTGAGCATCACAATTTATCTTAGATAGGGAAGTAACTTACCTCACTATTTAAGAAACATAGAGGTTGTCGAGTTGTCATTGAGTTATTGGTTTGCTGGACTTCATTAAGAAAAGTTTGTTGAGTTTTTAAGTTAACTTGTTAAATATCCCTTTTTCAGGGATTTAAGTATGTTCCTGAACCTGGACAGTGCTGTGGGAAGTGTGAGCAACATGCATGTGTTGATGAAGGCCGTTTACGTCAACCCGAAGAAACTTGGAAAACGGACGAATGTACTACCAACACTTGCGAAATTAAAAATGGCACACAAGCGGTAAGAAAATCTAGTGTGAATATTTTACATTAGTATAAAATTTACAGTCAATGCTTTCTACAGAGAGATCCAAATACATGGGAACCGCTGTGCAGTGTTTTCCACTGTGCACCAGAAAACACGATAACAGCAGCTGATATAAACAAGGTCACGAGTGTGACTTGTTTTTCTCTGCTCTGCTAATAATCAGTATTGAGTTGATGCAATATCATACAGCTGCATTGTTACCAGTGTGCTTTATTTAGTCCTTTACTCAGTCACGAAGTATATTATGGCTCAGCATTTGTTATCTACTGCACAGCGTGTATTTATTTATGATTTGTGTGTGTTAACTCAGTCAGCTCACCAGATACAAATGCGATTTGCAGAAAGATTTCAAGATGTAAAAGTTCCAGGTTGTACAAAAATCCATAAACAATAAATTTCAGGCCACAGGAAGTGCTCAGGCTTGGAAATCTAAAAGATGGCATACAATTCTTACCGAAGAAATGTTAGATGATATCGGTCATCGTTTGGAGAATTCCCCCCAAAAATCGCCTAGGCATCTTTCACAACAGGCATATGGCATACTGAATATTGGCATTAATCTTTTCTCTGATGCATTTTAACATACAATTCCTGTCACAATACCCATGTATATTTATTAACCTGTTACAAAAGAGGTATTAGAGATGTATATCAAAGGTTTTAGCAAGTAGCTCGAGCATTGTTTTTGTAGTTTACATATGGTGTGTAATTAAATTTCAGATTACAATACATAAGGAGGAGTGTCCCCAACTTGTAAACTGTGTTCCTGGCACAATATACAAAGATGGCTGTTGTTCAAAGTGTAACCTGACCTCTTTCAATCTGATAAGTAAGTATTTGAGTAGTTTAGATATCCAACATTAAGTAGGCTTAACAATAATTATTTAACTTTAATTTTCTGTGGATAGATGGCAGAGCATTCACTATTGCCATCCATTTTCTTTTGTAAATGCAAAGGTCATTAGGCTAGCCAACTGGTTTCATTTGTAGCTTTTGTGGTGAGGGTCCGAGGTCCATTACCAGCTCTGGGGTGCCAATTGTAAATCTGCCGTAGTCTTCACCTCTGAGTAGCTCATGTGGAGTATCCCCAAGACCCAATGTAGTTTGGAATCCACATTAAATGCTGTAGGTCCTCTCGTTCCATTACCAACTATCCTCTTATCAGAGGTGAATGACCCTGCTCTATGGGTGGTTGGTGGAATGAGATTAGTATATGAAATCAAGTGAAATTGGATGATGAATATAAGTAAATCTTCTTTGGGAAAACACAGTGAAGTTCTTTTTTGACATATGTATACATAATTGAGATGTTTATTGCTCTAGTACTTTTTACATTAGAATTTACTGCAACATGTTTCTGAGACTTATCTCTATCATCAGCCTTAACTTACTGCCAAACTTCCTTCTGCAGTTGGCATTTTTGGGCTGGATGTTAAGTATGGTGAGACCCTTTTCATATGGGACATTAAAGTTTAATAAATTGTGTTTGTAAGTATTTTGAACAGTGAGGTTAATCAATTTTCAATTTTTAAATTTTATTCTTTTTATTTAACAGATACATGTTGTGGATTCGTCCAGTAGTTTAAAAGTTCAATTATATTATTATAAAAGTTAAACAATAATTACTTAAAAATTATACTATACATATAGATTAAACTTATACATTGTTAATAAATACAAGTGAATACTTTATTAATGCAAAAACTCATCAGTTGAGTAATAACATTTTTCAATTAAAAATTGCTTGAGATGTTTTTTGAAACGGTGAATGCAATTTATATTTTTTATTTCAATAGATAATTTGTTGTAATATTTAATGCCTCTATAGTAAAAACTATTTTCAAACAAGTTTTTGTTATGTGGTGTTATATGCAATTTTGCTTTATTTTATGACAGTGAGTTTCAGAATTTGTGGTAAAATCTTTTGTGTGTGTTTGCATTAGTACAATTGTTTCATATAAGTATATACAGGTAATGGCGAAATGTTTAGTTCTTTAAAATAGTTTGCAGCTGACAATAGAAGATAAACTGAGAATAATTCTAATGACCTTTTGAATATTTTAATAGCTTTGCTACTATTTCCCCACAAGGATATTCCATATGAAATTAAGGAGTGAAATTTGGAGAAATACATGACCTTAAGTGTATTTTTACTCTCTGAGTGTTTCAAAATATTAATTTGGAAGCAGATTTGACCCAGTTTTTAATTAATTCATTAATATGAGGTTTCCAACTGACATTTCCATCAATACATATTCCTAAAAATTTTGACTTATTTGAATATTTTACTTCTGTTCCTTCTAGCTGTATGGTAGGAAAGTTTAATGTTTTGTTGTTTATGTGAGAAATCATACAATGGCAGCTGGAAGTGGGGGAATCCAGCAAGGTTGCAGGAGAAGCGTAACGTTGTGTGCTCCATTAGGCTTTGTATTATATTTGTTTATCTGCATCATACGGAGCAAGAAAAATTTGACAATGTGCTCATTTTGAGTGTGCAGGAAAATGAACACTTGTATAACAAAAAGCATCAAATTATAAGAATGAAATGTATGAAGAAGAACACATGGTGATATGCAATAACTTCACGTTTTACTGTATCAAAATTGGTTAATCTATTGGCTGAATTGGAGAGCAGGGTAAAATTGTTTCATTGGCCAAAAGAAATAAATGATATGATATGCTATGCATAATGTCCATTATCTATTCCACTAAATATATATGAAGTAATACAGACAGTGAAGCTTTTCAAATGTTTTAGAAGTAAATGAGTTGACCTTTAGACACTTATAGCTTCACTTATAACTCAGGGGTCTCCGTCTAGGGGATATGTGAATAGCAACCACAAGGTACCCAAGCTGAGGAGAACATTACTTCCACTTACTGGTGTTTTGCTCCTCACTGTAACTTTTTTATTTGACCTTACCTTGGTCATCTCTTGTTCTCTTCCGACCCCGGTGCTATTAGGGTTCTTGAGGGCTAGGGAGTCTTTATTTTTCCAACCTCTCCATTTCTCTAATTTCTCTATAAAATCTTAACCCCTAACATGCTGACCTGTCATGCCATGTAATACGTCCTCTGATTGGTAATCAGAGGATATGGTCGGTGAATTTATTTTGATAACTCTCCCGGTCAGGTCGGTGAGATCCGTAAACCAACGACAGGTGTGGTCCTCCAGACATCCTGGGGGTTGTGAGAGAGCGATTTGACTGCCAAAACATAAAAATATGGTCCTCTCTAAAAAGCAGTTACTATTACTGCTATTGCTCTCTTCAATATCATCAGTGAAAATAGCTAACAACAACAGTTTCACATATACTTATTTTTGTCCAGACACGTTTCAAAGACCAGCACCTTCATTCTCACATTCATGACTCACTGTTGAAGAGGAAACATCTATTGTGGTAGTGACTGTGCTGCTATCTGGGTTGCTGGATATAAACTTCATTATGTCGTCTGCTTGTGGTATATCAAAATTCATGGCTATGTGAACATTCTTCATAATATGTATTTTCTCCCAAATTATCAATTCTGCTGTTGTTTCAGCGTGTTTTAGTAATTTTATATCCTTTTCTATTGTGTGCTGAGTTGACCAGAAGTGATGGGCTATGGCTGATTTGTCGATATGCTTGAATGTTATGTTTCTAATGTGCTCCTTCAGACTTGTAAGATTTCTTTTAGTTTCGCCTATGTATATTTTTGGGCAATCCGTACATTGTATCTGATAAGCACCGGGTTTTGAGTTTGTTGGTATTGTGCCCTTTAATGGGTGGTTTAGCAGGATTCTGAGGTTGAATCTAGCCAGGAATTTTGATATACCACAAGCAGACGACATAATTAAGTTTATATCCAGCAATCTTTCTTTCTTAGAAGTTTGAAAATAGTGTTGTTATGATCAATTTAATCTAAAAGGTGAGTCAATTAATAACACTAAACAACACTTACATTTATAATTTTTTGGAACATGTTTCAGAGGCTAACTTTCCTCCATTATCAACTGGACAATGACTGGGTTTCCATGGTGCGGATGGCGATGCTTCTTCTGATGTTTCCTCTGGGGATGGTTCAAGGAATTTGCTGAAAATATCTTTCTGGGAAATGTCAAAATTAAATATTCGGTTTCTATTTTTTAAAATGAAGATCTGTTCCCATGTGGACAGTTCTTGTTTTCCAGTTATGTGTTTGAGGAGTTTCAGTTCTGGCTTTATGTTGTGATTTTTTGTCCAAAAGTGAAAATTGGAAAAATCAACAGTTGCCTTTCGCTTTTGTACAAAAAATCATAACTTAAAGCTAGAACTGAAACTCCTCAAACACATAACCAGAAAACAAGAGCTGTCCACATGGGAACAAATCTTCATTTTAAAAAATAGAAACTGAGTATTTAATTTCGACATTCCCCAGGAAGATATTTTTAGCAAGTTCCTTGAACCGTCACCAGAGGAAACATCAGAAGAATCACCAGCATCCATACCATGAAACACCATGGAAACGCAGTCATTGTCCGGTTGATAATGGAGGAAAGTTAACCTCTGAAATGTGTGCCAGAAAATTATAAGTGTTGTTGTTGTTGTTGTTAGCTAATGCTGGATTTCTGACAATGAAGTCATTAATCCTCTTGCTCTCCAATATTTTTCACTGATGGATGGGGCATTAGAAGTGGCAGGGCATATTTGAAGGTGGTCTCGATCCATTTCCTCTTGCAGATCACATAGAGGACAGAGTGGTGAAGAATATATCCCAATTCTGTTTAAAAGAAGAGACTTAGCAAAAAAATTAAAATTATATCAAATAAATTATAAATGTAAGTATTGTTTAGTGTTATTAATTGACTCACCCTTTAGATTAAATTATATCCAGCAACCCAGATAGCAGCACAGGCACTACCACAACAAATGTTTCCTCTTCAAACGCATTTGAGAAACCATTAAGAATGAAGACACTGGTCTTTGAAACACATTCAGACAAAAATAAGTATAGGTAAAACTATAAGTGTCTATAGGTCGAGTCATATACTTCTAAAACATCCATTATCTATTCCCGTTACCAGTAGCAGACTTGTGAACCAAAGTGTTCATACTATTCCCATTGCCGTCATTAATGGGTGGTTGTGAACCATACTTAAAACAGCTCTTAGTTAGCTTGTTACAAATGTTGGTAATGTGTGCAACCTGTGTTAGCATATTATCTAAAAGTATGCATAAAAACTAAACTTTGTTTGTTTCTGGTAATGATACATTTTCTATCATTAAGTGTGTGTTTGTTTCTATTTTTATATCTCATAACTAGGGCAGGAACTTTAGACACCGAACCTATGAAGTTTGCTACGCCGAGTCCATAGAATCAGTATTGTATTGTATTGTTTACTAAGAACTGAGGGTGGGAGAAGGACGTCGGTAGAGCACGCTACACCTGATTCCGACCTTTGGTACTGTGTGCATGACAAGAAGGCAAGTCTTTGGAATGCGTAGCGTAATCATTTTGTGCTTCCCGCGCAGTGTTTATGCCTAGTTTCCGAGTATCACAAGTATGCTAGGCTCGTTTAAAATACACAATGTTGTCACATAACCCACCTATAGCTAGAAATATGCACTCTCATACACTCATTTCCTAGTAAACAGATCTGCTACCGGAGATCAATCACATGTAACGTTGCATTCTTTGTTGGCGGCATTGTAACACACCTTCGCTGAATGCAACTGAATGACAACTGAACACCTCGGAACGTGACTGTACATCAGGATGGCAGTGGCTCGCGAGGTTGTATAGTTCAGAGTCACGCAACCTGTACCCACCTCGTTCCAATGTTTTTGTGTCCAAAGTTCCTGCCTTACTCATAACGTTTGTTTTGGTAGCATTAACAAGCAAGGAATTAATTGAAAAGTATTTAGAAAGTGAATCCGCAATGTTTTGGGCTCTTTTAAACAGTCAATACTGATGATGGAGACAACAGTCTGTGAAATATCCCATTAAGTTCTGATGTAGAAAACAAAGTTGGAGTAGTAATCTCAATTTTTGAATATAGATGAATATAAAAACCATTTTAAGTTCAGTTTTAAAATGTGATGTATGTCTAAGATAAGAAACTTCTGTAAAAGTTGCATTTGAATTTGTAGCACTGTTGTTTACTTACAGATGAGACCTGCAGACCAGAACCTGTGAATTCATCAATGAGTATAGGAAGGATTAAGGTAACCCGCAAGCCTCATGGAGTATGTTCAAACTTCGAACCTATACCACAACTTACAGAATGTGCAGGCTTATGTGATTCTCATACACAATATGTAGCAGGTCAGTGACCCCTTCATGGTTTATAACATTGATAGACAGTTGAATATCTTATTCTACAGGAAAGAAAACACTGTATACACTTGATTATCCAGAATATTTAATGGAAATACTACTGAGAATAAAATAAAACAGTGGCTAATCCAAAAATTGTCATAACCCGCATAATATGTACTAATGTCAGGTATGTTTATACGTGAAGGGTACACGGGGAAAAAGGGGAAATGTCATATTTTCAACAAACTGAGATAATAAATTGAAAAATATGTCAAAATTTATAAACACGTTCTGCTCCAACTTACTTGTAATAATATTAATCACAGGGCTAGTTTTGGAGAGGGTTCTTTGATTAATATTATTACAAGGAGGTTGGAACAGAATGAGTTTATAAATATAAACATATTTTTTAATTTATTAATATTCTCCACTATTTTAAACACTTCATTTTCACCAGCTTTAAACTGAGGTAATTTAATTTCAAGGTTTCAAGCTGTACTGTTGTCTATAATAATACTTCTACTTTTCCACTTTCTTATGCCCTTTTGAGCATCGGGCTTCCTCAGTTGGTCATGATCCATTTCCTATATTTTGTCCTATTCCTAGCTAGTTGTTTAGCTTCTCTCAAAGTCTTTCCTATAATAATACATGTACATAAATTATTATATTATTTAAAGTTAGCTGAATGAATTGGTATTGTGCATAGATAATAATGAAAATGTGGAATTAACGTGTATAATTGAAAAAAACAAATCTGTTTGGAATCCTGTAATTAGAGCAACTTTCAGGCACTGTAGTGCTCTGAAACATCTCATATATGCATTTCAAACCAGCTAGTATTTTTGGCTCAAAAACACAAAATTTGAAATGTCATTTTTGGCCACACTTTCAGCTGTTTCCCCCCTTAAGTTTCCACAAATGTACGAGTTCTGTTAAAAAATTGTAGCAAATTTTGAATTTTCACAAGCTGCGTATAATTGATTTTTGATTGTTTTGTGGCATTATGTTGGTACTCATGTCCCTCACTTATGTTGACAAGCTCGGCCATTTTGAACGTTCAGTTAATTTGTTGACAGCTATTTTTCTTGGACATGTTTTGGCTCATCTTCGATTTTTGCCTATTCCAAAAAATGGAACAAAGAATCCTTATAAAATTTTGTGTGTAAAACAAAATTAAGTGTGCGGATGTATTCTGAAGGTTGACTGTGGCATATGGACCAAAGCAACACTTATGGGAGGTATAAAAGGTTCTCAGAGGGTTGAGAAGATGTGAACGACGAAGGGTGTCCTGGACACCTGAGGTCATCAACAACAGATGAAAACATTCAAGAAGTGAAGAAAATAGTATTGGCTAATAGTCAAATCATCATTAGAGAAGTTGCTGAGGACCTAAACATTTTGATTGGCTCTTGCCATTCGATTTTTACCAATGATTTGGGCGTGAGACAGGTTGCCACAAAATTCATAACAAAGTTGCTCAATTTCTACCAAAAACACCATCGCATTAACGTTGCTAAGGAGCTATTAAACTCTGTCCACAACAACCCAAATTTGCTCCAGAGGGTCATAACTGGTGTTAAATCATGGGTTAATGGTTATGACGTGGAAATTAATGCTCAATCATCCCAATGGATGCTGCCACACAAGCCAACACCGAAAAAAGCCTGCCAAGTTTGATCGAATGTGAAGGATATGCTTACAGTTTTCTTTGATTGCATTATGAGTTCTTACCACAGAATAGAACAGTCAATAAGGAATATTACCTGCAAGTTATGTGCAATTTGCATGAAGCAATCTGCCAAAAATGCCTGGATTTGTAGAAGAACAAAAATTGGCTTTTGCACCATGATAACGTCCCTGCTCACACATTGTTGCTTGTGTACGAATTTTTGGCCAAAATCAACACACTTATGATGTCGCAGCCACCGTACTCCCCAGACCTGGCCCCCTGTGACTTTTTTATGTTCCCAAAACTGAAGAGGCCCATGAAAGGATGTTGCTACGCCACAATTGAGGAGTTAAAGACAGCATCGAAGGAGGTGCTGAACAAGATCACAAAAAACAATTTTTTAAAGTACTTCGAGGATTGAAAGAACGTTGGCATAAGTGTATAATATCTGGTGGGGATTACTTTGAAAGGGACAAAATAGATATTCATGAACAAATAAATACTTTTTAAGAAAACACAAAATTCATGATACTTTTTGAACTGACCTCGTATACAGGTTATTAACAGGTAATTGATTTGTGTTCCAGGTTCTCCCATTACTGAATGCAAGTGCTGCCAGGCAACTACAACAAAACGCATCGATGTAGTGGTAACATGTGAGGATGAGACGACGCATATAATGAAAGTGGCTGTACCGACGGCATGTGGTTGTGAATCAGGTTGTGGCATACAACGTCCTTCCAAAATAAAGGGTCAGAAGGTTCCAATCTTCAGTACTAGTACAACTACAACTGCTTCATCACTGCCATTAGAACTTAGAGGTTCAGACCAATGAAATGATTAAATACCTTATGTTATGTGATTGACATGTTCAGCAAACTGCAATGTAATGTTGTGAAGTTTAAATAATAAAGTTACATTTAAAAATAATATTAATTCTTTATTTTAATATTAATTTTCTTCTTCAAAGTACTTCCTTACGGAACATATAATTTCACACACCTGTCCTCTTATTGGAATACCAATATTCTAACAGATGGTAATTATTATTTATTTATGCCAACAAACTTACTGTTGGTGTTTTTAAACACACAAGCCGTGTGTGGGCAAAGTTTGAGAGGTAGAACTGGAACTTAAAAATTCAATGCCACAACTGGGATTTGAACCACAGACCTTCCGAACTGGTTTGAGAATTTAATGCCATTCTGGCAGTTTGTCACAATAGCTCAATGGTTAGAGCAGCCGCCTGGTAAGTGGAAGGTCTGTGGTTCAAATCCCAGTTGTGGCATTGAATTTTTAAGTTCCAGTTCTACCTCTCATTCTAACAGATGTTGGGAACCATCTCCCTCCTCACTGCTATCGTTTTCAGAACACATTAGCACGTGGTGAGAAAACGTCTATCACTAACTAAGAGTGTGCTATCATAAGTCGAGGAAGTATTGTCTTCCACCCAAAAATTTGGTTCCCAGATTTCACTGGAAGTATGTTTTGAGACTGTCTGAACCTAATATAATAAATATAATAAAATAAGCCCCGGCACTAGAGCCCATGAAGAGCCACGTCTTACCACCCAGCTGCTGCGTCCTCCACCTCGGCCCACTACAGGTGTCATTAGTAGGGTGCAGTATTGGAGGGCGGTACGTGGTCAGCGTCCCGTTCCCTCCCAGTCAGTTATGCAGTCTTCACGACCTGGCCTCTGAACCTAGGAAAACATTTTTAGAAAAGCTTCTATGTGCACCTGTCTGTGAACGGCATAACTCAAAAGTAAAGAAAATTGGTTAACATATTGACACCCAGCAGTCTATTTATAGATAGCTACAGATATTTTCCTTTCATAGAAGTTTGAAAACAGTGTTGTTGTAATTAATTTAATTTAAAAGGTGAGTTAATTAATAACACTGAACACTTACAACATATTTTTTTTTCCGGGACGTGTTTCGAAGGTTAACTTTCCTCCATTATCAACCGGACAATAACTGGGTTTCCATGGTGTTTGATGGTGCAGATGGTGATGCTTCTTCTGGTGTTTCTTCTGGTGGCGGTTCAATGAACTTATTGAAAATGTCTCTCTGAGGAATGTCGAAATTAAATACTTGGTTTCTATTTTTTAATAGAAATATGTTCCCATGTGGACAGTTCTTGTTTTCCGGTTATTGTTTAAGAAGTTTCGGTTCTAGCTTTATGTCATGATTTTTTGTCCAAAAGTGAAATGCAACCGCTGATTTTTCTATTTGTTTACTCTTAATGTTTCTAATGTGTTCCTTGGATCTAATTTCTAAATTTCTTTTGGTTTTTCCTATGTATATTTCATTACAATCACTGCATTCAATTTGGTATATGCCAGATTTTTTGTTAGGTGGAATAGCATCTTTGATGTTTGAAAGTAGTAGGTTTTTTATGGAGTAATGGTTTACTGGTGCTAGCTGAATGTTGTATTCCTTGAACACTTTTTTAAATTTATCAAAGGCCCATGGATGATATGTGAATTTTTTGAATATCATTTTTGTTTTTGCTGCTGTGAGAGTTGTAGTTTCTGTTAATAATTTTTTCTTTTCTGCTTGTTTTACCTTTTTATCTACTAATTCTTTGGGGAAGCCGTTTTTTTGTGCTATTTCAATTATTTTGTAATATTCTGCTTTATATTCTTCTGCTGAAAGAGGGATGTTCACCAATCTATGTTAAACTATTGAAAATTGCTTACAATCCAAGAAGCCACAAGCAAGCAATTTCACCTAAGCTATTCCACCTAACAAAAAATCTGGCATATACCAAATTGAATGCAGTGATTGTAATGAAATATATGTACATAGGAAAAACCAAAAGAAATTTAGAAATTAGATCTAAGGAACACGTTAGAAACATTAAGAGTAAACAATTAGAAAAATCAGCGGTTGCATTTCACTTTTGGACAAAAACTCATGACATAAAGCTAGAACCGAAACTTCTCAAACACATAACCGGAAAACAAGAACTGTCCACATGGGAACAAATCTTTATTTTAAAAAATAGAAACCGAGTATTTAATTTTGACGTTCCTCAGAGAGACATTTTCGGTAAGTTCATTGAACCGCCACCAGAAGAAGCATCACCATCCGCACCATGAAACACCATGGAAACCCAGTTATTGTCCGGTTGATAATGGAAGAAAGTTAACCTTCGAAACACGTCCCGGAAAAAAAATATGTTGCAAGTGTTGTTCAGTGTTATTAATTAATTCACCTTTTAAATTAAATTAGCTACAGATATGTTTTTATTTAGTTTACATGACCACGTATGTCATTATTGATGTTACCTGATTATGTGAACACATAACAGCCCTTAAAAACTAGAATACTTTGCAGTTTATTAACTTCCAATAATAAGCTGCAACTTACTGCAGTGCTTATGAAAGTATATTATTGTTTTCTTCATTGTTACGTTTCACTGTCAACTTCTTGTAATGCAATAAACTGTTGCTAAAGGTTCTTACTACTGCATCACACACTGAACATGCCACTGTAAGCAATTCCAATACAGAAAATATGATCCTAAAGTCAAGTGGTCTATTTATAGACTGCTGAGCACAAGTGATATGTCAGCACACGGAAACTCTTGCTTGACGCAAATCAGGTGCTGCTGTTAGAGACAGCGTGGGCCTGGTAAGCTCCAAAGTGCACCCTTGGGCTCAAGCACACCGATTGACATCACTGTCACTCATTTCCTGAGGAAGATCATGGAGTTTTGTATGGACGAAATCCAGACATTTTTTAATTTAACACGACTGATCAATTAGTAATGCTCGCCATGAAAGCTTCTAGTCTTAAACTGGACTTGGCATTTGTCAAGTACTTTAAATCACATCATAGAAGGCTGGGATTGTTTGTGTAATTGTTTTTTCCAAGTTAGCCAATGACTAAAGTATAAGGCTATCATAGAATTATGTTAATTGTGGATCTACTTCAGCCATTTTGTACCCAAAGTTATTGTTAGAGTTAGTTAAAGGATAACACAAAGTAAACTAGTATGACAACAAAAGAGAACAGTGACAAATGAAGTGCACAAATGATCACACTGGAGTATGAACAACAATGTTCAGTTGTTACTTTAGTAAAGTACAGACCTCTTGACTCAGGCTGCTCATACCACTCGGTTCTAGAGCTCAGGATAAGCAAGTAGTATGTGCTGCTTTGTTGGAAGAACTATAGAAAGACATTGGTAATGAAAAAGATAAGCATGTAACTCCAACAAAATGTAAATTTATTGTTTACTCTTATATATTTACATTCTCATTTGCATTAACTTGAATAATTATAATTTGCAAGTTTAGTATATAGACAAGAATAAAGCTAAATACAATAATATGAATCAAATATAAACTGGCAATAGAGAGCATTTATTGTAAGAGAGAACAGATATAGTGATTATAAAGTCAATACTGAGACAAACCAATAATGCCTGGAGTTTTCCTACTTACACCAGCTAATAATGTTAGGATTTTATAGAATAAAACATAAATAATACTTTCATCTCTGATATTTATACCTAACAGTAAAACGTTCTTAGCAAATCCAAATTTTCATCTCAGTTTTTGACTAGAAACAAAGGAACAGAGTAAATGACAAAAGACATTCCTCATGGATGGATAAATCTTAATATTAGTTTGTCTTAAAGCTAGTGTTTGTTAAAACCATGAAGAACTTATAAAAAATTGTACATGAGTGGTATTCATCTAATTTAATTGAACCTCTTGACATGGTTGCTTCAAATGCTAACGAAACCCTTGAAACATGAGGACCAGACTACTTTTATGCTGTATTATGTTTACATTACATCTTCGTTGTGAAGGGATCTAAATGCGATGATTGTATATAGGCTGTTAGGGTTACAAATGCAGATATTTGTAATGGTAACCGGGGAACTATATACATCATTATTTGCTTCATTTATTTATTAAGAGTAGTATACATTCAGATTAGTTAGCACCTTCCAGCAGTCATGACACAGTAAGCATGAAGCAGAGTGGGCAGAACAAGTGCTGTGTAATGAATGCTTATCTGAGCTGACAAGGGAATAGCTATCACAATTGCCAACAAGTTGTGGTTTGCAAGTACATTACAAATACGCACACATATTTGCAATGCACAACTACACTGCACTTTACAATATTGCGCATATTTAGTTCAAGTTAAAAAAAATGGGTTGTTGGTAGCTCTTGGAAAAGGATTATGAGGATGAGCATGTTCACACAGTATAAAGTGCCGAAAGCAGAGCTTTTTGTCACAGTAGGAGTACTTCATGAATGCCTGTACTAAGCAGTCTTCCAAGTCACACTGCTTTTGAACATCAAAAATGGTTGGAAGGTGTTTGAAACCTCTCTGGTCTGAATCATCATATCCAGCTACTGTCCAAGAGTACTGAACAAAGCCTGTGAAGACTGGAGAACAGAACTGGTTGTATAGAACACACATTAGCAATGAAATTGAATCCGTGAACTGGTAGTCATTTAGGATACTGTGATCTTCAGCACAGTGTGAACTGTTGAAAGAATAGCACATTAAATAGCTGAATGAAAGATGTCCACTCAGGAGGGACAGTCTTGACTGTATACAGCATGTTTTGAGGTCGGATATCATTGTTATGATTAACTATCATATTTTTAACTGATGACAAAATTTAGAAATAATTATTTTGGGGGACATAATTTGCAAGGGCATTGCTCTTACTGTCATTTCAATCATAGCATACACTGCAAATAACTACATTAGCTAGAGAAACTATTTACAATGACTGAAGTTACTATAGTTATGATATCATGTTAGGTATGGTCCATTGTGAGCAGAATATCAAATCTTCGTGGCTTACAGAGTTACAGGTGATGGCACTTAGTTTGTACATGTTTGTAATCAGCAGCTCAAACATATTCATACAAACCAAACCATATTGGTAATTGCAATTGCAACTTGTGCTAACTCCCTTTTAAGTTTGAATGCTTTCTGCAAGGTCAATAACCTCACATTACTTAGGCCAGCAGATCATGCAATGAGGCATAGAGCAAAATTGATGGCCTATCTAACAGGCTTGTTCACTTGGTGGCATAGTTATGACCATACAAGAAACATCAGGTAGTAAACTGTCATTAGTTTGTGGGAAAACTGTTAGATGAAGACAAAAAACAACAGATATAAAATTTTCTGCACTTATACCTCCAACCAAGCACCAATGACATGGAACAACTCATTTAAGTGGTAGCCAATGTCTTCTCTTATGAGATAATGATGCCACCTTGTGCTTTACTGCACCTCCTTCATTTTGTGCATGAAGTATTTCCCCTTCACTCACTCAGGTAACCATGTATGCATCATAGCTCAGGGAACATTAGGAGGAGGCAAATCCATCCTCCCCTCTTTTGCATAAGGTTGGGCATCCCCGGCAATTAATAAATGTTCAAAACATCAAAAGCAAAGCATAGACAACAAAGGCCCTGTTAGAGTTGAAGCAGCCATATTATGGGGTTTTCCTGTCAACACACAATTATTACCAGGCATAGGAATTCTTAAGCAGTTGGCTTCAAATTATTTACACCCAAACCATATGTCATTACAAAAAATGTAAACAGCGACCAAGATTCAATAAAGCAGAAATAAACACGGTCTGGTGAGTGTTGTCTGCAAATCCAATAGACCCTACGAAGGATCGTGTGGTTTGTGACCTGCCATGTTACTATGTAGTCTAGTAACAGTTGAACTGCTTTAATGCTTAGAAATTCCTTTGCCTCATTATTACTATACCAATGTCGAATAGAGGCTGTCTTTTAGCAGTCTTTTCTTTGCAGTATTATTGAGGAATACAGTGGTACAAAGGCACATTCTTTCTTGCCAAGAAAGGAAGTAAAACATACTCATTTTTTTCAATAAATAATTTCAGTAAAAGAAAAGATGAAACGAAAGGAGATGGCCGGCCATTGGTTTTCCTGTTCCACTTCCCGAGCATATGCTTCTGAACATGACACATTTATAAAAGTGGTCCATTTGCTTAATGTAATAATCTCATTGACTATGGTAAGGCTATGGAGAGGGACACCTTGATCAAAAACGAATCTTTTGTGGCTGTATGCAGTGAGAATTCAAAGAACATTATTGAAGTGTTTAAGCGGTATATTTGTGGCGGCATGATGTGAGAAATAGATTAGCCGACGAGCAAGTGAATTTGTGTTTAATGTGTTGGCAACAAAAACTAGTGTGATTGAAAAAGCAATGTTGGCAGATGTGAAAATCATCTGCTAGTGACAGATAGTGCATGCAGCGCAACCTAGAGGTGATTCTACTAATGACTGTCGGCACATGTGCAGTAAGTACCTTCAGACTTAGAATTTGGCCGGCAAGTGCTAAGGGACACTTTCTAAAGATGAGCCGATGTCCAATGTGTCAAAGACAACAAACATTTAAATTTCAAAACAGTAAAGAATTCTCGGTAATAGAGGAATTGTGTGGTCCCTGCACCTCATTTCACATTTTCCACTCCTTACCACCCTCTGGAATTATGTAGTTGCCCCCACTATCTTCATTCTTCAACTTTTTCTGTATACGTGGTTATAAACTTAATGTAACCAACTGTTACACATTCTAAAGCATTTGAGAACAAATCTAGAAAGGAAAAGTTTAAAACAAGTCATTATTGTCCACATTGAGCTCGCTCAGTTTAGCTTTAAATGTAATAATGATGCATGATATAACAACAATGCATAAGAAGCACAATAATGAAAATTACAATTCTTTTTCCTTTCTTGCTTTGCAACGAAAATGTATAATAACTCAACAATAATATTAAAATATGCAAAATTATGTGTTATGTTGTGAATTAATATGTATTATAACTATCTCAAAATATGTAATTTAAAACTTAGGAGGTTGCAAAGTGGGGAAATGTGAAGCAAGGTGCAGAGACCATACAGTTCCTCTATTACCGAATTCTCTTATCTCATAACATTCAACTTATTTTTGTATTAATGTATTTGGCAAATAAGCCTGTTCTTGACTTTTCAGTCTACATCCCGCTATTATGGACTCTCAGTTTACAGCAACTATTTCAGACATAGGCCATTCTTTTGTTTAGTCTGTGCATCCCATAAACTGCTGAAAAAATTATTATACATTATAATCAAGCATGCATTACAGTCAAACTACACTATTCGAATTAAATATATGGCTCAAGTTTAGATTAGGTTACTTGCCACTTGCCGGCAAGATTCTAAGTCTGAAGTTACTTACTGCGCATGCGCCAACAGTAGTTTCACAATTGCCACTAGGTTTCACTGCATGAGCTAGCTGTCACTAGCAGACGATTTTCACATCTGCCAACATTGCTTTTTACACTACACTAATTTTCGTTGCCAACACATTAAACAGAAATGCACTCGCGTCATTGCCGCCAGAGACACACCGCTAGCGCTACTCCGTGTACATTATTATTTTGCTGAATAGGTGACTTAGCACTTGCCGGCCAGATATTGTGTACATTATTTTGCTCATATATATCGCTAGTGCGACTCCATACTATTGTTGTGGAAATTATTGTTATTGCCTTGTTACTGGATCCACGAAATGCTGGCTCGTTCTTTTTTATTTATTTATTTTATTTTTTATTTTATATTATTATATTATTTTATTATATTATTATTTATTATTATTACATTTATATTATATATATTATTTATATATAATATTATATATTATATTTATTATATTTATATTATAATATCCTCCTCACGGGGTGTAACACGGCATCACATTCCCTGCATAGCATTCGAGTTCTCAGCAGGCCCTCGTCGTAAAGAAATTGCATACATTCTTCCTCATTATAGCACAGAGGCGCTAAATCTACTATGCTAATGAAGCGATCCATTGCACTCTCACAACTTGCTTCTAAGAAGGTCGCCAGCATACTGCCGGGTCCCGCTAAAACATTCAAACTTACTATTGGTAAGAAACTCCTGGGGAAATTGTGCTATTGGCAGCGCTGAATTAACACAGCAACTTCGGCAACTTTCGTGACCATTCGTACACACTGCCGAGTTGGACATAGCCAAAATTCTGACCAAGTGCTTGCGTCACCTAAACTAAACACTATCCAAATATATTTTAGGTTTTTTTTAAATAGAATTTTAACATTTTCTGTCCAAATCCTTGCAATATAGTACTTAAATTCATACTTTAATTATGAAACAGACCAGATAAATATCATTTGACAGTCTGGCCTTCCCAGATAAATTCCCTCACTCTGCTTGAGAATTTATCCGTTCGTTCAGACATCTTATTATATTACTTGGATAATATACTTTAGCTTTGGACCAATTTGTATCTTCATTGCTACATTTTCTATAATGTTATTGAATTTATGGACAATAGCATTGCTTAGATAAAGAAAAAGATTGTTGATGCGAAATAGATGTCTCAATATAGTCCCCTCAATGTCCACATGTCAGTCACCCTTTATTTTATGTGGATCCACCCTGCTTTATTAAAGCCTCGGTAACACTGCAGCGAGACATCAAACCTATCTATTTCCAAGACTGAAGTGATCTAAAACCCAAAGAAAACGCAGTAACACTTTTAGGGTCAGTAATATTTACTGCTTAAGTTTGAAAAATATACTTTGGTGGAAAATAAATTGAGAATCAAAGGATTAAATTTCCCTACAGCCCAATTTATGCAACTTTCATTTTAAATATTTAGAAATTCCTTAACAATCATGTCGTTTCATTTAATATTTTATTACATCAATGAATGTTTATGTAGTTTGTGGATCAAATGGCCATTATACTTACAATAATTAGTTTATTTTAAATTAATACCTTTTTCCAAAGATAAATTGAAAGTGCCTCTTTTCCACTAGATTCCTCAATTTTATAACATATTATGCAAATTATATTACCAACAAACTTTTAGGAATGCAGGTGTGACTTTTTCAAGCTTTATATAATTCTTAAAAACTAATTCATAATGCAAGCTTCATTCTTACTGGCACCTTTATGCAATGCATATTAAACTTGTATATAAAATATCAAGAACTATACAACTTCAGTTTACATATGCTTCAATTCAATAACTTCTATAAACTTTACAGTATATGTATATATATATTTATTTTATAAGCATTATATATATTCTTTGGTAAAACACAAAACTCTACATTCCTTCAACTACAAGGATATCCTCAGAAGGAACTCTCCTCTCGAGTAAAAAATGTAGTGGCAAAAGCATATGTTTTGATGCTTATTTTCCATTTCACATCTGACATTGTTATGAAAATATCGGTTTCTTGCTTAAAATTGTATAACTTTTATTTAAATATTCTGAATATAAATGAGCAAAATAGTATTTTAACAGTCCACTGTGCACGTACATTTGGGTTACTTTATTCGCATAACTTAAATGTAATATTAGAAGTTAATACTTATAAATTAGCAAGTATTTTTTTTTGCTATAGTAAAAACTGCTTTAGGGAAGGCTAATTAGGAAAATTACCAAAAATATAGTATTAATCTCTTTATGTATTCTGTATTGGAATTTATTTTTTAAGGGCACCAGAAAGTGAATTTCTGTGAAAATATCGCTTTTTGTTTTATGTTCTAAAAATATAGTACAAATGGTTAGCTTTAAAATGATATACGGGGTGGAAGTGAAATGATCCGTCAGACTTTTACAGTGAATTTCTCATGTTGTGAATAACAAGAAATGTTGAACAGTTTATAGTTTTCTAGAAAAAATATTTTTATTAAAAAAATGTATTATCAACTGACTGAATAATTATTGATTGAAGGTTCTTGATTTATGGCTATATCCATAGAAAATTAAATAAACGACAAGAACCCAGAATTTGTTGCTTGTTTGTTGCAATAAATTGTGGGTTTTTTAAATTTAATTTACACAAAAACCGTTGAATCTATTGAAATACACTAAAGGAAAAAGTTATTGTTTATTCAATTTTCTATGAATATAGCCATAAATCAGGAACCTTCAATCAATAATCATTCAGTCAGGTGATGATAAATTTTTTTGATAACAATATTTTTTTCTAGAAAACTATAAACTGTCCAACATTTTGGTATTAGACTTTCTTGTTATTCACAACATGAGAAATTTGCTGTTAAAGTCTGGCGGATCATTTCACTTCCATTCTGTAACATGGTATGTTACAGGGTAGTGAGCTCTTTAATTTGGTCATTTAAATACACATGGACATGCCCCCATTTTCTACACTTTAACTTCAATTTCCCATAACTTCATATTTTAACACTTCTTGTGAACTTTTCTCAAAGCCTATTAAAGATACTGACTTGAAATTTTTACTGTACCTATATGATCATCCACTTTTACTGCTGAGATAGCCTTGTTTAGAAATATTAAGTTTAATGTGATTAAAAATAAGAATAACTTCTAAAAAATAGTATATAATTTGTGTCATTAAGTATACAATCTTATGTATATTACCATAGATTCACATGCCAAATTATCCATTAACTACCACAGAAAAAAAATGAGATGGCTGTAAAATTAAAGCTTATGGAGAAAACTGCACAAGAAGTATGAGGTACAAAGTTTTTGTTAGAAAACATGATCACACTTATACCACTTTTGCACAAAAGCTTTTAAATTTAACCTAAATATGATACACTAATTAAATGTAGAAACGTTTGTTCTCTATACACCCCACATGTAATTTAAATCACACTAATTTTGGCAGCAGAAACAGAAATTGAATTAATCACTTAAGTTAAGTAAGTATGGCAAAAGCAAAGTCAGTTCCTGGTGTCCTTAATTTGCTATACAGCGTATTAGGGGCATAATTCAGATATTTGTATTGGTAACTCAGGACAATATAATATACCTATGTATACCAATACTCGTATATTTTCATTTGTAGATTAAACTGTTAGTTATCAGAAGTAGTATGTTTTCAGGTTGGTTAGTATCTCCAAGTACGCGAACCACACACAAGCCATACAAGTTTATTTTCCCCAAGAGCTGGGACAAGTTGTTGGTAAAGCAATAACGGACATTGGGGTCGTTCGCAGAAACTGGTAAACAAACGGAGCAATCAATCACGGTTCTTATGTAACCAAATATTAACTGTGTTGTTCATTATTTACATTTCATAGAGAAAGAAATGAGAGAGGACCGTCTCTTAAATCCTAAGTTTATATCTACATATCTGAGGTTATTCCTATGCTTAAACGAATGTAGCTTTCGTGAAGTTCAAAATACTTATTGAACCTCAAGGGTCTTAAGTGAATCACTAGATATATGTACCTAGAATGTCCACTAATTCGCTCCTCAACTCTCTGGGATCTTATTCCATCAACAAACTGGGGACAATATAATTAAGACACGTATGTTTTAAGTGCAGTATTGCGGGTTATAACAGCAAAAAGTTAACCATTTAAAAGCTGCGATGTTACAGTTTAGCATTATGCATTTGTCAGCCTGTTACCACAACCTGTTACTGATAACACACATCCAGGCCGGCCCAGCTACCTGACTAAAGGTTAACTTGCGGCCGTTTCTCTCTCCCTTACTGTTCCACATTATCCTCTGTTAAATATAGTGTCATCAAGTGTATTGGCCCGTGGTAACGTGTGTGGCTCGCATTCGGGAGGTTCTGGGTCCGATTTCTGTTAGTCCGACCATTGCTAGAGTTTCTTTTTCTCGCGTTTTTTTTTTTTTTTTTTTTTTTTCGTATTTGGTAGGCAAATGCGATGGTGGCTTATGTAACGCCGCGAATTTCCTGCATTTCGTTTACTTTTCATGTTTCAGGGTAAAAGGATCAGGCGAGAGGACGGTGGGCGAGAAATGTGGCGGTGTGGTTTGCTTTGCAAAAATGTCTACCCTGGCGTTCGGAGGAGTAGATTTTGTAGGAGGTTTTCTCAGCGTCAGGAGTAATATCTGGGTATGTTAGGGACCCCGCTGATACTAGAATTATTGACTCGTAAGATTAGTAATGTTATAAAGAAGTGATGTAACTCGGCATCACCTTCAAGGTTGCAGAGTTATTATTGGAATCAAATAATCTGTTGTAAAGTTAGGATTTGAATTGCAGATGGCTGATACTAATGGAGAGAAATGAAATTGCACCTTGGTGGTGGCATAGCCGCGAGCCATTATGAATATTTAAACCTGACTGTGAAGTAGATTTAAATTCCCGCGTGACGCACAATTCACCTGGCAAAGTTTTGCACGTGTTCTTTGGCTGTCAGAATGGTGTTGTTTCAGTGGCATTATTTTGGGCTATCACTGAAGCCCTTGTCTAAACTAGAATTTTTCCACCATCCAAAATGTTGATGTCGATACTTCACCGGAAATATGTTTTGAGGCCTCCTAACTCCAAAAACCAAAGAGAGCATTTTTAGAAAAAGGTCCGTATGCGTCTGTCTATGAACAGCATAACTCAATTGAGTGTGTCGGGTTTAAGGGTCCGTCGACAACTTGGTCATTAGGGCCCAGCATAACTCAAAAAACGAAAAGTCGGTTAAAAACCTAAGTTGGTATTGAAGTTTAATGTCTTTCAAGGATGTGACACGAAGATTTCGAAGAAAATAGCCCCACCCTAAACTACCCTTTACATGGAAAATGTTTCGAAAATGTTGATTTTCTTGAAAATGGCTCTAACGATTTTGATTAAAATGTCATATGTTTGAGATATTTTTATGACAAATGAAATCAATATTTTGAATTTTCTGGCTATTGCCTATGTAGGCCTGTTTACTCTGGATGACTTCTGCATAACTGGTAAACCGTAAGAGATAGACCAAATCATACTATACGAAAAATGTAGATCTTGTTAAAACACACAATTTATGTACAAATATTTTTTTTTGTAAATCCCAGCATACGCTCTGAATTGTTTGTTTAATCAGACAGTACATCTGCATGTATATTAGTGGCGAGCAGGATATTCTTTTTCGGAGGTTAAGTTCATTTGAAGCTGTGATGGACAAGTTGTTTAGAATCATGATTGGCCTGGCCTGGTTTCTGCAGCGATAGTCGAGTTTCTTTTGTTTAGGTGGCACTGCATAAGTGTGCCTTCTTACAGGTTTTATGAGTGGAACCATGAGCCTGTCAAATGGGTTAACAGTGTACGAATTGACTAAGTCATAAGGTTTCGACGATAGAACCGTTTTGGTTTTTAAGTGCTAGCGTAAAGTTGACATTCCGTTTGGGTTTCAGTGGGAAACAAAAATATCCTGACGTGTGTTAGCAATGGACTTCAATGCACGAAACTGCAGCGCTTGGATATCCAAATAGACAGTCATTTCTTTCAGCACAGTGGCAGAGAAGTGTTTTAGTGAACGAGGTGTAGGAAAAGTGGATTCAGTGCAGTGCAGAGCACAATAGTAGTGGAAATTCACCACCGGAGAGGAAATATTAAGGTAGGACAACTCCTCCAAACACATATTAACTTAGGTGAAGTAGATTTTGAGTATGTATTTCGTGCAAATCACGAAACACTAGAAATTCTAGTAAATTGTTTAGTTCTTTGTAAGTTAACTAATGGAAAAGGTAAACTGTGTTTGACGATACATAACTAATTCTAAGACCTTGCGCAATCTAATCTAATATATATATATATATATATATATATATATATATCTTGTTTAGTAATTTAATTGATTTTGAATCACTTGGCGTCAACTCGAGTGTTATGGTTGTGCATATTGTGCTTTTTTACTTTCTCTACTGCGTATAGTAAGTATTAGACCCAAAATTTCGATGTCGAAATTTCACTTGAAATATATGTTTTGAGGCCTCCAGAGTGAAAATAAAAGTATTTTTAGAAAAGGTCCGGGTGTCTGTGTGTGTGCCTGTCTGTGAACAGCATAACTCAAAAACGAAAAGTTGGTAAAAACCAAAATTGGTACTGTTTAATATTTTTCAAGAATGCGACACGAAGATTCTAAAGAAAATTCCTTCACCCAAAACTTTACATGGATAATGTTTGAAACATCCTGATTTTCTCAAAAATGGCTAACGGTTTTGTATTAAAATGCCATATGTTTTGAGATATTTCTATGAAAAATGAAAGGTATATTTTGAATTTTCTTGCTATAGCCCCTGTAGTCGTGTTTACCCTTGATGACTTTGGTATAACTGGTAATCCGTAAGAAATAGAGCAAATCTTACTGTACAACAAATGTAGATCTTGCTAAAACACACAACTCATGTCCAAATGAATTTTTTTTTGTGGAGTGAACCATTTCGGAGATATTGTTATTTGTTCGAGTTTTTAAATACTTAAATTTTCGTCAACTGGAAGATTGTTATTAATTTTTTATACATTAACCGTGCAAAGGGAACGGAATCTCAAAGCTTTAAAAGATTTGACTATCGCTCAAAGCCTACTGTATTCCCATATTCTCTATGTGCCTACAAGGAAGTAAGCAATAATTTCTGCAAATTTTTATCTCCACTAACACGAAGAAGATAGAGGAGTAATAATTTGTAAGAATGGTTAGTACAAGAGTAGAGAAAGTCACATGAGTGCAACACATCAGATTTTTAATTTTAAAACACAAAAATTATTTTTTAAGCAAAAGAACCTATTTGTAAGTTAAAAAAAAATTGGAGCTTAAATTAGAGACTGCGCTGGGGTTTGTCTTAGAAATTACGTCCCGCAGAGAAATGGGGCAATTTTAAAAAAGTAGATGTATTTTGAACCTTAAGCTGAACTATTACACCAAAATTTAAATATTTTTATTACAATGGACCTTTTCAGCGACAAAACAAAAATAAACGAATTTGATCATAATTTCTAAATATTAGAGCAAAATGGATGCAATTTAGGCTGTAAGATTTTTCCATTACATTGCTTAAAAATTTCAACATTTTAATGATACATATCCTTAAATCCTAAAAGTATTTTCATTGCCATTAAAATTCACAATCACAAATTTTGAGTACAATGGTTTGGGGTAGTCTTTAAGATGTTTCCGCTTTTGTGGAACGTTGAAAAAAAGTTTGGCCCTTTGAGGCGTTTTGTGGAGCTGAAAATTTGGATACGTACTTAAATTTCTCTAATGTGTATTTTCTGTTGATATGTTTCTTCTGCTCTGGAGTTGGTATTTGGAAGTTGTCCTGGAATCTGTATAGGCTGGAAGAAATTATTCTGTACTTTGTAATCCATTTTAAATACATGGTGTATTAAAATAATGTTTTAATAATTATTTAAGAATAAAATTGTGTTAAAACTTTTAAGGTCGATATTAATTCAATGTTGTAAGATTTTATAGAGTGCAAACACGTCTTTACAAGGAACCTTCCCACGTTTCGTATACCTTTTGTTTCCAGTTTACGTTATGGAATAGGATCCTGGAGAGCACTGCGTGAATTGCGGACTCTGTTTTGCATCTATACACTTCGTAAAAAAACCTAATAAACAACATTTTAGCTACACATACTACCAGATAATATATCTCACCACCGTTAATGGAATGTTAGTCCATATACTGAATGTGCTTTTAGTTTAATTGGATAGTTTCCATAACAAAATTATTCTCTCTCGTTTAGTCATAGTTTCTTTATTGGCAGGTGCTAAAATAAATTGGATTTTCTCTTTGACTGAAACTAGCCACTACGTGTAGTGGTTGTAATTAGCTACCATAATAAAACATTCCATATTTTCACGTGGCAACATTTCAAAACAAGTGCTTGCTATAAAACAAGGTACTATCGTCACAGCATTCTCGTTACTCAATTTTAGAAACCTTACTTTTAAAGACAATGCACCTGTGATACAGGAAAAATGCAAAAATTGAATATTTTTATTTTATTACACTTTTTGGCTACCTTGATTTATTAATATGGTTGCGGTATTTGAAACATTCTTGAATACGGTACTGTAATGCGCATTCCTATTTTAAATATTTCAAAATATTTAATAATCTTAAATGCTCCATTTATACCCTGCATTTAACGTGGCGTTTACTTGCAAAATGTATTTTTTCCTCCATTGACAAAAAATCATATATCTGGGTCTAATTTATCCAATTTGTTTGAAATTTTGTGTGTTTATTATTATCATAACTATCTAACTATTGTATAATTTTCAATGTTTTATAGCTAATGCGAGTTCTTTTACAAGATGTTTTATCCATTAATAAAAACATAAAGGTAATTTACTGTGCAATTGGAAACTCACAATAGCACCAACATTTATATGAATTATATCCTGTACATGCTTAATAACCTGAATCTATAATATTTTCAAATTGAGCTTTAATTATTTTTATGCTGGACCACACCCAAATTTATTAATTATAAGTCTTATAGCGATCTTTTAATCTTGAGCGATGGCCATTTAAAACGTCCGCGAGCCGAGAACTGCTAGCATTTAAATTGTTAAATGCGCTAAAAGTGCTTCGTATATACACAGCTGTATTTTGTGTGAATGTTAGGTTATTTTAATGAAACAAAAACTGGTATAAAACTCGTTATATGCAGTATAAATGTACGTCATCAGCAAAGTTGAGTTGTATTCACAAAACGTTGAAATGGCACAATTTTGTTTCACTGTGGTGAAAAGTCAACTTTGCTCTGTCGAACGCATCTAATATAAGTTCTCGGAAAGAAACGGTAAAGAAACACCCATTGTATAGGTTGCGCGTTTGTTCATGACGAATGACCTTGAGCAGAAATCCAGTCAATTTACCTACCCTTAATAAACAGGTCAGCAACTGTATGTGCTACGATAACTGACACCTGTTTTCCTGTGTCACGTTTGTGTATACAGTCGACTGCAAAAGTTTTGTGCGGTACGGATGTATGCATGCAAGTGTTTTAAGAGTGCTAGTTAATTACGTAGTTACGTGTTACTTACTCGTGACAATGCCTCCTACATTGTCAAAAATAAACGGAAAAAACTCTGAATAGTCAAAGTCGCGAGATTATTGCCAATGTTTGTGAGTATATGAAGGAAGAAGCCAAACATAAAGATCGATTTTCTCCAAAGTACTTCAAAGAAATTCAGAAGGTGCAAGAAAGAGTTGCTGCAGCCACCAAGATATCGCACAGTTCAGTTCACAGAATTGTGGGAGAGAAACGAAAACGCGAAAAGGAAGGAACTTCTTTTGGTACACCAGGAAAGAAGCATGCCGTCCCCAAAAGAATTACTGAAATCGACGATTTCGACAAGTGTGTAATTTGACGCACTGTATACAATTTCTATGCTACGGAAAAGACTTCATCTACACTAAAAGACTATTACAAACATTGCGAGAGACCATCATTTTCAAGGTAAACTGTATCCAAAGGGGAACGACTCATTATAGTGCATGCAGGTGGAAGGTTTGGATTCATACCAAATGCTCTCCTTATTTACAGATCCTAGCAGAAAACAGGAGACTTTCATAAAGAAATGAACACTGAAAACTATATCAAGTGGCTTCGTACAATGTTAATTCCAAATTTACCCCCTAACTCTGTTTTAGTAATTGACAATGCATTCTACCATAATGCACAGTTAGACAAACCTCCAACATCAAATTCTTTAAAAAAAAGATATGCAGTCCTGGCTGCAAAATCACAACATTCTATTTGATGAGCACAGCACGAAGACGCATTTGTATGACTTAATCTTAGCCAATAAGCCGGCCCAGAAGAAATATTTGATTGGTCAAATATTGGCCGAACATAACCACACAACTTTAAGACTTCCACCGTACCACCCAGATCTGAATCCCATTTAGTTAGTATGGGGAGACGTAAAGCAATGGGTAGCTGCTAGAAATGTAACATTTAAATTAAAAGATGTTGAAAACCTCTGCAGGCAAAGATTTAAGGAAATTGGGCAAGTAGAATGGGAAAAGGCATGCCGTCATGTCCAAGAAATTGAACAAGAATAGTGGGATAAAGATGCCATTGTGGAAGAAAGGATTGAGCAAATGATTATCCAAGATAATGGAATGGAAAGCAGCGACGAAGATAACGAAAATAACAGCAATTCAGACGAGGAAGAAATGTCGGAAATAGCAGAAGTGCAAGAAAGTTAAGTGGAAACATTTATAGAGCTATAGTGTATAATACGTGTGGCTAATATTACTGGAAGTGTGATAAATTGATTTGAGTGTTGTACTACTTCAGCTCAGAAGCATGTGCGTAAAGGCACATCATCTCACTGCAGAGTGTACCTCCGCTCCATGCCAGTGCTCCTGCAAAAGGTGAGTAATGACTCGCATCCAACCTTTCATATAAAATTTTCATTCGTCAAGAAGTAACGCGCGACCTGTACGTATTCTTTCCTGCTTGTAGCTGAAGGGAGAAGTGGTATAAAAAGGTGTTTTTGCACCAACTGGATATAACCATATACAATTGTTTGGTAATTTGGAGAGCTCTAAACCCACACAGGACAATGACCGACCTTGACTTCCAACTATAAATAGCTCGCAGCCTAATTGAACAATACCACGTTGGGGGTTGAAAATCCAAAACCCCTGCATCCCTCAGACTTCAAGGAAAACATTATCCTAAAAGGATACCACCAACAGCAAGAAGTCCTGCCCATCTCCAAAGTGTTTCGTGTGCCGCAAGAAGGGAATTCGCGAATGTGGAGATGTACCTACCCTTGTGTGTTTATCCCTGTTTTGAGGTAAATCACTGCAGAACGAACATATTAAGGTAAGCCAATAAAGTATATAGACCTTACTAAAATGTTTCATAAAGGGAACATTATAATAAGTTGAGTTGGATAAGGGATAAATAAGGGTTACATGCATTAATATCTCTGAAAAAAATAAGCAGATTTCTGAATGAAATTTTTTACGTAGTCGTTAAATTACATTACCATACTGTGATGAAAATTTGAAATGGAAATTATGAACTGTTGCATTTTCACAGGTGCATTGTTTTAACATATTACTATAAATAAAGAACCATTCAACAAATTTTAAAGCATTCATTTCTTAGCACAATTATATCACATGTCATTTGATATAGTAAACCTTCATGGGAGGCGTGTCAGTTTAATAGTGAAATGTTTGGAGGTGCTCCAAACAAGCTTTCGTTTACTGTGATACATATAACATTAAAGGGTATTCTATGCAACAAACTTGTACAACAGCTAGAAAGGGGAGGGTTGATTTATCTCTTTAATTTGTGGAGATAAAACAGGAATGACCGAGTTTGTTAGTTTGGTTTTGAGTCTCCTGAATGCATCATAGCTAAATGAAAAATAGGTGAAGGCAAATCCTCGCTCCCCTCTTTTACATAAGCGTGGGAATTAGTGTGCTATAGCCCACGTGACACTGTTTGCACATGCCTGTTTAATAAGGTGATCAAATGGATTGATTACTCTCACAAGTATATGCATCGTGCGACCTTGAAACAAGTCCGGCCTATCCAGCACTAATTGACAGAGAAACTCATGTGAATGTCTTATTGGAATTTTGCTCCACCTAGTGGCAGGAGGAAGTGTTGCATTCTGCTCTAAAATTGGTTGCACCGGAAATGTATGCTTTGGGACTCCTGCCCCCGAATCAAAGAATCTCTGTTACACTCACATGAGTTTCTCTACCCCCTAATGGTTATATAAACTATTATTATGAAAACATATTACTAACGCATTCATTTTAGCACCATGACTTGAGAGAGTGAGAGAGCGTGAGAAAGTGAGACAGCGAGAGATAGAGCGAGAGTGACAGAGAGGGAGCGAGAGACTGTGAGTGAGAGATAAGGAGAGAGAGCGACAGAGAAAGTGACAGAGAGAGGGGGAGAGAGCCAGAGACAGGGCAACAGAGGGACTGACAGAGAGCGAGAGGCAGTGTGAGAGATAGTGAGAGATAGAGCGAGAGAGAGTGACTGAGAAATTCACAGAGCGTGAGTGAGAGCTTGTGAGAGAGAAAGAGCGACAGAGGGAGCATAGCAGAGAGCGAGAGAGATCAACAGAGAGAGAGAGTGCGAGAGAAAGAGAACCAGAGAGAGAGAAAGAGAGAGAACGAGAGATCGAGCGAGAGCGATTGAGAGTGAAAGAGAGCATGTGAGAGCGAGCGAAAGTAGGAACAAGTGAGAGAGCAATAGTGGGAACGAGAGAGCTAGAGAGCAATAGAGCGAGCGAGAGGGAGAATAAGAGATAGCGAGAGAGTGGGAAGGAGAGAACGCGAGAGTTAGTGCGAGAGAGGGAACGGGTGAGAGCAAGAGAGAGAGAGAGAGAAAGAGAGCAAGAGAGAGAGAAAGAGAGCGAGAGAGAACGAGAGAGCGCGACTGAGAGCACGAGTGAGAGCGAAAGACAGAGCGTGGTTAACTATACAGAATATGGGTGACATATTTACCTTGGACACACACCGGTCACAGCAGCACTGTCGCGGTTGGACTACGGACCGTGGATATACAACACGATATGCCCCTAAAGATGTAAACTCCATGCGCACACAACAGAAGGCATGGCGTCTATAAAATATGAATGCTTCAGTTATTACTTTCTCTGCTGCGTAATTACTTACAGTAAATAGAGGGAGTATTTTGCTTCATCCAAAAATTCGAAAAATCTGATGTGTTGCACTCACATGACTCTCTACTCCTGCACTGAGCATTCTTACAAACACTTATTCCTATATCTTCTTCGTGTTAGTTGAGATAAACATTTGTACAACTTATCTTATTGCTTATTTCCTTGTAGGTACAAGGGGAATATTAGAATACAGTAGGCTTTGTGCGATAGTCAAATGTTTTAAAGCTTTGAGATTCCGTTCTCTTTGCACGGTTAAGATATAAAAAATGAATAACGGTGTTCCATTTGACGGAAGTATAAGTTCTCCAAAAGTCACCTAAATAACAAGGAATATCTCCGGAATGGTTCACTCTACAAAAAGGTTTATTGAGGCATGAGTTGTGTATTTTAGCAAGATCCACATTTTTTGTATAGTAAGATTTTGTATAGTAAGAACTGGTAACGGTTTACCAGTTATGCAGAAGCCGTCCAGAATAAATAGGGCTACATGGGCTATATACAGAAAATTCAAGATACACATTTCATTCGTCATAAAAATATCTCAAACATACGACATTTTAATCAAAATCGTTAGCGCCATTTTCAAGAAATTAAAAATGTTAAAAAATGTTTCCATGTAGAGGGTAGTTTAGGATGGAGGAATTTTCTTCAAAATCTGCGTGTCGCATCCTTGAAAAACATTAAACTTAAATACCAATTTGGTTTCTAACCGACTTTTCGTTTGAGTTATGCTGTCCACAGACTGACTGGCGCGCGCGCGTGAGGACCTTTTTCTAAAAATGCTTTTTTTTTTATTATTTTTATTCAGGGTGCTTCAAAACATATATTGCTGGTGAAATCTCGACATAGAATTTTTGGTGGAATACAATACTTCCTCTACTTTACTATACGTAGTAGAGAAAGTAAAAACTGCATTTCTGTGTACAGCATAACTAAAAAGTCGATTTAATACCAAACCTGTATTTAAGATCAGCGTGTTCCAAGGACGTGACGAAAAGATTTTCAAAAAGTATTTCCATCCCAAACTACCTTCTGCAGAGAGAAATTTTCGAAAATTTTGAACTTTCTCAAAAATGACATGATTTTGATTAAAATACCATTATTTGAATGATAAATTAAATATATATAAAATGAGTTTCCGGGGTATAGTCTATGAAGTATTCTTCCTTCTGAATGACTTTTGCATAACTAGTAAACCGTAAGGGATAGGCCAAATCTTACTATACAAAACATGTAGATCTTGCTAAAACACACTTTTAATGTCTCAATAATTTTTTTTTGTAGTGTGAACCATTTAGAAGATATTCCTTGTTATTTGTGTGAGTTTTGCAGAACTTGTACTTATGTCAAATGGAACATAGCTATTCATTTTTTTATATATTCACCGATTAAAGAGAACGGAATTTGAAAGCTTTAAAAGATTTGACTATCGCTCAAAGCCTACTGTATTCCCGTTGCACGTGCAAGAAAACAAGCAATAAGATAATTCTGCAAATGTTTCTCAGCTAGCACGAAGAAGATATAGGAATAAGAGTTTGTAAGAGTGGTTAGTACAAGAGTAGAGAAAGTCATTTGAGTGCAACACATCAGATTTTTTTTTCCTGTTGCAGCTTACCTTTTTCATTCTCTATCGCTATTACAGATCAGATCAGGTCGCGGTTATATCCGATACATTTGATCACCTGTATAAACTATAGGTATATAAAGCAACATATTTTTCTTTTATAAACTGAATAACATATTTGGATATAATATTTTATAAAATGATGAAAGCAAATATTAAATATCTAACATTATACGTTATTAAAATATATACTTCAAAACTTTAGTGGTAGTAATCCTACAAATGACAAGCACTAGACACCGGTCCTTATGAGAAATTTGAATTTAGTTGCTTTTGGTGCTTTATTATTAGTCGACCATGCCGGACACCATAAGCAGGATACGTGCCAAATGCATTTTAACATTCTAAATCAGAGGCGGATCCAGCGGGGGCCTAAGGGGGCTTTAGCCCCTTCCCCTTTATAAAGGTGATTTTGGTTAATGAAATTCAGCCTGAGAGCTTTAAATACCCATGTCTCCAAAGAGTGAGCATACATTCCTTGAGTTCCCTAGTAGTGGCCGGTGGACTGGCAACAATAGACTGCATATGCCATTAAGGAATGCAGTACTCTACAAGAAATTATGACGAGCTTGCGGATCGCAGTGCAACACTAGGATGCCTGATTTTATTACACACGAGAACGCCTGAAGGGGTGAAGTTGACTCATAGCAATACTGAGTTATATTTGACCATTATAATTACATTATTCTAGGCCACCTATCATCAAGAACTATTACACTGGTCAACATTTTTCTTGCACTGCTATCAACAGTTGTTCTTAACTAATTTAAGGATGCTGATTTCAGATCTGAGGCCTTTTTTGTCTGAAAGCTTCAGTTTTTTTGCTATCTCCAAATGTCAATATTTCATGGTTTTATGATTGAAACCATGATGTTGGTGAATAGTCTCTTCAACTTAGCTGGGTAATACAAATTAAATAGAAATACAGTATAAAGCTCTTCAGTGGTACAAATTGAAACACATACCAACATAAAGAAGGTTGTGGTTAGATAAAAGCGACTAACACATTCTATTGAGGCAGAAATTAAGTTTCAAGCTCTTCCGTTAGTGGACTGCTTCAGGGAGATCTTGTTTAATACTCCAGCAAAGGTCTGCCATCATATGTTTGTCCTATCTCTGTTCTTTCATAATCTTGAGGCTCTGATGGAACTGTTCGCCTTGCTCATGTCTGCTAACTTCTCAGACAATTTATCACGATGACTGTATAGGAAATGGAGTTTGACACTCGTGTGACACTAGTGAGATATTGAGGACTGTGCGAGTTCAGAAGAATACACGTCAAAAGCACTTTCATCACCTGCCAACGGGATTTGATCGCTATCATTATCTTCCTTTAAATAACAGGAATTGTTAGCTTATCATAGTGTCTGATGTCAGAGGATATATTAGGATATGATACTTTATCTCTTTTCTTACAATTCCCTTTGTATTGACGAAACACCAATAGCAATGATCCACTGGTTCTCGCCAGGACATGGGGATTCCGGAAGGCAAACTCTTACACTTTCCTTTCATCCAGTCATGCAACATTTCCTCACAGTTGTGACATACTCTATATGAGGCACATGTTTTGTCTTCGTTGCCAAGAGCAAGTCCAAAATATGCTTCAAAAACTTCCATCACAAAGCGTCTTCGACGAATAAGAGTGTAGAATCCACAAATGTGACAAACTGTCTGGAGTATGTCTTTTTTTAGCCATGATCTAAGGTTATCCGATACGAAACAAAAGAAACACGAACCTGTAGATAATATAAACATGTACGTAATAATTAATCTAAGCGCAAACGGTTGGAATGGAAAAGTTGGAATTGCATGAAAACCAGTGCAACACCGATCTGAAATCAGCAGACCAAAGATATTAAGAATCCATTAAAAATCTCATGCAACAAAAACTTCGAAAAAATTTGTTGGCCAGTGTTATTAGTTTTGTAAGAATTTTATCTTGATGAGATTGTCAATTTTTCTATATCTGACAAGTTGCACTTCTTTTCAATACAACTTCCTTCTTACGGCTGAGCTGACAAAGGAAGGACATGTTTGATGAAAAGGCATTGTTTCTACAATTTCTAGACAAAAGCATTGTTGTGACTTAAATCTATCAATATAAACTCAGTATTGATATCACATGAAACGGCTCTTTATTGGCAATAACTGTATTGGATACATTTTATACTGATCATGTAGAATCCCTGACTTTCCACCCGGTATAAAGAGCATTGCGGTCAAAAACCGCTCTAGCCCTTTCAGGTAAATGACGTAATAGATCACAACTTAATGTCAGCAAACAATTAATTTTTGATCAGTGCAGTGGA
Organism: Tenodera sinensis; assembly: GCA_030765045.1. Taxonomy (NCBI): domain Eukaryota; kingdom Metazoa; phylum Arthropoda; class Insecta; order Mantodea; family Mantidae; genus Tenodera; species Tenodera sinensis. The sequence continues at coordinate 113,640,414 of CM060970.1, read as the reverse complement.
TACATAAAATGAAAACCGCAAGAGGAAATTGTGTTTAATTAGATTTTTCTACAAAAAGTAGAAATTAAACTGTAATAGAATCAAATCGATCCCATATGGCGTTCTGGTGTTAATATCCATAGTGTTTCAATTTTCAAAGGTAATTTTACTTGAAATATTAGCTAAAATTTTACTATTTTCTGTGATGTAGTGAGTAAGGGGCGTAAATTTTATAGTGTTACTATTTTATCATTTTTGAAAGGTAAAAGAATGAGATAAACATATCTGGTGGAGAGAGAGAGAGAGCGAGAGAGAGAGAGATGTAAGTTTAAGGGTGCTCAACTACTTGGTTATCAGAGCCCTTAGAAAACGGGCCATGGCAAAAGTAAGAGTTAAATTTCAATAAAAAGGAAAACAAATGTAAACAAATATACCAAACCAAGAGGCAAAACCCAGAATTAAAATAAAATTTTAAAAAGGTCGAAAAAGTATAAGATTTCAATATTTAAAGTTTTAGATTCTCAGGTTTGTGTTTATCTTTACTAAAAACTTCAAAACTCTTTCGACCGCTTGTTTATCGTCCGCTATGACTTCTGCAAGTCTGGCAGGCTAATGCAGAGTCGAAAGTGTGCTAGGGGGCACACTCTAGCAACACGTGGGGGACTGACAAAGGAATCGTGGATCTGCCTCTCTTCCAAATAATGCATATAAACTGTCATACTATTATTTCACACTCATATGCCTGTAAGAAGGAATATATGAAAACAGGTTTGTTTATGAAATGAAGATTCTATTATGGTTATAAAAATAAGGGAAACCAATTCTATGAATACAGCACCTCTTTGAAAAACCTAAGCTTAAACGAAGTTCAGTACAAAATAGTGTTTTTCTTTTATTTCTATCGCAACATTACCAGCCAGTCTTTGAACCGAAGAACTTGTAGAATCATGAAGTGGTCTACAGAGTTACATCCAGTTACTGGTTTTGAGCTTGACATATTCGCAAACCTATTTGAATGATGGAAGTCAGTTTCAAGAATGGGGCAATGAAACTTCAATAATAGCACATACATTTTCTATGTATCAGAATAGTTAAAGCTTTATAAATCTGGTCAGTGTTGCCAACACAAATTCAGTTGCCGGCTTCAATGATCAAATTCACAATGAAATACATTTCAGCACACAACTTCTTTGATCAAACATCGATACGATATGAAACGAAACCATATTAGAAGATTCTCAGTTTTAATTTCTCTACTACTAGTAGTTAGTAGAGGAAGTATTGTATTCCATCCAAATATCCGATGTCGAGATTTCACCAGAAATACACGTTTTGAGGCCTCCTGAATTCAATAAAAGCCATTTTTAGAAAAAGGTCCGTGTGTGTGTCTTTTTGTGTACGTGCCTGTGGTCAGCATAACTCAAAAATGAAAAGTTGGTTAAAAACCAAAGTTGGTATGATTAAAGAATGCGAAACGAAGATTTTAAAGAACATTTCTCCACTTAAAACTACCTTTTACATGGAAAATTTTGATTTTCTCAAAAATGACTAACGATTTTGATTAAAATGCTATATGGTTAAGATATTTGTATGCCAATGAAATGTATATTTTGAATTTTCTGGCTATAGCCCATGCAGTCCTGTTTACCTTGACATTTGCATAACTGGTAAATTGGTAATCTTACTCTACAAAAACTGTAGATCTCGTTAAAACACACAATATTAATAATCTTTTCTGTGAAGTGAACTATTTCAGAAATCTTCCTTGTTATTTGTGAGAATTATGCAATACTTACAGACCGTTCTAAAATCCACTCTTAAAACATTTGACTATTTCTCAAAGCCTATTGTATTTCCCTTGCAGCTACAAGAAAATCATCTATTAAGATAATTTTTACAAATGTTTATCTCGATTAACATGAATTTAAGTGTTTGTAAGAATACCTAGTTCAAGAGTAGATAAGATTATATGAGTGCAACGCGTTAGATTTTTTATTCTGGGAGTCTCAAAAGTGTGTTTCTGGTGAAATCACTGTATGGAAGTTTTGGTTGGAATGCAGTACCCTCACTTACTAAATTAGGGAAGTAAGATAAGTGTAACATCAGATTTCTTCGGTTCGAGAACAGCTGGTAAAAGTAAGTGAGCTACTGCTCAATTAAACCCAATATTCAGACGTAGCTTTCCTCTGATTTTGCACCTGCTGCAGAACTGTCTGCTTTACTGGTCTCTGGTATGACTAGACTCGTTTTCACCGTCCCAAGCTCGTCAATAGCGTCACATACAACGCGATGATGATGGTGAGACAACGAATGGGACTTGCTTCTTTGTAACAATATTTTCTGACCACTTTTGATACTGTTATTATTACCGTTCCTCTCTGTCACCGTGGCAAAGGAGGAGTTCGTCCTATGAAAGCTACGTTTGTGTGTGGGACAACCACACAAGGAATTCACACCACAACTGCAGACACTCATCTTCAGCGAGGCTGTCGCCTTGTTTCCCGTAGAGGAGGACGTGGATGAAGACGACGACTTCCGGGCAAGACCAAGCCTCCAGAACGACCCCTGCGGCGAGGATCTGGAACTGTTGTGAGGATTGCTTGAACATGTAGAGGTCGCGTTGAAAGTGCCCTTCTGTTGCGAGGATGTTTGATCTCCCCGAAGCAGATGATGCCTTGTGAGGTGACAGTGGCAAAGTCTCAAGAATCCTTCACGAAACTTTGACGACATAAGGTTGTAAAGAATAGGATTTATGGAAGAGTTTATGTAGATCATTATTCGGCAGAAATAAAGGAGATTATAGTAAGTCTCTACGTCTAGTGAGTATTTGGTTTCATCAGACACAACGATGATCCACAAGGTGAGAGCTCTGAATGGCATTAGGCACACGAAGAAGGCAAACACTACAGTTGCCAACATCAGGACTACCTGCTTCCGATACCTTAGAGCACTGTGATGGTAATGTCTGGGATTGCGAGGTCTCCCAGAACCCATGTGGTCCAAGTGGCGGTGATGCCTGAACAAAAACACAAAATAATTAGTATTTAAACACATCAAGTTGTAATTTTGTCATAAAATTGCAACTGTTTGACCAAGAGGGTGAGAGGGTGTGTAGAGCGGCAGAAAGGAAGGGTGAACACAGTAGAAGGTGGGACAGGGTGAGTGGAAAGGGCGTGGAGAGGGCGAGGGGAGAGTTTAGCGAGGGAGTGGGTTGTGAGGGAGGGGAGATTGCATAGTGAGAGGAAGGGTAGTTTAATTAGCGAGAGGTAGGAGAGGGAGGGGGTAGGGATAATATAATAATTCTAAACTTTCGTCAAATGGAAGGCTGTATTTCGTTTTTATATGTTAGTCGTGCAAAGAGAGTAGAATCTCAAAGTTTAAGCGATTTCACTATCGATTAAATTCTACTGTATTCCCATATTTCCTTTGTACCTACAAGGAAATATGCAATAAGATAATTTTTGAAAATGTTTATCTCAACTAACACGAAGAAGATAGAGAAATAAGTTTGTAACAATAGTTAGTACAAGAGTGGAGAAAGTCATGTGAGTGTAACACATCAGCTTTTTTTATTATTATTTCCTGTGATTGGTGAATATTATTTCGTCACTGATTAATTTAAAAATAAAATATCCAAAGAGAATTTAGCTAATACTTTCACCTTCCATTACTCCGGATAAGAAAATTCAGTGGTGAAGTTTGCTGCTCTTTTACAAATAATTTGGTTACCCCTGGAAAGACTTCAGTTCACACGAATACCTTATACAGGCTGTTAGGGTTATCACTGCAAATATTTGTAATGGTGACATAGGACAGCGTAATGAACAATGTTTTCAGGTGGTTAGTGCCTTCACGTAAACATGCCACAGAAAACGTGACACGGAGTGGGAGGACCTAATGCTGTAATGGGGTAAAGAATTCTATATCGCATCTAAATTCTAATGCTTTCTACAAAGCCAATTAAAATATCAGCTAGAAACTATGTGATTGGTTTGAAGGAAAACTTAGACCAAGAGAGAAAACAACCACCACACCGAAGTGGATACATATTTAGGTACAGTTTATCAAAATATCTGCACTTGTACCCCTAGCATCCTGTTTTTAACGGCTAACGGGAGACCAAACCAAAAGTAGGACCTGCGCGGTGTTTTGCCTGTCCGCATCCTCGGCGCTCGTTGCCGTTTACTGCTATCGTAGAAAGACGCGGATGAAACCATACTAACCTTATGAAAGGAGATGCTGAAACTGGCCACGGTCGTTGTCCATACATTTTTGGCGCTTTTTTAGGAAACTATCCATCACTCGCCGTAGTTCACATTGAGAAATACTGGGAGTTTCCTGGCGGATATGTTGTTTTGATTCTTCCAGGGTATTTGGGTTTGTGTTGTACACTTTTTTAAGTTACCCCAGATATAGAAATCGCAGGCGTAGACCGAGAAGGCCGCAAATGTTTAGATTCTAATATTTCTGTCCTGAAGAACACTTTCAATTGTTCTCATCGAAAGATTGGCTGTATGAACTGTTGCAGAGTCTTATTGAAAAAAAAAGGCAAAATCACGGTTCCTGTGTGTTAATTCTCTAAAAACCGGGGCAAAATTATGTTCATATATGTACGGGCGTCTACTATTTACTCGAAAAATTGGCCCTTTAGCTCAAAACCTATATTGTTCATGAAGTACCCCTTAAGGACCCCCCCCCCCAAAAAAAAAAAAAAAAAAAAAAACAGCGCCGAGGATGCGGAAAGTCAAAACACCATGTAGCCGATTAGTAGGTTTTTTGTTTTCCCGGTATTAGCAGAACCATTAGGCTGATATTATTTAACTTACTAATGCGTTAATATTAAGGGACTCTGTGACTGAATTTTCCAATATTTTTAAATTTAACACTATTTAATTGAAAACTGGCACACCTTAGATTAGCAAGTAAGAATGACTGCAAAAGCTCAAAGATCTAGGCGAAACAGTTTCTGAGGTAATGTAATTAAATTAAATATTTTTAACTAGCAAAAAAAAAAAAAAAAAATGTTTTGATGAAGTTTTTATGTTAAAAGTTTCCTTGCTTTTCGGTATACATTAATTTTTTATGAGTCATTGTATAAAGCAATCACAGAATGAATGTTTTCTTATACAGCACATTTTAGAACACGCGTGCAAATTTGTATACAAACCAGAGCAAAACTGAAATATAACAATACATTTTAGGAGCAAAAATTTAATACCCACTAAGAAAAGACACACAGAAGGGGTCCAGTAAGTTTGACAGGGAACGCACGGTGATTTGACATTTCACTGGGTTTTAAAGTGACGTATTGGGAAAATGGGCAAAATGATTCATAGTTGTCTGTCTATAGATATGTGTTAACAAATCGAACATTTTCACATTTTCACCTAAAAACTTAGTTCCGGCGTCCTATAAATGTACTACGTTAAGAATACTGACCTGCAAGGGGCGATGATGCCTGGATGTTTCATCAAATGACGGGCAATGATGGTGTACAGCACGACAAGGATTATGGAGGGCAAGAAGAAGAACACCACTATGCTGAGGATGAAGAAGAATGCTGGCCAGAAGGTGTCAGCCTGTGTAAGACACACAGGTACCATCGTTCCATCGAAGTATTCCTCCATTCTGTAGTCCGCCACTACCAGGATAGGGCTACAAACATAACAAATTAAAATACTCCTGTTTACTGTGTTATTATAACGTTGGGAGACTTAACTATGGACTACTGCATTTGTTCCTTCTCAAATAATTTCCCAATTTCCCTGCTTTCCCAAACTGGAACTGCCATCTAGACAAACCCTAATAAACGACAGTTATTTGAAGAACAAGTCCAGTGCTAGAATAAAAAAGAATTATAATAAAGTCTGTAAGAAAAATGGTGATATTGAGTCGACAGTCAGTTTTGTACCTGTTGTGTGATGTAGCCTGACTCGGGTCTACTTGAAGCTCCCGGTGTACCTGTTGGCCGCCATTAGCATGGCGTTTGATCCAAGCCTTCTTCGATAGGAACATTGGTCGGTGAGTCAGTCGTGTACAGGCTTCTTGAGGTGACTTACTTGATTGGTCAGCGCTCTCTCTCTTGGCGGTTAACACCATCTTATATCAATGATTTGAACTTTCCTGACTCCTCTGCGGGCGTGCTCGATCATGTTAAGAATTAAATGATTTTATTCTACAAAGTTATCAGAGCCAAAGGGTGAACAGTTTGGGCGTTACAGCTATATTGCATTTTGAACTGTTTGCCATACAGAAATAGCTGATCTGCTGGGGTGCCACATTGTATTTCATTAGCTTTAGGGTTTGCATCAGTTTTACTGTTTGGGGGGCGGGGGGTTCTATTATTGTGCCGTGTGAGGTGTTGCGGTGTGAAATTGCATGCCCACAATATACATAAGCGATTTCACGATGGATATACGTGCAATTGGGCCGTTTAGACCATAGAAATCTGATCGTTGCATGCACCTCCAGTTTGGAGTGAACATCAAGTTGACGTGCTATTGAGCCAGGCCCGCTCTGCACCCCACCTGTTGGACTTGTCAGCAGTTGCTGTAGCTTGCTACATATTGACCACGGCCAGACACACAGCGTGCTCTCACGGTGAGCGAGTGTAACTTACTTTTTGATTCGCACTCGCAGTATGCAGTGTACAGACATTGGCAGTTATTTGAATGCTGTTTTTCATTCACTAAGCTAGTCAGGTTTTCCAATCCATTTTTAGCTGGAGTATGTTGCTTATAGAGTATCGTTTACCATTTTGCTTTCTCTAGTACGCATACTGAGTAGAGGAAGTATTGCATTCCACCTAAAAATTCGATGTCGAGATTTCACCGGAAATATGTTTTGAGACCCCTGAATCAAAAAAAAAAAAAAAAAATTAGACAAAGGTACGTGTGTGTGCCTGTGTACGGCATAACTCAAAAACGAAAAGTCTGTTAAAAACAAAAGTTGTTATTTAAGTTTAATGTATTTCAAGGATGCGAGACAAAGATTTTGAAGAAAATAGCCCCACCCTAAACTACCCTTTGCATGGAAAATTTTTCGAAAATTTTTATTTTCTTGAAAATGGCTCTAACGATTTTGATTAAAATGCCATATATTTAAGATATTTGTATGACAAATGAAATGTATATTTTGAATTTTCTGGTAATAGCCTATGTAGTCCTGTTTACTCTGGATAACTTTTGAATAACTCGTAAACTATAAGAGATAGACAAAATCTTACTATAGAAAAAATGTAGATCTTGCTAAAACACACAATCTATGCCTGAATACATTTTTTTGTAGAGTGAACCATCTCGGAGATATGCTTATTATTTATGTGAGTTTTGGAGAACTTATGCTTCTGTCAAATGGAACATCGTTATTCATTTTTATATGTTAACCGTGCAAAGAGAGCGCATCTTAAAGCTTTGACTATCGCTCAAAGTCTACTGTATTCTCGCATTCTCCTTGTATCTACAAGAAGATAAACAATAAGATAATTTCTGCAAATGTTTATATCAACTAACACGAAGATATAGGAATATAATTTTGCAAGAATGGTTATACAAGAGTAGAGAAAGTCATATGGGTGCAACACATCAGATTCTTGAGAACAATAAAATTACGTCCGGATTGAAATTCATCTCTCTGAGCTCTATGTAAAGTACCTTAACTCTTAATGACTTGTTCGGCATGTTCTGAATTTCAAGTTTTTGCAGGCACATCATCACTGGAAAGTCACGACAAGGGTTAACAATGCTATAATGGCGTCATACGACACCACCATTAACTACAGGAAATACCAGTGCAACCAGTGAAGTTATAATCTCCATAATATCTCTCTCTCTGATGTGAATTTTACGCCAGTGTGGCGTAGTAACTTCAAAGTAGAGGTAAACAAACCGTAATGTATCACTCCGCCGAACACGTGATAGCACAACGTGGAAGAATGGCGAGATCCAAGGACCTGCAGGGAAAATTGCTCTAGACGAAATGCGAATATCACAAATTCCGCAGCTTAAGAATTATCAGCTTTAAACATTTGCTAGAGTTGTATACCTTAGTCCCATATTTGTCTTAACCTAAATTTCTAGCACACAACACTAATGCGAATGATACCTAAACATTTCGGTAGCTCTTCTAGCACTACACATTCTAGCTGTAATTAAAAGTACAGCACTAAACTGCTCTTAAGGGAACAATGTAGTCTGAACATACAGAAATTACACCTTAGAGGGTTAAATTAAGTAAAGTTACCACTTTCTTACAGTCCGCAATGATTTTTCCTGAAATTTTTATTAATTATTCTATACACCATGAACATTATTTCAAGTAGTTATTTGCATTGGTAGCAATAATAGCTATAATAGTATATTATGCAACGAGACTATAATGAGAGTAATTAAGACCTGAATATATATTACGAAACGACCGTTTTAATTACCATTAGAGTTAAATTTCATACACAATTTATGCTCGACCATATCCCTAATTTTATAGTTGAAATATTATAAAATATTGTACACTCATCAGGTACAATGACCTACATATTGCATCAGCTGATATTTTGAGTTCTGCGCAGGCGCTAAACGATCGATTCGTTTCCAGCACGTCAGGGCTGCATGATGAAAATAACCTTGGAATGTTACGTAACATTGAAAAATAGAAGGCAAATTGAATATATTGGTTTTCAGACAAAACTTTACTTCATGTATGTTATTTATTGTACAATTAGTGAAATTAATTTACTTAGGGACTGTGCTTAGTGCAATATTCTTGGAAGTTGATATTGTATTGAGGTTAATTTGTGTAAGTTGCATCTTACTTAGGCGGAGTAAGTTGCATCTCACTGACAGTAGTGTCCGACATTTTAGTGTTTTCTAAACTCGCTCTAGTTGCGATTCAAGAATTAATCGATATTACGCATTGTCATTGCTGCATGGGAATTCACAGTCCCGCAAATTAATTTCACTAATTGTAGAATTGATAGCTTACACATGAAATAAAGTTTCGTCTGAAAACCAATATATTCAATTTACCTTCTATTTTTCAATGTTATGTAACATTCCAAGGTTATCATTTTCATAATTCAGCTGTAACGTGCTGGAAACGAATGGATCGTTTAGCGCACGCGCAGAACTCCAAATATCAGCTGATGCAATATGTAGGTCATTGTCCCTGGTGAGTGTACAAAATTTTACAATATTTCAACTATAAAATTAGGTATATGGTCGAGCATAAATTGTCGTATGAAACTTAACTATAATGGTAATTAAGACGCTCGTTTCCTAATATATACTCGGGTCTTAATTACTATCATTATAATCTCGTTGCATAATATACTATTATGTATTAATTTATGAATGGTGTAAATAATTTGATAGGTCAGATATAATTTATTTTACATATCTCAACGTGCAATTTATGTGCTATTCTGTAACCTTGCATGTATTTTCAAATTAACTACTCGTCTACAGACTGAGTGGCTGTAGGCAACTGTGATATTTGATTGTGCATAACACATCTTTGTTTGCGCTGTCGCTACCCGGTATTTCGTGGGCTACGTCCGTGTGCACTAAACTTGAAGAGGCAGGTACTGATTAGCTGGCAATAAGATGAAACAAAATATTCAAGTTTACCATTTATTTGCAACATATAATAAAATATAGACATATGAATTACATAAAGATGTAAAAGGATTAGAATCTTAAACAGTAATCCTCCAATAGCAACACATATACACGTATACAGAACCAATGAGCACATATTACAACACACATTTAAATTAAAGCTTTACATATCATCTTAATGCATTGCAAAGCAGTGATTAAATCAGTTAAGTTTGACTTTGTGCACTTGAGATTACATTTTAAGCTTACTCACTGCAAATTTATAAAATTCATGTTTTAACAAATGTAATTATATTGTAACATTTCCAGAAACAGCACTCGCATATCCTCTGATTGGCAAACCGTAATTCTTATATAAACATAGCATCACAATTGATTAAACTCTATATTTTAAGAATAATCCAAATTACATTAAAGAAGTGTCGTTGGGTTCATTTTGACCCAAATAAAGCCTCAACTTATTACTGCTCCCTTTTCAGAAACAAGCTATGAACTGGAAACTTTTCCACTTTTTCAGGACGATGTTAAGTAGATGTGACGCAACTAAAACTTGCCAACGAGAGCTGCGCGTTGTACTTGCCGGTCCCACTGGAGCCCGTAATAGAAATACTGTCCCCTGCAAGAGAAGTAACGGTACGGTACGAAAATAGTCTTCTGCGTATCCTGCAGATTGGTAAGCTTTAGTTGCGCCAGCTCTACGTGCCTCAACTTTGGAAAAAATCGCCAAAAGTTTTCTTTTACGCCTGCCTAGAACAACCCTTATTATTTTGACCCATTTAATTAGCCGTGCCAGATTTTCAACAAGAACATTGTTTGCTGAAGCGTATTGTTGTAATATACATGTGTCTGGAGTTCTTTTGCTCCTACATTGTTGCATTTTGCGCTCATTGTTTGAAATTAATGTAGCACACAGTTCTGCAAGATGACCTCAAGGAAAAGTTACCCAGGCTTTGTATTACTGATAAGTAGGGACCGAACCTTCATACAGGAAACAAAAGGTTCCGGAGTTTGGACTATAGGAAGTGGAAGGGGCCAGTCTGTCATATAATCACAACACAGAGGAGGCCAGGTACAGTCGGCGCAACAATCACATTCAATGCTGTCACAATTTGCAGTAAAATATTCATTTCCAAATTATTGTACAAGTTCGTAATACACGAATATTTCATTTTACCTGCTCGAGGCATTTTACTTTGTGTGTGGAACAAGTGAACACACTCGAGAAACACTATGCACTGTAGGCAGTGTGTCCAGGTGTTTGTGCGGTCACTGTACGCGGGCAATGACGTCACCTTTGTCCATGTGGCAGATAATTTGCAGTCACCTCATTTCGCGATAGATGTATAAAGGTTTGAACCCTACTAATGAGTAAAGCATTCATTTTGAGTACCATAACAAGAGAGACCCAGCGTACACGCAGGTCACTGTCGCTGTTGGAGGCAAACCGTGGACAAAGCACATGCGCAAACAGTATGCGCACAGAACATAAGGTAAGGTTCGACAACGAATGCGTTACTGATGTGAGTTTAGGTACTTCCACAACGAATACAGAAGTCATTGCCAAATAATGAAGAGCAGTAAGAATTCTTTCCAGAAAATGAAGTGATAATGCAACGAACCTTACTTTTGTGTAAAATGTTCAAATTCCTCAGAAGAGGTAACAAATAATAATAGCATGTGAAAATGTTAGTTTTTACCTTAGAATGTTGCATTATGTGAGCAAACCTGAGATATGTTTTGTGTACAAAAACAGAAGTTTGAAAGTTAATCTTTTCAATTATTAAATGAAATATAAGAAAGTAGAAACTATATTACTCGTTATGATTGTTCGTTGTTAAATTTATTGAATGATTTAAAGTAATCACCTTAGGTCAAAATCAGCGCAATGGCACTTTTAGGAATACAATTTACACAGCGCTTATAGTGTGAAATAAAGATGCAGGTCCTAAATCTACAGTTAGTTGCAGGTCAATATAGCAAAGCTACCCTTATAGAAATGAACTCGGGTGCATTTTAGTATGTCTGAGAAAGAAAGCAAAAGTGCTTCCGAGCGTAATTAGTCAGTGGGGTATAATTTAAACAACATGGGCTTTTGACACTTGTTGGAGTGGTATGTTTCCAGGACAATGTGCCCTCCGCTATAGCTCTAGCTAGAGCGCATAGAGAATAATGTCTAACAATTATTAGTAACCCTCTATTGCGTGAATTATTTTGCTACTTGTGCTGTTCTTCGTCCAATTCCTAAAGGGTTTTATATCCCTGTCACAGATTCCTTACTGGAAGTAATTCAAATAGACATGATGATTAAGGTAAGAAGTCAACTGTCCATCAATTCAAAGCCGAAAGACCTGCGTTTTAATCCCAATAACCTGCAGTCAAACGTGACTAAGGTAAAGGATGGGGAGGGCCCACGTAAAATATTGGCACACGTGGGTGACGACAGGGTTACATTCGAACTGCAGTTACGTGGATTTTGCTTTTGTTTCTAACAGAAAAGAACACAAAAGAACTACACTATTAATTAAATATTTTAGAATATAAATAGTTACAAATACACTTCACAAAATTGATATGGTATAATATAAAGACCAGTGTTATATGAAAGTTAACAAGAATACTTAAGATGTTCGAAAAAGGTCACTAGATATTTTGTTTACTCAAGGCCACACGATACAACATAAGGTTACGTGGCCATAAACTATTAAAGGTTCGCCATCACCAAAGTGGAGAAGCAAAATTCATTCCATCGGAGCGCCCTGCTTAGGTCTCTTTGGGATTACAACCCCAGGGCACGCCAATTTAGACGTCACCGGCTTCCCCGCATGGCATGAGGGTACATCCGGCAACAGCGGAGCTAATCCACTAGCAGCAAAAGCTGAGCCCCGATACAATCCTATCAAGAGGTGCTTAGATTTCTAAATTTGAAGTCAACCCTATTATTTTTGGATACAAAGATGAAATCGGCATATATATTGTCTTGGCTTCCAGAATCTACACCAGGACATAGTATCCAGAGATTTATTTGCGGATCAGATAACTACTATCATAACAAAGAAAAGAAAATGTCATTTGTCTTGTCTATTTATGTTCTTCTGTCTTTCTCCTAGCCGCCTCCAATCGCACAGTTGAAATCCAGAATTTGGCGTTCTCTGTTACTTCTATGGTACATCTCTAGTGTTCATTTGACTTCTTGTAGATCTCCTTAATGGTTCTACAAGTGAAACTCTTTCATTTTCTATTCTTCTGGGGATCTCGTCGCTATATCCATTTCTCGTGTACACGATTGCTTTTGTGGGCAACTTATTCGTCATTTCTTGCAATATTGGGAAATTATCTGGTCTTGTGATGCTCCAGATCCTTCTTCAGCTAAATATTGTCTTCCTTCCTCCAAAAGATGTGATTTTTATCACATTCAAAGAGGCATGCTCTGGTGTATCCGACACATCACATTTGTCAGTTTCTCAACGTCCTAATTATTTGGATCCAGTTATGACACCAGCGGTGCACAGCGACTGTTGTATTCTGACCTGCAGCCGTTGAGGAGCAAATTTGCTACCTCCTGTCACAACCCTAACCTCAATTACGCTCGCAACCCTGCAAATCCTATATCCCGTCATTACAGTGGTTAAGCCCTGACAAGGGCAGCTACAGACAACACGGAAATAAATCAGCGCTGTCTTCTTACGGACAACTCATTCCTTACCGTGTGTAGGGTACCTTATTACGTCATGCTTTAATTTTCTTGACTGATTCTGTCATCTGGTGTTCTGTATCGAAACAATGAAGCATACCTATGCTGGTATTTTGAACTGATTGGTTAATTACGAATAGGTATAGCCACTTCCCTCAACTGGAAGGTAGGGGAGGTAACGTGTCACTTTTCAAACTGATGGAGACCGATATCAGAAGACACGCCCTATAAGTGCCCCTACAGACCATCCGAAATTCGATGTATATTATTATTTGTGCTGTGTTTAAACATAAGACACACCTCCGGCTACCCCCAGCCTGCCAATGGTGCGAACGAGTGGAGAAGTTGCCATGGAAGCAATAGAGTATATAACCTCAAACAAATGAGCGGCTGTGGTTGTTGAAGAATAACAAGGAAAAGAATTTTAGACTAGTGGTGATAAAATAATCATCAGCGATTCATCCTTTTCCTTTTCTTCTGAAAGAAAGCGACACACTTCTTGGAATCGCCCTGTTATTACCATCAGCGTGAGTATTTTAATTATGTAGCAGCAATTTAGATTACTTTATTTCCAAAATATACATGAGTTCAGTTGATCCCTATAACATTATGAAAGCTGGTTATTGCCTGCATATTTTGCATAGGAATGGCAGAGCTATCAAATTAGTATAAACATGTTTTAAATGCAAATTGTTAGTAACAAAATAAAAACATCGCAGTATTAAGTTTCTTTATGTACTCAACAAGCAGCAATTTAATTTATGGTGCTAGCTCTAACCATAAAGATTTATTAAATACTAAATCCCTGCAACGTATTTGCTATTCGGCACGCTCCTAAACAGTTGACATGTGCTTTTTTATACGTCGTGGCAACGTAGCTCTCCCACTCCTCCACTTTGAGTGAACTGTCAGGAGTGTCAAGTAGTTTAAATGACACTAATTTTTAATTACCTCCTTTGCTCGACAAAACGCTTTACATTATGCCATGACATACCAGACACCAGTGCAACAAACATTTTAAAGCATGGACACTTCTACACTTATACGGTTTTAGTTTTAAGAATTTAGTTGTTCTATGTGCAGAAGATTCTGGTTTCACCTGTTGTGTTGTTGGCACAAAGCCGGCTGTGGCACACCCAATCGCGCACAGGCGAAATGCCACGCGCCCGTTAGGTTTTAAATGAAGAACTCTGTAGAAAAGCTATAAAAGCACTTAAATAGGTACACTAGGGGAAACCATAACTGGGAACGTGTACGAAATATTTATGGGGCAAGAATAAAATTGGTTTGAGCTTGCACTAATACAGTCGCGTATATCTACAAATAGATATCATGTATTGGATGGTTTTTACCTATTTCGTACCTGTGATGCACAACGCGTATGTGTTGTCACTTGTTTCTTTCTATGACCAGTGCTGACAACATGACGAGTTAGACAAAAAGGATTATACATACAGAAGCCCATGAAAATAATAACATGATGGAGAAAGGGTAACATCATTTTAATTAATAGCAAAGAACATTAGTGGACGTCAAACAACGTTATAATAACATTGTTGGTGTTTTGAGTAAACACAAATGAAGGATTATGTTTTCATTAACATAATTTAGCACTCGTGCATGTTCTCAGCTGTAAATCTGTAATGGAAAGTACATTTTAAATTTCTAACCTTTTCTTTCTCGTGTAATACTTCTTAAAATCCTGAAGGGCATTTAGTTTTCTAATTTATCATTAGTTAAAGATTTTCAAAGACAATTCTTTTCTGTGTTAATAATTACTGCAAATGGTTCTGCAGTACTCTACATTATAATATAAATATTTAACTTTATTTAAAAGCAAGAAAAGTTACGCTCTGAGTAGAAAGGGTTTTAATAAAGGAAGCTTTGCTATATTGATCTGCACCCAACACAACTAAATGTATTCGTCTGGGCACAGAGTTGCGATACATTCCAGAAAAATGCTTCGGCCAAAAAGGAAATCCAGTGTAATATTATTGGTATGGAAAATACCTGCAATTTGAATTGTTAATTAAGGAACTGAGACACGTCTGTTCTTTGCCTAATTAAGCCGTCAATAGATGATGTAGATACATATTTTAATAAGGATAACCTAAATTAGCATATACATATTCACGTACACAGTTGAATAATTTAGAGCACAATTTACTACATCATTTATGTACAGTACGAAACTATGGAACCTAGTCCTGGCCATGCAAAGAGGCCAAAACTATCGCATAACAACCAGCTGTTTGTATCACAAATAAGTTTACATAATCTGAGTAATTGTAGATGAAAGTTAGCAAAGCTGATTGATTTTGGAGAAATCCTGAAATACACGTCTTAGACTGACAGTTGTATAGTCACTGAAGGAAGAATAGCTCCGGTATGACAAAAATACGATCCTTGAGTGATAGCAATATCTAAACTGCATAGCATAGGCCTGAGCAAAATCGGCTCAAAAAGGCCATTTCACTGAACGTTCTTGCCTCACTCCACCGGCCATCCCTCCCCATTAACTGCTTTACCTTTCTTTCCGACGCGCCTCATGAAGTGGCAAATATGGCTACCTCGGGACGTCTGTTTCATGAAGAGTGGCAGAGAGAATTCTTTATAAGTTACAAAAACAGGAAAGTTTGTTAACATGCGGATTTCAATTTCCAAATATAGATCAGAGGCATATAGCAAATTTTGGTGATCCTATACGTATTTATGTACAATTCCATAAGAAACTTTCTGAATATTCGTATTTGTAAACATAAAAAGGACGATATTATTCCAATTTTTACTTTCTCTACTACATTTAGCAAAGTATTGTATTCCATTCCAATTTTGATGTCAAGATTTCACCGGAAATATGTTTTGAGACCCCTGAATCGGAAAACAAGCATGTTTAAAAAATGTCTCTGTGTGTGTCTTTTGTAAGTTTAATGTCTTTCAAGGATGCGACACTAAGATTTTGAAGAAAATTCCTCCACCCTAAACTAACCTTTACATGCAAAAAATTCGAAAATTTTTATTTTCTTGAAAATGACAAAACGTTTTGATTAAAATGCCATTAGTTTGAGATATTTGTATGACAAATGAAAGGTATATCTTGCTTTGTCTGGCTAGCCTATGTAGTGCTGTTTACTCTGGATGAACTTTGCATAACTGGTAAATCGTAAGAGATAGACCAAATCTTACTATACAAAAGTGTAGATCTTGCTAAAACACACAACTTATGTCTAAATACACTTTTTTGTAAAGTGAACCATTTCGGAGATATTCCTCGTTATTTGCGTAAGTTTTGGAGAACTTATACTTCTGTCAAATGGAACATCGCTATTCATTTTTCATATGTTAACCGTGCAAAGAAAACGGAGTTGGAGGGCTTTAAAAGATTTGACTATTGCTCAAAGCCTACTGCATTCCCATATTCCCGTTGCATGTGCAAGAAAACGAGCAATAAGATAATTTGTATCAACGTTTATCTCAACTAACACGAAGAAGATATAGGAATAAGAGTTTGTTAGAATGGTTAGTACAAGAGTAGAAAAAGTCATGTGATTGCAACACACCAGATTTTTAGGGGTTTAGTGTCTGATTAATTGATATAATCTATGTATTTCGTATTTCAAGGTTTTAATACCCTATGGAGTTTAAAACTAATATATTGGCTAAATAGCAATGGAACTTTACTGTCTATTGTGAAGGAGAAACAATTTAATAATAAGAATATTACGTGCATAAGATAAAGGAAGGCTGAAGATAATGGAATTTGCCTAACCATAATAGATGTTTAATATAAACAAACTAGTTAATAAAAGCGTAGAAATTATTGCTACCACGCAGGCGGAACTGCGCGTGTTGTATCAAACAACTTTTGACACTCGGCAAGAGTAGGGTGGGTAAGGCAAGTTCAATCACTACCTCGTCTCTCGTGCCCATGCCTGGCATAGCATTTTCGAGCGATTAAGTGGCGTAGACTTATGGGACTTTTACTGCTTGCACCTGCCTGTCCCGGCAGATATGCTTACGGTGGTCCAATCGACACAAATGCAGTTTTCCTCAATTCAGGGCAGATCAGAAAAAGCCTGACTTACGCTATCTACTGGCACGAATGAAGGTTATAAGCGAGGCAGGATTGAGAAACCTGTCTGTAATAATGTGCGTCAAACGAATCAGGCTGGAATTTCTCGCACGTAACGAAGCTTAAATCAAAAGTCGGTTAAATACCAACGTTTATTTTCAAAAACATCCCTCATCCATTCTGGGTTCTCCGGTTTCCCCCACCCCTCATTCCAGCAATTGCTCCGTTATCACCTTTCCAATCATAGATTTCGCCTGCATTTCATATCATCCTATTCCTCACTCTCATACTTGGTGCTGGGCTGACCACCCGCTTCTAGGTCTTTACGACAGGCGTCTGATCCTAGGTACCGGCTTATAAGTCCCACATAAGGGGCGGGTAATCAGGTAAAGATTAAAAAAAGAAGAAAAAATGTACTTCTCATTGAAGCATACAATTTATGTCAAATGATTTGTTGTTCTAACCATTTTCATGATATTCTATTTTATTGGTTTGAATTTTCAACTATTTATGCACACTTTTTCTCAAATAGGAAGTCATCATTTGCTTATGTCCTGGTTAGAGTTGTAAAATTACCGTGGGCTACCGTAGAATACCGTAAGTTAGTGTAGACTAAAGGAATTTTCCTAGTAGAACTGGTCATTAAGGACCTGCCCGCATTACTTGTACATAAGGTGTGTTGCATACATATCGGGCGTTACCTCTTATCGATCGTGTTGTTTACCACGATTTACTAGATCCTCTAGAAATAGGAAGCGCTTAATTTTGAACCTCCTCGGAACTAAACTATATAAAAGGTCAGCTTAACCTACGGAACATTAATGCCTTCAAACTATTTAAAAACTCCTCTAAGTATATTACAGATCAGATCGAAAACACTGATAGTAACCACGAGTAATATTATTTGGCACCAAAAAGTATATTTTTTATTTTTATTTCGGTGACCAAAGTCGTGATCAGTCATCAGGGAACGTGTTTAGTAAGTAAACATACGAATGAGATTAACAGCATGGAGTATAGAACCGGCAGGTAGCGTGAAGGCTCTACTGCCTTCCACTCTACTTGTTTACAAGAGCACAGCAAGGTCGCCGGCGCTTCCACTTCCCGTTGTAGATGCACGGTTAACTTGATGGATTCCGTACTAAAACCCCGCTCCCTGGTGTTCATAATGTTTGAGTTTAATTTTTAATACAATTTAATTCCTTGTATTTTGTATTATCTTTCAATCCCTAACAATGCTACCAATACTACCGGTAATTTACAATTTACTACGTCATTTATGTATAGTACGAAACTATGGAACCTAGTCCTGGCCATGCAAAGAGGCCAAAACTATCGCATAACAACCAGCTCTTAAAATTTTATCTACAAGAATATATGCCATTTATACAAAAGTTTATCTCTGTAATATGAAACATATAAGACAAAGGATTTGTAAGAATAATTTGTATACGAGGGAGTAGAGAAAGTCATGTGAATGTACACATCGGATTATTTGTAGAGAGACCTATTTATTACTTTCTCTAGTAAGTGTAGTACGTAGAGGAAATACTGTATTCCACCCAAAAATTCGATGTCGATATTTCACCGGAAGTATATGTTTTGAGGCCCTCTGAATCCAAAAAAGGGCATTTTTAGAAAAAGGTCAGTCAGTCTGTGAACAGTATAACTCAAAAACGAAAAATCGGTTAAAAACCAAAGTTGGTATTTAACGTCTTTCAAGGCTGCAACACGAAGATTTTGAAGAAAATTCCTCCTCCCTAAATTACCCCATACATGAAAAATGTTTCGAAAATTTTAGTTTTCTTGAAAATGGCCCTAAATATTTTGATTAAAATGCCATATGTTTAAGCTATCTTATGACAAATGAAATTTATATTTTTAATTTTCTGGCTATAGTCTTTGTAGTCCTGTTTACTCTTTACGCTTTTTGAATAACTCGTAAACCGTAAGAGATAGATAAAATCTTATTATACAAAAATGTAGATCTTGCTAAAACAGAATTTGTGTCTAGATACAGTTTTTTTGGTACTTAGTGCTGTCTGTTGGACCCGGATGTGTCATAGTGGACATGGGGATGAAGATGAATGTGGGAATGGTATGCCAAGGGCGGATATAAACCTAAATTTGACTAAGTTAATTTGACCAGTCAACCAACTAATGAACTCTACCCGAATTGAACACGGAACACTGGAAATGACAGCCAATGCGCTAACCACCAGGCCTCGATTGATTGAGTGTGCAATAATCGATAGTGGTTGCTTGAATTGACAAATTTGAATCATACAGAAGATCACCTGGTGAGGAAAGAAGGTAACTGGCATAACGGGACATAGGCTAAAACTTGAATTTTTATAACATTTTGGTTTGTTAGATAAATTTGAGAACCTTCTCCTTGAGTGTTTTGTTTATGTTCCACCCCATTACTTAATTTCAACATTCAACATTCAGACGAAACGTCAGCTATGCTTTTGTTTATGTTTTTAGTATTACATTGTTATTTATTCCACTAAATTTTAAAATTATTTTAAACACATATACGAGTACTTAATTACACGAGAACAGAAATCGTTGTCTGGATATAATAGTAGATAAAACGTCTGAGTGTAGCACTCACATGAATTTCTCTACTCGCTCTTTTTTTAGACACAATTTAAGTATGAAAATAGTTAAAGCTTTTAAGAGCTGTTCGCTATGCGACGGGTTTGAAATTACATTCTATTTGTATGACCACGAAAAAAAACCTTCTTCCTATTTGAAATTGGACAATTCAAACGAATAAAAAGGAATATCTCAGAAATGGTTTACTCCAGGAAAAAGTACCTATACATAATTTACATAAATTGTGTGCTTCATGTACCCACTGGTAACACTTTTCTCTTTCTTATGTATTTTAAGACATCACTATTTGGTCCTTCTGCAAACACAGGATCGTTCATATAGAATCGTACAGAAATAGAATTCGGTAGATATACAACGGAGAAGGTATTGTCTACAAACGTGAGAAGTGCCAGATGTTGGTCATATGTTTTTGAATGGGTTGTAAATGAGCTGTTCTGTGTATCATAAACAAGGGTAGGCCGGGTAGCTAATCGACAATTTCCTTTCCCCGAGCCTTATTCCCCGGGGACTTTCTTAGCTGTGAAAAACGGTTCCACTGAAATCTGCATAGGTATCAATTTTTTGGGTAGAACGCAACACCTTCTAAACCTTCTATGTACCTACATAAGTTGTAGAGAAAGTGTGAAGATAATAAATTACTAGGGCAATCCGGAAACTAATCTCCGTTGTGACGTAGCACGGGTGGTAGTGGGGATAACATAACCAATTTTACACCACCGTACAACGTAATTCAGTGCACTCGCCAGAAGATTGCACTGCTATCGCTCACGGCAATCTTACAGAAAGAGAACCGCGCTAGAAAATCCCACAAATGTGAGATGCGTGGTATTATAAGATTTCTTTAAAAGAAATCACCGTATTATGCAGACAACTGGTGTTTTGCTTTTCCATGACAACGCTCGACCTCACAGGGCTCGAAAAGCTAGCAACAATGATGCCGAAATTATTGGCTGCTAGAGTTAGTACTTTTATAAAAATTATAGATACATAATTGAAATAAATAATCTCCATCTGTTAAAACCAATGCATAATGCGAGAAGGAGAAGTTACAATATTGTCAGTAAATAAATCAGTTACGTGTTGAGGGAAAGCATTTCGTTATGAGCGAGTTGCAAAGGCAATTAAGCGTTCCGATGAACTATCAACAAGAAAATGTTTTATATACTCTGAGCTGACGTCACGTTGGTAGGAGGCAGTTCTAGTCAGTTTTAAGTGCTGGCTGTAAAGTTTGTGGGTAAAAACAACGGGAAATAAGTGTATGTGGATTTGTGTGACTGAGGTCCTGCCTAACATAATTAGAAATAATATGAAAGATAAATTGAAAGACAACCGAACGAGTAATTTTGTCAGTATTCGTTCAGAAACCATAGAGTTTCCTGGAGATGAGCATCTATATAAAGTTCTGAAAATTAGAAAGAAAGGATTATTAGAATTTAACAAATCACAAAGTTGTTTCAGATGCGAATAGAAGCTTAAGATTTATCAAGACAACATAGGAAGTTTGGTGGGGTAATGGTGAAGTATGCGGATAGTATATCGGCAGTGCGTAGCATCTGAAGACCGCGCTCGAGTAAGCACAAAATTGACGGTAGCCACAAGGGGGTCTGCCGCTTAGCATTTCAGTGATTCGCGGTAACCTACGATTCTCATTGTTATTACGAAAGCCATAAATTTATTGATACTTCAAAATTTAGCAGATGTATTTCGATAATACAGTTGCTCGTGCTGAAATTCAAAAACAGTTTAATTCGCTTCAAACAGGACATGTATTAGCCTCTATTGAAGTTATCAGCTAACTTAACTGGTGTTCTCTCACATCTACCCATGTATATCCTGAGAGAGAAAGCTTCCATAGTTCACCACTGTAGCAGCTTACAGCAGATTCATCTAAGGAAGAGATATTGGAGACGTCATCAAAAGTGTCACACATTGCGAAGGGCGTTATCAAAACAATCGACCTCACAATGCTAAAATAGAAACTCGGTAACTTTGAATAACTTTAAATGGGACGGTTCTGTTAATCCCCTTTACAGCCCGGACTAGACGTCGAGTGATTTACAATTCTTCAGCCACAGGAAGGTTTTCATGTTTTTAAAGAAAATGTATACCGAATTATCCTTGTAATAAGTTTAGAAAATTTACAAAGTAGGTCTCACACTAGATGTTCCTAATTACCTCTTCATCATCGAGGCATACCGTACCACCGATTATTTAACGTGGGTCCACCCCATCCCAATTCATAGATAGAGCACCCAGCGGGTCTATCCTTACTCCACCAACAGCATACTTCCCGCAGTGAAGTAGAGGCAGTCTTAATACATAGACCAGGCCGACAATATGTATAATAATGTGCACTCAGATCAAAATCAGTCCGTGAAAGTTGCCAATTATAGACTAATTTAACTTTTGCTGCTGCTCAGTTCGCATACAATAATGAGTTTAAAATTAGAATGGGAGAAATTCGAATATTAAATAGTAATTCTGATATAAAACAAGAGAACTGCGAAAGGTGTATCTCCATCACTTAATTTATGGAGTAAAACCAGAGGTCAGAGGAGCCAAAAGAAACAGAGGGAAGAAAAGAGATGCAGAGGACCAGGAACATCAGTTAAGTATATTTACATGGGTTTGAAATATGCGAGCCACTTTATAAATTGTCAAAACCACAATTGTTCTCGTGTTCTTAGGTTTCTAGTTTCTTAACCCTTGAGTATCTCCTTATCAGTATGTTACCAATGTTTACATAAACGTTATCAATAGTCATTGTTTTTCTTTGTCTTTTCTAGATTTGGATTTGAGTATCTTTGTCTTATTCAGGGTGTCTGTTTGAAGATTCGATAATTTATTATGATCTTTAAAATGTGCCTTTTGCTATTCTTTAAATTTTTCATAGTAAGTACTTAATTTCCCTTAGGTATATCTATTTATTATCCTTTAGTCCTTTGTGCTTGCTATGCTACTTGCTTTTTTGTGTGTTAAAATATACTTATTTTTTCTTGAGAATATTTTGTTTGTCTCTCTGCTTGCTTTACTTATGAATCTAGGTTCTACGTGCGCACAGAATGTTTTCTTTGACACTAGCGTGTGTGTTGTAGTGTTTAACGCCCGCTTTTACTACTACGGCACCGCAGGCGGTGACACTGATGATACATGAAGATGGAGCACCGGTGGAATGAGATGGCGGGGGAAACCGGAGCACCCGGAGAAAACCCGCCCTGACGCCGCTTCGTCCACCACGAATACCACATGCGGGTCCCTGGGATCGAACCCGGGCCGCCTAGGTGGTAGGCGAATTTGACACTAGCAAAAATTTATAGAAAGTGTGTTACAATCATTACATACAAATTTACTAATTATATTTTTTTAATAATTTCTTTTCTGCATACATAATAGGTAATGTGTTGCATTCTATCCAAAAATTGGATATCCAGGCTTCACTGAGAACACAAGTTTTGAGGCTCCTTAAGCCCAAAAAGCATTTTTATAAAATGATCACTGTGAACAGTACAACTAAAACGAAATGTTCGATAAATACTAAATTGATATTTAGCTTTAGTTTATCCCAAAGATTGTCACGGACATTTTTAATAATAGCTCTCCATACTATAACTTTTGGTGGGTGTGTAAAGTAAAGAAGACAGATGGAGTCGAGATAAAGAAACACTTTTATTTCCGTAAACAGTAACTTTGTACACTCGTTGCAACAGCAAGAAAGTCTTTTTCGATTCTCCAACAGCACGGCTCCGAACTCGTAACACAAAGAAGTGTCCCTTCTCCGTCGGCACGACTCCTCAACGCTTCACATCGTCTGTCCGTCTCCGTCGGCACGACTACTCAACGCTTCACATACGTCTGACTGCCCTTCTGTCGCACTTTACCGCTATTTATATCTCCCAGGCACTATTCTGGAAAGTTCAGTTATTGCGGTGAAATACAAAGCAGAGAAGATTCTCGAAGTCTCTATCCTTTTCTCTCTTTCGGCAAGCGCCCCAACAATGCGGCCATGCTCTGTCTCTTTCCTTCGGCTCCTTTGCGGTAGTGCCGACAATAATGCGATGGGTGATACTGCTGTTGTTGGCAATTAGATGCGGCGGGCGCGGTGACAATACCAAACTGCTCATAGCACGGATGATTGATTTCGAAATGTTTGATTTTCTGAAAAATGACTCCGACAATATTGATTAAAATGAAATATATGTTTACGCAGACGATGTTTACATTACATTAAATATATATATATATTTAATTTATTTCAAATAACTTTGTGGTATAAGCTATTTTAAGGTATTCGTTATTAATGGTGCGAATTGTTCAATACTTTGTCAATCTTTTAAAGCCCTGTCGATTATCACTTGTTTTTCGCGATTGCATGGAAAGACTGGAATTTTAAGATTGGAATATATTACCTAGTTGTTAAACATTTGACTATCACTGTTACACTCGCATCTGTAATAAAAGATGTGTTGTGGCTATTTGTGCAATGGTCTAAATCCCTAATTAAACTGAAATAGGTAGGAAAATAAGTTTCAAAAGTAAAGTTGGCATATCCAGAGAGCTATGAATGTAAATCATTATGCATAGAAGCATGTAAAACATGTGTATTTTATAGATTAAAGTATATGGGAGTGCTATGTAAGTAAATCAGCGGTACAAGGTGTGGGATTAAAATATAAAAACTCGTTTGTAACTGTTTAAAAACAGATAATGTATTTAGTTCATCTGTGCGTGTCCAACGCTTGGCAGATGTAAACAAAAGGTTGGTTGCCGCAGGGAACCTCACTCGCACCCATTGGGCCAGATGCATACGGTTGGCGAACTCCCAAACACCAGCCAGTTTCTGCCACGTGCATATTATTGCTGGCCACGGTAAGAGTTGGAGGTTTCCTGCTTTTCGCCCACGGGCATGCTTCACAGCAACGATTCCATGTACTCGAATCGATACTGCAGCTGCAAAAATTAGTCGATGGAAAGGTAATGGTAATGCCCTTAGGTGTCTTTGTGGCTTGACTTGATTGTCTAACAAGACCTTCGTAGCTTCCCCTTCTTTCCCTTTTATACCCCTCTCCAATGACAACGCTATTCATGCTACATGCTAGTTATAATCAATGACACGTCAGCGTGAAAGACAAAGTATTAATTTTATGGTCGCTCAGTAAATCGTTACTTATTAAGCTCAGCTGTTTGATTCACAACATCCCGCACACATCAGAAGCTACACGTGGCTAGATTATTGCTCTGTGGCAAGCTGATAACACAGTTCAATAAATTTCAGAAACTGTGCAAATTCACAGAAATGTAATTAAATTTTAATGCCACCCAAGAAAGACGGTTTGTTGCATACGTATTAGAAGAAAACAACCTTTCATTCGGAAGCAGAAATTATGCTATAATATAACATACTTGTTTAAAGCTATTTCGAAAAGAATTTTAATTCCAGCAGGGAGAAGATTAAACGTTTTTATATTTTTTTAATGTTACATTGCATTGTATACTGTAAAGGTTTACGTGTTTGTGATTCTAAGGGCCAAGTTAAAGCTTTTCTTATGACGCAGTATCGTTTAACCCAATAAATGCTGCTTATTTCAAGAAACATTTGCAACATTTTCCGTAATAGGCATTAAGAATTTGGAGATATATGTAAAGAAAATTAAAACGTGGCTTTTCTACGAGGTCAGGTTTATCTACCCTTTCCCCTTCCCCACCTTTTCTTGTCCTCATTACAGCGCCACGTCTGTAGCGCCGTATTGTAACTGTCAAGCCATGTCATTGGTTGGTAATTATCCCTCACCCCTTGCTAGACCCGGTAAAACGATATGAAACTAGAGATGGTCCCAAACAGTGCATATTACTAAATTCGTTCTGTGTACCCTGGGTTCCATATATGTCGTCCCTACTGCTTCATGGGGCATTTTACCAACCTTCTTAGCTGACACGTACATAGCAGGGAGTGGTGTGCGTGGAGCGCTCTGCGCTTGTTACTCGACCGAGCAGTGGTGTAGATTAGGAACCCTAGACAACATTATAGGTCTAAATTATATTTTTAATTTTTTAATATAACACAACTGTTCTTTAGATACCTGTAAATAATCATTTTTCCGACCCACCATTTTTAAGTCTCCTGTGCGTTTTATTTTAATCACCCTGTTTTGGTGCTTTTTTCAGTTTTCACTTCTTATGGAATGCATTCCTTACATTCCAAATTTTCTCTGATTTGTACGTAAATTTGCACATAGAATCTCAAACGCAGTGTCTAAAGATTCAAACATGCAATTGACGATTGCTTTATTCATTGACCCATGCAAATAATATATAGTGAAAAGAAAAGCAATTTTAACACCAACAAAATGATAAAAACAAAAATGTATTTCTCTGTAAGTAATAACCTCTTCGGTTAAATACTTTAATTTATTTTCAGTTTACTTAAGTACCAGCATACTTCTCTGAAAAATGTTAAGGCAGTTTAAACAAATCAACTATTTTTTCTTAAAATTAACGGTATTTAATTCTGTTATCTGAGAAACTGTTTGGGGTAGAACATTGAAATTTTTCACGGTCATGTATTTATTCATATTGAGTGTGTCAATTTTCAAGCAGAGGTGAAGTTGAGAAATTTCTGTCGCGATTTACGCAAATATTGCGGAGGTGTGTCGAGGAAAAATTGTGGAAGCCAATTTGCCATTGAAGATATTGCTCGAAGTTGATATTCATATGTGGCAAATTATGTGAATTGTGAACGTAAAACAGGAGATAACTACAGGCCCGAAAAGTTAAACAGATACGCATACCTCTTCCTTGCTATACATAATCTATCTGTAAAGGCCAGTGCAATGCCTCTCAAGCTGCCGCGACGGCATAAATGTAAGTGGGTGTACCTAGCAACTAAAACGGGTTGTAGTTCCGGGACTTAAAGCGATATTTTTGTTTATGATTTGCCTTTCCTAAGCGATTCAACTGTTCACCTCAATGAACATAACCTTAGTCTACAAGGTAAACACAACATATTGGTACAGTTAACTGGTTGTGTGAAAGTATTAATCCAGAAATTTAAAATATGGAAAGCCAAACAGAACAGAACAAACTGCACCGTATTTCATCTTTAAAATCGGTTATGAAGGATAAACCGCATGATACGAAACAAAATACATTATTGTGCTACAATATTAGTAGGAAGTTTACGGCCCCCCCCCCCCCGACCAGAAATCTGCGTTGGTGTTATTTTGAAGTAATTAATTTTACCTCCAATAGAAGCCAGCACTTAACTTTGCTTTAAACCTCATTAACATTAACAAGAGAGATGCACTTTTCTGTGTTACATCCACTGCGCGCGCATCGGTTGACGTAACTGGCGAGGCAAGCACAACCACCAACAGCTCTGTTTCAATATTTGGAGTGATATGCTAACAGTACTAATTCACAGCAGACTGTTGTTCAAAAAATACTCCTCAGCAAGCATTAGGTCAATTTAATTAATATGTGGATAGAAAAAGTTGAGTAAGGAAAACCCGCAGGGTATGCAATAGATCACCCACATCCATTGCCTCTGTCTAATAGACGACTTCTCAACTGTTCACAACTCAGTCGTTGGATAGGCACTGTCCCCAACCTTTATACAGATGGTACAGGCTTCTAAGTTGAACATTTTGACCTAAGGAACCTGTAGTCGGAAATGAATATTTAGGATGTCACCCTGTTTTGAAGTGAATGTGAGGAACAGTTCTAAAGGTGCTTTATAATTTTCATGACACTTCTATTTCTTTTTGTTAAGTTTAGAGTGCCTAACTGACTGGAGCATTACTTGTCACAAGAACTTGTTGACATGCATTTATTAATGTATGGTGCGGCAGAATGTAGAGTCCGGAGAACCGAACGAATGTGCCAACAAAAGTTTCCCGCCGCGACTGTGTGATGAGCAGGAAGCGGGGTTTTAGTAAGTAAACATAGGAATAATATTAAGAGCATGGAGTATAGAGTCGGCAGGTAGCGTGAGAGCTTTACTATCTTCCACTCTACTTGTTTAAAAGAGCACTGCAAGGTCGCAATCACTTCCACTTCCTGTTGTAGGTGCACGGTAAACTTGATGAATTTCTTACTAAAACCCCGCTCCCTGGTGATGAGAATGTATGTGCAAGCATTTCTACTCGTTGTAAACATATTACAGCAATTTAGGGTTTACCTTGAATAGCCTTTCAAACTAACACCAGCAATAACCAGTCTTCCAGTAGGTCGAAGTAATTTCAGGTTAGCAATTACTCAAGAATCGTTTATAATTACTTATACAATTATTAAAGTTACCTAATCTAAAGTTAACATCATTATAATAGCTAAATTTAAGACTAGACAAAATATTTCATTTCAACAAGTGTATTCCTTACATTTACACATCAACATTATACCCTGTATCATAGTGAGGCCGCACACCAAACACGCCAAGTCGCAACATGAATTACGTCTTACGAACAATATTTCAGCTCTGTGCTTTTCTGAGTATATCAGTAAATATAAAGCAAGTTACGTTCAGAGACTTCTGTCAGCATGAATAAAGATCAGATCAACATGAAATTAGGGTAGTTGGTGGAGAAGCATCGTATATACAGGATGATTCCATATAATTTTACAAACTTTGTGGTGTGGGGTTCCTTATACTGAAACAAGAAAGCAAGTTCATGTAAACAAGTGTCCCAAAACCATTCGTTTTCGATTTTTTAAAGTTCAAGGTAAACAAATGACAAATGTAAACAAGTACCTACGGCAACTATGAATGAGTACATAGATAAGCGAAGTTGTTAGACCTGGGAAGCCGTTGAACGTAACTTTTCATTAAAAATTAATAACGCAAAAATGAAGCATTTTCGACATGTTTATATTAACTCTGTTTCATGTAAGGAACTCATCCCTAAACTTTGTAAAAGCATTGTTGAATCATCATGTATAATATATGAATATCTAATAAAATTAACATTAAAATATGTAATGACAAGTTAGGCCTTGAGCTTACTTCAAAGGAAGTGCAAAATTTAATGGTATATGAGCACTGCTTGCGCTGCAGACGTCAGCGAATCATACACGTCCCCCTCCTATCAGTGTTTTCAAGTATGGGACACGCATCTTACCCGCCTGAACCGAGAACGTTGTATTTGCTATCAAGGATATACACATTGCGCATGTCATTGTACAGAGGATGGTTCAAAGTCTGGTCACAGCTGCGCTGTTGTTTGTTTACACAACTGCACCACAGGAAAAAAATATTTTGTGTGTTGGAATTTACAGGATCTCGGTTCATTGTTTATTCTCTGCTTTCCGCCGCCAGTTCTCAATTGTTTCTCGAGCAACAAGTGGTGCTTCAGTTGTGTGTATAATGTCTATATAAAACTCTGAACCTTTCTGTCTCCACTGACATGCGCAATGTGTTCCCATCTTTGATAGTTTTTCCGTAATACAAAATTGAAATCTGGTCTTTCATTTTTAAGCACGCTGTACTTCATGGCTGTCAATCTTATTTATTAGATAAATTTAATTTCTGATCATGGCTGATAAGTAGAGGAAGTATTGTATTCCACCCAAAAATTAGATGTCGAGATTTCACCGGAAATACATGTTTTGAGGCTCCCTGAATCCATAAGAAAGCATTTTCAGAAAAAACGTCTGTGTGTGTGTGTGTGTGTGTGTGTGTGTGTGTGTGTGTGTGTGTGTGTGTGTGTGTGTGTGTGTCAGTATGTGGACAGCATAACTCAAAAACGAAAAGTCGGTTAAAACCAAAGTTGGTATTTAAGTTTAATATGTTTAAGAATGCGACAGGAAGATTTTGAAGAAAATTGCACCACCCTAAACTATCCTTTACATGTAAACTTTTTCGATAATTTTGATTTTGTTGAAAATGGCTCTACCGATTTTGATTAAAATGGCATTTTTGAGATATTTTTATGACAAATGAAATGTATATTTTGAATTTTGTGACTATAGCACATATAGGATATTAGGTAAACCGTAAGAGGTAGACCAAATCTTGCTCAACAAAAAATGTAGATGTTGCTAAAGCACACAATTTAGGTCCAAACAAATTGTTTTGTAGACTGAACCATTTCGGAGATATTCCTTGTTATGTGTGAGTTTTGGGAAACAAACTTTCGTCAAATGGAACCTCGTTATTCATTCTTTATATGTTAGCCGTGTAAAGAGAACGGAATTTGAAAGCTTTAAAACATTTGACTATCGCTCAAAGCCTACTGTATTCCCATATTCCCCTTGCATCTCAAGGAAATAAGCAATAAGATAATTTTTGTATATTTATGTAAATATTTATCTCAACTAGCAGGAAGAAGATATAGGAATAAGAGTTAGTAAGAATGGTTAGTTCGAGAGTAGAGAAGGTCATGTGAGGCAACACAGATTTTTAGCAAAAGGTCCGTGTATGTCTGTCAAGTCTTTGTGTACCATAACCAATTATATTTGTTTTAATGTTCTTTGCATCGTGTATTAATTTCAAGGAATAATTTCGGAATATCCTGTATAGATCAGAATATCGAGGAGGCCATGATGGGTAATGTATAACGTACTGACGCATGTTTCCCCGGCGTGCAGGGGCAAGTCTGCGTCACAGAGTGACAAACAAGCGCATCTTACTTCATGTCGCATTGCAACTGCAAACACGTTCCATGTGCGACCTCTGTCAAGTTAATCTTACATCAGTTCATAATTGCATCTATGAGGTACTTTTGCTAAGATTAAAGCAAACCCTGTAACCATTATTACCTTCCTACTTATAACATTTGCCTCTATAAATGTTTATTTGTAAAGAAAGGCACAGTTTTTTCGTGAACTGTCTAGCCTATATTTTAATTACACCACGTTCTAGATATGCTACCTAACCCATATTCGCATAAGGAAACCAATGCATAATTTTCAGCAGCAGTTACATTAATTTACGTCAAGATCTGTGACTACATATAAAGATATAATTAGACTTAAACACATAAATATACGACGAGCGTTCGGAAATGATTTACAATATGAGGTTTTTATACCTTCTTTATTAGTAAAAATTATTCAATGTAGTTGAAATGTGTCAGCATACATCCCACCAAAGTTAACACACTGTTGCCACCTTTCAGGAACTTCATTATTGCACCACGGAACCATTGTTTGGGGGTACTACTCATCCACTCATGGATGCAATTCCTTATTGTTGCCGTCCTTCATGTTTTGGAACAAAGACCTTCTTCTCAGATTATGGTAATGATTCGTCACGACTTTCACAAACAAACAAAAAAAAAAAAAAAAAAAAAAAAAAAAAAAAAAAAAAAAAAAAAAAAAAAATAATGTGGATCTTCACTCTCTATTTCCAATAGTCGACGACAGACTTCGACTCTGCTCTCCCTCCAGGTCTGTGTCAAGTCACGTGGAATCTAATGTACACAAACCCTTTTCACACCTTTTTGACTCCTCAATTCCGCAAAAACCTGCAGTCCATGATTGTCACCTATACATTCTCTTCAGAACTGCCATCTAGCGTCTGTGTGGCGTACTAGCACCACTTGGACGTGCCGGTAGATGGAACAGTATTTTTTAAACAACAAATTATAAATAATTTCCGAACGTCCTCTTACAATGTTCAGCAAGTGGAGTATGCCAAATGAGGCGACATTGTACATCAATTCAAACCACTTAAGGAAGGTTGCATCGATATAGGCGTTTTTGGCCATTCTTTTAAAATAAGTAACTTTTTAAATTTCTGTAGTGTGTCTGTGTGTGCATGGATCTGAAAGAAGCATAACTCAAAAGACAAAGTGTTTGATAAATACCACACATAGGCCAAACGCTCCATTGTAAAGGGTTATCAATAAGTTATTCCGCAACGTGCCGATGTCTACGGCTCAAAATAACTTACTTACATTACCTTACATTAATTACATACGTGAATCTATCAGATGTTTTTATTTCAAGGAAATTATAACCATAAGCTCACGGCAACCACTACCACCGAAATTCTGTAGGGAAATCTTGGTTACATGAGAGCTGCGGAGGGACTTCTCGATAACTCTACTGCCACCGCGTCCCCCTGAGAGGCAGGAATAAGGGGAGAGACTCGAAGGACAATCAGATCTGGATGATGAAGGGCGCAAGCATGAAAGAATTAATTGCAAAATCAAACATTTCAAAAAGTGTTCGTATGTAAGAAGAATCTAGGTGGTGGATTTTTTTTTCTTTCTATTTTTTAATTTTGGTACCAATCTATTTGTTTTGGAGTTACGCAGTTCATAGACACGCATACATACACACATGAATCTTTTTCTAAAAAATCTGATGTGTTGCACTCATATGACTTTCTCTACTCTTGTACTAATCATTCTTACAAACTCTTATTCCTATATCTTCTTCGTGTTAGTTGAGATAAAAATTTACAAAAATTATTTTATTGCTTATTTCCTTGTAGGTGCAAGGGAGATATTAGAATGCAGAAGGCTTTGTGCGACAGTCAAATCTTTTT
This sequence comes from Tenodera sinensis, assembly GCA_030765045.1. Taxonomy (NCBI): domain Eukaryota; kingdom Metazoa; phylum Arthropoda; class Insecta; order Mantodea; family Mantidae; genus Tenodera; species Tenodera sinensis. The sequence continues at coordinate 113,607,952 of CM060970.1, read as the reverse complement.
GACCTTTGAGATTCCGTTCTCTTTGCACGATTAACATATAAAAAAATGAACAACGTTGTTGCATTTCGCTAAAGTTCTAAGTTTTCCGAAACTCTCACACATAACAAGGAATATCTCCGAAATGGTTCACCCTACAAGAAAATTTATTGAGGCCTAAATTGTGTATTTTACCAAGATCTACATTTTTGTATAGTGTGATTTGGTCTATCTCTAACGGTTTACGAGTTATACAAAAGTCGTCCAGAGTAAATACGACTACAGGGGCTATAGCCAGAAAATTCAAGATATAAATTTCATTTATCATAAAAATATCTCAAACATTTTAATCAAAATCGTTAGAGCCATTTTCAAGAAAATCAAAATTTTCGAAAAATTTTCCATGTAAAGGGCAATTTAGGGTGGGGCTATTTTCTTCAAAATCTTCGTGTCGCATCCTTGAAAGGCATTAAACTTAAATACCAACTTTGGTTTTTAACCTACTTTTCGTTTTTGAGTTATGCTGTCCACAGACTGACAGACTGACACAGACACACACACGGACCTTTTTCTAAAAGTGCCTTTTTTGGATCCAGGGGGCCTTAAAACAAATCTCGAGATCGAATTTTTGGGTGGAATATAATACTTCCCCCACTTACTAGTAGAGAAAGTAAAAATTAACAGCGATGTTGCATTTGACGAAAGCTTTTTTTTCGAAACTAACACAAATAACACGGAATATCTCCGAAACGGTTCACTTTACAAAAAATCATTCAGGCATATATTATTATTTTAGCGAGATCTACATTTTTTGTAGAGTAAGATTGTGTCTATCGCTTACGGTTTACGAGTTATTCAAAGGTCATCCAAAGGAAACCGGGCTACATAGGCTATAGCCAGAAAATTTAACATGCACATTTCATTTGTCATACAAATATCTTAAACATATGGCATTTTAATCAAAATCCTTAGAGCCACTTTGAAGAAAATAAAAATTTTCAAAAAATGTTCTATGTAAAGGGTAGTTTAGGGAGGAGCCTCTTCAAAATCTTGTCTCATCCTTAAAAGACACTAAACTTAAATACCAACTTTGGTTTTTAACCGACTTTTTAGTTTTGAGTTGTGCTGTCCCCAGTCTGTTAGATACACACACACACACACACACACACACACACACACACACACACACACACACACACACACACACACCCGCGCGCGCGGACCCTTTTCTAAAATGCTTTTTTTGGATTCAGGGGTCTGAAAACGGATATGTGTGGTGAAAACGTGTTTTTTTATGTGAAGTGAGTTCAATGAGGAAATCGTCCAGGGAAGAAACGTTTTTTTTTTCTCGTTTAGATTTTAGAAGTGGGGATTCTATATGAGAGCGGCTTTTTTCGACCCAATATGGTAGATATCGTGTGCAAAATGAAACTTCTAGATCTAATATTACAGGGAATGGAAGTTTCACTCTTTTTCCCCGAAAATAACAGCCTATGTAAACCTTAAAATGCCTGCTAACCTAAAAGTTATTAAAACAATAATCTAATAGAATGTAAAATAGAATAAAACTTCAAAATGTTCGCATATAATGCACGTAGATTTAAGGTTTTGGGACAACACAAGTTTGCTTTAAATTTCACGGATAATGTTATTTGCAGAAGCGTTGTCAAGCTCTAGTCTCAGACTGCTTGCACGTAAGTGCAATGTTATTCAAGCAAGTGCGGTCCATTAGTGATTAGTTTGCGGACAGTATGGTTCCCATGCACTACACAGATGCATTTGTCTCCAAATGGCTAGAAATACTCTCTGCTGTTCTATTCAAAACCCTAAAGATCACGTCCTGAACATTACAAATACAGTCAATCCATTTTATGGGAATATTTCCTGTTTTAGCCTGCATATTTATATATGGTATATTTAAGGACATTGGGTAAAAAAATATATCTTATACAATCATGGATTAGACTACTGCCTAGGTCGTTCTCTTGGTTTGTATTCCATTATTTGTTTGGAAATTCTCTGTGGAGTGATTGAAGCCAATTTTCTCAATGTGCCACAATTCTGTTAAAACAGAATCAATGTTTAATTCATTTCTAATATCCTCATTTACAAATTGGTCCTCTCTTGTACAACCGGTTCCAAATGTTTTCCGATGTGGTGTAAGGGTGTAAGGGAAAGAGAAAACGTTTCTTATGAATTATTTGCTCCTGGTCCGCCTGGCCCAGCGATGGCTTCATCAGAGTTATTTGTTTGTGTGTTCCTCTGATATGTGGTCAGCGGGGAGTAAACAAGAAGAAAAAAAATCAATTTTATTCTATAAAAAAAATCAGCACATGCTTTTCTGCACGTATTTAAACAAGTAATATTGATTTTTTTGTGGTAGGATTAACGCCGTTTAAGAAATACGTTTAAACAATTCCTTAAATAAAGATAATCTATGTGATGTATTCCTGGTTAATGATGATGATAAGAATAATAATGGATAAACCGATTCAGATGTAAAGGGTTACAGACAAGAAAGCTGAAGGGGAGAAGTTACATCGTAACCTATAGAAGTTGATGACTCAGTTTTTTGAAACATGTTTCTTTGTGATTTGCAGTAGTTCTATTACTTTTGTTGCGTTGAACTTTCGTTTTCCGTTGAAATTCTGCTTCCCTTTTATTTCCGACAAACAGCCATTCAAACTTCTATGTGAAATTTCAGGTCAAATACACGATTTCATTTACAGCGTGCATGCATGTATTCATTAGCTTAAAAAATTATATTGAAATTATTTAAACGTTTCAAATTTAATTGCATTATAGTGATATGACGCCTCTAATGCAGAATATTTAATTTCCATTATCGCTGCGAGTTTGTTCTGGATTTGTAACGTTAATGTAGTTCTAAGAGAAACGTTGGAATGATATTCCCTTTGGACTTATATATTACGCCCCTCAACCTTGTGGACAGTTACGAGCTGGCAAATTGACCTTATAGTCCACCTAGCATAACTAATTGATAACCCATCCTGGCTTCCTCCCACGGCCGGGAGTATGTTACTCGGAAAACATTTGAAGTCGGCTTTACATCCTTTGACAGTTCTTAGAAAACGCATTTCTGCTGCTTATTTTTTAGTTATATCTTCACTTTTTAATGTTCATTCCTCGCTACCGTGCTATATCAAAGTGTAACTTTGTGTCCCTTCTTGGTTTATCTTTTAATTGTGACATTCATTGCTTGAAACTTACTAATTTTCTGATTTATATATGGATCTACTTCATAACTTAAATCGCATCCAAGATACTTAAAATGTACCACTTATTCAATAATAATATTCTGAATTAATTTTTTTTCTTACTGTGTATTTACCGTGGAATGCCATTACCTTGGTTTTTGACTTGAAATTTTTATATTGTATACTTTACTAATTGTATTTAATTCCTATATTTTATTTTTATGCTTAAAAACTAGAAACACTCAGCTTTGAAAATATATATGTAATAAAGGGGCTTTAATTCATAAGGGGCTTTAATTTCGACACAATATGAATGGGCCGACCGTGCCCCTTCACAGCAAACTTGCAATTATTGCAGTTTACAGTTAGCATGTTTGATAGTTTAGGTGTACTTTTCTCTGCAGCTCATCTCAGATACAGCAGGGCAGATACCTCAATAATTCCTACCCTCTTTCTCAGAACATTTTACGGTCGTGGAATTCTGCAATGCAAGTAGTTTCATATTTTGTAGGTCGTGTGAAGCCTCACTACATGGAAACTACAAAAATGCAAAATAATTGGATTTTGGTTTCAAATGTCTTTAGGTCTTCAAATTGTAAAGAGAATGGGTCATACAATTGCTTCAAAAGTTCGTTGTATTTTTCCAGGAAATAACGTTTATCGTGAACACGGAACGTAAGCAAGGGAAATGGTATAAATATGCAAATACCAGTTTTAAAAAAAATCAAGCACTTAACTTTATCGTCTTCATCTCAAAAATAAAAATATTCGTCCTCTGATTGAATTTTATGTACTGCTATATATACTTCGTGCCAACCGCCTCTGACTAGCAGGTCTGATTCTGCTTGCATTGGTCAGTGGAGCGGGGAGGGAAGGTGGGAGGGAATATTCTCCACCTAAATTCCCCTCTACCTTTTGTCGGTTGGCAACATCTTCGGTTGCAGTTCGTTACCATCTCTGCTTCTGAATGACTTGAATAAGAGCAAACGGAAAAAAAAAAATTGCAGGTACACTGATGTACTATTTATCTACCTAAGGCAAATTACGGAATGTTCTCTGATGATGAAAACGCATACAAGTAAAGATACTATTCATATAGCTATTGATAACTGCAAACGTAAGAATGCTTTGGAAAACTTAATTCTATAACCGGAATAGAGTCGGGCCCGTACATAGGGAAAAGGAGCTTCAGTCATGAATCGAGGTTCCCCGCAAAAGAAAGGGTGTGAAGCTTTTCAAAGAATATACATCAGGGAACAGATGGAAGGAATTATCCTGTACAGAATGGAAACAAGCTATCAAGATGACCACAACGGTTTGTGCAGTCTGTTCTCTGCAAGGTAGGTCCCAGGACATCTCCCTCTGTCGGCTGCCACAGAGAGCACCTTGTCCTGGGCGCCTGCCTGCACGGAGGTCTGCGAAACCATCGTCATTGTGAAGAAGCCACTGATTATAAACATTTCATACACTCAGTGCCATCTAGTGACTTTTGTTCACTCAGTGTATACTGAACTTGTAGTGTTAACAGAACTGCGATTATCTGACCCTGCTAACCCGTAGGACTTATTTATGTAGAATATTCGCCTATTCGGATATCACTTACTTTACGTTCCTCAAAAATTCTTTCGAAGTTAAATACCTGATTTGATTAAACGAGCACTAATACAAGCTACCGAATTTGCCCTGGAGTCTCAGTGCAGGTAATCTTGATAGCTGCAGAACCTTTCACTGCATTAATGCCCCAAAAATACTTCTTGCAGACGATATTAATTGTTACAAGTTGTTACAATTGTTGTGAAAATGAACTTCTTGTTCGGCCCTGCCATGCAGTAACTAAATTTCGTAAGTCTAAGTTGGTTTCACTGCTATAGTTAGATTCGTTATTATTATTGATCTTGTACCATTGTGTTACGATAAGGAACAATACTATATGAGGAAAGTTTATTAGGAACAACGGGCATGTAATGCTGGGAGTGCGATGCCGTCTTTCACCGTGTTTCGAAACGGTATCACATGAAATATTTTCACGTAGGCGAGAGCATGAATATATGGTTGGGTACCTGTGGTGGCAAAACTGCAAAAACAGAAACACCAATCCATTTTAAGAGCTGAGACAGGATATTACTCTGTGGTTTAGTTGAAGAGCCTAGATAAAACGTTAGTTTAGTTTAAAAAATATTTAATTATGCTTTAGATCAGTGAAAAGTTTCACCAATTCATTAGACTATAGCACATTGACAATTTTAGCCTTGGCAACGACTCGGCTGATTGCAGGAGATGTTGGCAGCAAGGTAACTGCTACCGACTCGGCGCATGCGTATTAAGTGCTCTCGTTCGTTTTATTCCAAGTGGATTTATGTATTTATGGCCGTTTAGAGTGTATTTAAAGTTACATTTTTATTTTTCGATCACATTTATGACTTTAGGATGTAATATCGAAACTGATCTTGGAAGTTACAAACAAAATTTGCGGGACGTAAAGTAAAGAAGAGGTAAATGTTCTTTCAGATGCTTTGGCTAGATTTCTGTTGCTGATCTTACAAATGATAACCTGCCTTAATAATATATTCGCACGTTTGCCCATGTCAAAATGTTGTAGTGTTAAGTTATGTATATTTTGAAAACTTTCTCTACAACTTCCATAGTATCTTGAGAGGGTATTGCACTCCGCCTAAAAATTCTATACTAAGATGTTACTGTAAATACACGTTTTGGGGATTCTTGAACAAAATTAGAAAGCATTTAAAGAAAAAGGTCCAATGTATGTGTGTGCCGAAATGTTTTGAAACGATTAATCTTCTCAAAATTAGCTCTTAACGATTTTGATAAAATACCATTTGTTGAAGGTACGTTCATGACAAATGAAGTGCATATTTGGAATTTTCTGAGAACAGTATATGAAGTCCTTGGGATGACGTTTGCATAACAGGTTAACTGTAAGAGAAATGTGTACCTCTTTTAAGCATACCCTTTTTTTGTGGAGAATAAGTGTAAGTTTTTAAGAATGCTTTGTACAAGTGTGAGTAGAGAAAGTTATGTGAGTGTAGACATAAGTTTTGATGTGTAAAGTTACGATTATCTAAAGCATCATGTGGATGCACACATAGATAAACAACTATAAAATCTGTCATAGGAGTGACATCTCTTGAATATTTTGTGATAGTAATCTGCAAAGTAAAGTTATATGTATATACATAAATTCATGCAAGATGCAATGAGCATAAATGTATTTTCGTATATTTTGTTTTAAATATGCATATGACTATTTGCAAACGAGCAATTCCCAGCGTTGCCCCTGACATCCATAAAATGCAAATATGAATATTTTATCACAAATTACACATAAATATTAAGAAAAGGACATACAAATTATATTTTTCCTATAACAAGGCTTTTTTCTGGAGAGTATGTTTCTAAATTGACATTTATATTCACATCACAGCGTATTGTTTTACAACCATATACATGAATTTATGTATTTAATATTCCTCCGTGTTACAGTGGATGTAGGACACTGAATAGTCATATACTGATGACATTAACATCCTCTGTAGAGAGGATCACAATTCACTCTCAAACTTATCACTAATTAATTTGGTTAAATATTAGTTCATTGCAAATCTAACTCTATCACAATGGAGTCCACTCGTTGCTTAAACTTTTTATGACCACATAGAATAAACACGTGTCCAATACAATGTTGAAGCGCGAATTTCAAACACATATCTGAGATTTCAACTTTGATCTTACATTTAAAATGATTTTTCTAGCAAAATACACAAATGCGAACTATGGAAACATGAAATATGAGAACGTTCTTGCTGGAGAAAGCTAAAATAATATTTGGATTCAGAATATTTAAGTTAGGGGTATTTGACTAGTCTGTTTGAATAGGTTCTCGAGAGTATACATGATCTCACAATGTCTATACTGTTATCTTAAAGATTTGGCACTCACTATTACACGAAACTTTCTGGACCTGGCCGCATATCGATGCAACTCTTGCCCACTGAACCCTCTCTTATGCAGTCCCCATTTTTATTATTGAGACGACTGTTCCTTCTAGAGCTATTCAGGAGCGAAGATCTCATCATGGCGGATCTTCGGAAAGAAGCTCCGCTGCCTCCTCCGTGCTCCTGATGAGGCAAATGTCTACGTTCGGATCCAGTTGGCGACGGTGGTGATCCCGAATCATCTTGTTGATTCTTCATGTTGATAGATGAATTACGTGATGATGGTGACACAGAGAATCTTCCAGCAACACTTTCTGCTCCACTGCTTCTCTCAGGCGAATCCTTGAAAGCAATTATTGCCGTTGTTCTTGAATCCACGGAATATCTGGAACCGCTTCTCCAGGAGAAATCTGGTGAGTTATTCTGGTGCTGAGATCCATAGAGAGACATGTTGTAGCTGTTATACCGCCTCGAACTGGAATATGACAGAGAGGTGCATCTTGTATGGTAGGAAGTACTGCTATTCCTGGCAAAACTGCCAGATTCCCAGCGATGCCTCCTTAGCAACATTGCTTCCCGGTGTCTTCCTCGACGAAATCCACAGAGTCGAAGAAATCCATCGCGAAATTTGGAGGACATGAGATTGTAGAGGATTGGATTGACGGCAGAGTTGAGGTAAAGCATTGTGCGACAAAAGTAGAGAATATTGTAATAGTAATGTATTCCCAGACTGTATACCTGCTCATCAGGGACGAAAATGATCCATATAGTAAACACCCTAAAGGGCAGGAGACATATGAAGAAGGTGAAAACCACTGTACCTAACATCAAAACTACTTGTTTACGAGCACGCTGAAGATTACTAGTTTCAGAATCTCGAAGTTGAGAAGTCCCTGGATCAGCTATGAGGTGACGGGCAATAATAGCATACAATACAATCAGGATGCACAGAGGCAGTAGAACAAATAATATTATGATGGTTACAAAGAAGGTAACAGATAATGGACCAAGAGCTTGAGTTAGACACGTGGGAACACTTGTGCCGTCGTGGTATTCCCGATAGCTATAGTTGGCAATCAACAGTATTGGACTACATGAAAGAAGTTACATCAAACAATCAATAGCACATTGATGCAGGATAGAAATTACAAACATGCGTTCCAAAATGTAGGTTATTTCCACAACAAGAAGAAAATGGAGTCAGTCACATAGCAGAATGTGTTCCATCCGTGAAGACGGTTGGCATTCATGGACATTTTGTTGTAGCCGGCGGCGAAGATCCGTGTGGTGAAGAAGTCGCCCCAACAGGTCACCAAACGTGAAGATGTCCAGTGGACGACAGCCCCGGAAAAAAAGAATAAAAACAACCAGAAATTACACTTTGTTCCAATTTTGTGTATCAGAACAAATGAGAAAACAAAACATCGATCAGTACATTAACACAAAAGCCATGGAATACTTATGCAGAATGAGAGAAATAATTAAAACAGTTTACTATTCAAAACTATAACTTGATGTAAAATTAGAAAGGAACGAAATGTATTTCTACATCAAAAACTGAAAAGACACAACCTAAAGGGCATTGAGGATATATGGCCTGGTATTACAAACAACGATTAAACTTCTGCTCGGGTTTATACATTTATTTTGTATTATAAACATTAATCTTCAATTGTATTTAAATTTAACTTTACTGGAGCTCGTTATCGTTTAAACGTATGTTGTAAGATGGCAGTACTAGTTGTATACAGGTGTCTCCAAAAACACTGACAACGCTTAGGATGTTATGCGCGATAGCAAACTAATTGGATTTCAAATAGGAACCAGTGTCCAGAAGTGCACGGTTTGGACGCTGTAGCGCATCGAAGAATGAGGTAGCTGTACGTTCACATTTCTCAATAAACCCAACATTGAGCTGTCTAAATTACAAACGGGTTTCAAGTTGTGTATCTCCTCCGTCATACAGGGGCTACATCAGCGGTGGTGAGCATCATGCACGTGACCCAATACCTGCGATTGTCTTTGAAGGTTTTCAACATCTCGAGCGATAAGGCCCTCCACTGACGTTACAGGGGTGTCATTTACCATGCTTCTCGAACAACTCCTCAGAAAATAGCCAAGAATGGTCATACGGCACAGTGTTGGCCATGGAACTGGTCCACCTCTATCAATCATCGGTTTGAATATGCGACGTTGAGGTAATTCCGCACATTTACATCAAAGTGTGCTGGAGCTAATGTCGGCCAATTCCACGACTGTGTACTGGTATGTGTATGAATATCGGGAATGTATTTGGGGAATTGGTGAATGATGGACTTACTGAGATAACTGACCCAGAACTTCCTTAAATAGACTGATCAATTTAAGATATAGAATAATGTATTCTTAAACAGCACGAGACTTATAAAATCGACCGTTCTAATCACATTAAGTCAAATTCTAAACGGATAAAGAAAGCAACGAGAAGGTAGTTGTAAAATCGTCTATTTTATTACTTTATTGTTGTAGGTATTTATATTAAAACAAAATACATGCGTTAAAGGTAAGCGTAAAGGGACCACATAATGCAACTAATCCATACATCACATAAAAACACGACGTAAACTTCTCATGCAATAACTTCCTGTCGCCCGAATCTCATGTGCAACGAAGAGAATATGTTCCAAATGGCCCCGATAGCTTTAAGTGTATCCAAAAACGAGTTTTTATGAACTGTTTATAAGGTATATATGAAACTAAAACGTAATACAAGGATGATTCATAAGTTCGTTCGTTTCTCGTTACGTTTTAATCGCTAAGAAAGCCTAGGAACACACCTAACCCGCAGCACAGCTACGACAGGGTGCTTGCCAAACTTATGTTTTAGGGAGAAATTTCCAACTCGAAATCGACTGACGTGCTTGATTCATTAGTGCATCTTCCCCGTAGACAGCACAAACCTTTTTGCCGAAATTCTGAGGCGGTTTTGCCCTTACGATAGTAAAACAGCATTAGATGTCGGAAATGCTACCTTTTGCTTTCCACAGTTTGTATATTTTAGATATTTTAGTTTTGTCGAAAACAAGCTGGCAACGCTGCAGATTGTGTAGCGCAAATTATAATGTATACTGTGATCACACTACATTTTATCTATGAATTATTTAATACGATAAATCTAATAAAACCATTTATGTTTAAGATAAATCAAGCTAAACACGCTCCTGGGTTCCTGTGCGTAGACTATGGCTTTATGAAAATTCTCCACGAAGAAGTAAGGAGTGAGTGAGTGAGTGGGGTTTAAGAGCCCGTCGACAACTAGGTCATTTGAGCCCGTGAGAAGTAACGGGAGCTTAGATCCAGGGAGTTTGGGGGGGGGAGGGGGGCAAGCAATGAATCCACCACGACCACACGACTAATACAAAGTGGCACCTCCTCTGCCCAGTGAGGGGGTGCACCATTTTGCTGGAATACAATGTTTATACTGTTGTGTTCACGTTGTGGTAACTGAACACTTAGGATGCCAAAGAGCACATTGTACAAAGAGCGTCAAAGAAAACCTCACACCTCACGTCTGTCACATTGTTTATCGAAGCCATGACTATTTTATTGGTTGCTTTAGTCAACGGTGCAAAGGTGTGCAACTCCTTGTAAATAGTTACATGACACAGAAACGAAATCTATGTTTACGCTCTTGTTCGTGGCTCAAAGAGAGAGTAGTACATTCATGTTTGTCATACGAACATCTTATTATTGGTACCCATAGTGGAGGACACGACTTTGAAGGGTTTAAAATCTAAGGGGAAAACTTGAGTGCTCAGGTGAGCGAACTGTGTGCTATGTGAGAAGATTTTCAGGTGGTGCAAATTAAAGCTTGAATGGTGTTCATATAATATATAGCAAGGCAGCACTTTATAAGAAAAAAGTAATCAGAAGTGTAATCTCAAAGAAATATAAATGCTTCTTGCTGCATAGACGCAAAAATAACTAAATAATAAATACAGCAGCATGTTTTTTCCTCTAATTCAGACTATAATTAGTTAATTTACCATTATTAACCTATTGCTGATCATAAAAATACAACTATAACATAGACAAAAATATAACACAAATTTTCTTGCCGTAATACGTATGTCATATTTATATAAACCAAATATATAAATACATTTATGTCTTGTTTTTAAATATGGTTAGTCAATTATACAAAAAACAGTAATTTATTTAATTATAAAGATCTTTATTCTTGCAAATGGATCACATAAATCATGAATAAATATATGCAATATATAATATATTATATTTCTCTAGCTCTACTTAATATTGCTGCTTGCATTTAGTTTCAACTAAGGGTTTTACCTATATTTTAGAAGTGTTCTTCTCCAGAATACATGTATGACAAGATTCTAAATATATATCACCAGATCGTTTTCACAAAAAGCAAAGACATTTCGGAGATATTCCTTGGAGAACTTGTACTTCTGTCAAATGGAACATCATTATTTATTTTTGTATATGGTAACAGCACAAAGAACGGAATCTCAGAGCTTTAAAATATTTGACTATCGCTCAAAGCCTACTGTATTCTCATTTTCTCCTTGCACCTACAAGAAAATACGCAGTAAGATAATTTCTGAAAGTACAAGAGTAGAGAAAGTCATGTGAGTGCAACATATCAGATTTTTAAAACTGTTGCTCAAACCTAGACGAAATTTGTAAACACAAAATGAAAGTTTGTCTGTATTAGCAAAAGTTAAACAAAGAGTAAATATTTGTGATTGTAGTTTATAAAAGAGTGAACAGAGAAGTTCATGTGAATCAGCTGAACCTAAATTTCAAGTTATTATGTGGCTTTACAAATTTTAATAGTGCTGTTCTAAATATTTTTCCCTTTTTATTCAGGAAGCCTCAACTATTGTATTTTGGCGAAATCTCGACATTTTGGGAGGAATGCAATAATTCTTCCCCTACATATGCTGGAGAAAGTAATATTATGTTTATAACTTTTGCAATAAACCCGCCAGTTCGAAGCAAACTGCTCAAAATAAGAGTTTTTGTAAAATGTTTGTATTCATACTCTCGGTGCAATAAACGCTGCTTGAGATAAATCACATATATTTTCAGCAAGACTAAATTATATTGTCTTGCCCAGGCATGAAGTGCATAGTTTCTCAGTTAATGTAGTGGAACAAATTCCTTACAGAGTTACTCACCTACGATGCAGTATTGAAATGAATTATTTTCATATCAGAGTCACTGTAATGCATTCTCATTTAAACGGACGTCTTTATTCTTGAGGTTCGAACCTTCACATTGCTCACTTTTAGGGGTAGTTTGTCTGGGAAACATAGCAGTGTCGTTAAGGAATCTTAATTCATAATGTGTCAGAGTAATGTGTGCCGTTTTATCGAGTATTAGAACGTAATGGTAAAATATATCTCATGAAAATAATACACTTAAGCTTAGAACTTTCTGGAAATTAGGTTTCACCATTTCGTTACCTGGCACAAGAGGTATCCTATTAATTTAATTAGCTAAGTCTTCTATTATGCTTATACTCTCGGACATTTCCAAAATCGGTTTATCTCTGCAACACTGCAAAATTGTTGTATATGAACTGAAGATTTTCAGATATTTACAGTTACAATAGGAGATGAATCTGCATCACATAGAGCATTTACAATTTCACATAACACGTAACGATCTCTATCCAAGTACCCCATCTTGTAATTACTGCATACACATGCAAGGCAATGCTTCACTATTTCGCAGAGTACCACGGTACGTGGTTTTCGACTCTTGCTTCTAGTGGCAGTTGTTTGCACCATTAATGGTCGTGCTGAACTTCTGACGTCATTTATACTCTGCGTCGAACTAACCTGTATCATTTGAGCGCACTTCCCTCCGGCCTTTACTTATAAGGCACCAACATGCGTATAATTCGTTGTCTAGGGTTAACATCTAAGGTCATATCGAAGACTTTTGACCTCCTAGAATAATTGCTTAACAGCAATGTTGTTCACTCCCTTAGCCGTGGTTTGACTTTTGGGTTTCAATTACTTTGAATTTCTTGCTTTAAATTCACACACATTCACACTTCCATTTATAGACTGTTTAGGAGTAGGTAGAAGGAGGCTTAGGAGTAGGTATAGTTCACAATTGTTCCTCTGATAATTTTTCTCAGTCTTTCAATGTCTTTCTCCAGTTTCACTGTTTCTTATATCTTTACTATTACGATACAATCACTCGATGACACATACATACTGACAGGCTGGGCGACTCACTCTCGTAACTAAAGCTAACTGTAGACGACTTAAACTACTCTGACACCCACTCAAACACCAAAACTGACTGAACTGTTCACTGTCTGTCCTATTTATACTGGAGCCGGTGTGACATAACCTCCTTGAAGTTCTTTCCATATGCACGTGCACAATGACACAGCAGAGAAGCTTCTACAAGCTTCTGGACACTATGGTGCTATCACGCTGTTCGATCTCACACACACAGTCGCTAGTTTCCCTGTAGCCTGGGACCTCCTTTATGTTTTGCGGGCAGCATTGTTTATTGTCACGCACACACAGCCGCTCGCCGTATCCAAGGTCACTCGGTCACCTCTCGTATATTGTTGAACGACCCAATGTCACAATATCTATTTAAAGAACCGGTGAAAATGGACAACCTTGTCTTGCTTTTTCATTGTTGCACTAGAAAATTGGAATTTTTGAAGTCACCATCGTATCAATATGTACTCTAATAAAGTAGTGTTCTATTATATAATATTTTCGCTCTCTTATTACTTTATCTACTAATAAGTAGAGGAAGTACTGTATTCCATCGACAAATCCGATGTCGAACTTTAACCGAAATTAGACGCCCTGAAACCAAAAAAAGCACTTTTAGAAAAATGTCCATGTGTGTATCTGTGTCTGTATGTCTGTCAGTCTATATATAGCATAACTGAAAAACGAAAAGTCGGTTAAAAACCAAAGTTGCTGTTTAAGTTTAATGTCTCTCAGGGACGCAACACGAAGATTTTGAAGAAAATAGCCCCACCCTAAACTACCCTGTACATAGACAATTTTGATTTTCTTGAAAATGGCTCTAACGATTTTGATTAAAATGTCATATGTTTGAGATATGCCAAATGAAATATATATCTTGAATTTTCTGCCTATAGCCCATGTACTGCTGTTTACTCTGGATGACTTTTGAATAACTCCTAAAGTGTGAGATATAGACCAAGTCTTACTATACAAAAATGTAGATCTCGCTAAAACACAATTTATGTCCAAATAATTTTTTTTTTTTTTTTTTGAGTGAACCATTTCGGAGATATTTCTTGTTGTATTTGTTGTGTAATAGTTGATACGGATAGCCTTCTGAAGTACAATTTAGTTTTAGAATTTGAGTATGCATTGTTCATGAAACGTCTCTCACGTCAATTCCTGGAAAACGACCTCGATGTGTGATAGCAACATTTAACGTTAAATGCCCAAGATCCTTATTTCATTAAGGATATCATTTTGAATAATGTTGCGGTCTAAGGGACTTACTTCTTTCACAAATATACTGTGCCATCATTCTTATTCTAGCTTTTGATATACAAAATCCCTTAGCACTATACCACGTCGTCGCGGACCTCATCTTAAAAATTACTCATGGTTAAATACAGTACAGCATATACACAAAACAAAGTGCGTAAACCAGAATAACATAACACTTAAGCTTGTGGCACCATCTTCCAAACATTTTGTGACATAGTTACTAATGTAAATAAACACTTTCTTTCTGTTATATATATACCGGGTGGAAGAGAAATCATTACATTAATTCAAACCAGTGGTAGATCTCGATATTTGGAACACATTTTGTATCTTACGTTTTTGTTTCTGACCATTTCTCACGGAGGTATTTTAGTTTTCTCAAAACAAGTTGGCAACACTACAGATAGTGTGGGTGTCACTTTCCCTAGCTCAGTACATACACAAACACAGTAACGGTGCTTCTTGAGAACACAAACAAATACCCTGGTTTGTCCTTCTGTGTTTACTGCGTGAGTGTTGGCCAATCACAAGCGTTACGTCCTAAAATATTAAAGCGAAAGGGCCAGACCTGTTTATATTCACAAACCAGGTCAATTCCCTGACCAACCTCAACGCAACGTTGTCGATTTACTTCACGTTTGAAAGAGCTGCTCGGAGTATTCTTTTACGTTTTTTAATTGAATAATTATTTCGAAACCCTGTGTGATGTCCCATAATTACTACCGAAGCTTTGTCAGAAATACGTTACTCTACACATCTTACAAGTAATAAACTATTATCTTCGCACATTCTTGTGGAATTATGCATCCAAATTTGATGAAAAACTATTTATTTTTCTCGAAATCGGCTGATCAAAGAACAAAACGCCATTAGACTTTTGTTTGTAACGCTTCTATGAAGCACATATTACAAGTAATGTAATGTAATTTCACCAGAAATGTTTTGAGGTCCGTTGAATCCAAAAAAAACAAAAAAAAAAAAAAAAACAGCATTTTTAGAAAAAGGTATGTGTCGGCCAGTCTTTGGGCATCATAACTCGAAAACGGAAAGTCGGTTAAGAACTAAAGTTGGTATTTAAGTTAAATGTCTTTTAAGGATGCGACACCAAGATTTTGAAACAAATTTCTGCACCCTAAACTACCTTTACATGGAAACTTTTTCGAAAATGTTGAGTTTCTTGAAAAATGACTAATGATTTTAATTTAAGTGTCATATGTTTGAGATATTTTTATGGCAAACAAAATGTGTATTCTGAATTTTCTGACTATAGCCCAAGTAGTCCTGTTTACTCTGGATGACTTTTGCATGACTGGTAAACCGTAAGAGATAGACCAAATCTTACTATAACGAGGCCGCCTCTGTAGCGTGATGGTTAGCGTGTCTCCATCACGTTCAAAAGGTCGCGAGTTCGAATCTCGCTTCAGGTGAGTTACCCAGATAAGGTGTTTTTTCCGAGGTTTTCGCTTATCCTGAGAAACGAATGTCGGGTAACTCAAATCTCGATGGACCTCGGGCTCATTTGAGCATCATTTCACCAATTTAATTTATTCACTGTCCGATATGACATTACGTTGCAGGACGTTAATAACAACAACAACAAAAAAAATCTTACTATACAAAATATGTAGATCTTGCTAAGACACAATTTATGTTCAAATAAATTTTTTTGTGGAGTGAACCATTTCGGAGATATTGCTTGTTATTTGCGTGAGTTTTGGAATACTTAAACTTTCACCAAATGGAAGATCGTTCTTCATTTTTTATATTTTAGCCGTGCAAAGAGAGCGAAATCTCAAAGCTTTAAAAGATTTGACTATCGCTAAAACTTACTGTTTTCCATTGCACCTACAAGGAAATCGGCAATAAGATAATTTGTACAAATGTTATCTCAACTAACACGAAGAAGATATAGGAATAAGAGTTTGTAAGAATGGTTAGTACAAGAGTAGAAAAAGTCATGTGAGTGCAACACATCAGATTTTTTCTAACAATTCCTTTTTTGGATCCAGGGAATTTTAAAGTAGGTGCATATTTCCCGTGAGATGTAGGTATCTAATTTTTGGGTAGAATGCAATATCTTCTCTACTTAAATGAATACGAGCAATTTACCTGTGCTGGAAAACAATGCAACCTTGAACTACTAAACATAAAAATAAAATGAAACAAGTGTAAGTAAATGTACAATTATATTTCCTATAATTACCTCAGCTACTGGATGCCAGAAGCCATTCGAAAAATTTTACCTACTTTTACAAAATGTTACGTTATGTATATTTTCTTCACTGTCAAAGTCACCGCAGATATGAGGCATCCTGGTCTTTGCTCTGTCGAGTAGCTCTTTTCAATCCTTTATTTATTTTCAGTTTTCTTTTTTATGTTATTCACATTTCTTTCCCATTTTTCTTTTAATTTCTGTAAAAACCCGGCTATACCTCTAATCTTCTTTTCCTTTTCCCCCGTTAACATGTTTATCCCTACCATATTGCTCTTTTCCCCTATTTCTCTTCCCAAACCTTGTTTCTTCATAATGCTGCCTCTTTACACTGTAGTAAAATGTCCCATACTTCCCATCTCCCCACGCAATAATTCACATATTCCTTTTTCCCTGCCGCTCAGTTGTTTTAGCAATGTTGCACCTGTTTTCACTGGTTCTCGTCTCCAATTTTTTTTAGTTGTTTATAAAGTTCTAACAAGTTCTTATTTTCTGAACTTCCCCAAATTTACTGCCTTTCTATGTCCTCTATTCTGGTTCTTACTAATGTATTCAATTTCATTCTTTGTTTCTTTATTTGTTTTTCGTTTCTTTTGTTCTTCCTTTCATCCTCCATTTTCTTGTTTTCTTTCTTTTTACGTTTTTCTTCTTCATTTTCTTTTTCCTTCTTCTTTTTCTTTCTTTTAACTTCTTTTTCTTTCTTTTTCCTTCTTTCTCTTTCGTTTTCCTTCTTCTTTCTCTTCCTTCTTTCTCTTTCTTCTTGCTTCTTTCTCTTCTTCCTCCGTCTTTCTCTTTCTTTTTCCTTCGTCTGTGTCTTTCTCTCTCTTTCCTCCTTTCCTTCTCTTTTCTTCTTTCTTCTAGCCTCCTTTTATCTCATATTCATATTCTCCCTATCGCTGCTTACCATCTATCTCAACCCTCCTGGTACTCTCCCTTTCTTTGATCGTGATTCAGCCCTTCCCACATGATTATATTCCTTTACTTCACTCTCCTTTTCTTTTAACCACAACTAGATAACCTAAATTCTCCAATAACTGTTGCAATGCTCCTGTATATATCTGTTCTACTTAATATTTACATAGTTAGAGAAAATAAAAAATACCAATATCGATTCTGAGACAATACAACTCAATTTAATGTTTTATGTTACACAGGGATATTACAAGCCTTCAACAGTTTTCAGTTGTATATCGATCGCCCTGTATATAGCCTAATGTATTATAAGAGATAGTGCACCCACCTTGTGAACAAGGCTGCAAAAAACCACGCCAGCACACACAGACCAAAGGCACGAGCTTTGGTGCAGACATAGCCAGCTCTCAGCGGCTCGCAAATGGCGTAGTATCTCTCGAAGCTTATGGCCAGTATCGTCAGTACTGAGGCATTGGCCACTGTCAACTCCACGAATGGCACAATCTTACCTGCAAGCACAACGACAAACAATTAATACTTGTTTACATTCACTTCTGCCAACAATCAGCATGCAAAACTGACTAGAAGGTCAGGGCACAAATAACAAAAAGAAGAAGAGAGATAATATTCAAATTGCATGTTAAGAGGATGCAGTTAACTCGGAGTAGCTAACGCATTTAGGAACTCTAGTGAAATCGTGTGAACAAGAAATCCATGAACTTAAGGCTCAATTACCTGGAACTCTGGATGTTCGGAAGTCAGATTCGTGCAGAAATACGTGTAAACAAAGCTCTAAAATTAGAAGAGCAAAAAGGAATTCTTATAGTTTAGCAAGCAACAAACGAAAATGTGTATTTTATAGAATAGAGGAATGAGAAATTTTAAATTTGGCGACGAAATGTAGGAGCTTTGGTGGGATAGCCATGGTGTAGTTGGGAGTTAGGCTGATAAAAGTGTGCACTTTGAATTTTTTTACTTTTTCTGCTATGTATAGTAAGTAGAGGAAGTATTATATTTCTGGTGAAATCTCGACATCTAAGTTTTGGGTGGAATGCACTTTTGAGGCCCCCTGAATCCAAAAAAGCATATTTAGAAAAGGACGCGCGCGTGTGTGTGTGTGTGTGTGTGTGTGTGTGTGTGTGTGTGTGTGTGTGTGTGTGTGTGTGTGTGTGTGTGTGTTTGTTTGTGTGTGTGTGTACAGCATAACTCCAAAACAAAAAGTCGGTTAAAAACAAAACTTGGTATTTAAGTTTAATATCTTTTAAGGATGCGACACGAAGATTTTGAATAACATTTCTTCACCCTAAACTATCCTGTACATGGAAAATTTTTCGAAAACTTTGATTTTCTCCAAAACGGCTCTAACGATTTTTATTAAAATACCATATGTTTAAGATATTTTTATGACAAATGAAATGTATATTTTGAATTTTCTGGCTAAAGTCTATATAGTTTTGCTTACTCTGTATGACTTTTGCATAACTGGTAAATCGTAAGAGATAGAACAAATGTTACTGTACAAAAATGTAGATCTAACTAAAACACACAATTTATGTATGAATACAGTTTTTGTAGAGTGAACCATTTCGGAGATATTCCTTGTTATTTGTGTGAGTTTTGGAGAACTTGTGCTTCTGTCAAATGGAACATCGTTATCCATTTTTATATGTTAACCGTGCAAACGGAGCGGAATCTTAAAAGATTTGACTATCGCTCAAAGCCTATTGTAGTGTCATATTTCCCTTTCACCTAAAAGAAGAAAAACAATAAGATAATTTTTGCAAATGTTTATCTCAACTAACACGAAGAAGATGAGAGTGTAAGAGTTTGTAAGAATGGTTAGTACAACAAAAGAGTTTTAAAGCTTAAAGTTTCAGATTTTGAAATCAAAGACTGAAGTTGAAGTTATATAAATGGCGTATATGCTGGAAACATACCTTTAAAAATGGCGAAATATTAAAAATTTCACTGCCAACCAATGACTGGTGGTTTAGGGAACATATGCACAAACATAAAAATCGCCAATCTGATAATTTTTCGGTCATGTTCCTGGGTCCCTTAAACTTATCGACCAACTTCACTGATATTGTCTGTTCTCGTATCCAGCCGTGTGTACCCTGAGAAGAGCATTCTAGAGTTGACAAGTGTAGCAGCCGATAGCACGAAGAGCCGCTATCGTTTATCAACATTGGAATAATCTTCAACATGGTATGTTGAGTAATACGGAAGGTATCACGCGCAGGTTTCTCTGTAGCACACGCTCTCCATGATGTCATGCAGTGTATGCCGTGGTCTCGTTATCAGAATAATAGCTGCCTCAAGTTACAGATGCCGATTTTCCACGTGAAATAAATCGCTTGCTCAGCTCTAACCATTAGATTTAAATTATTGAAGGTAAGGGAGCATAAACACTGTCATTTCAATCAGAGCAAGCGGCTAGCCGGCTAGTGACGTCTACACCAGTTGACGTCATCAGTACACAAGTGTACTGCGCATCTAGCTGGTGATATCTACCGTATTGCTCAACATACCGTGATGTGCACGTATTTTGTGAACCCCCTGTATATATAGTTTCAAACACAGAGATGCATTTCCAACTAATAATGTAGACATGGAGCTCAAACGGAAAGAGGCAAAGCGTATCAAAGACAATGACCGCCGCCGGTGTCGGACGCAATTAATGGGGTCCTTTGACTCTCAGAGTGAAACATGGCTGACTTCTTGCTGTCAAAAGCAGAGTCAATACTTGTGATAGCCCCGGAACAACATAAACGAGCCTCTCGCACCGAGAATCAATATGTAGCATCAAAAATTAAATTATCTTTAAGTCAACCCTAGTAGGGATGCGGTGCTTTTATTATGAATACACAGGATATTTCATAAGGAAGGAATTATATATACCCATAGGTTGGTATGAATGTAATGTAAATATGTTCGTTATAGCCTTCTATAACGTTGAACCAATTCTGACCAAACTTAGGAAAGATACAAGGCGAAAATTACTGTTTATAATTCAAAATCGTACTTCATTTCATATAATTAATTTAATTTTATATAACACTACAAAAACTCGCAAGACTATATATATTCAATGAAAATTGTAGTAGCTCGAACATTGCCAACATAAGAATAGTTCCACATGCTTTCACGGCCTCATAAACAAAGGAACAGCACCCTTATATAACAGTCACTGACATCGGTCATGGAGTAATAACATAGTCAAATAATTATAACAGCAATGCTATCTGAGCAAGTGTAAAATCGCTTGGTTAAAAAAGTAGATATATCTGCATATGCTTATTTCGAATAACATAAAGTAGATAGACGAATAAGCATTTGTAAGAGTGGTTTGTACAAACTAGAGAAATTTACTTTAGTTTAATACATCAGATGTTTTCCTTTTGTAACAAGGAAGGTCTGCGGGAAGTTCTACGTATTCCGGAGTGCACACGTGTCTGACCCTCACAGATATAGTGTTCCTTTGTACAGCTTCCTGCAAATAAATGCTTGCTGTTGGTTGTCTGTAGCTGAATATTTCGTTTACTTTCTCAGTGCTACCCCAGAGCCCGTGTGGGAGCTGTCCTAGT
Organism: Tenodera sinensis; assembly: GCA_030765045.1. Classification (NCBI taxonomy): domain Eukaryota; kingdom Metazoa; phylum Arthropoda; class Insecta; order Mantodea; family Mantidae; genus Tenodera; species Tenodera sinensis. The sequence goes on along the minus strand of CM060970.1, from coordinate 113,586,574 downwards.
TTGTTTAGGCAAGAAAATGGGGTAGCTATCCCCCCTGAGGTGCAAATGACCTCGTTGTCGACGGGCCGTTAAATCTCTCACACTCACTCCCCCGTGACAACACACGAGAAGATTACACAGACTCCATGAACATAATAAACTTTTAAGACCTTTAAACTTATTTTTTAGACAGTTGATAGTTCAGACTTTTAGCAGTTCACAACAATGTTAAAAGTACAAACTTTTTCCATTCAGTGCTCAAAAGCTTTTAATACTCCGATAATACCAACTTTGGTTTCTTACATAATGTTACCATGACGTCATTCAAGTAGGCCACGAATCTGTTATACAATGTTGGTATAAAATAGCGAGTCATTTGAATGTGAATATGGACTGTGCTGAACCTATTGAAATTTTACAAGCAGAGACTGAAACTAGAACTGTTATACAAAATATCAAGAAACTAATACGACATTGCATACAACAGATTCTAGACTGGTGCAAGATAAAAAGATATATTGTTTGTGTAGAATGTTGTGGTTTTGTAAAAGTCACTGATGCTAATAAAGGCAACAACTAAACAGCGCAGCCAGATGACTATCATGACCATGAAAACATGAAAAATGTAAAACAATGCCATATATATATATATATATATATATATATATATATATATATATATATATATATATATATTAACATTCAGGACTGTCTAAAAATATTGTATGATGCACGGGCTAAAAGCATTTTATTTTGCTCGTAGGTTTCCTCAACTCCTCGGTCTGCAATACAGATAAATAGAAATAAAATCTTAAATCTTATTCTTTATGCGGATGACGTTACAATAATAGAGAACAATGTATATTTATTGAGAAAGGAATATAATTCTAATATGTCCATAAAAAATAATACTGGAAGATCGAGGAAGATATCCGGTAAGGTCAAAAATACGTATGGGTTTAGGTTATGAAGTAAGCTACAACTTAGACAAGGATGTAGAAAACAAAATAAATACAGCCTGGCACGGCAGCTCAGTTGGTAGAGCACCTGTCTGTTGTGCAAGGCAGGTAAATTTTCTTCCAGTAGGATTATTTCTCATCCGCCATATAGTCTGGAAGTATCAATGGGACTGGGAATGTGTGTGTGTGTCCGTCAATTTAATTTAAATCAGTAAATTACAGAAAAAAAAGAAAAAAAAAAACGGAACAATAGAAACCCAAAGTTCAAGAATCACCGGTAGGTAAGTGAACACCATTGCTCTTGAGCAATTGTTCCAAGAGGTTAAAAGCCACCGATATGACCTTTAGTGTTAAATGCGACACATAAATGGGACATTAAAGAAAGACAATTAAGTTCCAGCAGATGACAAGGACTTTGAATAATAAAACAAGAAAAGATATTGAAATTTATAAAATTAAGGAAGTTCTGGTGCTTGTGTATGGAAGCGAGTCATGGATATTAAAAGAAAGAGATAAAATCAAAATACAAGCTGCAGAAATGAGATTTTTAACAATTAAAAATGTGTCAGACGAGATTGAATTAGAAATGAAATAATTCTAGAGGAATTAGGCATAAAAAATTACAAGAAGAAAGTATAGAGAGAACATATAAATAGAATGAGTGAAGCACAAATACCCGTTTCAGTAAGATGGAAAAAGAGACGTGGGATGTCCTAGAACAGCGATGCTCAACCGCAGGCAAGTTAGGGGAGGTTGAAAACCTTTCCTTGCACTCGCTGGGACAGAATGACACATTTATCCGTGGTCACTGAGTTCCAGTGGCGGCACAATATACCATACAGAAAGTCAAAGGCATACATATTCCTGATCTACTCCTGATTAACCCAGGATGTTTCATTTCATTCTCTCTATCCGGTCTTTCCAGGTTGTGTCAGAAGCGTCGCCATTAGGATGCCTGCGTTGGAGTTTGCTCTCTGGAAATACGGTGTTCGACTGAGGGGAGGCGCTGTGGTCGACTGACCGTCCACCAGAGGGATATATTTTTCAGCCGGACCTGGCTCATGATTCTCTGATGTGATCTGAGATTCGGTCGGACTGAAGAACTGTCTGCATCTGCCTGTGATGTGTTCTGGCCGCCTGTAGGGTACTTTCATCTCATCCTTTCTTTTTGAATGAAGGTTATTAATTTTGATTTGAACTGCGCACTGTTGTTTTCATATTAAAATATTTAAAGTCAAACAAAATTTGTGATTTGCGTGATTTGCAATGTTTTAATCTGCATTATTCGATACTTTCAAAGGTCTGCACTTTTTCTGTGGAAAGTTCGTCTATTTTGTGCATTTTGGATTCTTGTGTTCACCTGTGCTGCCAGGAGATGCTTTGAATCAGTGGTTTACAACAGAAAATTTTCAAGAACCTTGTTATACTGAAAAGGATGCCCATAATTCTTAAGTTGTAGATTAGAATATTACAAACACATTAATTTGAGTTACATTAGTAAGTAATTTTTTTTTAATTTATTTAGAGTCGCTTTAACAATTAAGTCATATCGCGACTATTCTATGTAATACAGCGGTATACAATAAATTTGATACAATAGTAAGTAATTTATAGCTGTTTTTATCGACAACTTGCACTAGCTCTATCTAGCACCGATACTAGATTCCAGTAGTGGTTCTGCCAATTTCCGTTAGATGGCACGTGCTGTATGTTGCACATGCATATGGACGGCTGGACATTTTGATGTTTGCCTATTCATCGCAGTATCAGAAGATTGTGTCTTTCACGTGTATTTAACCTAGCTGTCGACGGGCCCTTTAACACCACTCACTCACTCACTCACTCACTCACTCACTCACTCACTCACTCACTCACTCACTCACTCACTCACTCACTCACTCACTCACTCACTCACTCACTCACTCACTCACTCACTCACTCACTCACTCACTCACTCACTCACTCACATGTATTCATAACACAATTACTTTTCAAGTGTAGCTTTTGTGTTGGAAACCAGTAAACTTTAGTTAATTTATAATTTGAATAAATATGTAAATTTAAATTTTAAAAATTAAATATATAAAATGTATTATAAGTATAATTATAAAAATATTTATAATAAATGCATTGATTACGATAATTAATATTTATTTTAAAAATTATATTACTAATTTTAATATTAATAATTTAAACAATAAGAATGATGATAATGAATAATGATATTTAATAACATAGTTAATATTTGTATGTAATATTTATAATTAATAATTTAATTTTACATATTTCTTCATTGTTTAGTAATAGTTCTAGCTTTGTTGGTATATCTGAAATGTTATATTCTGTTTTATTTTGTTGTAGTGTTGTTTTGTTATTTTGTTTTAATTTCATCCTTATTTTATTTATTTCTTTTTATAGTATAAATTCTAATGAATTTATAAAAAAGTTTTTAATTTTATAAATTTTAGTGTGGTATGATTGAGTAGAATTATTGAGAATGATTATCTGTGAAATGATATAATTTGTGTTTTTTGTTTTTCGTATAGAGGAGATATGTGTAAATTTTTTTTCGTGTATTTTATTTATTTATTTTCTTTTATGTTGTGTATAATAACTTTTAAATCTACTTTTTATTTTCCCCTTACTTTATTTGTTATATATAATATTAATTTGTATTTTTATTTTTAGAATTTTATCTGTAAGGTATGTTACATGTCTGAATGTGTAGAATAAATTAATGTTAAAAATCTGATGTGTTGCACTCACATGACTTTCTCTACTCTTGTACTAACCATTCTCACAAACGCTTATTCCTATATCTTCTTCTTGTTAAGATAAACATTTGTACAAATTATCTTATTGCTTATTTCCTTGTAGGTGCAAGGGGAATGTTAGAATACAGTAGGCTTTATGCGATAGTCAAATGTTTTAAAGCTTTGAGATTCTGTTGTCTTTGCACGCTTAACATATAAAAAATGAACAACGATGTTCCATTTCACGAGGTTTTGTGTTCGGAAAAACTCACACACCTAAGAAATATCTCGTAAATGGTTCACTCTACAAGAAAATTTATTGAGACATAAATTGTGTATTTTAGCAAGATCTGCATGTTTTGTATGGTATGATTTGGTCTATCTCTAACGGTTTACCAGTTATGCAAAAGTCGTCCAGAGAAATACGAGTACAGGGGCTATGGCCAGAAAATTCAAGACATACATACAAGCGATATTTCATTTGCCATTAAAATATCTCAAAAATATGGCATTTTAATCAAAATCGTTAGAGCCATTTTCAAGAAAATCAAAATGTTCCATGTAAAGGGTAGTTTAGGGTGGGGCGATCTTCTTCAAAATCTTCGTGTCGCATCCTTGAAAGACAACATTAAACATAAATACCAACTTTGGTTTCTAACCGACTTTTAGTTTTTGAGTTATGCAGTCCACAGACTGACAGAGACAGACAGACAGACAGACAGACAGACAGACAGACAGACAGGACCTTTTTCTAATACAATACTTCCCCTACTTACCAGTAGAGAAGGTAAAAACTAAAAGATGTTCTTCATTATTAAACTTGTGTTAGGCGGGAATTAGATCAGACTAATGGCTACTGCAAGTCATGTAAAAGGCAAAATAATTTAATTTCTCAGTGACGTTCAGTGGGTCCCTAAGATATCGTCGGCGAACCAACAGGGGTCCACGGTCCATCTGTTGGGAACCATAGGTTTAAATAAAAGCGAAGCTCTATTGTTGTTTTCTAGTGCCTTGCATCTGGCAATGAAGCCATTAGCATTCGTGCTTTCCAATACTTTTGAACTGTAGTTCCTTCTGATCTTAATGCTTCACAGGTCTTCAAGTGGTCTTCGTTCATTTCTGCTGGATCGTTACACAGGACACATATTGGTGAGGCTGAGATACCTATTTTTATCTTTAGGACTCATATTCATGTATGTGGCTTTCATGTAACTGTTTTCTTAACGGACACCAGTTTTACAATGTGGCAGTTACATCACCCCACTTAAACCCCCATTTTGCAAGGGGGACCACACCTATCGTTGGTCAACGGGTCCATCGGACCTAGCCGGGAGGACTAAATAGGTGGTATTTAGATCCACCGACCTTCCCCTCATGTGCCTCTGAGGGACGCTGTTGTGCTCTATTGTTATATTTGGGAACCATAGGTTTAAATAAAAGCGAAGCTCTATTGTTATATTAAGATGATAGTGGGGTTGGGTACTAGCAACAGATCACATCAATCGAAGTAGCGGTTCTTATTCGGTGTATTTTAATTGTGGGCTTTCTTTTGTTTTATCTTCGTAATATTTTGTTTCCTACTCAAATCATTACGAACTGTGGCATTTATAGTTGTTCAACACACTAGTGTTGTGGAATGTTCTAAGTTGAGACGGGATAGCAAGTCGAGGCTGCCAGTGCCTTGCAGCTTATGCAACCAGCAACACATATGTGTGCAGTGTGTAATCTACAACACTGAAGTTGTTCAAGATCGGTGGAAGCGATATTTGGGGGGACGTGCAAGACGAGTATTTAGAAGGAAGAAAGAAAGGGAAAGGAAAGGGAGGGAGAGAAGGAGGGAGGAAGGGGAAAAGAAGGAAGGGAGGGAGGTATTATGAAGGTGAGGGAGGAAGGGATGTAGGAAGGTAGAAAGGAGGAAATAAAGGAGTGGAGAGAGAATGAAAGAAATTAAGTAAGGGAGGGAGGTAGGTGGAAAGAAAGGGACGGAGAGAGGAGGTAAGTAAGGGTGGGGAGGAAGGAAGCAAAGAAGGGAGGGGGAAAGAACGGCGGGAGGAGGGAAACAAGGAACGAACGGAGACAAGAAGGAAGGGAAGGAGGAAAGAAGAAAGGGAGGGAGGAAAGATTCGGGAGGGAGGAGGAGAAAAAGGAAGGGAGGAAAGAAGGAAGAGAGCAAGCAAAATAGTGCTTTGCAGTTGAGGAAAGTACATTTGTTTGGATTTTCTAATATTTATATATTTTTTTTTTTTTCAAATAGGAATAGATTATCCACCTTTTATAGTTCCTGATACGGCAAGCAGAGCGCAAATTCAAAGTCATTAAAACATTTGAGTATTGTGAAAGCAATTTAAATACTCGCATTTCCCCCTTGTATCTACACGATAATTAGTAATAAGACAATATGTGCAAATGCTTATTTCGATTAACATGAAGCAGATAGAGGAATATCCATTTGTAAGAGTGGTTTGTACAAACTAGAGAAAGTTACTTCAGTTTAATACATCAGATGTTTTCCTTTTCTAACAAGGAAGGTCTGCGGGAAGTTTTACGTATTCCAGAGCGCACGTGTCTGACCCTCACAGATATAGTGTTCCTTTGTACAGCTTCCTGCAAATAAATGCTTGCTGTTGGTTGTCTGTAGTTGAATATTTTGTTTACCTTTTTAGTGCTACCCCAGAGCCCGTGTGGGAGTTGACCTAGTTTAATTTTAGGCAAGAAAACAGGGTAGCTACCCCCCGAGAGGTGCAAAGGCTAATCAAACATTATGGGTTTTTTAATGCTGGCCTTGAGAGACTATAGTGTTTACTTGCAAGTGGAGAAACAACTGAATATTGCAAAAAGTTTCAAAGAGATCTATATTTTTATATTTTACTAGGGTTGCCTCATATTTTTCCTCCAAGAGTATTTATTCCACAAAATTAAACTTTACGTATTATATGAAGCAATATTTTTTGTCTGGTTACATTATCTACCCTGTCTGCAGAACCAGGTTTTCACTGCGTGAGTCACTTCTTCGTTGTCTTCGAAATACAGGTGGAAATCTGTGGGAGGAAAATCGGGAATATAGGGTGGATGGGGTAACACTTCTAACCCTGTTTGGCTTAACGTGTGGCCGGGAAAAGTTGTTTGTCGAAATTATTCGCAGGTGTCTACAGGTTATTTAAGAACTCTATACCTAACCTTATCATTTTCACATAAAACAGATAACTCTAATATATACAACGAAATAAGATTGCGCATCAAATTAACCACTTTGGAAAACGCACATAGCGTGGGACCGTAGAACAATATAATTTTCTAGTTAATAAAAGATATACTGGTTCACTGATTTGCAATGTTTTTGTAACAGTTTTCCCTCTTTGTGCATTTATTTAGCATATCCCAGCAAGAAACAGGATTGGAACATGCATACAAAGGAAATAAAGCAAAACTTTCTTACACGAGAGGGTATTAAAAAGTTTTTGGATTCACAAACTTCACTGTATACGCTTATAGAATTCTAATAAAGCACATTCCATCGGTACTATTTGGTAAATTGCCATTAAAGAGAGAAACAATGTAAGACATTGATTGTCGCTTTTTAAACTCTGGCTTCTGTTTGATGAAGTTATGACCGTCTATGTTATTCCTTATAATGAAATGTACCGAATTTTGTTTCTATACTCTGTGGAGTGGAGCAACTTTTTTTTCTACTCTATAGCATTCTCAATTTGAAGTAAAGTTCTTCTTCGCAGGCGTGTGTTGTATTAAAGTACAAGGGCTTTATAAATCTTTTGCATTAATTTAGTAAGATATGAAATGAGAACAGAGAGTGATTTATAGTCCCATGTTTGTGAGAATTAATTGAGGTTTTTCAATGGAGAAACAAATATAAGAACGTGTTTTTTGCGATTATTTATCCTAAATACACAAACATACACACTTTTTACTTTCTCTGCTGGTAAGTAGAGGAAGTATTGTATTCCACCCAAAAATTCGATGTCGAGATTTCACCGGAAATATATGTCTTTCAGTCTGTGTGTCTGTCAGTCTGTGGACAGCATAACTCAAAAACGAAAAGTCGGTTAAAAACTAAAGTTTATATTAAAGTTTAATGTCTTTTAAGGATACCACAAGAAGATTTTGAAGAAAATAGCCCCACCCTAAACTACTCTTTACGTGGAAAATGTTTAGAAAATTTTGATTTTCTTGAAAATGGCGCTAACGATTTTGATTAAAATGTCATATGTTTGAGATATTTTTATTACAAATGAAATGTATAACTTGAATTATCTGGCTATAACCTATGTAGTCCTGTTTACTCCGGATGATGTTTGAAAAACACGTAAACTGTAAGAGATAGACAAATTCTTAATGTACAAAAAATGTAGATCTCACTAAAACACACAATTTATGCCTGAATAAATTTGTTTGTAGAGTGAGCCATCTGTGGAGCGAACCCTCCAATGCGGGGCTCTAATGACCTAGCTGTCGACGGGCCCTTAAACCCTAATCACTCACTCACTCACCCCCCTCCAATGCTACGTCCCACTACTGACACCTGTGATGGGTAGAGGTAGATGATGCAGCGGTCATGGTAGCTGTTGGCTCAGAAAGGTCTGTTGCGCCGAGAGGTTACCATTTACTTGCAGCAGTTTGAGTTAATGGCAATAGCAACTCGCCAAAAGCATATCTAGGATTATGTCTTAAAATATCACCTCCGCAACAAGTTTGATAGAGAATATTTCTTTCTCTGGTATTTGTAATAGTCAGCTTCCTTGCTTCTGAATGTAAGTCGCTGTTGCTTCTGGAAGAACGCAGTGCTGACTACCAACATATTGGGTTTCTCTAGTGCACAAGGGAACCTTTTATGAAAGCTTTCGCGTTTTTTTTAACACTTTCGTTCAAAGCAGAGAAATGCGTTTGCACCTCGCCGCGTGTAACGTCAACGCGATATATTCCCAGACTATAAAGGAATATGAAACGGTTTTTATACTGCCTTTCTGACGGAGTTCTTATGCACAAGACAGGGAATATCAAACCAACTGCCACAACATGAATTGTGTGAGCAGAATATTTGCATATACAGAGTGTGCCAATCTCACGTGTTAGTAGATTCAACTATGACGTATACTTGTACTAACCATTCTTACAAACTTCTATTGTTCTATGTTCTTCGTGTTAGTTGAGATAAAATTTGCAGAAATTATCTTATTGCTTGTTTCCTTGTAGGTTCAAGGAGAATATAAGAATACAGTAGGCTTTGTGCGATAGTCAAATCTTTTACAGCTTTGAGACTCCATTCTCTTTGCACACGAAACATAAAAAAATGAACAACGATGTTCTGATTCACGAAAGTTTTCCGAAACTCACACACATAACAGGGAATTACTCCGAAATGGTTCACCCTACAAGAAAATTTATTGATAATAAATTGTGTATTTTAGCAAGATCTACCTTTTTTGTACGATATGATTTGGTCTATCTCTAACGGTTTACCAGTTATTCAAAAGTTCTCCAGAATAAATACGACTACAGGGGCTATAGCAAGAAAATTCATGATATACATTTCATTTGTCATAAAAATATCTCAAACATATTACATTTTAATCAAAATCGTTAGAGCCATTTTCAAGAAAATCAAACTTTTCGAAAAATTTTCGATGTAAAGGATAGTTTAGGGTGGGGCTATTTTCTTCAAAATCTTCGTGTCGCATCCCTGAAAGACATTAAACTTAAATACTAACTTTGGTTTTTAACCCATTTTTAGTTTTTGAGTTATGCTGTCCACAAGCTGACACACACACACACACGCACACACACACACACACACACACACACACACACACATTGTAAAATACAATACTACAATACTTCCTCTACTTTACTAAACGTATTAGAGCAAATAAATCCCACTTTTACCAACCGTATCTAAAATAGCCATTTAGCGCCTGGAAAGGGGATTTATCGACGAGTGACAGTTCTATGCGAATGTCATTTTTAATTTCCTTTGTCAGGAACAAGTTAAGGGCGATAATCGTATGCGAGTGAGCCAGTGCAGGTTCACCTCAAATGCATCACGGTCTGCGGTCTAGCCGGCCATATTCCCACTGGTGCTAATATGCTAAACAGTTCCCAAGGGTTTCGTCGTAACAGATGTCTCCTTAACCAATTCAGTGACTATCAGAGAATATGGCAAGCAGCAAAATGAAACCCTCGCTTTAGTTTAAAAAGATCCTAAGTTCGAGACACTCACATGACTTTCTCTACTCTTGTACAAATACTTATTCCCTTTTTCCAATTCGTGTTAATCCAGATGAACATCTGGTGTTGAGATTTCACCGGAAACATATAATTTGGGGCCCCGTGAATTAATAAAAACATTTTTAGAATAAAGGTCTATGTGTGTGTGTTTGTGTGTCTGTGGACAGCATAACTCAAAAACGAAAAGTCGGTTAAAAACCAAGCTTAGTATTTAAGTTTAGTGTCTTTCAAGGATGCGACACGAAGATTTTGAAGAAAATAGCCCCACCCTAAACTACCCTTTACATGGAACATTTTTCGAAAATTTTGATTTTCTTGAAAATGGATGTAGTAATTTTGATTAAAATGACATATATTTAAGATATTTTTATAACAAATGAGATGCATATTTTGAATTTTCTGCTGTAGCCTATGGAGTGCTGTTTACTTTGGATGACTTTTGAATAACTCGTAAACCGTAAGAGATAGACCAAATCATACTATACAAAACATGTAGATCTTGCTAAATTACACAATTTATGTCACAATAAAGTTTCTTGTAAAGTGAACCATTTTGAAGATTGTTATGTGTGTGAATTTCGGAAAACAAAACTTTCGTCAAATAGAACATCGTTGTTCATTTTTTTTATATGTGAAGGGTGCAAAGAGAACGGGATCTCATAACTTTAAAATATTTCACTATCGCACAAAGTCTATTGTATTCTCATATACCCCTTGTACTTACAAGGAAATAAGCAATAAGATAAGTTGTACAAATGTTTATCTCAAGTAACACGAAGAAGATTGAGGAATAAGAGTTTGTAAGAATGGTTAGTACAAGCGTAGAGAAAGTCATGTGAGTGCAACACATCAGATTTTTATATTTTTATGTAATTTTGTTACAAGATCTATGCCGCTCGCAAAAGTTAAAGGCATGTGAACGCTCAAGCGGAGTCCTGTTGCCAAGCGTAGTGCGTATACCGGCAGAGATTCTGCACATAAGAGCGCCTAAGATGCGTGTACCACATTCGGCAGCGCTGGTAGGAGGGGCAAGCTTAGGATTTGCTGGAGTCTGCTGTACGACCCGCCTCCATATGCCTTTAACTTTTGCGAAGATTATAGTTCTCTGTCGTCATAATCGGTACGGATTCTCTTTTGTTCCAGTCAGTCCGGATAGACGAGGTTTATTTTAACTATTGCTTATCTCTGTGTTATTTGCATCTTCTATTAGACAATGCATTCCTCTTCCTCACTGTGCAAAAATAATAGAAAAGAAAGGAATGGTAGCGAGTGAGTGTGGGTCTAAGCTATTTGTGAATGCTTGTTTTGTAATAAACAAAGAAAATGACACCAATATAAGAAAAGGAGAGGAAGGAAAAGAAATATCAGTTGGGCCATGATAGCCACATAAACCCGGAGCGAAATTAGAATCCTAGTTTTGAAGAGAGACTTTTCTCCACCACGTGCAGGAGCTATAAACTCAGAAGAATAGCCAACGAATTTACGGCAAGAGGAGAGCAGAGGAAAGTACTTAATCGATCACCAACACGTTCCTTTTTCACGTTATTAACGAAGATATTCCTAAAGAAAGATGTTTATCATTATCATGTTTGTCATTGTGACGTATGTTATTGCACAGGATATTCTTATATAAAACTAAAATCTTTGAAGACCTATAATTTTCCTTTAATAAAACATTAAAGCATTCTGTTATTTCATTGATTCTAGGAGGATCTATATGTAATATAATATGTAGGTTAAACTTCCTTTAACTGGGTAGATCATATCCATATCCGGGTAACTCGCCCTAACCAAGATTTGAACTCGCGACCTCTTGAATCTGATGCACTCCGCCATTCATGTTGCTTTTTACTAACATTGTCTATTATTAATTTATTTTTCAGACTCTAGCTTTGCAGTCATAAACAAACATGTATTTCTCAATACGACAGCGTATTTACAGAAAAAAATTGTATGTGTTGCACTCATATGCCTTTCTCTACTCTTGTACTAACCATTCTTAGAAACTCTTATTCTTATATCTTCTTCGTGTTAGTTGAGATAAACACTTATACAAATTATCTTATTGCTTATTTCCTTGTAGGTGTAAGGGGAACATTAGAATATAATAGGGTTAGTGCGATAGTCGAATCTTTCAAAAGTTTGAGACTGTGTTCTCTTTGCACACTTAACATATAAAAAAATGAACGATGTTCTATTTGACGAAAGTTTTGTTTTCCGAAACTCACAGACATAAGGAATATCTCCAAAATGGTTCGCTTTACAAGAAGATTTATTGAAACATAAATTGTGTATTTTAGCAAGATCTACATTTTTTGTAGAGTATAATTTGCTCTATCTCTAACGGTTTACCAGTTATACAAAAGTCGTCCAGAGTAAATACGACTACAGGGGCTATAGCCAGAAAATACAATATTGTATCCTACAATACTTATATATTTGTCAAACATTACGACATTCTTTTTAACCTATTTGGCCCAAAGCAAATGTAGTCGCCCTGAACACTTTTAAGAACCGACTAAGAGAAAAGGGCATTGTTTTAAACATCAACACGCTCTGAATCCTTCCTTTGTTACTCTAATTCCACCATTTTAGTTTCCTCTGTTTCAAATATAATGCTACTTTACTTTCTGTCTGAGTAGGTTCTTTGTGAATAATTCAAATGATAAACGCTCCAACTAGGTCATGTATCTACCGCTGAATCGGAAATGGGAAGCACAGCACCAACTTTTGTGTTATTTTTCAATTACTGACGAACAGGACGTGAGCAAGTTACAGTGGCGTAAACTGGTGGTGCACTGTTGCAATTTGACATACACCATTTAGCTGGGAATTCATATTACTGAAAATATGCACTGCATTTATAGAACCAATGTGACGAATCTGCAAAAGCTTTCCTGTTTATGTGCTTAATGGTGCATGTTGTATTATATTACCTAGCATACTCTTTGAAGGATTTTGGCATAATCTAACAATCGCATAAATTTGATGTCGAGATTTCACCGCAAATATGTTTTAAGACCTTCTAAACAAACAAAAAAAGCATTTTAGACAAAGGTGTGTGTGTGGGTGGGTGTGTGGGTGTGTGGGTGTGTAGGTGGGTGGGTGTGTGGGTGTGTGGGTGTGTGTGGGTGTGTGGGTGTGTGTCTGTCAGTCTGTGGAGAGCATAACTCCAAAACGAAAAGCTGGTTAAAAACCAAAGTTGCTATTTAAGTTTGTCTTTCAAGGATGCGACACAAAGATTTTGAAGATAATAGCCCTACCCTAAACTACCCTTTACATGGAAAATTTTTATAAAATTGTGTTTTTCTTAAAAATGGCTCTCACGATTTTGATTAAAATATCATATGTTTGAGATATTTTTATGACAAATGAAATGCATATCTTGAATTTTCTGACTATAGCCTATGTAGCCCTGTTTACTCTGGATGACTTTTGAATAACTCGTAAACCATAAGAGTTAGACCAAATCTTACTCTACAAAAATATAGATCTTGCTAAAACACACAATCTATGTCTAAATACATTTTTTTTTGTAGAGTGAACCATTTCGGACATATTCCTTGTTATTGGTGTGAGTTTTGGAGAACTTATAGTTCCGTCAAATGGAACATCGTTATTCATTTTTATATGTTTACCGTGCAAAGAGAACGGCATATAAAAGCTTTAAAAGATTTGACTGTCGGCCAAAGCCTACTGTATTCTCATATTATCAGCAAATGTTTATCTCAAGATGAAGAAGATATAGGAATAAGAGTTTGTAAGAATGGTTAGTACAAGAGAAGAGAAAGTCATGTGAGTGTAACACATCAGATTTTTTTTTTTTCTGTAGTGATGGGGATATCTCATTCATGAGTTGTTAAAAATTGCCAAACTGGATGTAGAAAGTTTTCTGAACATCCGCATGTCGAATCACATCTGTTCTGCAGTATTGCCAACTCAATTTTAAATTTTCAAAATAACTAACTTGCCGCTAAACAGGCGCTTCTGTAATCAACTTTTTCGCCTCAGTATTGTTTTTAGAGGAAAGAGACAGATGGAGAATCATGCACTCCGATGTATATTTGCCCCCCAAAAAACGGGGTATCTGGCAACCCTGCCCTTCAGGTCTCTACACTCATCCCTCCCGGTAGAAGCAAAGGGCCACGCACTTCTGTGGTTGGGTCATATTGACCCAGTTGGGCCTGCTCGTGTTAACAGTGCTTATAGGTTATGATGCACTTCACGGTTATACCCAAAATTATATTCTTTGTCATAGCATTTCACATAACCTCTTGCGATCCACTCTGGTCGACTCCTTCACTGACAAAGTAAGCGCCAATAACAAAACGAAGTGCTGTTGGACCAACAGAGAAAGAGCTGATATGTCTCAAGTTACGATTGCGTTGTCTTTTACAGCAGCAGGTTCTGGGGCAATATCTGCCCTTTGGTTCATTGGACCCTGCACACAGCTGGTCAAGTTGTAAAGAAGGACGTTTTTTTCACTTGTGTTGCAAGAAATAGGAACTGAAGAACACGTTTATTGCACGGCTAAAAGACTTAAATTAAATATCTGATGTTTACATTAATATGACTTACTCTGCCCATGCTTCGACAGTAAGCTTATTCTTCTATCTACAGGATTTGGGAAGACTTTGTAAGATGTTTGATTTGCTGCACCCTCATAACCTTTAATCTTGTACAAACCATTCTTACAAACGCATAATCCTCTCATCCACTTGACGTTAAATAAACATTTGTACAAATTCATTATTGCTCATCTTTTTGTAGGTACAATGGTGAATTGGGAATATTGTATGCAATAGTCAAATATTGTGGCTATTAAATTATGTTCTCCTTACTTAGCCAAGAGATAACAAATGAATAATAGCCTATTTAAAGAAAGTATAAGTATTGCGAAACTCACTCCAATGACAAGAAATATCTCCAAAATGATTCACTCCATAAAAATGCATTGGACATAAATTGTGTCTTAAGAAGACCCGCTTTTTGTACAGTAAGACTTTGTGCAAATGTTGCTCAGACTGCAGAGGATTTTGAGGATATTACCAGGAAATACAAGATATGCAATTTTTATCATTAAAATATGTTAGACGTAGGTACATTAATTAAAATGTTAGTCATCTTTGAGAAAATAATTTTCGAACAATGTTCCATGTAAAGGGTACTTTGGGGTGTGAAGATTTTATTGAACATCTACGGGTCACATCCTTGGAATACGTTAAATTTAAATGCCAAGTTTGGTATTTAAGTGACTTTTGGTCTTTGGGTTATGCTGTTCACAGACGGATGGATCGACACACACGCACGCGGACTTCTTTCTAAAAATATATTTTCTTTTTATTCAGGGGATCCTAAAACATATGAAATGTTGATATCGAATTTTTGGATTGAGTGCAACATTTCTCCTACTTACTATCATAGCAGAGAAAGTTAAAAGAGTATATTTGGACATGAATTTTATACTTTAGGAAATCCATATTTTTGGTAGGGTAGGATTTAAATTCAGTAAAGCCATTTTCGAAGCATTTTTCATGTAAAAGGCAGTTAAGAGTGGGAGAGGTGGTTCTTTAAAATCAAAACACACACACACACACACGCACACACACACACACGCACGCACACACAGACACAACAAACACACACACACAGACACACAAACACACACAGACACACACAGACACAGAAAATGCTTTTTTAGGATTCAGGGAGCATGTATTTCCGGTGAGATATTGATATCGAAGTTTTGGATAGAATACATTACCTAGTTTCTCTACCTACTATGCTAGAGAGACTGAAAACAAGTTCTTAAAATAAAGGTTACTGAGCAGAGAACTTCATGTGAAGGGATTAAATTCAAGCATGCGTTCAGGAATCGTTATATGCAATTTATCGTTTATCTTTTTGGTACACTCTGACCCAATGCAATTTGACCGCTCCTCAAACATGCTGGTCACAAAAGCTTCTCTCTGGTTTTAATGGTTTTAAATACCAACGGGTGGTTTATGTTCAACAAATGAACCTGCGTGTTTCACTGTTGTGGCTTTAATATCTCACATTCGGAAAAATTATTGCCAAACCGTACCACAGAAACAGAAACAATTAGAAGCATTTACGGTAATTAGGTGCTTCTATGGTAAAATATTCATTACAGTCAACAGACTAATTACAGTGAATATGAGGCCAAATTTTAGGTCCATTCGTGTTCTAATTAAAACTACTCGTTTCGTGAACCTGAGCGATCCTTTTAATTGCATTAACACTAGCGCCTTTGTGACAATAAAATGTTCAGAAATTTGGCTAATTTTTATATAAGAATATGCGCAAATAGAAATACATTTTTGAGTTAGGAAATAGTGCTATAACTACAAAAGTAATTGATTTTATAGTTATAATTATAACAAAGAAGAAGCACATTTTGGCCTGGTGCCGGTGCAAGGGGCCCGATTTACAGGCTATAAATTTACATTTATTTGCAATTTTTTTTAACAAGCTTATAGTTTTGGGTATCACCAAAAACCCATACGGTGGCCGTCTTTAAGCCACCGAGAATAGTTTTCGCTAGTCTTTTGGTGTCTATTCCAATTATTTGTTGTTGTTTTTTTCCCCTTATATACATATATGCATCTATATATACACATACACGCACGCATTCACCCACACTCACATTCACACGCTTACACACACACGTTCACTGGGCACACCAGAAATATGCGTCCCAGCTCGCGCACTGCACTATTTACAATATTTACATTTTCCCGCTGTTTTCCTGCGCGGGCAGGGTGTAGCTACTGGGTGTTTTCCGAGGCGAGGGCCTCTGCCGTAACGTGTGTGTGGCCTAAGAGCGAGATTGCATGGACACGCATTAGTCGGCGAGCCGTGCCGCGTCTAGAACATTTCTATTCTAGTAGGTTTGCGGTGTTTCGGCTCGCCTTTGCCAATGTTGGCGATCACGTAGTTTTCGTGGTTCCTAATGCGCGTCCATGCTGCCGTTGCTCTTTTTGCTATTGCCTCTGGGATGGACGGGATCTGAGTTTCGAGGTGAAGAGTTTGGTTAGTGGTAAGGAGTGGAGCAAAGAGGATTTTTCTAAGGGAGAGGTTTTGGAGGGTTTGACTTTGTTTGAGGGCGGTTTTAGAGGCATTTGCCCAGGCCACCCATGCATACAGGACCACCGAGAGTATAAATGAGCTATATAAAATCAGCTTGGATTTAAGCTGTAGCTGTTTGCTGCGGAAGATGGGGGCGCATAACTTCAGCCGCTGTCTGCCTTTGTTGGCCTTATTTTTTATGTGGGTGGACCAGCACATCCTGCGGTCCATGGTGACGCCAAGGTATTTGACATTCTGGCGACATTGCAGTACTTGACCACCGACCGTTAGGTCAATTGCCAAAGTGTGATGCCGCTTTGAAGAATGTGTTAGCTGGCATTTATTGGGGTTAATTTTTATTTTCCAGTCATGGAGTCATGAGAGGAAGTTGTTTGTGTATCTTTGCATTTCTGCAAGGCCGAAACGAGGATTTTTATGGTGGTTGTATATTGCAGTGTCGTCTGCATACATGGCGACCTTGCATCTGGCATCCACTGGGAAATCATTTGTAAACAGTATGTACAGGAACGGTGACATGATTGCCCCTTGTGGTACGCCAACATGCATCACTCTCTCCCGAGAGAAGGAGCGGCCCACTTGGACGTAGAAGTGTCGATTTTCTAAGAAGTTGTGCAGCAGGTACAGATAATTTTGGAGTGCCGGGAAATTGTGGTGTTTGTAAATGAGGCCATTGCGCCAGCACCGGTCAAATGCAGCTTCTACGTCCAGAAATGCCAGCATTCAAGCCCTATTGTTAAATTGCTCTGCTACGTGAACAGTTAGTCTGAAAAGCTGTAACTCAGTGGTATAAATTTGAAAACCTCTAATTATTACAGAAACATTTACACCTCTACCGAGCGGATCAGTTCAAATTTGAATCCCGTGGGCCCACAAATCTGACTGGGCTTTCTTCGTGGTTTCCCTCAGTAGCTAAGGGAAATACTGGATAGGATATTTAGTATCACGATCCAAAGTTTCTCTTTAAGCCTGAAACAACAGTAGAAATGAAAAATAGATGGTAATAGCGAATGCTGTGCCATCTGTCCACAAATAATGAAAGCAGATAGACTAGATGGGAACTCAGGGCCATCTGCTGTCATAAAGACGGAGGTACAGTTACCCTTCACTGATCCCTCTGTGGACTGGAAACGGAGCAAGATGGTATCATACACTGAGAGATCTAGAAGGTCAACTGTCCATCATACACCGATCTACGAGTATATTCAAACACAGCGATGTTCAACCTTTGCGAAAGAGGGGAGCTTGCGTTTAACTCTTTTCACTATATGCGGACTTTGCCTCTCTTTAACCTCCAGCCAAGCATAATGGTGGTGGTAGTCTTTTTTTTTTTTTTTTTTTTTTTTTTTTTTTGTAGGCAGGGGAAAAATCTTCAAAAGACACCGCTGATCCGGCGAATTGGGTTCCTACCAACTAAAAAACCCCTCCAGAATCGTTAGAGTAATTTCTTGGAACTACCTGGCGGTATTACTTCAAGAAGACGATTCAAGATGTTGGCTGTCTATATCGGTCGGTAATTGTCTCAAGCATCGTTCATCTCTCGTCTTTTGCGAGACAATATGTCATGGGCGAACTTGCTGATTATTTGCCAATTAGTGCTAGACTTAAGCATGAAGGTGACGACATATTGAGGCGTGAAAGGTGTCATTTTGAATTCAACTTGTTGTCTGAGGTTGCGCCATCTAATGCATTCAAAAAACGTGTGTTCCACTGTGTCCACCTTCCCACAGTAAATGCACTCATCTGAGGCACTAAGGCCGAATCGGTTGAGGTAATACCTAAAGCAACCATGCCCAGTGAGAAGCTGTGTTAAATAGAAGTTTACTTCTCCACTCCGGCGACTAATCCAAGTTAACAAGTCCGGGATTAAACACTTGGTCCAATGTGCAGTTCCATCATCGGTGTCCCAAAGCACTTGCCATTGTTCCAACAGTTGTTGACGAGCCTAACTCTTGCTTATATCAGTCTGCTCTCTTAGAAGGCGTTCAGTGAACAAGAGAGAAATGGGAGGTGTCCTTGCGGGAACCAATAAAGCCTTTGTAGGTGTGGTGCGACAGGCACTTGTAATACGAATTGCCACCTTCCGTTGTAAACTCAGGAGCCTGGTGGTGTATATCTTCCGGTCTAGTGCTTTTCGCCATATAGATGTCACGACCGAGAAGAGAATTCTTCTGCTGCTTTCTCTCGGTCCTCCAGTATTGGGCATTATTCGATTCAGGTGAGGTAAGGCTGTTCCTGCCTTCGCCACAACGGCCCTTATATGGTGTCCCATATACATAGTACGGTCTAGATGAATACCGAGGTACTTGATTGTATTCTGGCTAATGATGTGTGAGTCGCCAAGTTGGAGACAGATATTTGGAGTCCTCCAGCCGCCCACAAGCAGAGCCACTTCTGTTTTATGTGGTGCCAGTTTAAGTTTTTTGGAGATTAGGTAAGAGTCTATAGAAGCCAGCGCCAAGTTGGCTATCCTCTCCAATGTCGTTGCTTCTTCAGCAATAGCAACGAGTGCTAAGTCGTCTGCGTAGCCCGTCAGAATGATACCCTGAGGCATGGTTAGTCTTAGGGCTCCATCGGAATAAACATTCCATAAAAAAGGACTCAATACGGAGCCCTGTGGGACGCCGCACGACATTATCATTCCACTATGGGTTCCAACTAGGAGTGATCTATCTTGTAAGAAGTTTGCTATCATATTGTACAGGTACGGGGCCAGATTCCGTGAACTAAGCTCTTGGAGAATACCACCCCAGGGTGCGGAATTAAATGCATTTTGTACATCTAGCGTGATAAGGGCACATAGAGACCTCCGTTCTTGGGGTTGAGATTTTACTTCCTCAGCAAGCTTCTGAACTCTTCTCAAGGCTGTTATAGTAGATCGTGTAGCTCTGAAGCCATGTTGGGCAACAGCCAGCCCTCCATTGCGTTCCAATTCTGAGTTTAGGCTTTCTAAAATCAGTCTTTCAAACAGCTTCCCCAGCACACTGAGCAGGTAAATCGGGCGATACGTGGTGACGTTTAGATCCCGTTTCGGTTTCTCTAGCAATACGAGTCGTGCCAGTTTCCACTCTGGAGGAAAAATACCATTTATTAATAAATGATTGAACATTTCCAGGCACCTCTCCGGATAATTCTTGATGACTGCTTTAACTACCATAGGGTGTAGGCCATCCGGACCAGGTGCTTTGTTGTCTTTGATTTTTTCTGCGGCAGCAGCAAGTAGGTAAACAGAGGTATTTCCTCCTGGGGCACAATACGTTTAGCCCAAGAGATGGGAACGTGAGCTGGAAATAGTGTCCGTGCAATCTCTAACTGACGGGTATCAGGCAGGGAAGCAGATGGCGAACGAAACTTATTTGTGGCAATCTTCTGACCCCAAAGGTCGGAGTCAATTTCGGTGAGGATTTCTTGCCAAGCTACACGTTTGGCTTCTAATATGGCTGTCTTCAATAGGGCTCTACCAAGGCCATCTTTATCTAACAGGCCTGTATACGGAAAGAGATTACGTTAATGACGTCATCACGAGAGGCTTATGTTTATCACCTATTTGTTTATTACGGTAATGCAACACATCAGTACGTGGTTAGAACGCTAAGAAGTTGCTTGTGCCTTACAACATGTCATAATTATGAACCAGGTGTGGTATGTATTAAACATTTTTCTGAACAGCACATAGTGAAGGAATTTACTGCTACACGAAATGATGAAGGCGTTTTGTAGCACCCAGAACAACTCCTAAATTTACTGAAAATCCATAGCATTTCGAAAATGACTCGAAGGTGAAAAAATTGTTGATTTTCAGAGTTTTAAAAATAGAATTAGTGACATAAAATTAGAAGGATTCACCGTCATCATAAAAGAAAACGATGTCATTTTTGTGAAAATTGATACTGAAGAAATTCCTAAAATTGTAGCAGCATTAAAAATTAATTCCAATTTTATTATTTAGGTTCTATAGGGTAAAATTGTAATACCCAATAGTAAGTTTAAATGGATAATCGGTAAACAAATGATATTGGATAAATGGTCTAAATTTGATGCTCTTTTGATTCACAATAGCAAGTGAACAAACAGAACATAAACTACTTCAGGCCGCCAACATTTTAAAGGAATGTTGGGAGGACATGAATGAAGATTACACAGAACATCTAAAAACTAAATTCCTAAAAGAGCAGGCAAAATTGGTCAGTCAAAAGTAAATTAAGTATACGCCCGATACCCTGTTATGGGCGTACTCAATTTATTTTTCTTACCCAGCAGCTTACAGACAGTTACGTAATTCCAATGTTCTTTCTTTACCCCATCCTGATAACCTCAGACAACTTTCTCAACCCCTCAGTCCTGATAGAAACTCTTGCATTTAAAATATTTATTAGAGAAGGTGAAAATGCTTGGTGATCACGAAAAAATAGTAAATTTGTTAAGACATATGAACAAGAATTTCTTAAAGTAGAAAACCAGAGAAACTTAATTCTACATTTAGTTGCTGAGACATGTGACATTAATAATATCGTTTTTTTTTTTTTTTTTTTTTTTTTTTTTTGAATTAACGTCCTCCAACATTGTGTCATATCGGACGAATGAATGAAATGGGTGAAATGATGCTCAAATGAGCCCGAGGTCCATGGAGCTTTAAGTTACCCGACATTCGTCTTCTGAGGGTAGGGAAAACCTCGGAAAAAAACCTTACCCGGATAACTTACCCTAAGCGAGATTCGAACTCGCGACCTCTTGAACGTGAGGCAGACACGCTAAATAATATTGGTGCTGACTTACATACTAACACACATTAACTTTTAATACGAAATGTGAAAATATAAATGAATGCACGCTTCTTCCAGCGCAGAAATGCTGTAAAACATGTGTTTGTTCCATATGAATAGCTTGGAACGTCAGCCTCGCGTTGTGACGTCACGAATCGCATATCCAGGCCTGTTACTTAGAGATGGCCATGGCTCTACTTTCTCGATATTGTTCCCAGCGTAGGTGTTTTTGAACTTCATCGTCCCTCTTATTGGCCCTTACCATGGCACGACGTCTCTGTAGGGTCTGACGTCTTTTGACGGCTATCTCATCAGACCACCAATATGCAGGCTTGCGAAAGTTTGTGAAAAACTTCCTGGCCATTAGAAACGCTTCTCCGTGTGATGAGAGTAAACGGTCTATCTCTGTAATTAACCTTGGGAGGCATTCCGGTGTTATCCGCCAACCTGTGGGACGGGAGCGATGACCAAACTTATAAGAAGAGTTAGTCATCAAAATGTCAAAAACTATGTGTTGGTGTTAGCTCAGCGTCTCTTCTTCCAGTACTTCGCATCGAATTACCGTCTGAGGAATATTACGGGTGCTGAATGTAATGTCGATATACGACTCACTATTACATCGTACAGAAGTAGGAGCCTGTCCACAATTATGAGTGATGAGATCCTCCTCAGCCAGCCACTCTGCTAAGGCACGTCCTCTGGCATCTTCCACAGGAGAGGACCACTGATGCGATTTAGCATTAAAATCTCCACCGACAATAATCTCCTTAGTATGGTTCTTCATTGCCAGTCGTAATTTGTGTAAAAATGTGGTAAAAGCCAGCAAATCCACGTTAGGAGAAATGTAGCAACCGAAAACAACCATAAACGGTGTCTCGATCCACACAAACCCTTCCCCATGTCCTGTACGTAAGACCGGAATAGTGTTATTAGAAATGTGTATGGCAACATCAAGGTTTCGATCGACATACCATTGTTCTTGTATGACTTTGGCTTTATTCGGTTCTGCCATCAATATGTTGTCCACTTCATATTCCATAGCCATTTGTTTCGTGAGGTCCATAGCTTCTCTACCTCTGTCAATGTTACCTTGCAGTATACGGAGAACAGAGCGTTTATGTGTGATATCTCGTCGTGAGGTTGTCATCCTGCTTAGGGGAGCCTGCCACCAGTTCCTTTTTAGTAGTGGTGGTGGTGGTGGCGGTGGCGGTGGCGGTTGCGGCGGTAGCGGTTGCGGCGGCGGCGGCGGGGGTGGGGGTGGTGGTGGTGGCGGTGGCGGCGGTGGGGGTGGGGGCGGCGGTGGCGGTGGCGGCGGTGGGGGTGGGGGCGGGGGTGGTGGTGGCGGCGGCGGCGGTGGCGGCGGAGGCGGCGGTGGCGGCGGTGGCGGCGGAGGCGGCGGAGGCGGCGGCGGCGGCGGTGGCGGTGGCGGCGGCGAGGCGGTGGCGGTGGCGGCGGGGGTGGTGGCGGCGGCAGCAGCAGTAGCAATAATAATAATCATAATTAAAATTTGCAAGGCCAAGAGATAAAAAAAGCAGATTAACATATTCCCATTTGAAAAAGGATAAGCATTGGCAAATTCAAATAAATAATATCTCGGAAATGGTTGATTCAAAAGAAAAACGAAGAATTTGACATAATTTGTGTGTTTTAACTTTTTACTTTCTCTACTATTCAGCGGAAATAAATGTTTTGAGGCCCCGAGAATCCAAAATAAAAGCACTTCTAGAAAAAGGTCCGTGTGTGGGATGGTGTGAGTGGGTATGGGGTAAGGATGTAGAGGTGTGTGGGTGTGTGTGTGTGTGTGTGTGGGGGGGGGGGGTGTCTGTGTGGGGTCTGCATGTCTGTCTGTGGACAGCATAACTCAAAAACGAAAATTCGGTTAAAAACAAATTTGGTATTCAAGGTTAATGTCTTTCAAGGATACGACACGAAGATTTTGAAGAAAATCCCGCCACCCTAAACTACTGTTTGCACCGACATTTTTTCGGAAATTTTGATTTTCTTGAAAATGGCTCAAACGATTTTGATTAAAATGCCGTATGTTTACGAAATTTGTGTGACAAATGAAATGTATATATTGATTTTTCTGGCTATAGCCTATGCAGTCCTGTTTACTCTGGAGGTCTTTTGAATAACTCGCAAACCGTAAGAGATAGACCAAATCTTACTGTATAAAAAATGTAAATCTCGCTAAAATACACAACTTATCTCTAACTTATCTCTTATTTTTTTCGTGAAATGGAACATCGTTGCTCAATTTTTTACATGTTAAGCGTGCAAAGAGAACGGAATCTCAAAGCTTTAAAACATTTGACTATCGCACAAAGTCTACTGCGTTCTAATATTCCCCTTGTACCTACAAGGAAATAAGCAATAAGATAATTTGTACAAATGTTTATCTCAACTAACACGAAGAAGATATAGGAATACGAGTTTGTAAAAATGGTTAGTACAAGAGTAGAGAAAGTCGTGTGAGTGCCAAATGTCAGATTTCTTATTTAGTAAGCTGTTGATGGAAAAATGAGTGTGTCGTCTCAGAACAATCACAGAAAATTCAAGATATGGTCTAGAATGGACCATGGAATCCTCTGTTTGCATCCATCCGTAAGGTTCTTCAAGAAGAGAAGGTTGGACATCCCAGTTTATGCTTTGCAGTGACGTTTTGTTTTTTGTGTTTTACAAAGGCATAATATTCAGATCCTTCATGTAGTTAACTTGCACAGGAAGAGGTCCCAGTTATATTTGACTACGTCTCAAATTGCAGAGGCATATAAACACTTGCTCAACTACACTTAAAGAGAAACAGAGAAGCTTAGCGATTGCCTTAATTGGCATTTGAATTCTACTTGTTGTAAGACTGTGATTGGGAGAAAGCCATCTCTCTGTAACCTCTTCGATCTGGTCTATTTTCGTTGGCATCATCCATTCCAATGCGAGCAAAGATCGTTAAGTAGGGATGATTATTACTGAAAAGGAACGTACCCTAAGGAACGTAAAGGGTAGTTTAGGGTGGAGAAATTCTTAAAACTCGTGTCCTTAAAATACGTTAAATTTAAATACCAACTATGGTTTTTAGCTAACTTTTCGTTTTTGAGTTATGTTGTCCACAAGCACACACATACACGGACATTTTTGTAAAAATAGTTTCTTTTTAATTCAGGGGGCCTCAAAACATATTTCCGGTGAAATCTCGACATCGAAGTTTTGGGTGGAATACTTCCAGCACTTTACTATGCGTAGTATAGAAACAAAAAAGGCACATATTTGGCTAGACTTGAGGAGTATAGTCAATTTACAGTCTATTTCTTCTATTACTGCGCCTAAATTTAAAAGCTGATGGGTTGCACTCATGCAACTTTCCCTAATCTTATACAAACTGCACTTACAAACGCCTATTGTACTATCTATTTACTCTTAACCTAACAAATTTTGTCTGAAGTCAAATTGTTTTGGAAAATTTATTGGGTTTCTTTTGTTTGGCAAAACTATTTACAGGATGCCATGGCTAGTGTTGCATGTATCAGTCTTCAGTTGTTTATTAATAAACAATCACAATATGGAAGTTTGAACTTAGAGTCCTTGTAAAGCACTACTGGAAACAAGATTATAAAGCCGTAGCTCGAAGAATGTGTGAAGCGGAAGGAGAAGGTGTCGTTAGTGAGCGTGTGGTACAGCGTTTCAACAATGGGGACGAAAACACTAAAGATTTACCACGTTCTGGAAGACCTAAAGTATGGAATATTGAGGAAAACACCAAGTTTGTGTTTTGTTTATGTGTTTTGGTAAGAATAATTTGCAGTGGATCTATAAAGAATGGTGGTAGAGAAAGCTATGTGAATGTTACATGGGATTCCCTACTGTAATATGACCTCAACTTTAAACCACGGATTTCCAACCTTTTCGAGTGAATTTCGGGGGTAGAATTCAGCACTTGCACCTCCACGGGGTGGCATTTTCCTTCCCTTGTCCGTGTGACGCTTGAGAAACGGTATTTCACATTTCCCGTGGCGAGTTCTACCCTAATACTCTTAACTTTCCATTGTGGTTTTGTGTTAAAGCGGTCTCAAAATTTCATTTTCATGGTGACACCGAAAATAGACTTTTCTTATGACCTGACCATATCACGGTTGTCTCCTTCTTTGAACAGCCAAGTTTATATTACACCCTGGCACAAAGCAGCTTCCAAGGGTTCTTGGAATGCCATCAGGATTTCTTAAACATGATATGGACCACGATGGTATCAGACAATCAGACAAGGCGATTCCTTAAGTCCATTCCTTTTTACTTTCTCTACTACGTATAGTGAGTAGAGGAAGTATTGAATTGCACCCAAAAATTCGAAGGCAAGATGTCACCTAAAATAGATGTTTTGAGACTCTCTGAATAAAAAAAAAAAAAAAAGTCTGTGTTGACAGCATAACTCGAAAACGAAAAGTCAGTTAAAAACCAAACTTTGTATTGTGTGAACATAGAGGCAGCAGAAAGGCCCCCTGACATTATCAAGTTAAGATATAGATAGCATAGGCGGACTTCTATTGTCTTGTGCTATGAAGAAGAAAGTAAGATAAATTACAATTTAACCTCTCGATGTAAATTATTAATTATAAAACATAAACTGAAAAAGAACAGTGAATTTGTTGTGATTCTTCAAGGGTGAACTATGATGCAAGTAATAATTACTGTGATCGAACTATCGCTTGAGTTTTAACAGAAAAATTGACACGCCATTGTTTAGCGGATTTTCCTTGTAAGGATTTGTTGAAAAAATCTGATGTGTTGCACTCACATGACTTTCTCTACTCTTGTACTAACCATTCTTACAAACTCTTATTCCTATATCTTCTTTCTTGATAGTTGAGATAAACATTTGTACAAATTATCTTATTACTTATTTCCTTGTAGGTGCAAAGGGAATGTTAGAATACAGTAGGCTTTGTGCGATAGTCAAATGTTTGAGATTCTGTTGTGTTTGCACACTTAACATAAAAAAATGAACAACCATGATCCATTTCACGAAAGTTCTAAGTTTTCCGAAACTCACACACATAACAAGGAATATCTCCGAAATGGTTCACCCTACAAGAAAATTTATTCAGACATAAATTATGTATTTAAGCAAGATCTATATTTTTTGTATATGGTCGGTGAATTTATTTTGATAATTCTCCCGGTCAGTCGGTGAGACCCGTAAACCAACGACAGGTGTGGTCCTCCAGACATTCTGGGGTTTGTGAGAGAGCGATGTAACCGCCAAAACATAAAAATATGGTGCTCTCTAAAAAGCGGTTACTATTACTGCTATTGCTCTCTTCAATAAAATATTGGAGAGCAAGAGGATTAATGACTTCATTGTCAGAAATCCAGCATTAGCTAACAACAACATTTTTTGTATAGTATAATTTGGTCTATTTCTAACGGTTTACCAGTTATGCAAAAGTCGTCCAGAGTAAATACGACTACAGGGGCTATAGCCAGAAAATTCAAGATATACATTTCATTTGTCATAAAAATATCTCAAACACATGACATTTTAATCAAAATCGTTAGAGCCATTTTCAAGAAAATCAAAATTTTCGAAAAATTTTCCATTAAAAGGTAGTTTAGGGTGGGGCTATTTTCTTCAAAATCTTCGTAACGCATCCTTGATAGACATTAAGCTTAAATACCAACTTTGGTTTTTAACCGACTTTTCGTTTTTGAGCTATGCTGTCCACAGACTGACAGACTGACACAGTGATTTACGAGTGTCAAACATTCTTAAAATTGAAACAGGTTATATATATAAAATAAACATATTCCAAATGTCGCATTAACGTGTGGCTAGTGGATATAAAAATGGAATATTCTAAGAGGGAGGGGATAAAGTCATTTTTCTAAAGAATTCCTTTCAGAACATTAAATTTCTGATATCGGAAAGTTTTTAACATAATTACCTATGAACGAATCTGTATACATATGTACCTAACCTAAATACGTCATTGCAGCTTGTTAAAATTTGTTTCCTAGATGTCACTCTATTGATGGTATTTATTCTCAAATTGAATAAAGCCGGGAGAAGTAAACAAGGAGCACGTTCTTGCCACAGAAGTTGTCGAGCGACCCAAGTTCGTGCCAAATAAGAGTGCTGCATGTAATACCCCGGTCTAATTGCAAAATGTTCGGCCGAGCAACGTTTTTCTAAGAGGGTCCAGGGTGTGCACTCCCACAGTTCTCTTCTTTTAATTAAAAGTGGATCCCTGGATTCTAAAAACAATTCTAGAGAACGTTGGGAGTGTTTCCCTTCTATGTCACACAATCCCAAGTCTATAGCAACTATCCTTCTTGAAAGATTTCACACATTTATTTTCTACATTGTTCATTAATTTACATATAGTATAGTAATAATTAACGTGCCAATCGAGGTTTAGCAGTTATTTTAGGGTAATTTTTACTTTTACGTGGTAAGCAGAGGAAGTATTGTATTCCACTCAAAAATTCTATGTCGAGATTTCAACGGAAATATGTTTTGAGCCCTCCTGAATAAAAAACGAATGATGTGTTGCATTCACACGACTTTCTCTACTCTTGTACTAACCATTCTTACAAACTCTTATTCCTATATCTTCGTATTAGCTAAGATAAACATTTGCACAAATTATCTTATTGCTTATTCCCTTGTAGGTACAAGGGCAATATTAGAATACAGTAGACTTTGTGCGATAGCAAAATCTTTTAAAGCTTTGAGATTCCGTTCTCTTTGCACACTTAACATACGAAATGAACAACGTTGATCCATTTCACGAAAGTTCAAAGTTTTCCGAAACTCACACACATAACAAGGAATATCTCCGAAATGGTTCACCCTACAAGAAAATTTATGCAGACATAAATTGTGTAGTTTAGCAAGATCTACATTTTTTGTATAGTATGACTTGGTCTATCTCTAACGGTTTACCAGTTTTTCAAAAGTCGTCCAGAGTAAATACGACTACAGGGGCTATAGCCAGAAAATTCAAGATATACATTTCATTTGTCATCAAAATATCTCAAACATGACATTTTGATCAAAATCGTTAGAGCCTTTTCAAGAAAAACAAATTTTTCGAAAAATGTTCCATGTAAAGGGTAGTTCAGGGTGGGGCTATTTTCTTCAAAATCTTAGTGACGCATACTTGAAAGACATTAAACTTAAATACCAACTTGAGTTTTTAACTGAGTTTTCGTTTTTGAGTTATGCTGTCCACAGACTGACACACACACACACACACACACACACACACACACACACACACACACACACACACACACACACACACACACACACACACACACACGGACCTTTTTCTAAAAATTCTTTTTTTGGATTCAGGAGGCCTCGAAACATATATTTCCGGTGAAATCTCGACATCGAATTCTTGAGTGGAATACAATACTTCCCCTACTTAGCAGTAGAGAAAGTAAAAATTAGAAGAAGGTCCGTGTGTGTGTCTGTCCATCTGTGGACAGATTAACTCAAAAACGAAAAGTCGATTAAAAACCAAAGTTGCTCGTTATAAATGACTTTAATCCATTCAAAGTGTAATTTTCTATCAACTTGAGGGTGAGAGCTTGTTCTCTAAGCTTCGTTGCACCCTCCTTTTACATTAGCAAAGCAAGTAATTTAAATGAAGTCTTAAAACAAGGAAGGTCTGATAGAAGTTGAGGTTAAATGAAGCTAAGAAGAGCAATGCTGAGGCGGCGGTGACTTCAAATTTCAGTGATCGATGACTCCATTTGCTTTGTCTCTTTTACGTCTGTAATTGCGAACAACAAAGCCACAGCTCGGAAGGGTTAATAACCACATTATTTACACGGCTGCCAAGCGCAGGCGAGTTGTTCATTAACAGCTCCATTCCTTTAAGTCAAAGGTATCGTCGCAGAATGTGGCATTTTCGTAGTCAGAGAGTCTTCTACCATAAGCCCGTACTTCTCTCTGTGGTCCATGTGTGTGCCAGTCTGTGGACAGCATAACTCAAAAACGAAAAGTCGGTTAAAAACCAAAATTGGTATTTAAGTTTAATATCTTTCAAGGATACGACACGAAGATTTTGAAAAAAAAAATTATTTTCTTGTTTAACGAAGCTGTCAATTGCCAGGATCACATCAGCGTCGCCGGTGTGCCGGAATTTTGTCCCGCAGGAGTTCTTTTACATGCCAGTAAATCTACTGACATGGAGCTGTCGTTTTTAAGCACACTTAAAAACCATCGGCCTGGGCCGGGTTTGAACCCGCGACCTTGGGATCAGTAGGCCAGCGTCTAACCAACTGAGCCACCCAGACCGACGAAGATTTTGAAGATAAAGCCCCACCCTAAACTATCCTTTACATGCAAAATATCAGGTTTTTATTCACGAAATATCTACCTCCATTTTTGTTTATGTAAATAAATAATGGAGAAAGTAAAACTGATAGAAAATAAAACACTACATTCACATAGTCGCTTTAAATGCTCTAAGACAGTTACTTAGATTTATCAGCTTTAATTTTCCTAATTTACTTTTTCGCTCTCTCTCAGACGAATACAAGATCGTATTTCTCGCGTTGTCTCACTATTTAAGAGTTTCCTTTGAGACGAACTATTGCATTCATGATCACTGAACCTTCACTACTTCTACTTAAAGTTGGCGTTACTTTCTTTGTAACAGGAGAAAAGCAATTACTAGATACCATGTTCATTTTAAGTACCTTCCTTCCAAATTAACTTATATTGCTAAAACTTCGCTGAGTACAAAAGGGCCAAAGGAACTCGAAATCCTCCAGTAAATCCTTATCCTAGATCTCAATTTAGAAATACTGGTGATCCCTCTTTAAACGATGTACATATATGTAAAAGAAATTCCAGTTAAAATCCTTCAAATGACACTTTTGATAGCTTCTATACATTCTTTAGTGTAAACTGTACTGTTTCATCCTGCATGACAGTTTAAACTGACATATTTGTTGCTTTTGGTCCCTAGGAGAGTTGCCGAAGTTCGTCTTGTGTGGCGATCTGTGTACTTGTCTGCTAAGGTAAGACCAGATGCTATACTTGCAGTTTTCCCAATCTAAATCCATTATTCCAAATACCTGTACAAGGCAACCTGAATGACTTTTGAACAGCTGGCCAACAATAAGATACAGATGAAGCATTGTAACAAATGAGAAAACAGCACTTACTGCTAATCACAGTTTAGTGGCTTCTAGTCAGCGTAGTGCTAACGTTACACTTAGATCACTTTTGCACAAACTCAGAGCAACAGAACAGGCGCTGTCCACTGAACACTTCCTAAACGTTCAACGAGGTGCTCGGCTCTCGACAGCTCCTTATATAGGTCTTCAGCCAATGGAAAAGTTCTGGAAGTAGAATGGTCGAGAGTGACTGTGAGAGAACAGTCTAGACACTGGACCACTACACAATAGCTGTTGATTTCGTAGGCTCTATTGTCCTGCTGGAGAACGGGTCATTAAGAGTGAATAATACAATTAAACCAAGTTATAACAAAATAAATACATCAAAAACATATCTAAAATACCCTTACTTTCAATTTTATAATATTTTTCCTATCTTGAGAGTTGCTAATTTTATTCTTTGACCCACTATACATTTTAACTCCGTGGTTATTTATGCATGGTTGGGCCCACCCTGTTCCACATTCTTTCTATTAAGTTTCCTATACCATTTTCCCCTTATTCTTGCCATAAATTCCCCTAATAGCTTTATATAACCTTCTTTACTTAGTTTCATTATCTTAATTTTATTAAACTCTTTATTATTCCTTCCCCATTTCCTTTACAAAAACTGATCCCTCCACAATCTTGTTTCTTCACGTTCTAATATATAGAGAAAATCAGTATCCTGTTCCCCACAACGGATATAAGACTTCCAAATAATTCCTGTCTTCCTATATCCTCCAACTCTTTCCAAAAACCTCTAGTCAATTGCTCGCTCTCCTTCCATAGATTCCCATTCCAATTTCCTGTAGAGTTCTCTTCAATCCCTGAACCCAGTTCATCCCATTAGGGGCTCTTTCCTACATTATTAAACATTGCCTCAATATAATACCTTCTCTACTGGTAAGTAGAAGGAAGTATTGTATTCCACCCAAAAATTCGATGTCGAGATTTCACCAGAAATATGTTTTGAGGCCCTCTGAATCCAAAACAAAAACATTTTTAGAAAAAGGTCCGCGTGTGTGTGTCTGTTTGCGTGTCTGTGGACAGCATAACTCAAACAGGAAAAGTCGGTTAGAAATCAAAGTTGGTATTTAAGTTTAAAATCTTTCAAGGATGCGACACGAATATTTTGAAGAAAATTGCTATCCTTTACATAGAAAATGTTTAAAAATTTTTGATTTTTTTTGAAAATGGCTCTAGCCATGTGTTTAAGATAATTGTATGACAAATGAAATGTATATTTTGAATTTTCTGGCTATAGCCTATAAAATCCTGTTAACTCTTGACTTTTGAATAACCCTTAAGCCGCAAGAGATAGACATAATTTTACTGCACAAAAAATGTAGATCTTGCTAAAATACACAATTTATGTCACAATAAATTTTCTTGTAGGTTAAACCATTTCGGAAACATTCCTTGTTATGTGCGTGAGTTTCGGAAAACAAACCTTTCGTTCCACAACGTTCTTCATTTTTTTTATATGTTAAGTGTGCAAAGAGAATGGAATCCCAAAGCTTTAAACGATTTGACTAGCGCTCAAAGCCTACTGTATTCTAATATTCCCCTCGCACCTACAAGGAAATAAGCAATAAGATAATTTGTACAAATGTCTATCTCAACTAACACGAGGAAGATATAGG
Organism: Tenodera sinensis; assembly: GCA_030765045.1. Taxonomy (NCBI): domain Eukaryota; kingdom Metazoa; phylum Arthropoda; class Insecta; order Mantodea; family Mantidae; genus Tenodera; species Tenodera sinensis. The sequence goes on along the minus strand of CM060970.1, from coordinate 113,553,962 downwards.
AATAAGAGTTTGTAAGAATGGTTAGTAATGGTTTAACTTTTGATTATTTTATAGTATACTTCCTCTATTTACTATAGTGGAGAAAGTGAAAATAAATAGCTGTGAATAGCGATAAACAAGCCATACGGAAGACCTGGCCACTTATGCAATCCACACACTCGTGCTGCCCAAAACTTGGCGCTGCTTTTAAGAATCTCAGTGAAACATGTTGTCTTAGTTTCAGTGTTTAACGCAATTAGAAGTAACAACAGAGCACGGACACACTTTTTCCTGCTGATTTACACACAATAGCCACTGTGCTAAGAGGAGTCCATTCATCACGGACCGCAATAAATAAACTTCCTCCCACACATAGGGAACCCATTACACAACAATAGCTGCAAAGATAAAATCGCAAAGTGCTTTGACAACACCTGCATTGCCAAACTTTAGCTCTTAAAAACAACTGGTGTGGAAATTAATTACCCGTGCAACTCTATGAGGCAAATAAAAATTCATGTCTTGTATTTATATGATTCTCTATTTCTATTTATGTCATTATCACTACACTTTGTTAGCCGATTGCGTCCATTGCTTTTTATGCACATATAAAACTATGTTTATTAATTCAGCTTTGGCAAAAAAGTCATGTATTGAGGCGCTAAAACTACAAACAAGGGGAGAATAGACTACCTCTGCCATCTGGTGGTTAGCATTCTAACTTCCAACTCTTATTCCTAGATCTTCGTGTTAGTTGAGATAAACATTTGTACAAATTATCTTATTGCTTATTTCCTTGTAGGTGCAAGGGGAATATTAGAATACAGTAGGCTTTGTGCGATAGTCAAATCTTTTAAAGCTTTGGGATCCCATTCTCCTTATACGGCTAACATAACAAAAATGAACAACGATGTTCCATTTCACGAAAGTTTGTTTTTCTAAATTCACACAAAAACAAGCAATATCTCCGAAATGGTTCACTCTATAAACAATTTATTTGAATATTTTTATTTTGTCTATTTATAAATAGAAGGAAGTATTGTATTCCAAAAAAGCACCCCTGTGTGTGTCAGTCTGTGGACAGCATAACTCAAAAACGAAAAGTGGGTTAAAAACTCAAGTTGCTATTTGAGTTTAATGTCTTTTAAGGATGCGACACGAAGATTTTGAAGAAAATAGCTCCACCCTAAACTACCCTTTTCATGGAAACTTTTTCGAAAATTTTGAATTTCCACAAAATGGCTCTAACGATTTTGAATAAAATTGCAATATGTTTGAGAGATTTTGATGACAAATGAAATGTATATCTTCAATTTCCTGGCTGTAGCCTATGACATCCTATTTACTCTGGATGACTTTTGCATAACTGGTAAACTGTAAGGAATAGAGCAAATCTTACTATACAAAAAATGTGTATCTTGCTAAAATATATAATTTATGTCCAAATATTTTTTTTAGAGTGAACCATTTCAGAGATATTCCTCGTTATTTGTGTAGGCTTTGGAGAACTTTTACTTCTGTCAAATGCAACTTCGCTATTTATTTTTTATGTTAATCGTGCAAAGAGAAAGGAATTTGAAATCTTTAAAACATTTGACAATCGCTCAAAGCGTACTGGATTCCCATTTCCCCGTTGCACGTGCAAGAAAACGAGCAATTAGATAATTTCTGTGAATGTTTATCTCAACTAACACGAAGAAGATAGAAGAATAGGTTTGTAAGAATGGAAGCAAGCTCTCTTAGGGTTTACGAGTTATTCAAAAGTCATCCAGAGTAAATAGGACTACATGAGCTATAGCCAGAAAATTCAAAATACACATTTCATTTGTCATAAAAATATCTTAAATATATGACATTTTAATCAAAATCTTTAGAGGCATTTTCAAAAAAATAAAAATTTTCCACGTAAAGAGTAGTTTAGGGTGGGGATGTTATCTTCAAAATTTTCGTGTCACATCCTTGAAAGACATTAAACTTAAATACCAACTTTGGTTTTTAACTGAATTTTCGATTATGAGTTATGTTGTCCACAGACACACACAAACGGATGTTTTTCTAAAAATGCTCCTTTTGGACTCGGGGGGTCTCAAAACATACATTTCCGGTGAAATATCCACATGGAATTTTTGGTGCAATACAACGCTTCCTGTACTTACTAGTAGAGAAAGTATAAAGAACTACCCTTAAATATTATGGAATTATTAGTTCCTCAGACTGTCCTAAATGTGAGAAAGTTGAGTAGCCTTGTGCACCTCGAAGCTGAGGATTCTCCGCAGCATCTCAAGTCCAATAAACCCATGAGACATCATAACGATAACCATATAACTAGTATAATTTTGCACAACTCCGAGAGAGAGCGAACCAAAATGACCCAAAAATAGATATCCGACATGAGAGTGGAAGCAAAGCTCTTGTTTTAGTCATATTACGATGTCTGGCTCCTTCACTTCTGTGTGAAGTTGTTCATTTTGTGGGCGGGCGGGTCCTGATCTCTCTTTGTAAACTTCACCGCTCTGTTTGTTTAGGTGAGATGCGAATAGAAGTTTAGTACTTTTTGTGATGTCTTCTTTACTCCGCGAAACATGTTATGATATCAACTAGTTTTTATGAGGTCCTTCTACAGAAATAAAAGCAAAGCTTCTCTGTCCCACCTGAATACGAATTGCCGTCTGACTCGGTGCTCAACAATGACTGTAAACAATCGAAGAGGCAGAAACAGAAGGTGTTTCGAGAACGTTCTCGAGACTTCTTGCCGAGTCACTTCGGCTGCGTATGTGTAGGTCCGTGTGACGTTATCCCCAGTATATAAGGAGGCCTGATAAGTACATTTGAGTGAGTTTTAGAGTTGTGTTACAGACATTAGTCGGTCAGTAAATCAGTGAGTTGTGCGTGTGTGTGTCGTAAGAAGATTCACCAAGCGTCGCAAGTGATTGTAACGTCGTAGTTATTTTATTTACATAGATTTTGTGATCATAAATTATATATAAATTCTAATAATGTCATTATTGCAAAACAAACTAATATTCCACAAACAAAGGATTAAAAGCATAGAAAATAAAGAACTCCAGGGTTTTGAGGTTCAATGTTTGTATTAAATCATAATCTGAGCTTACTGTGCTATACATGACTGTCGTGTTTGCAAGCGACCAGCATGTTTTCATCCGGAGGCCGGTTCAGATCCCTGACCAACCTCTAAAGTGATTAATGTAATGACTTCCCTTGCATCCTGTATTCACACGTGTTGTGTGAGTAACATTTAATGTTACAGATGAGTACTCGAGTCGGATTTCAATTATGTTACAGCAACACTCCTGTTATTATCCTGCTTCTGGGGCCCCATGCTCTTAACCTACTTGTCTATTCTACTACTCTGCACATTGTTTTTCGCGTCCTGTGTTTCGATTTCAGGAAGCACGAGAGAATAAAGTTCTCTTTTGACTCCCGTTTTAGCGCAATATTACACCCTCAGGAAACATCGCTTTATAGCTGATGTTATTAAAAACTCGACACAAAATGCTCGGGTAAAAATCTGTCTAGGAAGGAGTAGTGTATTTCTGCACCTCAGCAAACAGTTTCAATCCTTGTATAAAATTTATATTTATTTGACTTTAATAGTCATAAAATATAACTGAGTCCACGTCCCTCTATGTTGAGGATTATTGCGAATAGGTGGTATTCTATTCCTCGACTTAGAAGTACCAGGTTTGGTTCCTACCTAGGATATTTAAGTTTCAATGGAAATAATAAATCTAGTAACTTCAGCAGACAGAGCTTCTTCTACTTACTATGGTTGCTTTCATATGTAATCCCAGAGATCTAATGTGTTGCACTCACATGACTTTCTCTACTCTTGTACTAACCATTCATAAAAACTCTTATTCCTATATCTTCTTCGTATTAGTTGAGATAAACATTTGTACAAATTACCTAATTGTTTATTTCCTTGTAGGTGCAATGGGAATATAAGAATACAGTAGGCTTTGAGCGACAGTCAAATCTTTTAAAGCTTTCAAACTCCGTTCTCTTTGCACAGTTAATATATAAACAAATGAATAGCGATGTTCCATTTGACAGAAGTGTAAGTTCTCCAAAACTTACACAAATTTCGAGGAATATCTCCGAAGTGGTTCACCCTACAAAAAATGTATTCAGACATAAATTGTGCGTTTTAGCAAGATGTACATTTTTTTGTATAGTAAGATTTTGTCTTTCTCTTACAGTTTACCAGTTATGCAAAACTCATACAGAGTAAACAGCACTACATAGGCTATAGCCAGAAAATTCAAAATATACATTTCATTTGTCACAAGAATATCTCGAACGTATGGCATTTTAATCAAAATCGTTAGAGCCATTTTCAAGAAAATCAAAACTTTCGAAAAATTTTCCATGTAAAGGGCAGTTTATAGTGGAGCAATTTTCTTTAAAATTTTCGTGTCGCATCCTTGAAAGACATTAAACTTTAATACCAACTTTGGTTTTTAACCGATTTTCGTTTTTGAGTTATGCTGTCCACAGACTGAGACACACACACACACACGCACGCACACACACACACACAGACACACACATTATTCGGTTTTATTCGTTGAACCTGTTAACGTGAATTTTCCAGTGAAACCTACATATTGAATTTTCTGGACTTATGAATACGCTTTGCACTGGCTCACCTGAAACAAAAGAACCGATAAACGAGAAATGTTTTATAAAGCTGTTTGAAAAGAAAAACCTTTAAAATTCTCTGAATATTTTTCTGAAGTGAAGCGTTATAAATATCTCATAATGAAGGTGTAATAGGGAATTCTCAGAAAATTGAAGGCATGCATTATATTCCTGCTGTCTATACTTGCATATATAGGATCTTTCAAAAGTCACTCCAAACTTTAAATCACTGTAAATATTGCAATATTTAAGCTAGGATAAAAACAAAAGTTACATGCTGGGCAAACAGTGTGGTTTGGTTTTCGTTCTACCCTTTTCTCAGTGCCCTTTACTACGGATTCAGCTTTGTTCAATAAAACATTAATTTTATTCATGTAACATATAAAAATAAATATTTGTTTTTTCATATGTTTATCCCATTGCTTGCAGTTGCGCCAAGGTTATAGTCATAGTACGAAATTGTATTCCCATTTTGTATATTTTGGCTACTTTGATTAAAATATCATGTTTCAGATATTTTCATGCCAAATTAAATGTGTCTTCAATTTTCTGGGAATTTTCTTAGACTGATTTTTTGCCTAACTAGTAAACCAAGCTTGTAAAGTGGGAAATGGTTATTCGGTTTTTTATATTATAAAAATGCAAAGAGAATAAGATGTCAAAATCGTCACCTAGCAACCGTCTCTTGAAGGATTTGATTGTTGCTTAAGCCTATTCTATTTCCATATTACCCCTGCACCCATAGGCAAGCCTGAAAAAAACATTTCAAGAAGTATATATTTAAGTTCATGAGGTACCTGAAAGTAGAGGCGTTTTTTAAGAATTGTATTTGGGAGATAATAATGATAATAATGATGCCATTATTCAATATACAAAACGGTATATCCAAAATAAATAAACCTATTTTGCTATTCGATTTTTCCTGAAATAGTCCAGTGTTATGCTCATCACATTATCATCGCCATCGCCAACGTCACCGTCATCATCATCATTATCATCATCATCATCATCATCATCATCATCATCACCACCACCACCATCACCATCATTATCATTATCAAAATGATCATCATTATTATTAATACTTTTCAAAAGATTAATTTTATGAATATATAATTTCAGATCACATGACATATATTGTTATTGTTATTATTCTTATTATTACTATCGAGAGATCGATTATATTCATTATCTTTCTTAAAAACATGTGTATAAAATTTTGCTAGAACAACAGCACTGCCAAAAAAAGTCAAAATTAATTTGTTTAAACATCTGGGGAAACGATGCGCAATTTGTTTTGCTTGGACAGAATACTTAAGTATAGAAAAAAACTATTTCGTTGCTTGTTTCCTCAATAGAAACTACCCCTATTGCCTCCCCTTAGACGACTGCATGCAAATGTAAATAAACACGTGCATTAACCCACTCCCGCGACAGGCTCAACTACTCGATAATACAATTCTCGTTCCGTTTCCCCTCAACACCTCTCGCCCATCGGAAAACATTTGGAGCCGGCTGTACAGTGATGAGTAGAGAAAGTCATGTGAGTGCAACAGATTAGGTTTTTTATGGCTAATACAATTTCCAATGAGTCTTTTGTGGACTAAGGAATTACATGGCTTACTTGATGATATTTTATCTACGAGTAAATGGGATATTTGTTCTACATGGATTTATACCTAACTGTAATGAATTCTTTCCAACGGTAGCGTTTGTTTCCGGGGAATATGTTATAGACTGTTCCATTGTGTTGTGTGTCTCGCGGATTCCATAGCCCAATCTTCTTTTGTTTGCTGAAAGCTCCACTTTATTAGAACATTCCATGAATTGAATGGCGTTGTGGTATAGATTGCCTTTGACCGTGTACGCCTTCTCCTTGTATTTCGGGACTGCATACGACTAGAGGTATAAGTCGCGCATTTAATGATCTCTTCCGTGTCTTTCAAATTCATTTAGGTGTCTTTATACAAATTCAGGCTCCTTTCATTAAACGCACAGAAGCCAATTCAGCTGCCGAGCTTTTAACCTCTTTCCAGGTCATGGTGAGGTTCTAACGGAATAGCATAAGTTTTTCTGAAGCCCAATATCGGTTTATTCACGTTAATTTAACGGGATAGTTGTTCAACAATTTTGGAGGCCACCAACTTGAACTTGAATTCCTATTCCTATATCTTCGTGTTAAGATAAACATTTGAACAAATTATTTTATTGTTTATTTCCTTGTAGGTACAAGGGGAATATTAGAATACAGTAGGCTTTGTGCGATAGTCAAAGGTTTTAAAGCTTTGCGAACCCGTTCTCTTTGCACACTTTACATATAAAAAACTGAACAACGATGTATTTCACGAAAGTTTCAAGTTTTCCGAAACTCACATACATAACAAGGAATATCTCCGAAATGGTTCACTTTACAAGCAAATGTATTCAGACATAAATTGTGTATTTTAGCAAGATCTACACTTTTTGTTTAGTATGATTTGGTCTATCTCTAACAGTTTACCAGTTATACAAAAGTCGTCCAGAGTAGATACGACTACAGGGACTATAGCCAGAAAATGCAAGATATGCATTTCATTTGTCATAAAAATATCTCAAATATGGCATTTTAATCAAAATCGTTAGAGCCATTTTCAAGAAGATCAAAATTTTCGAGAAAATTTCCATGTAAAGGGTGGTTTAGGGTGGAGCTATTTTCTTCAAAATCTTTGTGTCGCATCCTTGAAAGACATTAAACTTAAACACCAACTTTGGTTTTTAACCAAAGTTTCGTTTTTGAGTTATGCTGTCCAGAGACTGACACAAAAACACACGGAACTTTTTCTAAAAATGCCGAAAAACATTTCTGGTGAAAATTCGACATCGAAATTTGGGTCGAATACAATACTTGCCTTATACATAGTAGAGAAACAAAAAAATTTGAATGTGCAGTGCTGAAAATATGATTACAACTGTAATGGTTTATACATATGCGTTCTTAAATGAAATTATAAGACAGGTTTGGGTTTTTGAGGTTCTGTCTGCATAATCTCCGCTGTGAATCCCGGTCCGTCGCGCAATGGAGATATTCTGCGAATCGGTTACCATATATTTTAATGTTCCTAAATTACAACAGTTACAACTTCGGACTAAAACGACTGTTAATCTACAAGGCCTGCCGTTTGTGAGTTGTTACTTCCAAGCTGGCCTACAAACCAGAGTTGCCTCAGTTTGGTTTCGGTTACCACATAACACAGTTTGCGTTGTTGTATCCACTAGAGATCATGTTGTGCTTGATCGATGTGGTCATCAACTGCCGCCGTACAAGTAATTGGAGTTTAGGGTTGGCGACAAATCCTTGGGGCAGGTCAGAATTTGTTGAATAATGAGGTTGATGGATGATCGTGTACATTGGGGAAAGAAGGTACCGCGCGCTAATTGGAATAAATGCATTTTAAACATGAGGAGGCACTTTTTCCACCTGATGTGAAATTTAATGCTATACTTGTTCTCTCCCCTAATTGGGCCTATCCCATCCCATCCCGCCTGGCGTTTCCTCTTCGCCCTTAATGGATGAAGGTTGTCGTAATAGCGCCGGTGCACGTGATAAATGACGGAGCACACGATCTGCTCTTGTTTCCATTAATCTGCCTTTCGGAACAACTTCCCATCTAATTGTAAATCTCGAGCTGAAGAATACAACAGAAAATGTTCGCACAATTTCACTTATATCCGATGTGTTGCACTCACATGACTTTCTCTACTCTTGTACTAACCATTCCTACAAACTCTTATTCCTATATCTTCTTCGTGTTAGTTAAGATAAACATTTGTACAAATTATCTTATTGCTTATTTCCTTGTAGGTACAAGGGGAATATTCGTATACAGTAGGCTTTGTGCGATAGTCAAATCTTTTAAACCTTTGAGATCCCTTTCTCTTTGGACGCTTAACATATAAAAAAATGAACAACGATGTTCCTTTCATAAAAGTTTCAAAGTTTTTCCAAACTGACCCAAATAACAAGCAATATCTCTCAAATGGTTCACTCTACAAAAAATTTGTTCAGGCACAAATTGTGTATTTTAGCGAGATCTACATTTTTTGTATAGTATAGTTTGGTCTATCTCTAACGGTTTGCAAGTTATGCAAAAGTCTTCCAGAGTAAATAGAACTTCATGGGCTACAGGAAGAAAATTCAAGATGTACATTGCAGTTATCTTAAAGATATCTCAAACATATGGCATTTTTATAAAAAATCGTTGGACCCATTTTCAAGAAAATCAAAATTTTCGAAAACTTTTCCATGTAAAGGTTAGTTTAGGGTGGGACTATTTTCTTCAAAATCTTCGTGTCGCATCCTTGAAACACATTAAACTTAAATACCAACTTTGGTTTTTAACCGACCTTTCGTTTTTGGGTTATGCTGTCCACAGGCTAACACAGACACGGACCTGTTTCTAAAAATGTTTTTTTTTTAATTCAGGGTGTAAATACTTTTGGTAGATACTGTATTGACACTCTCACTCATACTTTCAAACTCTGAGTATAGGGAATAACCTAAGCTAAATAAACATGCCAGTCCTTCAGCTGGGATTCGAGCCCGCGACCTGGAAATTACCATGCAACCATCAGACCACAGCCGCAGTTGTAATGCTTTTCCTCGATTCAGTAAAACCTTTTACCAACCACGTATCGTGAAATACTGTACTGGGTATCTAATTTGTTGTTAATTAATTATGTGAATAATGATTGGATGTTGGTATCTCGAAATTGGTAAACTCCAACACCGGTTCACAAATCACCATTAGCACTTCTGATCCCTTATTTATACTGTTTACAATCACATGGTTTTCTCTACTCACCCTTCAATATACAATTCATACCATTTACTAATTGAAATAGAAATACAACGTACTACATTCATAAGACTTTCTTTAATCACCTTTTGTTTTACAAATTATAATTACGTTTGTTTGTCTACTCCCCCTTGTTCAAAGAATTCATACAACTTTCTATATGACTGAAATAGAAATGTAATATGTTTTGTTGTTGTTCAGTATATTAAGCAATATTTTCAAAGGTCTCCAAGGCCATTGGGTAAGTGCAACCTAAGTCTGTAGCCGCCCGACACAACCTATTATCCATTGCAGTGGCGTGCAGCCACATACGCTACAGCTTAGGAATGCTTCTTCAGAGAGGCAGCGAACAGGTTTTACTAACTTCCTAATAAGCACTATTTAGATTCTAGTGAATAATATTGACATATTCCTTTCTGGATATGATTTATTGGTCACAATATCTGATTACTGTGAATACGTATAACATATCAACTTGACGTCGTAGACCTCGGTTTCCTATCTCAAATTGATTGTCTATGAACCCTCTATTACCAGTAAAATCCGTGCGGTGTTTTTCATTTACACCCTGTATATTTCAGCTAATATCTTGTAAGCCTATGACGGAATCTCTGAACTTGAAAATCTCTTTCCTGGATACGTATCAAGCCTTTACCAAACTATTATCTCTACAAGAAAGACTTAAACCAAGCTTATGGCAAGGGTAACTGTCGGGAAAGTTAATCTGGATAGCAAACCACTGAACAAAGGTACCGCTATGAGACATTTTGTAGAGTCTGTACATGAGTTGAACAATTATTAACCTAGTCACGTGTGAAATTACAGTAGCATGGTTCAGTGTGTGATATTGCTTGTGAACTGTTCTTGTCGTTTACACTGTGCTAAATCACACATTTGAAATCGTGTTTCATTCTTGAGCATTATGAATCGATAACTATTGTAACTGTGACCACAAAGTAACTATACTAATATTAATAACTACAGGCTATTACAGGAACGGGCCCTGGTAGAACACCGTTAGTAGCGTGGGGCCTGATAGGCCCTCGTCAGGGTTGCCAACCCGTACGATAATTTTAATGTATGAAAGTTTCATACAGACGAAATATCATTTCACAGGTTTGTCACACCAGTGAAATGAAATTAATTACAGATAGCGACACACTCACTAAAACTGCTTCACACAACTATCCGACGCGACAATTAAAGGTCCCAAAACTGTCTGTCAGTACAGATTGCTTCCAACGACTGTATACTCACCCACACACAGCTAACAGTGGTCTCGTGCAGCACTCGCGACTAGATCACAAAAACAACTCCCTTCTCTCGCTGCCGCACTCGCTTATATAGACGGAATGGCGTAGCACGAATTTTTCTCGATATCGAGCGTTTCTTGAACCTTTCGTAAATAAGCTGGCAGTCGGAAGCCTCACGAATAAATTTAAAACGCTTTGTTCTGTCACACTCATTGTCGTCGGCCACGCATTCACGAGGGTGTGCGGTAGCGTGACCTTAAGCGGCGTGCACCCGCAGTTAACATCACAATAATACGCTTCTCTAATAATAGTTTGTAGAAAATCGGGTGGAGAAATGTATGTGAATGTTTTTATCTGTATGCCAATTTAGGTTAGTATTCTAATATATTGTTAGCATAGAAGAACTAGCAGAATGGGAAATCGAGACAAGTTTACATAATATTAAACCTATAACATATGCTTCAGTGTTACTGACATTTGAAAAAAAGCGCTATATGTGCATATTTAAAATATCTCTGAAACAGATATTGTAAACACAAGCATGAACATGCAGAGGGGAGGTGATGGGGGTATTGTAAAAACGTTTATGGTATTGAATATCAAAGTTGACTACCCTGCGTTCAATTAAAAAACAAAACAGACAAAAACCAAAAAGGTTATTTGTCGATTTCAAACAAATGATATTCGGATGCATATAATCCGTTTTACATTTTGTTTTCGTAGTATATGGTTACCGTTTTAACCTCTGGACCCGACGCTCAAACACAGCCGGGATTTTTTTCGAGCTAAACATACTTAACATGGCTTATTTCGGAAGGGAAATAAAACTGTTGGTCCCAGTTCGTGTTTATTTGAACTGAAAGAACCACACGCCTAGGGATAGGGAAGGACACTGCAAAATAGTGCTACAAAATTACAAAACCAGTCCGGTTACTTTTGTATCCCTTTACTGTCTGCCAAAAATTTTACAAGTGCGCAGTTTTGTTATCGTCGTTAACATAGTCTGTCTTTCGGGCTATCATAACTCGTATTTTTACATCTGATAATCTTGCTCAGTCCTTTTAGTGTCTTTCTTCACTTCTCATACGTAATAAACATACTTTTTAACCAAACAAGAAGAAATACAATAATAAAAATCTGATGTGTTGCACTCACATGACTTTCTCTACTCTTGTACTAACCATTCTTACAAACTCTTATTCCTATATCTTCTTCGTGTTAGTTAAGATAAACATTTGTACAAATTATCTTATTGCTTATTTCCTTGTAGGTACAAGGGGATTGTTAGAATACAGTAGGCTTTGTGGGATAGTCAAATGTTTTAAAGCTTTGAGATTCCGTTCTCTTTGCACACTTAACATAAAAAAATGAACAACGATGTTCCATTTCACGAAAGTTTTAAGTTTTCCGAAACTCACACCAATAACAAGGAATATATCTGAAATGGTTCACTCTATAAAAACTTTATTCACACATAAATTGTGTGTTTTAGTAAGATACACATTTTTGTATAGTGAGATTTTGTCTATTACGGTTTACGAGTTATTCAAGTCATCCAGAGTAAACAGGATTACATAGGCTATAGCCAGAAAATTCAAAATATACATTTCATTTGTCGTAAATATATGTTAAAATATGGTTTTTTAATCAAAATCGTTAGAACCATTTTAAAGAAAGTCAAAATTTTCGAAACATTTTCCATGTAAAGGGTAGTTTCGAGTAGGGCAATTTTGTTCAAAATCTTCGTGTTCCATCCTTGAAAGACAAACTTAAGTAACAACCTTGGTTTTTAACCGACTTTTCAATTTTGAGTTATGCTGTCCACAGACTGACATACAGACACATATAGAAGTTTTTGTAAAAATGCTTTTTTGGATACAGGGGGTCTCAAAACATATATTTCCGGTGAAATCTCGACATCGATTTTTTTGGTAGAATACATACTTCCTCTACTTATTAGTAGAGAAAGTAAAATAGAAAAGGAGTGTAATTTCAAAGCTGTTGAAGAGAGGGAGAGAGAGCTAGGGAGACGCGAGAGAGTCAGAGAGAGTATAGAGGTAAAAATGAGATTTTTTTTACTGACAATTTGCATAATGGGTTTCAGTTGATGCCCTAAATCTTCAGGGCAATATTTAATGTATTGAAAACATGAGCAAACTGGTCAAAATTAACGCTACATTAGAGCTCCTGGCCCACATTGAAAATGTGTTAAAAAGGCTAATATGAATAAATAGAAATTAAAATTCAACGCTGAAAGCGTGTACCGCAGTTTTAATAATAGGTAACCACTGACCCAGTTTCTAGTTTCATTGAGGTAATGAACGCTATTCCAAATTGCTCCCAAACATGTTCACTTCCTCTATTACGTATAGAGAAAATATAAGTTTTGAGGTCCCACGAATACAAAAGAGTACACAGCATTTTTAGAAAATGGTCCGTGTGTATCTGTGGACAGCATAATTTCGACACGAAGATTTTAAAGAAAATTCCTCTAAACTACTTTTGATTTTCTCGAAAATAACTAACGATTTTGATTAAAATATTTTTATAAAAATAAAATGTATATCTTGAATTTTCTGGCTATAGCTCCTGTAGTCGTATTTACTCTGGGCGACTTTTGCATAACTGGTAAACTGTTAGAGATAGACCAAATCATACTGTACAAAAAATGTAGATCTTGCTAAAATACACAATTTATATCTAAATAAATTTTCTTTTAGGGTGAACAATTTCAGAGATATTCAGAGTACACAGCATTTTTCGAAAATGGTCCGTGTGTATCTGTGGACAGCATAATTTCGACACGAAGATTTTAAAGAAAATTCCTCTAAACTACTTTTGATTTTCTCGAAAATAACTAACGATTTTGATTAAAATGCCATGTTTGAGATATTTTTATAAAAATGAAATGTATATCTTGAATTTTCTGGCTATAGCTCCTGTAGTCGTATTTACTCTGGGCGACTTTTGCATAACTGGTAAACTGTTAGAGATAGACCAAATCATACTGTACAAAAAATGTAGATCTTGCTAAAATACACAATTTATATCTAAATAAATTTTCTTTTAGGGTGAACAATTTCAGAGATATTCCTTGGTATGTTTGTGAGTTTCGAAAAACTTTTAACTTTCGTGAAATGGAACATCGTTGTTCATTTTTTTATATGTTAAGCGTGCAAAGAGAACAGAATCTCAGAGCTTTAAAATATTTGACTATCGCACAAAGCCTAATGTATTATAATATTCCCCTTGCACCTACAAGGAAATAAGAAATTAAATTCAAAAGATCCCACAATTTGTTGCATTTCTGTTGCAATAAATTGTGTTTTTTTAAAATTTAATTTACACAAAAACCGTTGAATCTATTGAAATACGCCAAAGGGAAAACTTGTTGCTTATTCAATTTTCTATAAATATAGCCATAAATCAAGAACCTTCAATCAATAATAATTCAGTCAGGTGATGATACATTTTTTTTTGAAAAAAAGATTTTTTTCTAGAAAACTATAAACTTTTCAACATTTTGGTATTAGACTTTCTTGTTATTCACAACATGAGAAATTCGCTGTTAAAGTTTGGCGGATTATTTCACTTCCACTCTGTATATAATCACCAGGTTTTCTCGCTGTCAGCTAAAATTTATAACCCTAAGCATGCATAAAATGTATCCAAATAGTGGATAATGTCAATATAATACTACTTGGAAAAGCGACGAGATGTATTACCCTTGGCTGTCGAGAGCTGCGATCGCTTCTTATCTTGTTTATTATAACAATGAAATAACACCGTCTCGCCGTGTTTGTGCGATAAGCTCACGTAAACAGATGGGCACTTTCACATTCTTTTCAATATGCCTCAACACTTTGCTAAATAGTACTTGTGAGTCCGACAAATATTCAGATTGTCTAATTTATTATTTAGAACATTATTTAAACGCCAGCTTACCATCATGCCGACAGCTCTAAGGAACATAACCTCAATACTCACCTGCAAAAGAAAAGAATAATTAAATAATTTTAATTTCTGGCTGTTCAAATGTGTGTATCCTATAAAATAATGCAGTTGATAATGAAATAATGAATTTAAGTCGCCTTAGTTTGAGGTCGTAATACATATGAATAACACACTATGGCTGACGCAATATTTGATGGCAGGTGCCGCAGAATCCTTGCGGTGTTCTGCCAGCATTAAATTTTGTGTCTACCATAGTCTCAACATGGTGTGATCTTGAGAGATTCAATTGTAAAATACAGGGAGTTCATAAAGTCGCTTACCATCTTCCACTTGAGCACTTTTATATACACTATAACAATACGAACATAGTTTCAGACTTTTGAATTCAAATTCAATACATTTCACTCTGCAAATCTGAGCACAAGTCCCATTGTTTCTCTGTAGCCCGAAATATCTGTTATCTGTTACGAATCGGCAAAAATGCGGTTTTTCAACTGTTAAAGACCACTGATTTTCACCTGATACACCTTGGACTTGATAAAACCCCAAGAGAAAAAGTTCCCGAGGTCAAATTGGGTGAACGGGCAGCCCAAAGTCATTTCTAACCACATCCAGAGCACATAGCTTGTCTTCATCTTCAAGTTCATGAACAATCATATCAATCATATGTGATAAACTGAATTGTCTACCTATGGCATTAATAAATTTATGCATAGACATATTCGTAACCTGTTGCAATATATGAAAATACATACATGTGATGTTTTATCTATCTGTAGATAAATCCATTAAATATAACTTCTCCACAATTTTGTATATCAATTTATAATTATAATCCTGCTCTTGAGACTTAAATCGTTATTGCAATTGCACAGTTAATCTAGAGTTAGATTCCCTATAAGGAACTAATGCACTGCGCGGCTGATGGTAACACTGCCAGTGCTTGGCCTTATTCTAATGTTCGTGTGATCGCAACCTGCAGTACTCCTCTGTTATTGGAAACGTTAACAGTGTATATTCACCCAACTTTGTTATTTTTGCTATGATTTTTATTCGGAATTCATCTTCATAACTGCCTTTTATCACAGGGCCCTGATGAGCTATCAATTGAGCGCCCTTAAATATACAACATCATGTACCATATGCCAGGGGAAGGTTGCCGTTTGAAAACGCTTCTTCAAGAATATCGGTTTTACGTTCAAACCTTTCCTTTGTAGTCTGTAAATTCTGGCACCGTAGGCAGATAGCTGTGTTTTGTTGCCACCAGGGACAGAAATGATTGTGATTTTTGTATAATGTGCGCATTCTAACCTGTGGGCATTCATTTTCTGTGTTTCTACATCGTTCCATAGCATCCTCTCTGTAAAAGAATCCCATTTCTAAATATCGTCTTTGTCATTGATGTTGGGAAACATTCTTGAAACATCTGTAACGTTAGGTCACCTGACATTTTATAAACTGCAAATTAAAAGTCTTATGCCACCAATTTTAAATCTGAAAAATCAAAAATTAAAAGTGGGTCAAATAACAATCCTTAAAATTATTTTCAGAATTCTCTGAATGATTTTTGCATAACATATTTGCATAAAATATTCCTAAACCAAAAAATCTAATATGTTGCACTCACATGACTTTCGCTACTCTTGTACTAACCATTCTTACAAAATCTCATTCATGTATCGTCTTCGAGCTAGTTGAGATAAACATTTGTACAAATTATCTTATTGCTTATTTCCTTGTAGGTGCAAAGGGAATATTAGAATACAGTAGGCTTTGTGCGATAGTCAAATCTTTTAAAGCCTTGAGATTTCGTTCTCTTTGCACGAATAGGACATAAAAACTGAATAACCATCTTCTATTTCATGAAAGTTTAAGTATTTCAAAACCCACACAAATAAAGGAATATCTCCAAAATGTTCACTCTACCAAAAAATGATTAGAACATAAATTGGTGTTTTAGCAAGATCTACATTTTTTGTACAGTAAAATTGTCTCTTTCTTACCGTTTACCAGTTATGTAAAAGTTAGCAAGAGTAAACGAGGGCTACATGGGCCATAACCGGAAAATTAAAAATATACATTTTATCTGTCATAACCGTATCTGAAACATGTGGCATTTTAATCAAAATCCTGACAGATTTTCGAGAAAATCAGTTTCTGATAAACTTTCCATGTAAAGGGTGGTTTAGGGTGAAGGATTTTTTTTTCAAAATCTTCGTGTCGCATCCTTAGAAGATATTAAAGTTAAATAGCAATTTTGGTTTTTAATCGACTTTTCGAATTTTTTTGAAGGATGTATTAGGCTAAAGCTACAGATGACTGAAATTCTTTAGTTACCGGAAAAAATTTGTTTACATAATTTTCTGTACTCGCTCTTTGCATAAATTATAACTGTGTAAACTATCATTACGACAGCTTATTGTTCTATGTATTTAATGTTAATCGACACAAAATTTGTATAAATGCTTTTATTACGCACTTCATTGTAGGTAGTGAAATATTTTAAGACCTAATTGCTCTGTGAGGACTTTGGAATTCCATTCTCTTTGCATTACTAGGGAAAAAAAGGAATGAAAAACTGAATAACAACTTCACATTTCCTATGAGTATAGGGAAATTCAAACCAATAACAAGGAATAACGAGATATACCTAGATCTTTTGTGCAGTAAAATTTTTTCTTTGTCTTACAGTTTACCATTTGTACAAAAGCAAGTCAAAATTATGAGGAGTTCGGAAAATATTCCCAAAAAATTTAAGATACATGTTTTATTTAGCTAGCGCTGCTGCTTACCAAGCGGGAGACCTGTTCCGGGGTGCACTCAGCCTCGTTAGGTAGCTAAGGAGCTCCTTGATTGTTAAGCAGCGGCCCCTGGTTGCGAAGACCTTATATAGAGATTGGGAGGAATATGACCGTTGACCACGCCCCACTCTCTAGCACTGCACCCCACTTCCTCCGGTTGCCCTTCACACATATGCGTTGGCATGTCATCCTTCTCCCATCGTGAAAACGATCCACAAGGTTTCACGACCGCGATCTTCCTGGAGTACCTTCTCAGTCATCTTGCTCCTGGCGGGTCCAACCGCAACCTCCTCCAGGATCATCCTGCCGACCATGAGATTCGCGCTGGGGCTCTGGAGCGTTAACTCGTCTTGTCGGACGTGCAGGACCCTCCTCGTGGCTCCTGAGGCCATGCAGTCCCAGCATCACTTCCTCGCGACGAACACGCACAGACCCATAACGTTCTGCCCCAAGGTCAACTCCAGCCAGGCCTCCTCCTCCTCCGCAGGTGAAGTGTCACCCGACGCCGCCACTATCTCGTAGGGTCGATCTGGTTCCTCTTAGGCATGTCCTCCGCCACATAGATCCAATCACGGTCATGGATGCGCTCGTGTCCATTAGTACTCTGCACGGCGTCCCCTTGCCATCCACGATGTCCACCAGTCTTCTATTCACGGCACTCAGCGTCACCTGTTTGGACGGCTCCGTCAGTATCTCCATGACCTACACCAAGTTGGTACTTATTTGTTCCTCGCTAACTCGTAGACTTCCCTGCTGACAGTACTTCGCGTATCCTCTTTGGCTACACACTCCTGTAGCTGATCCTTGTCGACGTCTCTTCGATTTCATCGTATCGTACACTTCCGTTCTCCAATACGGGCGTAACTGTAACCTCGGCCAATCCGTACTATTCCGCCTACCTCTAGTTTCTTGACAATGCCGTCGACTCTTCCTTCCAGGGTGTTAAAACATTCCCCGACGTCCTCCACAACGATCACGTGCTAGCAGAGGAGTTCCACCTTCCCGTCGAGTTGTTTAGCGTCTTCGTTCACGCCGACCAGTTCCCCGTCTATCTTCGCCAATAGCTCCATCTTCGTATCGATCACTTCAGTCATCTTACCCATTCCAGAACTCATTTCGGTCTTCACTTCCTCCTTTACACTCCTTACCTTCACCTCTATCTTCTCTTATAGCGGAATTCCCTGTTTCTTCGTTTCCCGTCTTATCAGTATAGATTTCATTTCATTTCTTCCATTCCTAGTTTACGTTTTCATCTCTTTCTCCGGTTTCACGTTCTTGATTTAGGCTAGTAGGCTAGTAATTCCTTCATCTCTTCCATGGTGATATCCATATACTACTCCTGACAGCAATATAGCAAAACGGCAATTCGACGAATCCCACCTCCGACACCAAGGCCCTCTCTCAACTTCGCCCTCTCAGCCTCGGCTCATCGCTCCAGCAGTCCCCTCCGCGAGGTCCCTCACTAAGTCGCCCCCGAGATCAACGAGGTACCTCCCTCCGATGACACCAGCGGTGTCGTACCCGGTGTCGTACCCCGTGTCGTACCCGGTGTCGTACCCGGTGTCGTACCCCGTGTCGTACCCCGTGTCGTACTCCGTGTCGTACCCCGTGTCGCACCCGGTGTCGTGCCCGATGTCACTCCCGATGTTTCTCGTTGTCACTCCCGATGTTTCTCGTCACTCCCGATGTCACTGCCGATGTCACTCCTGATGTCACTCTGATGTCACTCCCGATGTCTCTCGATGTCAATCCCGATGTCTCTCGATGTCACTCCCAATGTCACTCCCGATGTCACTCGTTGTCACTCCCGATGTTACTCTCGATGTCACTCGATGTCACTCCCTTGCCTCTTCCTCACTCCAACTCTCACACCCTCTCCCGCCCGCGAACCCTCTTAATCCCACCCTCAAACCCTCTCAATCCCACCCTCGAACCCTCTCACTTGCTCTCGAACCCTCTCACTTGCCCTCGTCCTCTCTCACTTGTCCTCGGACCCTCTCACTTGCCCTCGACCCCTCTCTCGCTCTCGACCCCTCTCACTTGCCCTCGACCCCTCTCACTCGCGACCCCTCTCACTCGCGACCCCTCTCACTCGCGACCCCTCTCACTTGCCCTCGACCCCTCTCACTCGCTCTGGACCCGTCGACTTCTGTCCCGGCCACGCTCCCTCACCCTCAACCAGTCACCGTCACCCCTTCTCCCGCCTTCCCTGTTCCGCTCCATCTCTATCTTCCTATCTCTCCTCATCGCTCTCCGTCTCGCCCTATCCCTCTCTCCAGATCTCTGTATTTCTCCCCTCTCTCGTTTCATCACTTTCCCAGTCTCTCTCCCCATCACACTCCCCGTCTCTCTCCATATTTCCCTCCTCATCTCTCTCTGTATATATACAGAGGGATATATCCCTCCTTCTCTAGATATCTTTCCATCTCTCTATATCTATCTATGTGTATGTCTATATATCTGTATGACACTATCTCACACTCACCCTTGGAATCCGTGTCTCGTCCACACGCAGGCACACATTTTCCTAAACTGTTAATATATTATTTAATAATTTTTTTATTATTCGAAAACCTCAAAACCAATATTTCCCAAGAAATTTCTCAAGTATTTGGCTGAAAAATAAGAAAGGTTTGTAAGGTATGGTTAAAATAAATGGTATTTTCAGTATATGTAATTTTATTGTAAAATTAGAAAATTTAACTATCGAAGGGTAAGTAACTGATTTTTATGATAATATTTAAATACTTCAGACTTAAGTGGTTCAACTGCAGATTTTCTTCGAGTTGCATAAGTAAAGAACATACAGGTTGTTCGTAGTATAAGGCCCTTATACTACGAACAACCTGTATGTTGTAAGATTTAAAGCTTTCACGGCGCACGTTATTTATTAGCTTTCGGCCATTCTAAACTCCATGGCCTTCGTCAGAAAGAAATGACCGTTATTTTTTTTTTTTTTTTTTTTTTTTTTGTTTGGAAAGGGGAGACAGAAGTAGAGTTGGAGAGGGATAAAGATTTGGCTTATTTCGCCGGGTAAGGAAGAGGGGAGGGATGTAGAGTCTTAGGCGTAGAGGGGAGGGAGAGACTACGTTTTTTTTTTTTTTGTTTTATTTTGATTAAGAGTGAGAGGTGATAGTTGTGTATGTCTTAGGAGAAATTTGTGGAGTCCCGCATAAAGCACCTCCGTTAGTCAGGTAATTTGAATGCTGCCGCCCAATAGGCGGGAGCGGATGAAAGAATTGATCCAGGCCATGGCCATGACACTAGGCCCTGGCCATGCGCACGTGGGTTTTAGGAAAATAGACGCTGATATTTTCTCATTACTGTGAGAATGGCTTCCAGGATGGTAGTTCCATCGCTGTTGGAAAGAGGGCGGTGATGTCGCCGAAGGTAACTCCGGTGTTGCTGCATAAGCGGTTATTGCACTCAGGGGTGCAACGGGAGTTGTAGTGGTGCAGGAAGTATCCGCCATCAAGGAGGAGTGTGAAATACTCCCGAGTCATTCGTGTGTATATTGATTTATCCGTTGGAAAGTGGGCGTAGATGTCGGTGTAGGTGAGTCCGGAGTTACTGCATAGACGGTTATTGCACTCAGGGGTGCAACGGGAGTTGTAGTGGTGCTGGAAGTATCCGCCATCTAGGAGGAGTGAGAGATGCTCCCGAGTGATTCGTGTGTATGCTGTTTCCTGGCGCGGTTGTTCCTGTGTTGGTTGTGCAACTGGCTGGTGAGTTTGTGTCCACCGGTGCTGCGCTCTGGTGGGTGATGGTGATGATAGTGAGGTCTGGGTGCCTGCTTCGTGTGTGGTAGTTGTCGGTTTGTTCTCTATTCTGTGGAGCTTGCGTTGAATTGATGCTAGTGTTTCCGTGTTGTCAAGTTCTATAGTAGCACTGCGTAGTTCCTCTAGTAGTTTGGCTGCGGCGTTGAAGCCGGTGGTGTGGTGTAACAGTTGTCGTGTGATTGGTGTAAGCTCTTTGCGCTGAGTCCGTCTGAGTGTGGTGATGTGCTTGCTGAGTGTCTTTAGAGGCTCCAGAGGCAGTACGAGTCGAGTGGGGAAGCTTATTCCCCCACCCGAAGTGTCTTTGCCGCAGTACCTAGCCGTTATACGGCTTTACCTGCGCGATAGTATGGTGTTTTGGTCTACAGGGATTTAATCTCTGGGAATGTTTGGGATCAGGGGTATTTTAGGGACAAGATGGATGATGGTAGGGATTGGTCCATGAACGGGCACTGCCCATACATGCTGATTGGCTGGTTAGTCAATCAGGTGACGCGCTAATCTCCTCCTGGTTCTGGCCGTCAGTCACTCACTGAGAGGTGATCTGAGTTAGGCGTTTTACTCTGTTTTAAGTACAGATATTCATTTTGCCTTTCCCATCTGCGAAAATTAGACCGTTGGACCTAAGATGTCCTTCGGCAATTTTTTAGATGGTAGTCGGCGAGGCTCTCTCTGGTCATATTGTCCCAGAGTATTCACCAGTGGATTAGGGTGGTTCTGGAGTTTGTTGTACATTGTTCGAGCGCGGGTTTTAATCACGTCGACAATGTACGGGATGCCGGAATGTTCGTGAAGGATGTGGGCAGCAAATCTCCAACCAGTGTCGTAGATCATCCTTAATGCCCGATTCTGCAACGTCTGGAGTCTGATGAAGGTGGACTTTGCCACCACTCCCCAGATCTCGCATCCGTACAGGACCAGAGGCGGGATGATCGCACGATACAGCTGTAGTTTCAGGCGAATGGGCATGGTTTTGGAGCTGAGGATAGGATACAACTGCCGTAGGGCTGCATGACCTTGTAGTACTTTGCCCCTGACGTGATGCCTATACGTTAGCCGCCGGTCCAACGTGACCCCGAGATACTTCGCCGTAGTGACCCAAGGGATCCGACGGCGCCGAAGCACGAGGTCCTGCGGGAGCCGGTTTGCCAGCGTGTTGGCCAGGAGAATCGCAGAGCTTTTCTCCGGGTTGATAGACATGCGCCAGTTCTCGCACCATCTACTGATGGTACAGAGGTGGGCTTGTACTTGACGGTAGCTGTAGTGCGGGTTCTTGTTTGCTGCGAAGATCATGAGATCGTCCGCATACTGACAGATGTGAGTGTTGGGGTGCGTGGGGAGATCGGCCATGTAAGCATTAAAGAGTGCCGGTGACAGTACACTGCCCTCGGGAACTCCTGCGCCAATGGGCCTTTCTCGGGAAAATGAACCCTCCACCTTCACTCGGAAGCTACGTTCCTGTAGGAAACTAGCCACCAAGTAAATATATGGAGGGGGGATTTCGTGCTGTATGAGTTTGTAGATAAGCCCTTCGTGCCAGGTGGTAGAGAACGCCTTTTCCACGTCAAGCAACACTGCCACCGTTTTGGCCCTTTCCTGGTAGGCCAGGGAGGCCTTTTCGGCTACTCGCAGTAGTTGCTCGGTGTGGAATGGTCAGAACGAAAACCAAACTGATGTTCCGGTAGGAGGCCTTTTTCCTCTAAAAGAGGTCGAAGGCGGGTCAGAAACAGTTTCTCGAAAACTTTCGAGATAACTGGTAGGAGGCTGATGGAACGGTAGCTAGAAGGAAAGATCGGATTCTTGCCCGGCTTCAACACGCATACCACACGCGCCCTCTTCCAGTCTTCTGGAAAATGGCGCATGCTTAGGCACGCGTTGTAGATCCGAGTCAAGTGCATCACGGCTCTAAAGGGAAGGTGCTGGAGCATTTCCGCTGTTACCCGGTCCTGCCCAGGGGCTTTTCTAGGTTTTAGGTGTTGGATGGTGTTAGTTACCTCGCGAGGGGTAACTATCGGGATGTGGAAATCCTTGTGGCCCACAGGTCCAACTTCTAAGAAGTCTTCTACTGCTTGCTCCACGAGGTCAGTATGAACGTCGTTCTGAGGGTCAACTCTAGGCTGGAATTGAGTTTCCAAATAGTCTGCTAGCGCCTCTGCTTTTTCCCTCGGTTCAAAGACAAGTCTTCCCCGAGGGCTATGCACAGGATGCTGGTGTACAGTTTTATCTTTCCTCAAGCCTCGGACGATGCGCCATGGTTTCCTCTCCTGGAGGTTTACATGTCGCAACGTGTTTTCCCAAGCTGCTTGCCTATGCTTTCTTAGGAGTCGTCTCACCAGGGATTTGAACCTCTGGTGTATTACTCCTATCCTAGGGTGACGGAATCTCTGCCATAGCCTTCTAACAGCGTTTTTCGCTTGAATGAGGCGTTTCAGTGGAACAGGGATAGCTGTAGGGTTTGGTGCGTCGGTAGGAATGCGGTGCGTATGAGCACGCACCGCATTTAGGACAGAGGTTGAGAGCCCCGTGGCTGCCTCCTCGAGAGCCTCTATCGAGTCTATTAGAGGACATGCTTCCACGGAGTTGTGGAGGGCTAGGACGGCTGCATCCCAGTCGACTTCCTCAACCCAATCAGGCACTCCCAGCGCAGTTAGATTAACGTCTGAGTCGACCACAACAGGGTTGTGATCAGAATCCAGAGCGTTAATCACCGAGAGATCCAGGTGAAATGGAATGTTCTTTGTGACAATGAAGTCTATGACATCCGCGGCGCGGCGTGCCGGGTAGTATGTTGGACCTCTCGGCCCGTGTGCATGCAGGGCGGGGTTCCCGCTAATGAGACGGTACAATCCCCGACCCTTCACGTTCTGGGTGCGGCTGTGCCAGCTTGGGTGTTTGGCGTTGAAGTCGCCTGCGATACAGACTCTTTGGTGTAGGTTTAGGAGTGCCGTGATGTCCGCTTCATAGAAGCGCCCATCCGGAGGATCATATACCGCTACAAGTACCACGTCGCATCCGCCTAAGGATAGTCTTATGGCGGTTGCCTCTAGGTGTTGTAGTGGAGGAATGGTAACAGGAATATGTGAGATGGTTCTTTATGAAAATGGCAGTACCACCGCCCTGTCGGCCGACCCGATCAGACCGATGGGCGACGTAACTTGGCAGACTGAACTGTACACCGGCGTGCAAGTGTGTTTCACAGACCATAAGGATATCAATCCCATGGCTGTCTACAAACTCTAACAGGCCAGGTCTCTGCTCTCTAACTCCATTTGCGTTCCAGAACGCAGCTCTAAATGAACGCACATTTCTATGCGCCATTTAAGAGCTTATGGAATTAGCGTAGAGCTCCTTGGCCGTTTGAAGCACTACGAGGTGCTTCTTCACAGCCGAAAGTTCAGGCTTGAGGATTTGCTCTCTGCAGCGCCTTAGTATGGGGAGGGAACGTTGCACGAGGTCCGCAAACCAAGTTGCCAGTTCAATAAACTCCGCCATGTCCTCTGAGCCGAAGGCCTCTCCCAAGACCTGTGACTGTGTGCTTATTCGTGGTGTTGTGTGGGTCCTACTTATAGAGCCAGTCTGTGATGACGGGCCAGCGCTGATTGGCTGCGCTGTTGCTGTTGCCTGGTTGGCTGTAGCGGCTGGTGCCTGGTTGGGTGCAGTTGGTGGGGGAAATTGGGTAACACTTTTGTTACCTGCCTCCACCATGGCTGGTTCTGGCTCTTCACTTACAGTCACATGAGCCTTTCTCCCCTTCCTCCTCTTTTTAGGAGGACGTTTGTCCTTTGGGGCAGCACTGGGGGGTGGCACAGGATGTTTTGTGCCCACCTTTGGGGTGACGTTTGGGACTGGCGTTGTCTTTTGACTGACAACCCGGTTTTGTGGGGTTGCTTCTGCACTCTCGCCCTGTACTAGGGCACTTTCGTGCTCCGACATTGCCTGTGCAAAAGACACCCCCTGTCGGATCTCTGGTACTTTGCCCTGTCTTCCTTGCATAATTGCAAGTCGCTTTGGGCAACCGCGATAGATGCCTATGTGGCTCCCGTCGCAGTTTGCACACTTTTTATTCTCTACTGGTGTCGGGCAATCCTTCACCAGGTGCTCACCTGCACAGCGAAGGCACTTGAGTTGCCTCTCACAAGCATGACTCGAGTGGTGAAAGCCCAAGCAGTTGTAGCATTGGGCTGGTCCCTCTCTGCTGTGGTAGGGCTCAATGGTGACCCTCGTGTTATACAAATGAGTCACCTGGTCGATTTTTGGGGTTCCCTCCCCCTGTTTTTCAACTACCACTAAAAATAGTGGCAGGGGTACCTTGGTGGGTTTCCCCTCTTTTTCCTTTGTGGTGGTTAGTTGCACCACGGACCTCGGTTTGATTCCGTGTTCGTCCTGTAGGTCGTCACGGATATCCTGGGGGTCTGTCTCCGAATCAAGACCCCTGACCACTCTGCGAACCACGTGGGGACGCTGAAGCGAGTAAGTGTGGAACTTAATTCCACTCTCTTTCAGTACCCCTTTCGCGGCCGCGTGGTCGTCAGAGGTTCTGATGATAACCCGCCCTGGATGCCGGGTTGCCTGGAAATTGGCCTTTAACTGCCGTCTCAGTTCCTTCATTACCTTTACGTGATTCGGGAACGGATCAGACACAATCGGAGGGATTCTACCCTCCTTTTGTGAGGCCTGGTTTGGGGCGAGCGCTGCAGTTGCAGATGTTGATGAAGGGGGAGTCCCTTCCGGCTTTGAACCGGAAGATCTCCTCCTGCGGCTCTGCACTACAACGAAGCCGTCGTCATCCGGCGTTGTAGGTGCTGGGACAGGGGTCATAGGTACTGGTGATGGTGTGACAGGGACTGCTGTCCCTTGGTTCACAAGGCCAATAGCCTTTTTGGCCTTCGGCCTGTTCTTGGCCCTGAGGAGCGTCTTGGCTTTCGCCTTGACGATGTTCACCCTTGGACCATGGGAAGGGTTCTGGGTAGAAGTACCTATCGCGTCAGGTCTTACCTTGGCGTTGGTACTTAGCATGTCTCTAGTCATTGCAGGTGCCATCCGGCATCCCACAGAGGGTTTAACGCCTTTCGACGCGCCTATGGGGGTTCCAGTGATTACGGGTCCAGGCTAGAGCCTGGCCCCTTGGCTGTAACCATGTGGGCCTGCGGTTTCGTATGTCCGTCGGTCGGTGCCGAGTCGGCTCTGGAGTTCTCCATGTCTGGGTGGTGCTGGTTTGAAATAGCTCGGCGAGCTATCTCTAGTAGGGAGGCAAGTAGAGGGCTGATGCCCACTTCCTCCTCCGCTCCGGGTCCCCTCCGGGAAAGGTTGTCTTCTGGTACTTCTTTCTTCTTCTCCAATTTGGAGTGCCCTAAAATCTGCTATCAGATCTCTTATAGGACACTCCTCGACGAACTAGCGGCGCCCGGCCTGGCTATTACACTATTGAGTTGGCGCGGTGCGTAGTAGCTCCTCCCTGGCGAGAGGTCTCACAGTTGGCTTCCCCGTTCTTCCAGTGTCCAGTAGATTCGAGGTGCAGACGATGCGAGTTCCAATCACCGAATGATGGCGATGATGATGTGAGTGTCTTTCCAGACTCCAGACTCCAGTTCGAGACGAACGGAGGTGAGGTGATTGTTCCCCCGGTCGAGTGTCTTTACCGCAGTACCTAGCCGTCATACGGCTTTACCTGCGCGATGGTTTTGACGGTGTCACTACAGGGATGTTTTCACTGGGAAAAATTTGTTGGATCAGGGGTTTTTTATTTTTTTTTTTTTTTTTAGTAACGGGAGGAAGTGAGCTGTGCGCGAATTTTACGCGCTAATTCCTACCAGGGTTCTGGCCGTCAGTCACGCGCTGAGAGGTGAACTGAACTGGTGATTCGCTCTGTTTTGAGTACAGATTGCATTTTCGCCTTTCCCATCTTGAGATTAGATCGCCGGACTTAAGATGTCCTTCGGCAATCTTTTGGATGGTAGTCGGCGCGGCTGTCTCTGGTCGTATTGGCCCAGGGTATTCACCAGAGGGTTAGGGTGGTTCTGGAGTTTATTGTACATTGTTCGAGCGCGAGTTTTGATCAGGTCGACAATGTACGGGATACCGGAATGTTCGTGTAGGATATGGGCAGGAAATCTTCGGCCTGTATCATAGATCATCCTTAATGCCCGGTTCTGTAACGTCTGGAGTCTGATGAAGGTGGACCTAGCCACCACTCCCCAGATCTCGCATCCGTACAGGACCAGAGGCGGGATGATCGCTCGATACAGCCGAAGCTTCAGGCGTAGGGGCATGGTTTGGGAACTGAGGATGGGGTACAACTGCCGCACGGCAGCGTGGCCTTGCAGTACTTTGCCCCTGACGTGATGTCTATACGTCAGCCGCCGGTCCAGCGTGACCCCGAGATACTTCGCCGTAGTGACCCAGGGGATCCGACGGCGCCGAAGCACGAGGTCCAGCGGGAGCCGGTTGGCTTTCGTATTAGCCAGGAGAATCGCAGAGCTTTTCTCCGGGTTAATAGACATACGCCAGTTCTCGCACCATCTATTGATGGCACAGAGGTGGGCTTGTACTTGTCGGTAACTGTAGCGCGGGTTCTTGTTAGTAGCGAAGATCATGAGATCGTCCGCATACTGACAGATGTGTGTGTTGGGGTGCGTCGGGAGATCGGCCATGTAAGCTGCAAAAAGTGCCGGTGACAGTACACTGCCCTCGGGGACTCCTGCGCCAATGGGCCTTTCTCTAGAAAATGATCCCTCCACCTTCACCCGGAAGCTACGCTCCTGTAGGAAACTAGCCACCAAGTAAATGTATGGAGGGGGATTTCCTGCTGTATGAGCTTGTAGACAAGCCCCTCATGCCAAGTGGTAGAAAATGCCTTTTCCACGTCGAGCAACACTGCCACCGCTTTAGCCCTCTCCTGGTAAGCCAGGGAAGCTTTCTCGGCTACACGCAGTAGTTGTTCAGTCGTGGAATGACCAGAACGAAAACCAAACTGGTGTTCCGGTAGGAGACCTTTTTCCTCCAAAAGAGGTCCGAGGCGGGACAGGAACAGCTTCTCGAACACTTTCGAGACAACTGGTAGGAGGCTGTGAGTGTCTTTACGACGACGACGACGCTATCTGGCAGGCTGAGATCAGCCCGAGGTGTGTCATACGTGTACCTGCCCTTTTAGGGCTTAACCACCTTATGACGGGATGTAGGATTTTGCAGGGTGGCGGGTGAAGTTTGAGGTAGTAGGTTATAAGGAGGCAGCAAGATTTTGCTCCTCAGCGGCTGCTTAATCAGTGTGCAACTTCCGTTGGGCACTGGTGGTGTAAAGGTCCAGATATGGAGGTTTGTTTAATTTTGAATTTAGAATCCAAGCTTATCTTGGAGGACTGTGACGTATTCAGCTTTCGCTGTTGAAGGGATGTCTCCTTCGTTACCGGGGATGCCCGCAAGCCATGCGGGGAACCCGGTGTCCCACACGCGTGCGTTCAGTGGGGTTGTCCCCAAGAGACCTAATCAGGGCACTCCTATGTTGAGGAATATGGTCGTAAAATTTGGTTGCCCGGCGCCTAATTTCGTCCTCCACATACGGAAGAGACGAGGCTTCGTGCAGTAGTCTCGAAGGGAATCCGGCATACAGAATAGATTATCCGAAGTCCTCTATTCTGTATACGCTGCACACGCAGGAGATGGGAATCTGCGGCCATGCCCCAGATTTCGCAGGCGTATAGGAGGAGTGGGATTATGAGTGCCCGAAAAAGGCGTAGCTTTAGGGGAACTGGCATCCCCGACCGCAGCATGGGGTACAGAGAGGCAGTTGCCCCACCGGCCCGCGCCGAGAAGTCGTTGATGTGTTCCCGAAAAGTAAGGCCCTTATCGAGCTTCACTCCCAGGTAGGAGATGGAGTTTACCCATTCAATCCTTCTTCGCAGATAGGTGAATGTGGGGAGATTGGCGGGGAATCGGCGCTTAGTAAAAAGTATGGCGCGGCTTTTCTCCGGGTTAATGGACAATCGCCAACGCCTGCACCATTCTTGGATAAGGCGGAGGTGTCGCTGTATTGGGAGGAAGGTTCTGTTAGGGTGTTTGTTTGTTGTGTAGAGCAACACGTCGTCAGCATATTGAGCTATGTTGACGTTCGGCTCTGTAGGTAGGTCCGCCATGTAGACGCTGAAGAGCGTGGGTGATAAAACAGAACCTTCGGGGACTCCGCCTCGGATTGGCCTGCGTGTGAATTTATTCCCCGCCACTGAGACCACAAAGGATCTGTGTCTAAGGTAGGAATGTAATAGGTGTATGAGGCGTGTGGGTAGCTCCAGTTGGATGAGTTTCCGGAGGAGACCGGCATGCCAGGTCGTAGAGAAGGCCTTCTCAACGTCCAGAGATACCGCGGCGGTATAGGCCTTGTCCTGGTATCCCAGGGCGGCAGCCTCCACCACCCGCAGCAGCTGCTGGGGCGTTGAGTGGCCAGGCCGGAACCCAAACTGATGGGGTGGGATGGCTTGAATGTCCCCTAAGATAGGGGACAAGCGGGCGAGTATTAGTCTCTCGAATACCTTCGAGAGTACGGGTAGGAGGCTAATGGATCGGTAGTTGGCGGGATCGACCGGGTCTTTCCCTGGCTTCAATATGCAAATCAGTGAAATTTATATCTGGATATTGCCATGAGTCTGTTAAGGGCGCTGATGACCTAGAAGTTGAGCGCCCTTAAACCAAATCCAATCCAAAACCCGGGCCTCTCTCCACTCACGTGGGAAGTGGCTGAGGGCGAGGCACATATTGAAGGCCTTAGTCAGGTAGAGCACGGCCTTGAAGGGAAGGTGGCGGAGCATGACAGGTGTTATCCCGTCAGGCCCCGCGGCCTTTTTGCGGTCGAGACGTTGGAGTACGCCCTGGACTTCACTGGGTTTGACGATAGGAAGCCGATCCGCATCGTCAAGAGGACGTCGAAAGTATCGACGTACCTCCCCACGAACACGGTCGGAGAAGTCTAGGTCCTGCGGGTTATCTCTCGGCCGCATGGTCCTCTCCAGGTATTCAGCAAACGCATTTGCTTTGGCTTGGGGTTCATAGGCCAGGCCTTGGGTGCCATGGATTGGGGAGGTGTGTGATCCACCTCGGTTTCTCAGTCGTTTGGCAATCCGCCACACGTTGGCGTCACCTAGGTTCAAACGAGACAACGTGTCCTCCCACGCGCGCACTCTGTGCTCGCGCAGTTGGAGACGCACCTCGTGGCGTAGACGCCTTAGAAGCGCTAGGTTATGGCGTGTGCGGTGCCTCTGACAGAGTCTGCGAGCCGCCCAGGAGCGGCGGATGAGTAGAAGGAGCTCTAGGGGTAGGACGTCTGGGTGGAGAGGAGCTGGGGTGTGGACGGTGAGGTTGTGGACCGTTCGCTTCACCACAGAAGTGAAGGAAGAGACCGCCGCCTCAAGGGTTGGGATGTCGGTGATGTTGGGGTTGGGAGGGATGGAGCCATTTAGGCAACTCGTGACACAGTCCCAGTCGACGTTTCGGTGTTGATATGGGACCTCTTGGCTGGCAACCCGGGTGTTGGCGGTAGCCAACACTGGATTATGATCGGAATGAAGTGCGTTGATGGATGTGAGTGACACGTGATATGGGAAATGTTTGATGACCGCGAAGTCTATGACGGATGGCCGTCCTGGACCTCGCGGATAATGGGTGGGTTGCCAGGGGCCCTCGACTCTAAGTTGAGGGTCCGCGTCGACCATGTGGACTATGTCATTGCCTCTTCTGTCCGCACGGGAGCTGCAATGCCAACGCGGATGCTTGGCATTTAGGTCCCCGGCCAGAATGACATGAGGATGTAGGGCAAGGATGGAGAGGTAGTCGTTTACAACGAACTGCCTCTGGGGTGGGTGATATGCAGACACCTTCAAGACCTCAATACCGCCGAGGTGGATACAAGTAGCCGTGGCCTCAAGGGTTTGAAGTGGAGGGAGCTGGACGGGTTTGTGGACCACACTTCTCCTCACGAAGATCGCTGTGCCGCCCCCACGGCGGCCGACGCGGTCCGATCGGAGACAGTGGTAGCCCTGGAGTCGGGATGTGAGGTTTTGGTGGAGATGCGTTTCTGATACCAAGATAAGATCAAGTGCATGCTCGCCAGCAAAGTGGTGGAGCTCGTTCTCCTGACCAGCCAAACCACACGCGTTCCAAAACGCGAACCTGAACGAGGTATTTACCCTAGTTCGATTCGCCATTTCGGGTCGCGCTGATAATGGTGGTAAGGAGTGCAAGCCCCTCCATGGCTATAGCCATTTTGCCGGCTTGGTCGGTGGCGGAAAGGAAACGTACCATCAGTTCGCAGAGTTTCTGGCCATGGTTTTGCAGCAACTGCTGCAACCACGCCATCATATCTGAAAACTGAGGTGTAGGAGGGGTGGGGGTTTGTTGAGGAATGATAGATGGGTTGGTCGGCGTCGGTATCTCTTCGGCCGCAACCTCCCCCAGCTGACGGGCGGGCGTAGGGTTCCCACGCTCGCTCTGAGCTTCAGAGGCGGCAAGTGGCCTTCGAGGGTGACGGCGCCTACCCTCCCTTTTTGGACGGGGGGCCGTAGCGGGTGCTGGAGCTTGTGTTTGTGCTTGGGAGTGTTGTGTTTGTGCACGCGACTTGGGATTGTTACCCCGGCCTGCTTTGGTCACTGCAGCTAACTCTAAACCCGCTGCTGGTCTTGCCGGAGCAGGGCCACACTGGGGATGGCTGTTCGCCACTGGAGGTTGGACCACTTGGGGTGGTCTCCTAGCAGCTATGATGGCCTTCCGTGTTGGGCAGCCACCATAACATGCTATATGTGCGCCGGAGCAGTTAGCGCACTTGGGGTCGTCCTCCCTGGTTTTCGGGCAGACCTCTTTAAGATGTTCCTCGCCGCACCTGAGGCAGCGCAGGCGGCGATGGCAAAAGTGGCTAGAGTGGTTGAACCCTAGGCACCTATGACACTGGGGGGGTCCGCCAGAGCCTTTGGATGGCTCGATGTTTACCCGGAGGTAACAGATGGCTGTTACACCATCAATCTTGGCCTCCGGGTCGTTGGCTCGCTCCACCACTGCTAAAAATAGGGGGAGGGGGATTCTGGGTGCTTGCCCATCTGGAGCGGCCTTGGTCAGCTGCTTGACCAATCTGGGGGTGATACCCTGGCGGTTGAGGTCTGCCACTATATCATCCACGGGTGTATCCACGGGAAGACCGCGGATGACCCTGTGGATGTCGCGTGCCCTATCCAGACCGAAGGTGAAATGGGGAATATCTCTCTCCTTAAGGTAACGGAGGATGAGGGAGTGGTCATTGGCCGATTTGGCCTGGAAGATGAAGCGGCTTTTGTTCCGCCGCACCGTACACTCCTTCCCAAGTGTCGGCATTATCAGCTTTAAAAAGCCTACCGACCCTTTGAAGTCGTCCACGATGATCGGTGGAACATGGCACTTCGTGGATTTGGTTGATTGGGATGGTTGGGGTGGGTTGCGTAGCCGTTCTTGAGCCAGTGCGGTCAAGGCGGCTAGATGCTTGGAACGGCGTGAGACTACCTCACGGAATCCATTCTCTGGGTCGGGGTTTTCTTCCTCGGCAGAGGAGAGAGCAGAGGAGCTGGTTGCCTCGTCTATGGCGAGGGAGGATCTGCAGGAGTACACTGAGGTTCTCCCGCTGTGATAAGAATTTTCAGTGCGGACACTGGCACTGTCAGATTCGGAGTCGGACTCCGAAATTTGGCCTACACGGGGATATTCGCCGCGTGGGAGGCCCTGGTTGGTTTGCTTACGCTTGGTGGCGTCTAATTTCATGCACTTGCCTTTACCGCGTGTGCGTTGCTTGGCAGAGCGCTTTCTTGCCTCGGTGGACGAGGCCTTAGGTATGGCACCAGTGGAGGTGCTGGCAACGGCTGTTGCAGGCTGGTTGGCAGGCCCGTTTTGGGACTTGCCGGGGGAAGAAGGAAGGCTGGCAGGCCCCTTTCGGGACTTGCCGGGAGAAGAGGGAAGAGAAGCCATAGGGACAGGTACAATACTGCACCCTGGGGTGCAGTATTACACTGACACACCTCACGTGAACTCACCTGCAGGTAGCAGGGGCTGAGCAGCGTGCCGAACAGAGGGCCGGACACCTTTTACAAGATGCGCCTTATCTACCCGAGGGTAGATGGCTAAGCCTTGTTCGGCAACCCGCTAGAGTGTCTTAGACTAGACTACCAGATGGCAGGCTGAGAACAGCCCGAGGTGTGTCATCCGTGTACCTGCCCTTTTAGGGCTTAACCACTGCATGACGGGATTAGGAAGTTATAGGATGGCTGGTGAAGAATGAGGATTGAGGATTGTTGGGAGGTAGCATTTTTATGCTCCTCGTCGGATGTTACTTTCAGCATGCAACTGCCGTTGGGCACTGCTGATGGGTGGTCCAAATATGGATATTTGGCGAAATGTTTTGGACTTCCAAACTGCTCTTGGAAGGACTGTCAGGAGTTCAGCTTACGCTGTTGATGGGGAAGCTCCTGTGTTACCGGGGGTGCCCGCAAGCCATGCGGGGAACCCGGTGTCGCACAAGCGTGCGTTCTCTAGGGATATAGTCCCCAAGAGACCTAACCAGGGCGCTCCGATGTTGTGGAAACTGGTCGTAGAATTTAGTTGCCCGGCGCCTAATTTCGTCCTCCACGTACGGGAGGGACGAGGCTTCGTGCAGTAGTCTCGTGGGGAATCTGCGGTATACAGAATAGATTACACGAAGACCTCTATTCTGTATACGTTGCAGACGCAGGAGGTGGGTGTCTGCAGCCATGCCCCAGATTTCGCAGGCATACAGGAGGATAGGGATAATGAGAGCCCGAAACAGACGTAGCTTTAGGGGGATTGGCATCCCCGACCGCAGCATAGGGTACAATGAGGCAATTGCCCCACTGGTCCGCGCTGATAGGTCGTTGATGTGTCCCCGAAAAGTCAGGCCCTTGTCGAGCTTTACTTCCAGGTAGGTAAGGGAATCTACCCACTCAATCCTTCGGTGAAGGTATGTGAATGTGGGGAAGTTGGCGGGAAAGCAGCGTTTGGTAAAAAGTATGCTTTATTTTCCCGCTCCAGGAGTCCAGGAGTGAGTACTAGTCGTCTGGGTTAACCCAGGCGGATGGTAAGGTGGCCACGGTACCTATCCGTTTAAATACGGATTTACCCGTGTGGTGGTATAGGTTGGTATATGTAACAGGCTTTTTTGTCTATGTGATGTCTGATGGTGCAGGGTGGGTTCCTGTATTGTCACTGGCGGCGGGATCTGTCGGATCTTGGATGTCTCGCCATCCAAGCGACCATTTCCCTACTGATTACTTCGTCAGCCTTGGCCGGCGAGCAATGCAGTGCCAGTGACAGGAAACCGAGGGGAATAGGTGATAGGTGTGGAGGATGATGAAGGCAAAGCGGTACCTACCAGCCAAGGGCGTCCTTGGGTAGACGGTAGCTCTGTCTCCGCCTAGGGAGGCGATGGTCATATTGCCTCAGGCTGTTCACCAGCTGGTTTGGGTGAGGTATGAGTTTGTCATACATTGTGCGAGTCCTGTCCCGTACTACGTCCACAATGTATGGGATGCCGGAATGAGTGTGAAGGATGTGTGATGGAAACCTACGGTCGGTACCGTAGATCATCCTAAGCGCCCTGTTCTGCACGGTCTGCAGCCTGCGGATGGTGGAACGAGCCACCGTACCCCAGACCGCGGATGACCCTGTGGATGTCGCGTGCCCTATCCAGCCCGAAGGTGAAATGGGGAATATCTCTCTCCTTAAGGTAACGGAGGATGAGGGAGTGGTCATTGGCCGATTTGGCCTGGAAGATGAAGCGGCTTTTGTTCCGCCGCACCGTACACTCCTTCCCAAGTGTCGGCATTATCAGCTTTAAAAAGCCTACCGACCCTACCCTTTGAAGTCGTCCACGATGATCGGTGGAACATGGCACTTCGTGGATTTGGTTGATTGGGATGGTTGGGGTGGGTTGCGTAGCCGTTCTTGAGCCAGTGCGGTCAAGGCGGCTAGATGCTTGGAACGGCGTGAGACTACCTCACGGAATCCATTCTCTGGGTCGGGGTTTTCTTCCTCGGCAGAGGAGAGAGCAGAGGAGCTGGTTGCCTCGTCGATCGCTCGATACAGCCGAAGCTTCAGGCGTAGGGGCATGGTTTGGGAACTGAGGATGGGGTACAACTGCCGCAGGGCAGCGTGGCCTTGCAGTACTTTGCCCCTGACGTGATGTCTATACGTCAGCCGCCGGTCCAGCGTGACCCCGAGATACTTCGCCGTAGTGACCCAGGGGATCCGACGGCGCCGAAGCACGAGGTCCAGCGGGAGCCGGTTGGCTTTCGCATTAGCCAGGAGAATCGCAGAGCTTTTCTCCGGGTTTATAGACATACGCCAGTTCTCGCACCATCTATTGATGGCACAGAGGTGGGCTTGTACTTGTCGGTAACTGTAGCGCGGGTTCCTGTTAGTAGCGAAGATCATGAGATCGTCCGCATACTGACAGATGTGTGTGTTGGGGTGCGTCGGGAGATCGGCCATGTAAGCTGCAAAAAGTGCCGGTGACAGTACACTGCCCTCGGGGACTCCTGCGCCAATGGGCCTTTCTCTAGAAAATGATCCCTCCACCTTCACCCGGAAGCTACGTTCCTGTAGGAAACTAGCCATCAAGTAAATGTATGGAGGGGGGATTTTCTGCTGTATGAGCTTGCAGACAAGCCCCTCATGCCAAGTGGTAGAAAATGCCTTCAAGTCAAGTCAAGTTATTTATTAGAAAAGTAGGCATTATCAATATCAGTCTCCTACAATCAGATAAGTCAGCAGTGGCCGAGCATTGTATAGAGTATGTCCACAAAATAAACTTTGAAGACATCAAAGTTCTGGAGCATACGGATAAATACTGGGACAGAGTCATTAAGGAAGCCATTCAAATCAAACTACATCCAAACAATTACAACAGGGACCGCGGTCTTCAGCTAAGTCTGCCTGGACAATAGCCATGAAACACATTCACAACAGCAACTATAGTGATTCTGGTCCAAGTACTGACCCTCAAGAAAACACTGTGGCCGGTGACAAACATAGCCCGAAACAGCAGGCCCAATCACAAATCGTCACCCGCTCATTGGCCAGGGCAACGCAACCTCCTCTCATCTAACATTGTATGTATAGGGGGAGCGGGAAAATAACGGTCATTGATCATACACAAAAACCTGCTGAGGGGCAGAATCACAACAAAAAATTTGAGAAACTCCCCTCTCCACCAGCACCAAAAGCTCCAGCTGTGTCAGCCAACCAGCGACCAGCTGAGTCCACCAGTGCTGACCCAGCCACTTCTGAGGCACCAGAGCCACACATCTCGCAACTATCCGTAGGTGACACATTTGCATCAGAGGACATGGCTGAGTTCATACAGTTGGCGACCTGGTTCGCAGACTTGGTTCAGCGTTCCCTCCCAATCCTACAACGCTGCAGGGAAACCATCAACAACCCCAGGATTTCCGCTGTGCAGAAGCATCTCACGGTGCTTCAAACGGCTAAGGACCTCTATTCTAACTCCACGAGCTCGTAATGGCGCATAGAACTGTGCGTTCATTTCGAGCTGCGTTCTGGAACGCAAATGGAGTTAGAGACCTGACACCTGGCCTGCTGGAGTTCGTGGACAGCCATGGGATTGATATCCTGATGGTCTGTGAAACGCACTTGCACGCTGGTGTACAGTTTAACCTGCCAAGTTACGCCGCTCATCGGTCTGATCGGGTCGGCCGACAGGGCGGTGGTACTGCCATTTTCATAAAGAACCATCTCACCCACACTCCTGTTACCATTCCTCCGCTACAACACCTGGAGGCAACCGCCATAAGGCTATCCTTGGGCGGGAACGATCTGGTGCTTGTGGCGGTATACGACCCGCCGGATGGTCACTTCTATGAAGCGGACATCACGGCACTACTGAACCTACACCACAGGGTTTGCATTGCAGGCGACTTCAACGCAAAACACCCAAGCTGGCACAGCCGCACCCAGAACGTTAAGGGCCGGGGATTGTACCGTCTCATTAGCGGAAACCCCGCCCTTCACGCCCACGGGCCGAGAGGTCCAACCTACTACCCGGCACGCGGCGACGCGGACATCATCGATTTCATGGTCACCAAAAACATACCATTTCACTTGGACCTCTCTGTGATTAACGATCTGGACTCCGACCACAACCCTGTTGTGGTGGATGCAGACGTTAATCTCACTGCCCTGGGAGTGCCGGACTGGGTGGATGAAGTCGACTGGGATGCAGCCGTCCTAGCCCTTCAAAACTCTGTGGAAGCAAATCCTCGAATAGACTCACTTGAGGCTCTCGAGGAGGCAGCCGCGGGGTTTGCAACCTCAGTCCTAAATGCGGTGCGTGCTCACACACACCGCATTCCTACCGAAGCACCAAACCCGACATCTATCCCTGTACCACTTAAACGCCTTATACAAGCAAAGAATGCTGTCAGAAGGCTATGGCAGAGATTCCGACATCCTAGGATAGGAGTAATACACCAGAGGTTCAAATCCCTGGTGAGACGACTCCTAAGAAAACATAGGCAAGCAGCTTGGGAAAACACGTTGCGTCACGTAAACCTCCAGGAGAGGAAACCGTGGCGCATCGTCCGAGGCTTGCGGAAAGATAAAACTGTACACCAGCATCCTGTGCATAGCCCTCGGGGAAGACTTGTGTTCGAACCGAGGGAAAAAGCTGAGGCACTAGCAGACTATCTGGAAACTCAATTCCAGCCCAGGGAAGATCCACAGAACGATGACCATACTCACCTCGTGGAATAGGCGGTGGAAGACTTCTTAGAAGTCGGACCCGCGGACCACGAGGTGTTCCACATCCCGATAGTTACCCCTCGCGAGGTAACTAACACCATAAAATCCCTAAGAGCCCGAAAATCCCCTGGACAGGACCGTGTAACAGAGGAAATGCTCCAGCACCTTCCCCCTAGAGCCGTGATGCACTTGACCCGGATTTACAACGCATGCCTCAGCATGCGTCATTTTCCAGCTGTCTGGAAACAGGCGCGTGTGGTATGCGTGTTGAAGCCGGGCAAAAATCCGGTCTTCCCATCTAGTTACCGCTCCATCAGCCTCCTACCAGTTATCTCGAAAGTATTCGAGAAACTGTTCCTGTCCCGCCTTGGACCCCTATTGGAGGAAAAAGGTCTCCTTCCTGAACATCAGTTTGGTTTTCGTTCTGGCCACTCCACGACCGAGCAACTACTGCGTGTAGCCGAAAAAGCTTCCCTGGCTTACCAGGATAGGGCTAAAACAGTGGCAGTGTTGCTTGATGTGGAAAAGGCATTTTCTACCACTTGGCACGAGGGGCTTGTCTACAAGCTCATACAGCACGAAATCCCCCCTCCATATATTTACTTGGTGGCTAGTTTCCTACAGGAACGTAGCTTCCGGGTGAAGGTGGAGGGATCATTCTCCAGAGAGAGGCCCATTGGCGCAGGAGTCCCCGAGGGCAGTGTACTGTCACCGGCACTCTTCGCAGCTTACATGGCCGATCTCCCCACGCACCCAAACACACACATCTGTTAGTATGCGGACGATCTACTGATCTTCGCTACTAACAAGAACCCGCGCTACAGTTACCACCAAGTACAAGCCCATCTCCGTACCATCAGTAGATGGTGCGAGAACTGGCGTATGTCTATAAACCCGGAGAAAAGCTCTGCGATTCTCCTGGCGAATACGAAAGCCAACCGGCTCCCGCGGGACCTCGTGTTGCGGCGCCGTCGGATCCCCTGGGTCACTACGGCGAAGTATCTCGGAGTCACGCTGGACCGGCGGCTGACGTATAGACATCACGTCAGGGGCAAAGTACTACAAGGTCATGCTGCTCTCCGGCAGCTATACCCAATCTTTAGTTCCAAAACCATGCCCCTACGCCTGAAGCTCCAGCTGTATCGTGCGATCATTCCACCTCTGGTTTTGTACGGATGCGAGATCTGGGGAGTGGTGGCAAAGTCCACCTTCATCAGACTCCAGACGTTGCAGAATCGGGCGTTAAGGATGATCTATGATACCGGCTGGAGATTTCCTGCCCATATCCTCCATGAACATTCCAGCATCCCGTACATTGTCGACGTGATTAAAACCCGCGCTCGCACAATGTACAACAAACTCCAAAATCACCCTAACCCTCTGGTAAATACTCTGGGCCAATATGACCAGAACCAGCCGCGCCGACTACCATCCAAAAGACTACCAAAGGACATACTAAGTCCGGCGGTATAATCTCAAAGATGGGAAAAGCGACAGTTCAATCTGTATCCAAAACAGAGTAAATTATCTTTTCAGATCACCTCTCAGTGAGTGACTGATGGCCAGAACCCTGGTGGGAATGAGCGCGTCACCTGATTGGCCAGCCAACCAGAAGCCGCGCACTGCCAGCTCGTGGATAAATCCCACCCACCCGTTTTCCTGTACCAAAAATACCCCTGATCCCAAATAATGTTCCCCAGATGACAAAAAATCCCCGTAGAGAGAACATCCAACTCATTGCGCAGGTTAAGCCGTACAACGGCTCGGTACTGCGGACAAGACACTCGGGCGGGGGGCAATCACTGTCCCCCCGTTCGACCCGAACTGCCTCTGCCTCTTGAATACCGGCTGGAGATTTCCTGCCCATATCCTCCATGAACATTCCAGCATCCCGTACATTGTCGACGTGATTAAAACCCGCGCTCGCACAATTTACAACAAACTCCAAAATCACCCTAACCCTCTGGTAAATGCTCAGGGCCAATATGACCAGAACCAGCCGCGCCGACTACCATCCAAAAGACTACCAAAGGACATACTAAGTCCGGCGGTATAATCTCAAAGATGGGAAAAGCGACAGTTCAATCTGTATCCAAAACAGAGTAAATTACCTATTCAGCTCACCTCTCAGTGAGTGACTGATGGCCAGAACCCTGGTGGGAATGAGCGCGTCACCTGATTGGCCAGCCAACCAGAAGCCGCGCACTGCCAGCTCGTGGATAAAAATTCTCACGTCGTCGTTCGACCAGAGCGGACGTGTTTTGCTTGTCACTGGTGGAAAGACGGAATTTTCAGCCATCCCCCACGGAGCAGGAGATCCCGCAAGAAGGTGGAGTGCGCATGCCGGTGGTGCACAGGCTTCGTACTTCGGGCTAATACATTAGCCAAAGTCTACGTAGGGTAGCTCTATAAGAAGTTTGGAAAGCAAACTTTAGAGCTTACCGAAGACTGCTTTCCTGGAGCGGCAACATCTGTCTCGAGATTGGACTTTGCATTGGAGTGCCTGATTGGTGCTTGTATCAAGCATCGGTATTGGTCTCCAATATACTGCGAGCAAGGTCCCGACTAACAAGCAGTAGCGGTTTGTCAACAAGGCTAGAGCCAACACCTTCGGGTGGATATAGGCGCATCCTTATTGGGTGTTCGGTCCTCTGTTGGCAGCGCTTCTTAGCAACCGCTGCTGAAGGTAAGTGGTCAGCCCGACAATATTATGTCTACAAAACCTAATCCCACTGTTAAAAACAGCAAAACCAGACTCGATAACGAGAACTCAGCAATGCCCAGCACATCTGGCGCAAACAATAACGTCTCCGCAAGCTCACCTCAGGAGACAGTCAACCGGCGACGCCGAAAGCCCATACAAGGCGGAAATGGCAACGCCAAACGTTTGGCACTAACCGGATATACGTCCAACCAAGGCGCTAAACGCGAACCAAATTCACGTTTAGGCCGAACCTCAGAGGTAAACTCTGACAGCTCCCGCGAGGATTCAGATGCGGAATCCAATACAGACGAGACCGTCGTCCAGTCTGAAACGTCCAGGATGGACGAAGACGAGGCAAGCTCCTCTGACATCTCTACCGAGGTGGACGAGGCACAATTTCGGGAGGTGGTCAACCGTCGGAAGAAGCGCCAACAGAACACATCAACTATCTCGACTGACGAACAAACTGGTGAACCAACTGGTGAACCAACTGAAAAATCAGACAAGCAGCATATTCCGCCTATCATTGTAGACGATTTCAGGGGTATGGTGGGCTTCTTAAAAGAAGTCATGCCAACACTTTCGGGGTCGTGCTCGGTGACGAGGAGGAAAAGCCGCTATGTCTTTCAGACGAACCATGTGAGGGACTATAACACCCTCCTATCTGTCCTTGACAAGAAAAATCTCCCTCACTTTACGTTTGGTCTCGACAAAACTCGAGACATCCGCCGTGTCATCAGAGGTCTTCCATTAGATACGCCCGTGGGCGATATCGAAGAAGAGCTCAGACGCAAAGGCATCACCCCTCGACTGGTAAGGCAACTTACCAAACCGGGCGAGAACGGGGAAGCCAAGAGACCAATTCCTCTTTTCCTGGTTGTGGTGGAGAGGGCGTGTGATCCGGAGATGAAAATCGACGGAGTCACGTCTCTCTGCTACCTCAGGGTGAAGGTGGAAGCTGTGAGGAGTTCTTTTGGGCCCCCACAATGCTACCGGTGTCTTGGCTTCAACCATTCGAGCCATTTCTGCCGCAGAAACCTTAGATGTCTTCGCTGTGGTGATGCGCACCACAAAGAATCCTGCCCTAGACAGATCACAGATGATCCCACCTGCGCAAACTGCAAGGGCAAACATGTGGCCTGCTATGGAGGTTGCCCTGCGAGGAAGAGAGTAATCGCCTCCAGGAGACCACAGATACCTCAAGGTCCAACTCCCGTCAGAGGAGACCAAGTGAGACCTTCCACCTCATATTACCAGGCCCCTCAACCCCAACTAGCCAACACCCCTAGAGTTTCGCAGGCTCAAACGAACCAACGCACCTCGGGTAATCCATGGACTCGAGAACAACACCAGCAACCATCACACAATACACAACATCAGCCCCAAAATAAACCTCCCCCACAAACAATCCCAAGGCCGCAGAGGGAGAGAAAACTGGTCGAAGCGAGGGATGTTTCCACCATCCGACAACATCAGGAGGAGGCTAGAGCCGAGGAGGCTAGAACCGAGGAGACACCAGCACCCCCTCCTTCCACAAACAACACCCCCTCATCCCCTACCTTTCAGCTCACTGACCTGCTCAAATGGGCGCAGCTAGTTTTGCAGACCCATGGGCAAATGATTTGCGATCTCATCGTGAGATATAGCACTGCGAGCGACTCAACAGCCAAGACGCTCATTGTAATGGAGGGGCTCGCCCTCCTAACCTCCGTACTTCAAAACACCGAAAATGGCCAGACAAACTAGGCCAAGCACTTAATTTCGGTTCGCGTTTTGGAACGCGTGCGGATTGGCTGGCCAGGCGGGGGAGTTATCCCACTTTGCCCGCACTTATATCCTAGACGCTATTCTAGTTAGCGAAACCCACCTACGCCCAAATGCTCGCTTCCGTTTACCGGGCTACGTTTGCCACAGAACTGATCGTCAAAGTCGTCCTGGAGGCGGAACGGCGGTGTTCGCAAGGCAAAACGTAGTCCATCGCCCAATCCAGCTCCCACCCCTTCAAACACTAGAGGCCACGGCTATCACTCTGAACCTTGACGGCACAGAGATACTGATAGTCTCAGTATATCACCCTCCACGAAGGCAGTTTGTCCCTAATGACTACCATTCCATCCTAGCCCTTTATCCCAACGTCATCCTAGCTGGGGACTTCAACGCCAAACACCAACGCTGGCACTGTGGTCGAAGGGCGGATGCCCGAGGCAATTCCATCATCCGCCTCATCGACGCGGACCCCGAACTAAGGGTGGAGGGCCCATGGCAACCCACACATCACCCGCATGGTCTAGGACTACCCTCTGTCATAGACTTTGCGATCATAAAGCATTTCCCATTTCATCTCACACTGACATCAATAAATGCTCTCCAATCAGACCACAACCCAGTACTGGCAGAAATCAATACCCGGATTGCCAGTCACGACAGCTCAAATTACACTCGGGAAACGGACTGGGAAGGTGTCCGTAACTGCCTTCGTACCTCCATCCCACCTAACCCCAGAATCAACGACATCCCAACTCTTGAAGCGGCAGTTTCTTCATTCACATCCATTGTGACAAGAACTGCCCAAAACCTGACAATCCGAGCTCCAGCTCCCTTACACCCAGACGTCCTCCCACTTGACATAATCCTCCTTATCCGTCGGTCCTGGGCGGCACGAAGACTCTATCAAAGGCATCGCACACCCCACAACAGAGCCCTATTACGGCGACTGCGCCGACTGGTCGGGGCTCGACTGCGTGAGCACCGAGTGCAAGCGTGGGAGAGCAAGATGGCCAGCCTGGACACTGAAAGTGGGGACGTGTGGAAGATCGCCAGATGCCTTCGAAACCGTCGTGGCCAATACAACTCGCCAATTCAGGGCACCCGAGGCCTGGCATACGAGCCTGAAGCCAAAGCCAACGTGTTCGCTGACTATCTAGAGCGGAACATGTGTCCCAGAGACGACCCCCAGGATTATAGATTATCAGAACGTACCCGCCAAGAAGTACGTCGATTCTTACGACGTCCGCCGGAGGATGCGGAACGACTACCGGTGATACGTCCCAGCGAAACCCATGGCGCACTAAAACGCCTCAAAATCAAAAAGGCGGCGGGACCTGACGGACTAACTCCCCTCATGCTTCGTCACCTTCCCTTCAACGCCGTGCTCTTCCTAACTAGAGTTTTCAATATGTGCCTTACCCTGGGTCACTTTCCACGCGAGTGGAGAGAGGCTCGGGTGATATGCATCTTGAAACCTGGGAAAGACCCGGTACACCCCTCCAACTACAGATCCATAAGCCTTCTGTCCATCCTCTCGAAAGTTCTAGAGAGGATGATCCTAACCCGATTATCCCCTCTACTGAGAAACATTCAAGCCATTCCAGAACATCAGTTCGGCTTTCGACCTGGGCACTCTACACCTCAGCAACTGCTGCGTGTGGTGGAGGCTGCTGCCCTGGGTTTTCAGGAACGCGCATTCACCGCTGCGGTATCTCTGGATGTGGAAAAGGCCTTCTCAACCACCTGGCACACAGGGCTACTTCATAAGCTGATTCACCTGGGGCTACCCACACAACTCATTCACATCCTACACAGTTTCCTCCGACACGTGACCCTCATAGTCACAGTTGCTGGACGAACCTCCAGAATTAGGCCAATAAGAGGCGGAGTCCCCGAGGGCTCTGTTTTGTCCCCTACTCTCTTCAGTGTCTACATGGCAGACTTCCCAACTGAACCACAGGTCAATCTAGCGCAATATGCAGATGACGTACTACTATACTGCACCAACAGAAACATCCACAGAGCCTTCAACCCTATTCAAAGACACCTCCGCCTAGTCCAAGACTGGTGCCGACGATGGAGAATGTCTGTTAATCCAGACAAGAGCCATGCCATCCTGTTCACGAGACGTCCCACACCTGCAGACTGCCCCACATTCCAACTTCGGGGTCAAAGGATCCAGTGGAGAGACACCATC
The DNA here is from genome assembly GCA_030765045.1 of Tenodera sinensis. Classification (NCBI taxonomy): domain Eukaryota; kingdom Metazoa; phylum Arthropoda; class Insecta; order Mantodea; family Mantidae; genus Tenodera; species Tenodera sinensis. Next base: position 113,509,261 of record CM060970.1, on the reverse strand, counting down.
ACCTATTTGGGAGTTAAATTAGACAAAAGCCTAACATTTCGAGGTCATATCAGAGACCTATCAGTGCGGTCGCAGGGGGCTATTGCCTCACTGTACCCTATGCTGAAATCCGAGATGCCAGTCCGCCTGAAACTACACCTATTCAGAGCCCTGATTATCCCCCTCATGCTTTACGCCTGTGAAGTGTGGGGCATGGCAGCGGGTAGTTGGCTTCTGTGGCTCCAGAGGGCGCAGAACAGAGGACTTCGGTCCATCTACTCTGTCCCTTTATCCTTCCCCGTGAGACTACTTCACGAAGCCTCATCTCTTCCATACGTGGAGGATGAAATTAGGCGCCGGGCAGCAAAATTGTACGCCAAATTACCCAACCACCAAAGCGTCCTGGTTAGATCTCTAGGTGATTATGACCCCACAACACGCCGCTTCAGGTCGTACAGGGTTCCCCGTATGGCTTGCGGGTATATCCCATAACAAAGTAGTTTACCCATCAGCAGCAAAAGCTAAACTACAAATAATCCCAATAAAGAGCTATTCGGTTCAAAAATTCAACCCACCATCAAAATCCAAAATTTAAAAAGATCGAAAGATCTTACAAAATGTTTAAACACTCTTTATCTCCACAGAATGCAAACATTGCTGAGTTCTGTGAGTCATCAGCTAAGGGGCAAATTAGCCTCCTTATTATTTAAGCCATAACCTAAATTTAAAAGCAACACCCTTAACCACCCTTTACCAAAAATTCTACCTGCGGTTAAAACCCTATTAAGGGTAGGTACGCAGAAAAATATCGTCGGGCTGAACCACAGCCTGCCAGTATGTCGTCGTCGTCGTCGTGGATAAATCCCACCCACCCGTTTTCCTGTACCTATAATGTTCCCAGATGACAAAAATTCCTGTACCTATAATGTTCCCAGATGACAAAAATCCCCGTAGAGAGAACATCCAACTCATTACGCAGGTTAAGCCGTACTACGGCTCGGTACTGCGGACGAGACACTCGGGCGGGGGGCAATCACTGTCCCCCCGTTCGACCCGAACTGCCTCTGGAGCCTCTGGAAAATCCCCGTAGAGAGAACATCCAACTCATTACGCAGGTTAAGCCGTACAACGCCTCGGTACTGCGGACGAGACACTCGGGCGGGGGGCAATCACTGTCCCCCCGTTCGACCCGAACTGCCTCTGGAGCCTCTGGACGGTCAACCCAACACTCAAAGCGGCTTGCACTTCTCCGCAGAGGAGAAAGCCGAGGTCTTCGCTGACTGTCTCCAAGACAGATTCACCGAAAACCCAGTGACCAACTGTGAAATAGAACGGGAGGTCCAGACATGGGTACAAACCTGGGTGGCGCAGAAGCAAGAGCAACAACTACCCACCATAACACCGCAGGAAATTTACAAGCTCATTAGGAAATTGCCTAATGGGAAAGCTGCCGGTCCAGACAAAGTGACTAATGAGGAACTTAAGCATCTCCCGAGAAAAGCTCTGGTGCAACTAACAAAGATATTTAACGCCTGTTTGCAGCAAGGCTATTTCCCCTCTACTTGGAAACGAGCTAAGGTTATCATGCTCCCAAAGCAAGGGAAAAGCACCAGACAACCGCAAAACTACCGTCCCATTAGTCTTTTGTCTACTATTGGTAAACTGCTCGAAAAATGTATCCTTTCTCGGCTTCAAAAACAAGTCTCGGCAACACATGAACTCTCAAATTCACAGTTTGGCTTTAGAAAAGGACATTCCACTGAACTACAGCTCCTCAGACTAACTGATGACGTAATAGAGCAATTTAACAATGGGGCTTCAACGTTGGCGCTATTTCTGGACGTAGAAGCTGCATTTGACCGGTACTGGCACAATGGCCTTATTTATAAACTGCACCACAATTTCCCGGCTCTTCAAAATTATCTATACTTGCTGCACAATTTTCTAGAAAATCGGCAGTTTTACGTCCAAGTGGGCCGCTCGTCCTCATGGGAGCGAGTGATGCGGGCTGGCGTCCCACAAGGGGCAATAATGTCCCCTTTTCTGTATATATTATTCACCAATGATTTCCCAGTGGACGCCAGATGCAAGATCGCCATGTATGCTGACGACACTGCAATATACAACCACCATAGAAATCCACGTTTCGGCCTTGCAGAAATGCAACGTTATGTGAACAACTTCCTCTCATGGCAACATGACTGGAAAATCAAAATTAATCCCGACAAATGCCAGCTGATTCATTTTTCTAAACGGCGTCACACTTTGGCAACGGACCTAACGGTCGGTGGTCAAATATTGCACTGCCGTCAGCAAGTTAAATACTTAGGTGTCACCTTGGACCGCACAATGTGTTGGTCCACCCACATAAAAAATAGCGCCAATAAAGGCAGACAGCGGCTAAAGTTGTGCGCCCCCATCTTCCGTAGTAAACAGTTGCGACTAAAGTCAAAACTTATACTATATAGGTCATTTATTCTCTCGGTGGTCCTGTATGCATGTGTGGCCTGGGCTAATGCCTCCAAAACTGCCCTCAAACAACTCCAAACCCTCCAAAACCTCTCCCTCAGAAAAATCCTCTCTGCTCCACTCCTCACCACCACTCAAACTCTTCACCTCGAAACTCACATCCCGTTCATCCCGGAGGCAATAGACAAAAGAGCAATGGCGGCATGGAAGCGCATTAGGAACCACGAAAATGACGTGATCGCTAACATCGGCAAAGGCGAGCCGAAGCACCGCAAGCATACTAGGATAAAAATGTTCTAGAAGCGGCTCGGCTCGCCGACTAATGCGCGTCCACGCAACCTCGTCCCTAAGCCACATACATGTTCCGGCAGAGGCCCTCGCCTCGGAAAATATTCAGGAGCTGCCACCGCGGGACAGTGTATATAGTGTCGAAACTGTAAATAGTGTAGTGCGCTGGGACGCATGTTTCTGGTGTGCCCAGTGAAGATGTGTGTGTATGTGTGTACGAGTGTGTGTGTTGGTGAATGCGTGCGTGTATGTGTCTGTATATAATTTGTAAATATGTACATATGTATATATAACCCAAAGACGAAACAGACAAAAGACATAAGAAAACTATTCTTCGTGACCTACAGATGGTCACCGTATGGGTTTTTGTATATAGCGAAAACTGTAAATATGAACAAAGTCAACTGTAAATCAATGTAAATATAGCCTGTAAGCCGGGCCCAATGTACCGGCACACGGCCAATACTTTTATAATAAATAACTTGAACTTGAACGGTCAACCCATAAAACAGAGCGAATCACCAGTTCAGTTCACCTCTCAGCGAGTGACTGACGGCCAGAACCCTGGTAGGAATTAGCGCGTAAAATTCGCGCACAGCTCACTTGCGGACCAATCCCTGCCTACAATCCCTCCCGTTACTATAAAAACCCCTGATTCAACAAATTTTTCCCAGTGAAAACATCCCTGTAGTGACACCGTCAAAACCATCGCGCAGGTAAAGCCGTATGACGGCTAGGTACTGCGGTAAAGACACTCGACCGGGGGAACAATCACCTCACCTCCGTTCGACTCAAACTGGCGTCTGGCGTCTAACGGTCAACCCGGCATCCAGGGCGGGTTGTCATCAGAACCACTACCTCTGACGACCACGCGGCCGCGAAAGGGATACTGAAAGAGAGTGGAATTAAGCACACTTACTCGCTTCAGCGTCCCCACGTGGTTCGCAGAGTGGTCAGGGGTCTTGATTCGGAGACAGACCCCCAGGATATCCGTGACGGCCTACAGGACGAACACGGAATCAAACCGAGGTCCGTGGTGCAACTAGCCACCACAAAGGAAAAAGAGGGGAAACCCACCAAGGTACCCCTGCCACTATTTTTAGTGGTAGTTGAAAAACAGGGGGAGGGAACCCCAAAAATCGACCAGGTGACTCATTTGTATAACACGAGGGTCACCATTGAGCCCTACCACAGCAGAGAGGGACCAGCCCAATGCTACAACTGCTTGGGCTTTCACCACTCGAGTCATGCTTGTGAGAGGCAACTCAAGTGCCTTCGCTGTGCAGGTGAGCACCTGGTGAAGGATTGCCCAACACCAGTAGAGAATAAAAAGTGTGCAAACTGCGACGGGAGCCACATAGGTATCTATCGCGGTTGCCCAAGCGACTTGCTTTTTATGCAAGGAAGACAGGGCAAAGTACCAGAGATCCGACAGGGGGTGTCTTTTGCACAGGCAATGTCGGAGCACGAAAGTGCCCTAGTACAGGCCGAGAGTGCAGAAGCAACCCCACAAAACCAGGTTGTCAGTCAAAAGACAACGCCAGTCCCAAACGTCACCCCAAAGGTGGGCACAAAACATCCTGTGCCACCCCCCAGTGCTGCCCCAAAGGACAAACGTCCTCCTAAAAAGAGGAGGAAAGGGAGAAAGGCTCATGTGACTGTAAGTGAAGAGCCAGAACCAGCCATGGTGGAGGCAGGTAACAAAAGTGTTACCCAATTTCCCCCACCAACTGCACCCAACCAGGCACCAGCCGCTACAGCCAACCAGGCAACAGCAACAGCGCAGCCAATCAGCGCTGGCCCGTCATCACAGACTGGCTCTATAAGTAGGACCCACACAACACCACGAATAAGCACACAGTCACGGGTCTTGGGAGAGGCCTTCGGCTCAGAGGACATGGCGGAGTTTATTGAACTGGCAACTTGGTTTGCGGACGTCGTACAATGTTTCCTCCCCATACTAAGGCGCTGCAGAGAGCAAATCCTCAAGCCTGAACTTTCGGCTGTGAAGAAGCACCTCGTAGTGCTTCAAACGGCCAAGGAACTCTACGCTAATTCCATAAGCTCTTAAATGGCGCATAGAAATGTGCGTTCATTTAGAGCTGCGTTCTGGAACGCAAATGGAGTTAGAGAGCAGAGACCTGGCCTGTTAGAGTTTGTAGACAGCCATGGGATTGATATCCTTATGGTCTGTGAAACACACTTGCACGCCGGTGTACAGTTCAGTCTGCCAAGTTACGTCGCCCATCGGTCTGATAGGGTCGGCCGACAGGGCGGTGGTACTGCCATTTTCATAAAGAACTATCTCACACATATTCCTGTTACCATTCCTCCACTACAACACCTAGAGGCAACCGCTATAAGACTATCCTTAGGCGGATGCGACGTGGTACTTGTAGCGGTATATGATCCTCCGGATGGGCGCTTCTATGAAGCGGACATCACGGCACTCCTAAACCTATACCAAAGAGTCTGTATCGCAGGCGACTTCAACGCCAAACACCCAAGCTGGTACAGCCGCACCCAGAACGTGAAGGGTCGGGGATTGTACCGTCTCATTAGCGGGAACCCCGCCCTGCATGCACACGGGCCGAGAGGTCCAACATACTACCCGGCACGCGGCGCCGCGGATGTCATAGACTTCATTGTCACAAAGAACATTCCATTTCACCTGGATCTCTCGGTGATTAACGCTCTGGATTCTGATCACAACCCTGTTGTGGTCGACTCAGACGTTAATCTAACTGCGCTGGGAGTGCCTGATTGGGTTGAGGAAGTCGACTGGGATGCAGCCGTCCTAGCCCTCCACAACTCCGTGGAAGCATGTCCTCGAATAGACTCGATAGAGGCTCTCGAGGAGGCAGCCACGGGGTTCTCAACCTCTGTCCTAAATGCGGTGCGTGCTCATACGCACCGCATTCCTACCGACGCACCAAACCCTACAGCTATCCCTGTTCCACTGAAACGCCTCATTCAAGCGAAAAACGCTGTTAGAAGGCTATGGCAGAGATTCCGTCACCCTAGGATAGGTGTAATACACCAGAGGTTCAAATCCCTGGTGAGACGACTCCTAAGAAAGCATAGGCAAGCAGCTTGGGAAAACACGTTGCGACATGTAAACCTCCAGGAGAGGAAACCATGGCGCATCGTCCGAGCCTTGAGGAAAGATAAAACTGTACACCAGCATCCTGTGCATAGCCCTCGGGGAAGACTTGTCTTTGAACCGAGGGAAAAAGCAGAGGCGCTAGCAGACTATTTGGAAACTCAATTCCAGCCTAGAGTCGACCCTCAGAACGACGATCAAACTGACCTCGTGGAGCAAGCAGTAGAAGACTTCTTAGAAGTTGGACCTGCGGGCCACGAGCATTTCCACATCCCGATAGTTACCCCTCGCGAGGTAACTAACACCATCCAACACCTAAAACCTAGAAAAGCCCCTGGGCAGGACCGGGTAACAGCGGAAATGCTCCAGCACCTTCCCTTTAGAGCCGTGATGCACTTGACTCGGATCTACAACGCGTGCCTAAGCATGCGCCATTTTCCAGAAGACTGGAAGAGGGCGCGTGTGGTATGCGTGTTGAAGCCGGGCAAGAATCCGATCTTTCCTTCTAGCTACCGTTCCATCAGCCTCCTACCAGTTATCTCGAAAGTTTTCGAGAAACTGTTCCTGACCCGCCTTCGACCTCTTTTAGAGGAAAAAGTCCTCCTACCGGAACATCAGTTTGGTTTTCGTTCTGACCATTCCACAACCGAGCAACTACTGCGAGTAGCCGAAAAGGCCTCCCTGGCTTACCAGGAAAGGGCCAAAACGGTGGCAGTGTTGCTTGACGTGGAAAAGGCGTTCTCTACCACCTGGCACGAAGGGCTTATCTACAAACTCATACAGCACGAAATCCCCCCTCCATATATTTACTTGGTGGCTAGTTTCCTACAGGAACGTAGCTTCCGGGTGAAGGTGGAGGGTTCATTTTCCAGAGAAAGGCCCATTGGCGCAGAAGTCCCCGAGGGCAGTGTACTGTCACCGGCACTCTTTAATGCTTACATGGCCGATCTCCCGACGCACCCCAACACTCACATCTGTCAGTATGCGGACGATCTCATGATCTTCGCAGCAAACAAGAACCCGCGCTACAGCTACCGTCAAGTACAAGCCCACCTCTGTGCCATCAGTAGATGGTGCGAGAACTGGCGCATGTCTATCAACCCGGAGAAAAGCTCTGCGATTCTCCTGGCCAACACGCTGGCAAACCGGCTCCCGCAGGACCTCGTGCTTCGGCGCCGTCGGATCCCTTGGGTCACTACGGCGAAGTATCTCGGGGTCACGTTGGACCGGCGGCTAACGTATAGGCATCACGTCAGGGGCAAAGTACTACAAGGTCATGCAGCCCTACGGCAGTTGTATCCCATCCTCAGCTCCAAAACCATGCCCATTCGCCTGAAACTACAGCTGTATCGTGCGATCATCCCGCCTCTGGTCCTGTACGGATGCGAGATCTGGGGAGTGGTGGCAAAGTCCACCTTCATCAGACTCCAGACGTTGCAGAATCGGGCATTAAGGATGATCTACGACACTGGTTGGAGATTTCCTGCCCACATCCTTCACGAACATTCCGGCATCCCGTGCATTGTCGACGTGATTAAAACCCGCGCTCGAACAATGTACAACAAACTCCAGAACCACCCTAATCCACTGGTGAATACTCTGGGACAATATGACCAGAGAGAGCCTCCCCGACTACCATCTAAAAAATTGCCGAAGGACATCTTAAGTCCAACGGTCTAATTTTCACAGATGGGAAAGCCAAAATGAATATCTGTACTTAAAACAGAGTAAAACGCCTAACTCAGATCACCTCTCAGTGAGTGACTGACGGCCAGAACCAGGAGGAGATTAGCGCGTCACCTGATTGACTAACCAGCCAATCAGCATGTATGGGCAGTGCCCGTTCATGGACCAATCCCTACCATCATCTATCTTGTCCCTAAAATACCCCTCATCCCAAACATTCCCAGAGATTAAATCCCTGTAGACCAAAACACCATACTATCGCGCAGGTAAAGCCGTATAACGGCTAGGTACTGCGGCAAAGACACTTCGGGTGGGGGAATAAGCTTCCCCACTCGACTGGAACTGCCTCTGGAGCCTCTAACGGTCATTCATCACTTTGTGTCTGGAGCTTGCATAGTGTACACCTCTCGACCACTCTGCTGGACTACTGGAAGAAAAGGGAAGCCAACTGCGTGACCTCTCGCCAGGGAGCAGCCACTACGCACCGCGCCAACTACTTACAGTGTAATAGCCAGGCCGGGCGCCGCTAGTTCGTCGCGGAGTGTCCTATAAGTAATCTGATAAGCAGATTTTAGGGCACTCCAAACTGAAGAAGAGAGAAGAGAATCCACCGAGGCAGCTTTCCCGGAGCTGTCCTAACACAGAACCGGGCTTAGGCCCTCTACTAGCCTGTCTGGTGAAAGAGGCTCGCCGAGCCCTTTCACAAGCCAACCAGAAGGAGATGTCGGACGGAGGAGACTCGGTACCGACAGACAGACCAACGAGACCGCAGCCCCACAAGGTTGTAGCCAAGGGTCTGGACTCTGGTCTGGACCCGGGGTTCGCTGGAACCCTAATAGGCGCGCCGCAAGGCGTCTGGCCCTCTGTGGGGAGCCGAATGGCACCTGCACCGACCTTGACTAAAACACCGAGTACCAGCAAGCAGGTAAGACCTGACATGGTATTGACACCCCCGAAACCTACCTCGAACCCCTCACCCGGTCCCCGAGTGAGCATCGCCAAGGCGAAAGCCAAGGCACTTAGTAAGGCCAAGAGTAGGCCGAAGGTGAAAAAGGCCGTGGGCCTTGTCAACCAAGGGACTGTCGCCCCTATAACACCGCCAGCTCCTGTCAACCCAACTCCAGCACTGCCGGACGACGATGGCTTTGTACTGGTACAAAGCCGCAGGAAAAGGTCCTCTGGTTCGAGCCCAGAGCGACCCGCTCCTTCATCGGGACCTGCAGCGTCCCCCCAGCACCAAGCCGCACAAAAGGCGGAAAAAATTCCACCAATTGTGTCTGACCCCTTCCCTAATCACATCAAGGTGATGAAGGAACTCAGGGGAAAGTTAAAGGCGGTATTCCAGGCAACACGACACCCAGGGCGTGTTGTTATCCGAACCACTTCCTCTGGAGACCATGCGGCCGCAAAGGAAGTGCTGAAAGCGAGTGGAATAAAATTCCACACGTATTCGCTACAGCGACCCCACGTGGTCCGCAGGGTAATTAGAGGTCTCGATTCGGAGACAGACCCCCAGGATATCTGTGCCGGCCTGAAGGACGAACACGGAATCGAACCGCGGTCCGTGGTGCAACTCACCACTACAAAGGTGAAAGATGGGAAACCCACAAGGGTACCCCTACCACTATTCTTAGTAACCGTAGAGAAACAAGGGGAGGGAACCCCTAAGATTGACGAGGTGACTTGCCTGTACTATACACGGGTCACGATTGAGCCTTATCACGGCAGGGAGGGGCCAGCCCAGTGCTATAAATGCCTGGGTTTCCACCACTCAAGCTTTGCCTGTGAGAGGTCTCTCAAGTGTTTCCGTTGTGCGGGCGAGCACCTGGTAAAGGATTGCCCGACACCAAAAGAAGAAAGAAGGTGCGCCAACTGCGATGGATGCCACATAGGGATCTATCGCGGGTGCCCTAGGAGACTTGCGATAATGCAAGGCAGACAGGGCAAGGCTGACACTGAAGTCTGAACAGGGGTCTCTTTCGCCACGGCCCTGGCGAGACACGAAGGTGCTCTCGCGCAGGCCGAGGCCGCGGAAGTAACCCCTAGCGACCAGGTTGCCAAGTCGATAACAACCCCAGTCCCGGAAAGTGTCCCACCCCAGGTTGCGAGCACAAAACCTGCTCCAACACCCAGCACTGCTCCTAAGGAAAAGCGTCCTCCCAAGAAGGGGAAGAAGAAAGCCTCTGTGGTGGAAAACACAGAAAAACCTACTGTGGCGAAGGATTCCAACAAAACTGTTGGGAAACTCTCCCCACCACCAGTACCCACAGCTCAAGCTGCGTCAACCAATCAGCAAGCGGCAGAGCCCGCCAATGCTAGCCCGTCCCAGCGGACTGGCTCAACCAACCACGAGGCAGCAGTGCCTCTACAAAACATCCCGGAACCAACCTTAGGGGACACATTCGCTTCCGAGGAGATGGCTGAATTCATCGAGTTGGCAACCTGGTTCGCCGACTTAGTTCAGCGATCCCTCCCAATACTACGACGCTGCAGGGAAACCTTCAACAAACCCGGGATTTCCGCTGTGAAGAAGCACCTCGCGGTGCTTCAAACGGCAAAGGAACTCTACTCTAACTCCATGAGCTCATAATGGCGCATAGAACTGTGCGTTCATTTAGAACTGCGTTCTGGAACGCAAATGGGGTTAGAGACCAGAGACCTGGCCTGCTGGAGTTCGTGGACAGCCATGGGATTGATATCCTGATGGTCTGTGAAACGCACTTGCACGCTGGTGTACAGTTTAACCTGCCAAGTTACGCCGCTCATTGGTCTGATCGGGTCGGCCGACAGGGCGGTGGTACTGCCATTTTCATAAAGAACCATCTCACCCACACTCCTGTTACCATTCCTCCGCTACAACACCTGGAAGCAACCGCCATAAGGCTATCCTTGGGCGGGAACGATCTAGTGCTTGTGGCGGTATACGACCCGCCGGATGGTCACTTCTATGAAGCGGACATCACGGCACTCCTGAACCTACACCACAGGGTTTGCATTGCAGGCGACTTCAACGCAAAACACCCAAGCTGGCACAGCCGCACCCAGAACGTTAAGGGCCGGGGATTGTACCGTCTCATTAGCGGGAACCCGCCCTTCATGCGCACGGGCCGAGAGGTCCAACCTACTACCCGGCACGCGGCGCCGCGGACATCATCGATTTCATGGTCACCAAAAACATACCATTTCACCTGGACCTCTCTGTGATTAACGATCTGGACTCCGACCACAACCCTGTTGTGGTGGATGCAGACGTTAATCTTACTGCCCTGGGAGTGCCGGACTGGGTGGATGAAGTCGACTGGGATGCAGCCGTCCTAGCCCTTCAAAACTCTGTGGAAGCAAATCCTTGAATAGACTCGATAGAGGCTCTCGAGGAGGCAGCCACGGGGTTTTCTACCTCCGTCCTAAACGCGGTGCGTGCTCACACGCATCGCATTCCTACCGAAATACCAAACTCGACATCTATCCCTGTCCCACTAAAACGCCTCATTCAAGCAAAGAATGCTGTCAGACGGCTATGGCAGAGATTCCGACATCCTAGGATAGGAGTAATACACCAGAGGTTCAAATCCCTGGTGAGACGACTCCTAAGAAAACACAGGCAAGCAGCTTGGGACGAAACAATGCGTCGCGTAAACCTCCAAGAGAGGAAACCGTGGCGCATCGTCCGAGCCTTGAGGAAAGACAAATCTGCACACCAGCATCCAGTGCACAGCCCTCGGGGAAGACTTGTCTTTGAACCGAGGGAAAAAGCAGAGGCACTAGCAGACTATCTGGAAACTCAGTTCCAGCCTAGGGTAGATCCTCAGAACGATGACCTCGTGGAACAAGCGGTAGAAGACTTCTTAGAAGTCCGACCCGCGGGCCACGAGGAGTTCCACATCCCGGTAGTTACCCCTCGCGAGGTAACTCACACCATCCGGCACCTAAAACCTAGTAAAGCCCCTGGGCAGGACCGTGTAACAGCGGAAATGCTCCAGCACCTACCGCATAGAGCCGTGATGCACTTGACCCGCATTTACAACGCATGCCTCAGCATGTGCCACTTTCCAGCTGTCTGGAAACAGGCGCGTGTGGTATGCTTTTTGAAGCAGGGAAAGAATCCGGTTTTTCCATCTAGTGACCGTTCCATCAGCCTCCTACCAGTTGTCTCGAAAGTGTTCGAGAAACTGTTCCTGTCCCGCCTCGGACCTCTTTAGGAGGATAAAGGTCTCCTACCGGAACACCAGTTTGGTTTTCGTTCTGGTCATTCCACGACTGAACAACTACTGCGTGTAGCCGAGAAAGCTTCCCTGGCTTACCAAGAGAGGGCTAAAACGGTGGCAGTGTTGCTCGACGTGGAAAAGGCATTTTCTACCACTTGGCATGAGGGGCTTGTCTACAAGCTCATACAGCAGAAAATCCCCCCTCCATACATTTACTTGGTGGCTAGTTTCCAAAAGGAACGTAGCTTCCGGGTGAAGGTGGAGGGATCATTTTCTAGAGAAAGGCCCATTGGTGCAGGAGTCCCCGAGGGCAGTGTACTGTCACCGGCACTTTTTGCAGCTTACATGGCCGATCTCCCGACGCACCCCAACACACACATCTGTCAGTATGCGGACGATCTCATGATCTTCGCTACTAACAAGAACCCGCGCTACAGTTACCGACAAGTACAAGCCCACCTCTGTGCCATCAATAGATGGTGCGAGAACTGGCGTATGTCTATTAACCCGGAGAAAAGCTCTGCGATTCTCCTGGCTAATACGATAGCCAACCGGCTCCCGCTGGACCTCGTGCTTCGGCGCCGTCGGATCCCTTGGGTCACTACGGCGAAGTATCTCGGGGTCACGCTGGACCGGCGGCTGACGTATAGACATCACGTCAGGGGCAAAGTACTGCAAGGCCACGCTGCCCTGCGGCAGTTGTACCCCATCCTCAGTTCCCAAACCATGCCCCTACGCCTGAAGCTTCGGCTGTATCGAGCGATCATCCCGCCTCTGGTCCTGTACGGATGCGAGATCTGGGGACCGGTGGCTAGGTCCACCTTCATCAGACTCCAGACGTTGCAGAACCGGGCAGTAAGGATGATCTATGATACAGGCCGAAGATTTCCTGCCCATATCCTACACGAACATTCCGGTATCCCGTACATTGTCGACGTGATCAAAACTCGCGCTCGAACAATGTACAATAAACTCCAGAACCACCCTAACCCTCTGGTGAATACCCTGGGCCAATACGACCAGAGACAGCCGCGCCGACTACCATCCAAAAGATTGCCGAAGGACATCTTAACTCCGGCGATCTAATCTCAAGATGGGAAAGGCGAAAATGCAATCTGTACTCAAAACAGAGCGAATCACCAGTTCAGTTCACCTCTCAGCGAGTGACTGACGGCCAGAACCCTGGTAGGAACTAGCGCGTAAAATTCGCGCACAGCTCACTTGCGGACCAATCCCTGCCTACAATCCCTCCCGTTACAATAAAAACCCCTGATCCAACAAATATTTCCCAGTGAAAACATCCCTGTAGTGACACCGTCAAAACCATCGCGCAGGTAAAGCCGTATGACGGCTAGGTACTGCGGTAAAGACACTCGACCGGGGGAACAATCACCTCACCTCCGTTCGACTCGAACTGGCGTCTGGCGTCTAACGGTCATTCACACATTTGATTAGGGATATTGAGTACAGAGTGTAGATATATAAGCGTTGTTATATAGTGTTTTGTTTAGTGTGTCCGTGTACACCTGGGCGTATATTTTGAGTGAAGTGTAATAACTAATATGTGAATGAGTATCAATAGTACTCCGTCCCCTGTGTAAATAATTCTACGTATAATTATAGTGTAAATATAGTGTGTAAGTGACAGTGTAAAAAGCGCGCGAAATATAGTGTGCTCACGCTAAGTGGAGGCTCCCAGAAGCACTTGCGACTGGGAGCGGGAACAAGAAGGGGATGGAGAATGCCCCTGATCCGCCGGCCGCCGAGAGCGGAATCAGGGAAGTGATGGCATCCAGCGCAGCAGCCGTGACTGCCACCGCACTCGCCCCGCCCACTACAGCCCCATTGACTACAGCTCCCAACGGCCAACGAACCACGGACCAACCAACCAAGAAGACGCAGATGACAGAGGAAGAGCGTAAGGCAATGGAAATAGAGAAACTTCAGAAAGAAGTAGATGAACTAAAGGGAGAGATCATCTACTACCAGAATGTGCTGGCAAATATGGATGGGGAATCCCAACAATTTGCAAAATTCGCACAGGACCTCGGGTTCTGCTACAAAGAGCATGCCCTCAAAAAGCGGCGATTTGTCATCCTCAGCGAGGGTTGGCAACAAGTGCCTGCAAGAAGTAAGAGGAATAGAGGAAGCGGCCGGGAAAGCGATTCAGACAGTGAACGTCCCGACTAGCAGCGCCCCAAGCGCGTCTCAAAACAAAAAACGCCGCCATATCCCCTCACCACGAGAAACACCTACGCGCCGCTGAGGGTACAATTTGATGCAGAATCCGACGACGAGACGTCAGAGGATCCACCACCACAACCCGCAATAGCCTCCACCTCTAGAGACCCCTTCCCCAAGCTACCCCCCACCAAAGCCCCCATTCAAACACAGACACAGAAGAAACACACCACCCAGCCCACCATTCCCACCCCCACTCCCGCCCCAAGCACATCCAACAACGCAGCAAAAGCATCAGACAACCAGAAACCACCAAGAATAATAATCCCTGACGTCCAACACACGGTAAAGGTCCTCCGCATCCTGCGTGGCTCGCTTCCTGCCGGCACATATAAATTGCAGACGACGAGGGACTGCCTTAAGCTCTTCCTTCAACGGAAGCAGGACGCGAACCCGACAATGCAGCTCCTGAAGGACGCCGGAGTAGAAAACTACAGTTTTACTCCACGTGGGGACCAACCTCTTCGCTACGTAATCAAACGTCTTCCAGCTGACTTAGAGGAAGATTACGTGAAAGAGGACCTGGTCCTAAAAGGCTACACAGGCGTCCAGGTACGACAGATGATTTCACGTGGCAGGCCTCTGCCAAATTTTCAGGTAAGTCTTGACAGGACCACCGAAAACCAAAAACTTCTACAGGAACGAGAGGTGTGCCATATGATGGTCACCGTGGAGGTCCTGAAAACAAACCAAAACATAACGCAATGTTACAACTGCCAGCAGTTGGGGCACACTTTTAGGAACTGCAATATGACCTCCCGGTGTGTCCTTTGCGGTGACCTCCACCGCCTGGCTGATTGCCCGAAAAAGGCCAAGCAGGGCGTTGTACCCCACTGTGCTAATTGTGGGGAAACGCATCCTGCCAGCTACACTGGGTGCGAGACGTTTCGCAACGAACGTCACCGCCGTCAACTGGCATCCATAGCCAGGAGCTCTGCCAGTGCTCAGCCAGGGCCAAAGCCAATCATACACCCGGCCCTGGTTCAAACAGGTATCTCCTATGCGGGAACTACCAGAGGGCAAAACGCACCAGTGCCACCACAGAATGGTCCCCCTCCACTACCCCAACAGGCGCCCACGGGTGACCTGAGTGGGATAAAAGATATATTAAACATGTTCAGAGACCTAAATTTACCATCATTATTGACGAAGGCGCAGCCTTTCCTGGCCAAATTCAAAAGCTGTAGCAACACTTGGGAGAAAATAGAGACCATCATATGTCTCCTCTCAGCCCTTTTAGAATAAATGGCCCACGTAAGGGGAGGCACAACTTTAACAAGCGCACTACTGTGGAATGCAGATGGCATCCACAGGAAGCAACACGAACTTGAAAACTACCTACGGCGTAACAAAATTGACGTCGCATTCATCTGCGAAACAAAATTAAAGCACGAGCACACTTTTAAGCTCCAGGGGTATCAAATCTTTCGGAACGACAGAATTGGCAGACAAGGGGGAGGGACTGCTATTTTGCTTAGAAATACTATTGCTCATGCTTCTGTTACGTTGCCTGTAATGGCAGCGTTAGAGTGCACAGCACTTAAAACACGTGTAAATAGTAAAACGGTTATGCTGGTAGCACTTTATCGGCCCCCTAACTACCCAGACTTTACACAAGACCTCGAGCAAATCCTCGCTTTAGAGGAGCACGTTATAATTGCAGGAGATTTCAATGCCCGGCACCCCTGGTGGTTTTCACGCCGGGCAAACGCGGCGGGAACTCTCCTGGTTGAATTTATAACTGATAATGATGACATTGAGGTACATCTTCCCCCAGAACCCACTTTTTGGCATCGATCAGGGCACTTTGACGCTGAGATTTTGGACATCGTACTAACAAAAAATGCGACACTGTTAAATAACTTTACTGTTTATCACAGCCTGGACTCCGACCATCTTCCTGTGCATTTCGACATACAGGGTGGCATTTCAGCCAGTGCCTCTGGCCCTCAAAGTAGAGCTGAGACCGACTGGAATAAGTTCACCATTGAAATGCACGGGATGGCGCAACCCAGACTGTCATACTATAGCGAGGCAGACATAGATGTCGCCATTGAAAACTTTACTGCCTCGCTACACACAGCCAAGAGAAATGCTACCACATACACCACAAGACCACCCGGTTTTTGCACTTACCCCGAGGTAGAGCAACTCATTGCGCGGAGACGACGCTTGACAAAACTGTGGCGATACACCCGTCAGCCTGAATATAAAGTGCTAGCAAAATGGCTACGCAACATCATTCGGCAACAAATTAAAATCAATAAAACTGAACAATGGGAAAACAAAATGCTGAGTACCACACATTCGGACTCTTCTTTGTGGAAATTACTCAAGGCTTTCAAAGTTTCCACGAGCGTCAACTCCGCAACTGAGGCGCTCCACACTCAAAGCGGCTTGCACTTCTCCGCAGAGGAGAAAGCCGAGGTCTTCGCTGACTGTCTCCAAGACAGATTCACCGAAAACCCAGTGACCAACTGTGAAATAGAACGGGAGGTCCAGACATGGGTACAAACCTGGGTGGCGCAGAAGCAAGAGCAACAACTACCCACCATAACACCGCAGGAAATTTACAAGCTCATTAGGAAATTGCCTAATGGGAAAGCTGCCGGTCCAGACAAAGTGACTAATGAGGAACTTAAGCATCTCCCGAGAAAAGCTCTGGTGCAACTAACAAAGATATTTAACGCCTGTTTGCAGCAAGGCTATTTCCCCTCTACTTAGAAACGAGCTAAGGTTATCATGCTCCCAAAGCAAGGGAAAAGCACCAGACAACCGCAAAACTACCGTCCCATTAGTCTTTTGTCTACTATTGGTAAACTGCTCGAAAAATGTATCCTTTCTCGACTTCAAAAACAAGTCTCGGCAACACGTGAACTCTCAAATTCACAGTTTGGCTTTAGAAAAGGACATTCCACTGAACTACAGCTCCTCAGACTAACTGATGACGTAACAGAGCAATTTAACAATGGGGCTTCAACGTTGGCGCTATTTCTGGACGTAGAAGCTGCATTTGACCGATGCTGGCACAATGGCCTTATTTATAAACTGCACCACAATTTCCCGGCTCTTCAAAATTATCTATACTTGCTGCACAGTTTTCTAGAAAAACGGCAGTTTTACGTCCAAGTGGGCCGCTCCTCCTCACGGGAGCAGAGTGATGCGGGCTGGCGTCCCACAAGGGGCAATAATGTCCCCTTTTCTGTATATATTATTCACCAATGATTTCCCAGTGGACGCCAGATGCAAGATCGCCATGTATGCTGACGACACTGCAATATACAACCACCATAGAAATCCACGTTTCGGCCTTGCAGAAATGCAACGTTATGTGAACAACTTCCTCTCATGGCAACATGACTGGAAAATCAAAATTAATCCCGACAAATGCCAGCTGATTCATTTCTCTAAGCGGCGTCACACTTTGGCAACGGACCTAACGGTCGGTGGTCAAATATTGCACTGCCGTCAGCAAGTTAAATACTTAGGTGTCACCTTGGACCGCACAATGTGTTGGTCCACCCACATAAAAATAGCGCCAATAAAGGCAGACAGCGGCTAAAGTTGTGCGCCCCCATCTTCCGTAGTAAACAGTTGCGACTAAAGTCAAAACTTATACTATATAGGTCATTTATTCTCTCGGTGGTCCTGTATGCATGTGTGGCCTGGGCTAATGCCTCCAAAACTTCCCTCAAACAACTCCAAACCCTCCAAAACCTCTCCCTCAGAAAAATCCTCTCTGCTCCACTCCTCACCACCACCCAAACTCTTCACCTCGAAACTCATATCCCGTTCATCCCGGAGGCAATAGACAAAAGAGCAATGGCGGCATGGACGCGCATTAGGAACCACGAAAATGACGTGATCGCTAACATCGGCAAAGGCGAGCCGAAGCACCGCAAGCATACTAGGATAAAAATGTTCTAGAAGCGGCTCGGCTCGCCGACTAATGAGACATTGCATGGCTCGCCGACTGATGCGCATCCATGGAACCCAGGCCCTAGGCCACACACTCCGGAAGAGGTCTGTGCCTCGGAAACGCCACGGGAGCTGCAACCTGGTCCGCACAGGAAAACTGCGGAAAAACTGTAAATAGTGAAATGTATATAGTGCAGTGTAAATATGTATATACGAGCGTGTGTGTGTGTGTGTGTGTGTGTGTGTGTGTGTGTGTGTGTGTGCGCGTGTGATGGGACATATGTGTGATATGCCCAGGAGTGAGTGAGTGTATGTATGCGTGTATATAAATTTAAAAAAAAACTATCAAAAACAGACAGACAAAAGACTGAGAATACGCCCAAAAAGTGTTCTCGGTGGGCTAAAGCCGCTCACTGTATGGGTTTTTTGATGATATAAAAGCTAACAAGAATACCCATGTAAATATTGTAAATTATAATTAATGTCAATTTTAGCCTGTAAGCCGGGCCCTTCTGTAGCGGCACCAGGCAAATTTTTCCTCAATAAAATAAGTCTAAAGTCTAACGGTCATTTCATTCTGACGAAGGCCGTGGAGTTTAGAATGGCCGAAAGCTCAATATTTTCAAACCTCACACGGCTGATCGCCCGTGAAACTTTAATAAAAAAACCTGTATGTTCTTTACTTATGCGCGTCAAATCGAACACCCGTAAAACATTACTTTTTCTTGGTTCAAATTTTTTTATGAACAATAGGCATCAAATAAGGAGACCCGTATTTTTTTATTTTCGTATTTTTAAATTACTTGCTTAGTTATGGCTATTAGAAACTAGGCAATTTCTGCGCGCACCGTAATATAAAATCACTTGTTACTCTAAAGCCACATAGAGTTGAGAGTTGGGGTTTGGCGCACTGGAAAGGTTAAATACAACACTTATGTGTTAAAAATCTAAAAAAAATACACACGTATTTTACAGAAGTAATTTTTTTTGTTTGTTTTTTGTTTTTGGCATTCAGGGGGTCTCAAGACAGATATTTCTGGTGAAATCTCGACATCGAATTTTTGGGTAGAATACCACATCTCCTCTATTTACCAGTAGAGAAAGTAAAAACTGCGTGTTTTTATCATTTCTGATTTTCATTGTTAATTCAAATGAACTTGGTGTTAATGACATGTAGGTAGATAATTTTAACATGGGTACCCCTTTAAGGCTGATTCATTTAACCATAAGGTAAAATTAGTGTGGAAATAAGCTGTATGATTTTGCCTACAATTTTCGACATGAATAGCTATAAAGAGCACCGACAGCAGTTTAGTTATAACACAAAACCTGAAGATTCAAATACATGAACCCTAACAATACCAACGCGGACGGGGGGGGGGGGGGGTGGGATACTTCAAACCCACCTTCTGTAATTTTTAAATTCTTTCAACTTTTTTACTAAAGGCATGCAATTAATAGTTATTGTCAACCACTGTTTCTATTATTGAACTGCATAATTGTTTCAAAGTTTTCATTGTTGGTCTTTATGAAAAACAATGATATCTGAAGGTGGTTACAAAGTAACCCACCTATATAATGTGATTCATGTAAAAAATAAATAGTTAAAATATATAAACATGACAAGATATACCCAATTTTAAAGTAAAAATTGCTCCGACATTTTGTTACCAATGGTAGTCACAAAGTCCCCCCCCCCCCCGGGGTAATATAAGTCCTGTAATAAGGGTTGGCATTGCTGGAGTTCGCGATCAATTGTTATATTTTTGGACATGGTGTATCCAAACGTATACTTGTAGAGAAACCTCGGCATGCAATTACTTGCCTTACTTATCTTCAATGGATAAGTACTGGAGAAGGAAAAATGCACTTTTGATTAAATTATGGAGATAAAACTGGAGAGAAGACTGTTGCGGACAAGAACTAAGTGAAAGAGTTTGGAACTCTCAGAGATTTATGTCCCCGCCTCAAGGAAGACTGGCTATTAAAGTGTAGTTTAAGTAGTCGATGTTCCCTTAATTGAAATACCGAGAAGAGCATCAGAGATTTACGAAGTGTAACAGGCAAGATTCATTCCAACTTCTCTTCCCCACTGGACTACACACATGAAACGTCGATTTCCATTCCACAACACTTTTAAATATTTAGGAAATAAATCGCAAGCGTTAACCTGATTCCCTGGTGATTATGCATCACGCAAAGCACACACCGCGTTCTTTTCTACTAATTACCTAAAGTAATAAATTAAATATTGCATTCTATTAAAACATTCAATATGGACATATTGTAGAAATACATAAGTCAAGGCCCTCTGAATCTAATGAAAGCATTGCAGTCTATCGAAAATTTCGATACCCAAATACGTCTCTAAGTGACCACTGTAGGGATATTTTAACCCGTTTGTTCAAAAAAACATATTTTTTATTTTTATTGAAAAAAATGCACAATTTAGAGTACATCTGCGAAGTTTTAATCCCCTAGGTAGGGGGAACATATATTTTGAACAAAATTGTTTTAAACATTGTTTGAAAGTTCGAATTGGAACTGAAAACCTCAATGCCACAGCTGGGATTTGAACCACAGACCCTTCGCTTATCAGACGGATGCCTGGTCCAACCAATTCGTATTTCTCCCTGTAAACCACAAAGGCAGTCTCACATCAGAGACAATTACCCCAATGGTCACTTACTTTATGTCCCAGGGTTAAATAACCTTCAGATAGCAATTATTATACGAATTGCTTGGAGAATTCAATGTCATTCCGGCAAGTGGTCAAAGTAGCTTAATGGTTAGATCACCCGCCTGGTAAGCAGAGAGTCTGTGGTTCAAATCCCAGCTGTGGCGTTAAGTTTTTCCAGTTGCAATTCTACCTCTAAAACATTGCCCACACTTGTGTGTTTAAAAACACCAACATCAAACTTCTGGGCATAAACAAATGTTTTAAACAAGGTTCTAAATCTTCTGCTGCCTATGGATTCACCGTAGCCGGGTTAACAAGTTCTCCAATAAATCCCCTAGAGGGCAGTTGCTTTTCGTCTGTCATTTCTTTATTTTTGAAGTTGGTTACCATGCTTCTACTTCGCTTGACGGATTTCTGTTGTTCACGAGTTGATTGTGTGCATTTGATCTTACTTTTGAAATAGTTTATTGTATTTACGAAGTTATTTTAATATAATTAATAATATTTACATCGTTTGTAGTCTTACTTATTTTATTTGTGGCAAAAATAAATAATTGTAGCAACAGATACTTTGCCTTTTTTTACTATGAATAGATCACGTGTTTGTAAACACATATGTTAGGTATATTTTAAAATCACACATTGACTCACTCTGTTCTGGAATCCCGAGAAGGAAGAGAAGTACAACTTTATGGAAATCGATGAACAAAATCAGTTGGGGAAAAAATATACTTGTATACAGGTTAAACATGAAGCAATTAGTTTCTCTACTGGTAAGTTGGGGAAGTATTGTATTCCACCCAAAAATTCGATGTCGAGATTTCAACGGAAATATACCTTTTGAGGCCCCCTGAATAAAAAAGAGCTTTTTTAGAATGTATGTGTTTGTGTCTGTCAGTCTGTGGATAGTATAACTCAAAAATGAAAAGTCGGTTAAAAACCGAAGTTGGTACTCGTTTAAGCTTAATCTCTTCCAGGCATGCGACACGAAGATTTTAAAGAAAATTCATCCGCCCTAAACTTTCCTTTACAAGGAAAAGTTTTCGAAAATTTTGAATTTCTTGAAAATGGCTCTAACGATTTTGATTAAATGCCATGTTTTTGAGATATTTGTATGACACATGAAATGTATATCTTGAATTTACTGGCTATAGCCCATGAAGTCCTATTTACTCTGGACGACTTTTGCATAGTTGGTAAACCTTTAGAGATGGACCAAGTCATAGTATACAAAAATGTAGATCTTGCTAAAACAAATAGTTTGTCCTAATACATTTTTTTGTAGAATTAACCATTTCGGAAATATTTCTCGTTATTTGTGTGCGTTTTGGAGAACTTTTGTGTCAAATGGAACATCGCTATTTATGTTTCATATGTTAACCATGCAAAGAGAACGAAATTTGAAAGCTTAAAATATTTGACTATCGCACAAAGCCTACTGTATTCCCATATTCCCCTTGTACCTACAAGGAAATAAACAATGAGATAATTTGTACAAATGTTTATTTCAACTAACACGAAGAAGATATAGGAATAAGAGTTTGTAAGAATGGTTAGTAGGTACAAGAGTAGAGAAAGTCATGTGAGTGTAACACATCAGACTTTTTATTTCAAGATTTCGATTACAGTGTCACATATTTAAGGTATTTTCACCACAAATGAAATATATATCTTGACTTTTCTGAAAATAGTCTCTAATTCTTGTAAAGCATACAATTTATGCTAAATAAACTTTTTGCGAGGTAACCGTTTTAGAAATTTTGTTTTTTCATGGGTTTGAATTTTCAAACAGATACTTATACTTTTCTTAATAGCAAAATTGCGTTTAGTTTTTCTTTTTTGACCGCTGCAAAGCGAACGGAATTTCAAAACCATCACATGGCAATGGTGTCACTATCGCTTAAGTCTACTGTGTTTCATTATTCCCATTGTACCTACAAAGAAATACATAAAATATATTTTCTACCAATGTCTTAATTAGCGTGAAGTAGGTAGAAGAAAAACCTTCGTTATTACATTGCGTTGAAAAATGGAGAAAGTTGCCATTTGAATGTAATGCATAACGTTTCTAATTAAAACCAAAGAACCACCACATTTCGTTGAAATAAAACAAACTTTAAAAAACAAAATGGGATCGGATGCGAATTAGCTTATTCCCCGACACCGTGTTTTGATTATTCTATCCACAACAGCACTCCCACTTCTGAAACAAGTCCAATATTAGCCATCCCAAAGATAAAAGCACTCCGGTTTCTGTAATTGCAGAATCCTTCCCCTCCTAGGACGTAAACAAAGGTTATCATTTTTGTCCTAAATACATTGATGTAACGTATACGAAAGATAGTGGTTTTCATTTTGTTAATGCAAGGCATGATGTTGCCATAGAGATTGTGTAGTGATAACACACAAGTGCCAGAGAGAGAGAGAGAGAGAGAGAGAGAGAGAGAGAGAGAGAGAGAGAGAGAGAGAGAGAGAGAACATATTATGCAGAGGGCAGCAATAGATACATATAGCAGTGGTTAGGAATAGTAAACTGTCTCTGAAAAGCTCATTACCCGTTCTTAATAATCTGCTTAACGAATCTATGAGCACGTTTAAATGGTCACATAGCACCTGGACCACCGAACTATCCGGGATAGCTCAGGCAGTAACATCTGTGGCCCCCGTTCGGATGGTTGCGGGTCGAGCACTTTGGGCGAATGCTGATGTTCATACCACGGGTTCCTTTCCATATATAGGATGGTTCTCAGGAAGAAAGAAATTACTAGTGTTCTATTTATAGTATTTATCTTTTAATAATGCTCATAAATTAATTAAAAGGTTAAAATAAAAATGGGAAAGCCACACGGCAAGACTACAAGACAACAAATACACATACAAAGCCATCTATCGGTTCACAATAAAACTATGACACGAATGTGATATACTAAAAGAATGCAATGGAAATAAAGAAACATGGATGCACAAATACAGGCACTGGAAAAAATCTGATGTGCTGCACTCACATGACTTTCTCTACTCTTGTACTAACCATTCTTACAAACTCTTATTCTTCGTGTTACTTGAGATAAACATTTACAGAAATTATCTTATTGTTTGTTTTCATGCACGTACAACGGGAATATGGGAATACAGTAGTCAAATATTTTAAAGCTTTCAATATAGTTTTGCTTGCACGGTTAACATATAAAAAATTAATAGTTATGTTCCATTTGACAAAAGTGCAAGTTCCCCAAACTTACACAAATAACGAGAAATATGTCCGAAATGTCGAAACAAATTTTTTGAAATAAATTGTGTGTTTTAGCAAGATCTACTTTTTTGTATAGTAAGATTTTGTCTATCTCTTACGCTTTACAACTTAGGCAAAAGTCATACGTCTACAGGGGCTACAGTCAGAAAATTCCAGATATACATTTCATTTGTCATAAAAATATATCAGTCATATGACATCTTAATCAAACTCATTAGGGCCATTTTCAAAAAAATAAAAATTTTCGAAAACTTTTTCATGTAAAGCTTAGTTTAGGGTGGAGGAATTTTCTTCAAAATCTTCGTGTCGCATCCCTGAAAGACATTAAACTTAAATACCAACTTTAGTTTTTAACCGACTTTTCGTTTATGAGTTATGCTGTCCAAAGGCTGACAGACAGACACACACACACACACACACACACACGTTCCCTCTTAAAGTATATCCATCTATCACACACCGATATGCAACCCTGAAAGATGATATTTAATGAAATGAGGGACACAAACAAGCACGACAGTAGATAACCTAAACTAGTGTTGCGCTATCTGCCTGGGAGAACGATGAAAAAAGCTTATGCAGACCAAAGGGAATAGAATTGAGGACTTACCAAATCCAAGCCTCAGACCTGAGTCATTGCCTCCCCTTAGTTTATTTAAGCCTAAAAAACATGTTAGAGACATTAAGAGTATTGTAAAAAAGCTACGTGTAGTACGTAGAGGAAGTATAGTTCAATGTCGAGATTTCACCAGAAATATGTTTTGAGGTCCCGTGAATCCAAAACACTTTCATCATGTGAATAATTTCCTGGTACCAACCTTATGGAGAGTACATAATGCTCTTTAACTTATGAGTGGTTTATCTCTGAAACTTCCTTATTTCGTATTATATATCTCCTCATGCTTCAAATGCTTGTTCCTGCCTGCAGGTTCCATTCTTTCTCACAAATAATGAAGACGGAGGTTTTTTTCTTAGTCGTCGTGTGGTAGATGAAGATTTACAACAGAGGCTTAGGTGAAGGCGCGCAGAGTTTGGATAGGAAACTAGAATCTAAAAGAAAAGTGGGGGTAGGAATGAAACATACGCTTCAACAGGGCAAGATAAATAATTTGTGGAAAATATAACTAGTTCATATGGAATACTCTTACCCGACCTTCCACAACCCTTGTATAATGTATATCTACGTGTACAGGTGTCCCAAAAACCTTATTGCCAATTTTATTGTAGGTGCAAGGGGAATATGGCAATACAGTAGACTGAGCGATAGTCAAATGTTTTAAAGCTGATGGCTATATGAAAACTTTGAAATTCCGTTCTCATACCACGACCAATAGATAAAAATGTAAATAACGATCTATCATTTGAGAAAAGTTTAAGTATTACAAAACTCACCCGAATAACAAGGGACACACACACAGACACACACACAGACACACACACACACACACACACACACACACACAAAGCGTGCTTGTCTTATACGAGACAGATGCTAAAGTATTCAAGGTTTATGTCTAACACGTTATAACTTTTTTGCAGTTTATAATTAATGTAGAAGTTATTTACAAGAAGTTATGGCTTGAAGTTATTGCGAGTAGGCGCTGTACGCGAGATTTACCATGGGATAATATTGCTCTCAGAACCCTTTTCTCTTGGCAGCAGTTCAAGAATCTGGAACTGTTCACAGCCGCAATACACTAGTACATTATTGAGCTTTTCAGATAGCATTATAATGAGGGAAACCAGTTACTGTAATATATACGAAGTAGTATGACCGTATTTCTGTAAGAACATCCCACAAATAACCTTTTTAAAGCTGGATTTCGTTCACACATGATGTCATTTCCTTGTTACTAAAATGCAGCTGAACTATTCGCTCTGTGTAACACCTGCAACTAAGTTGCAACTGGAACTATTGAACTGAGATTATAACTGACCCAACATTTGATTTCTATTATAAATTTAAACTTATCCACATGACTTTATTTGCTTACTCTTCTACAAATTAGAGAGGCAGAAACTTGACTGAGTCAAGTAGTTGGTAGAGCACCTGCCTGCTGTGCAAGGGGTCCCGGGTTCGATTCCCGGCAGTGTAGTACAAATTTTTCTCCAGCCAAGGTTATTCTTCATCCTTCCCTGAGTCTGGAAGTATAATGTCAGCGCAGTGGCTGAGTGGTTAGACCGCTCGCCTACCACCCGCATGTGGTATTCGTAGTGGACGAAGCGGCATCTGGGTGGGTTTTCTCCGTGTTTTCCAGTTTCCCCCGCCATTCATTCCACAAATTGCTCCATTATCACCCTTCCAATCATTCATTTCGCCTGTTTTTCATATCATCCTCTTCCTTACTATCATACCTGGTGCTTGGCTGACCACCTGCTTCCAGGTCTTCACTCTGTTTGGTCCAGAGGTTCCTGTGCTCCCCGACAGGCTTCTGACCCTAGACACTGGCTTGTAAGTCCTACATAAGGGGAGGGTAATCAGGGAAAGAAAGAAGAAGAATCGGGACTGAAAAATTCAATACCACAGCGGGGATCTGAACCACTAATTTTCTGCTTTACATGCGGACGTTCTAACCACTAAGCACTGTGAGAACCTCCCAGAATGACATTAAATTCTGAAATTTTTTTCAGGTCTCAAAATGCGAATTCTGGGGAGCGAGCTTTTTTTTTTTGGGGGGGGGGGGGAATACGATATTTCCTCTAATTACTTTAAGTATTTGTTAGCGATAGTAAAAAGCACTAATCCATCATTCAAATGATGTAACTAATCGCTTCTGTTCGATGTAGAAATACGTCACTTCCTGTCAAGTCTATTTGAACAGCATGTAGCATGAAATTTCAGATACCAAAGCCCAGAAGGGCTGTTCTTTGTGGAAGGTTCATAGAGAATGTAAACAGATATTACATTTCCCATCCTAGATGTAAACCAAATATTATACAATTTGATAGTACAGTTTCCTATCAATGGCTATTTACCTATTTACCTGTTTACATGCCTCAGAGCGTTCATGTGACAGTGTTCTTCTGTTAAATGTACTATATTATAATATACAAGCTGTTACCAGTATAAGCACAGATACCATTATAAGACAGTGTAATGAAAAATATTTGACGTATTACACTCACACGCCTTTCTCTTCTCTCGTACTAACCATTCTTACAAACTCTTATTCCTATATCTTCTTTGTGTTAGTTGAGATAAACATTTGTACAAATTATCTTATTGCTTATTTCCTTGTAGGTGCAAGGGGAATGTTAGAATACAGTTTGTGAGACAGGCACATCTTTTAAAGCTTTAAGATTACGTTCTCTTTGCACACTTAACATATAACAAAAATGAACAACGATGTTCCATTTCACGAAAGCTTTAAGTTTTCCGAAACTCACACATATAACAAGGAATATCTCCGAAATGGTTCACTCTACAATTTATTAACATTTATTGTAGAGTATGATTTGGTCTATCTCTAACGGTTTGCCAGTTATGCAAAAGACGTCCAGAGTAAATACGACTACAGGGACTATAGCCAGAAAATTCAAGATATACATTTCATTTGTCATAAAAATATCTCAAACATATGACATTTTAATCAAAATCGCTAGAGCCATTTTCAAGAAAATCAACATTTTCGAAACATTTTCCACGTAAAGGGTAGTTTAGGGTGGGGCTGTTTTCTTCAAAATCTTCGTGCCGCATCCTTGAAAGACATTAAACTTAAATACCAACTTTGGCTTTTAACCGACTTTTCGTTTTTGAATTATGCTGTCCACAGACTGACAGACACACACACACACACACACACACACACACACACACACACACACACACACACACACACACACACACACACACACACATACACAAAATGCTTTTTTTGGATTCAGGGGGCCTCAAAACATATATTTCCGGTGAAATCTCAACATCGAATTTTTGGGTGGAATACAATACATCCCCTACTTACCAGTGGAGAAAGTAAAAATGTAGATCTCTTAAAAACACGCAATTTATATCCAAATGCATTTTTTGTGAAGTTAACCATCTGGGAGATATTTCTATTATTTGTGAGTTTTCTAATATTTATACGTTTCTGTAGTCGAAGGTATTCACTTTTTTCTCTCTTGACCGTGCAAAGAGAAGGTAATTTTAAAGCTTTCATATAGGGACCAGCTGTAAAATATTTGACTATCGCTCAAGGCCTACTGTATTCCCATATACCCCTTGCACTTACAAGGAAATAAACAATGAAGGAGATTCGTTTATGTTATTAACCTTTTCCAAAAGTTCGCTGTGAAGCTCATTTCAAATGCACTATGTATATTGGACGCAAAGCGAATTACTAAGGAAATTGGTCGGCAACCGTAAGACCTTACATATGGATTCCTGTTTGAAATGGCGAGGTCACTAAACTTGTGCAGAAGTCGTAAAATGAAACATACGCACCTTAAATATTTTCTAGGTTTTATTGCTATTTCTAAGTGAGCGGCATTTTACCACTGAGAACCCACGCTTCCCACTTATACTGTTTTAATTACTTAGCAGGTTCTTAAAAGCTATGTTGTGTTTTTCTGAAATATAAATGTTTCAAATAAATTGGCAACAATAAACTTTTATGATGTGCTCTCAACGGGCGGCATTTCTAAATATGGAATATGCATATTTGTTCCTTGACCGGCTACCATGGCAGGCGTTCCATATAAAAGCAGTTTTACAGGCAGTTTATTAGCATCTTTATTTGATACGACGAGCTTCAGTTGTTGGTGAACTGTCTTTCTTATGTTCAGGGTTGTACCGATTGTCAACTATATCAAACTGCATTCTCTATGAGACACCCGTCTAGTTTTCAGTTGCTCCATATATACGGCTAGATTGCAGGAATGCATAGAGGATTATGATCAAAAGCACTCTGAGAAAAGAATAATCAATTCCGTTGTATATTTGTTGTAAAAGCATTAGTGGATAGTAATAATAACAACAACTTTCTCTACTCTAGTACTAACCATTCTTACAAACTCTTATTCCTATATCTTCTTCGTGTTAGTTAAGATAAACGTTTGTACAAATTATCTTATTGCTTATTTCCTTGTAGATGCAAGGGGAATGTTAGAAAATTCCTAGCTTTGTGCGATAGTCAAATGTTTTGAAGCTTTCAGACTCCCTTGTCTTTGCACACTTAACATATAAAAAATGAAAAACGATGATCCATTTCACGAAAGTTTAGGTTTTTCTAAACTCGCACACATAACAAGGAATATCTCCGAAATGGTTCACCCTACAAGAAAATTTATTCAGGCATAAATTGTGTGTTTCAGCGAGATCTACATTTTTGCATAGTAAGTTTTGGTCTATATCTTAGGTTTACCAGTTATACAAAAGTGATCAAGGACTACGTAGGCTATAGCCAGAAAATTCAAAATATACATTTCATTTGTCATAATATATCTTAAATATATGGCACTTTAATAAAAATTGCTAGGGTCATTTTCGATAAAATCAAAATTTTCGAAACATTTTCCATGTAAAAAGGTGGTTTAGGGAGGAGGAATTTTCTTCAAAATCTTCGTCTCGCATCTTGAAGTATATTAAACTTAAATACCAAGCTTTCTTAACCCACTTTTCGTAGAATTTTTTTCTTTATATACATAGTAAGTAGAGGAAGTATTGTATTCTACCCAAAAAGATATGAAATACAAAGGGAATGTCTAATTTTCTTAATCTCCTTCGACAGTGTTCCCAGTGCTGGAAATGTGACGAATGTAAGTACCCTTTGGTGCTGGAAGAATCCTGAGTCGAGTAATTTATAGTACTTTAAATGTTTAAACTTTGTGCTTTGCCTGTGTTCCCACAATTATTTCATAACCTAAAAAGCTTGCAATTTTCACATACTTAGTAAAAATAAAATAATGTTTTGCAATCTAAAGCCACCAAAGCTTTTTGTAAAAACTCTGCGATCACCTTCTCAGTAAATATAAAATATCGGTTGTCTGATTTCCACTGTTAGGAGTTTTCTTCCTTTATAAGTTATTTTGAATGCTCTGTCTGCGAATTCCATTACGGCAAAAACAGAGAAGAATTAAGAAAAATCTGAAAACGTTTGGCATTCAAAAAACAGTTAATACTTTTATGGGATTAGATTAAAGTTTATTCAGAGGTTATGGTAAAGTTTCATTATTCACATATTTGCAGTATTTGATTTCATTTAATGAAACAAATATAACACAAGATCTATTGTCACTTTTTACTCTCTCTACTACCTATAGTAACTAAGGGAAGTATCTATTCGACCCAAAAATCTGATGTTGAAATTTCATCCCGAATCCAAAAAGAAAGCATTTTTAGAAAAAGAAATATTTTTATGGCAAAAGAATTACATATTTTGAATTTTCTGTCTCTAGCCTCTGTTATCCTATGGAGTGAACCATTTCGGATGTATTTCTTATTATCTGTGTCAGTTTTTCAGAACTTAAGCTTTTCTCAAATGGAAGGTCGTTATTCACTTTTTATATTTTAGCCATGCAAAGAGAAGTATTTAAAAGCCTTGATATAACGACCAGATTTAAAAGATTTGACTATCGCTCAAAGCCTACTATATTCCCATATTTCCTATAGACCTACAAGGAAATAAGCAATAAGATAAGTTGTAGAAATGTTTATGTCAACTAACACGAAGAAGATATAGGAATAAGAGTTTGTAAGAATGGTTAGTACAAAAGTATAGTTGTTTGATTCGAAACAAAAGATAGTGTAGATGTATCATTACAAAAGCCTCACAAACACACACACACACACACACACACACACACACACACACACACACTGAATATATGCATGACTAGGAAATATGTTCCATTACTTTAAAATTCATGATATGCAGTGAATACGAGACACATTCCATTGGCTGCTGACAGATTTACTACAGCGCAATGCTTTTCCTGGTGTTACAAATATGAAAAGCAGATTTTATTGTTTTCTGCATAACAATGGTGCAGCTGAATGGCATGTTCCACATCCGCACATTTAATTTATGTTCGAGCAGGTGCTCCACGACATGTTTTCCAATACGAAATGGGGATAATTATCTGCTAAGCTATAACGAGGGATTAATATATGAGATATCTAGTCCACGTGACTCCTTCTATTGCCTTGATACGTGCGTGTATACAGGAGACGTATTCAGTTGTTATTTTCCAATATTATTGCTGCTAAGCAAACCTCCATGTTTACGATCTTGCTCATAAAGGCTGAATCTTTGACTCATCTTGTGGAATTAAACATGGGCTACATCCATATACTTTTCAACTACGATAAGTTGAACTATTGGCGGGTAAGGCTTACAATTTTACTACTTCAAATAACCAATGTTTCCGGTGGTATAGGGGAAAGAGCCTATATTCGTATTTAAGTTTAATGTCTTTCAAGCATGAAGATTTTGAAGAAAATAGCTTCACCCTAAACTACCATTTACATGGAACATTTTTCGATAATTCTCATTCTCTTAAAAATGGCTCTAACAATTTTTATTAAAATGTCATATGTTTGAGACAATTTTTTTGACAAATAAGATGTATATTTTGAATTTTCTGGCGATAGCCCCTGTAGTCGGACTTACTCTGGACGACTTTTGCATAACTGGTAAACCATTAGAGATAGACCAAATTATACTCCACAAAATATGTAGAACTTGCTAAAATACACAATTTATGTCTGAATTAATTTTCTTGTAGGGTGAAACATTTCAGAGATATTCCTTGTTATGTGTGTGAGTTTCCGAAAACTTAAAAACTTTCGTGAAATGCATTATAGTTGTTCATTTTTTTATATGTTAAGTGTGCAAAGAGAACAGAATCTCAAAGCTTTAAAAGATTTGACTATCGCACAAAGCCTACTATATTGTAACATTCCATAATATTTGCTTGTGGTTTTTCTGCATGTAAAATATAAGCAAAGCATGATTTTATCAATGATGATTCTCATGGGTCATGTAAAGTCATATTTTGGTTTTCTAACTCGTTTTATAATTTTCTTGCCATTTTTACCGTCTCTACCAGTAAGTAGAGGAAGTATTGTATTTCACCCGAAATTCAATGTCTATATTTCACCGGAAATACTTGATTTGAGGCGCCCTGAATCCAAAGAATGCATTTTTAGAAAAAGGTCCGTGTCAGTCAGTGGACAGCATAAATGAAAGAGAAAAGAGGGTTAAAAACCCAAGTTGGTCCTTTCAAGGATGCGACACGAGGTTTTTGAAGAAAGTTTGATTTTCTTCAAAATGGCTCTAATGATTTTGATTAAAATGCCATGTGTTTGAGATATTTTTATTACAATTGAAATGTATATTTTGAGGATTTGTCTCGTAAACTTTGTTTTATTTTATTTGACTGTATGGGCATTAGCAGATTCTTGTTGAAACCACTCCCCATATGACTTTTCTTCTTTTGTCAGTTCGTGATAAAATGGGGTGAAAATGTAATATCGATACTTCTCTGCATTTACTGTCTGCTCGTAGAATATTGAACCATTTATGCGTCTGGCACTAACATCACACTCAACTTCAACTCTCCGATCATAATGAGAAATTTCTTGAACGCGATGTGGATTTTCAGAGGCCCAGTAGCGTCCAGCTGCGCGCACAACGACAGCCGGTAGTGGGAGAATCCAGCAAGGTCACGGGAGAGGCGAAACGCCGTGTGTTCCGTTCGGATAATTATTTTTAAAAGAAATTTATTGCAAAATTGGATATTATTTCCTTTTTTACTTCTTACATGAATCACATTATACCAACAGGGCAGTATTTCATGACCACCTTGAAATTTAATTGTTTCTCATAAAGAGCAACAATGAAAACTTGGAAACAGTTACGCAATTCAGTAGTTGAAACAGTGATTTACAATAACTGTTAACTGTATGCCTTAATTAAAAAATTAAGAAGGTGGGCATAAAGTAGATTTGAGAACTGGGTACTAAATGGGTAATTAGTGTTCTTGCTTGCTGATAATGATAATATTGATCTACGGTTTATTGGAGCGTGCAGAAATCTATGTAAAGTGTGATGAAATAATTGGGTCTAATTACTTAGACAATTAACTGCATGCAAAAGTAAGAGGCTTGGCAAAAAGCAGTCTATGCCAGGAAATTCTAACTCATTCCCCTTTTCTTTTGTTAAATAACACGAAATCGGCGATGGAAGATTTAGCTGCCGAGCAGAGAATCATAAAACTTCTTCCTTCGCCGGAACAAAGGACATTGCAGGAATATTAGGTTTATAAACGAGTTCCAACTGTCAGAAAACGCTGTCTTCCTTGTCTATTGCACTATTACCTTCATATCTCACGATATTCTAGGCTCTTTGGTCAAAAGACTAGATTTTTGGATTTTTGTTGCAAAAAATGCACCATACCTTAAAAAACATATCTTTAAAGTTTTAATCCCATAGGGAGGGGTACACATATTATGGTATATGTAAAGTGGTGCGCCCTTGCGTTCTACATAGGTGTATCCACACCTTCCATTACATGGAGGCTTGAAATAAATTGGTTTAAACAAGGCGCTAAGTGTTCTGGTGACTATACATTCACAGTAGCTTGGTTGAATAACTTCTCCAATGAAGCCCCAGAAGGCAGTGTTTTTCGTTTGTCATATTTTGTTGATTGCTGAAGTTATTTACCGTGCTTCTATTTGGCTTGACAGAATTCTGTTTTTTACAACCTGATTGTGTGCATTCGATCTTACTTTTGAAATAATTTAGTGTGTTTACGAGTTTATTTTAATGTAATTATTGGTATAAACATCGTGTGTAGTATTACTCATGTTATTTCTGGTGAAAATAAAGGGAAAATTGATGAACAAAATCAGGGGGAAAAATACTTGTTTTCTGATTAGAGAAAAAATCTCTTTATAAAGTTTTAGCTGCTATACTGCAATTGTATTGACAGGAGAGGGAGGAATAGGTGGGGCAGTTATTAATTCGCCAAATAATTAACACTATTTACACAATTATACACAAATAAGCTTTATGATGATCACCTTGCGCACATTTTAACGTATTATTATTATTATTATTATTATTATTATTATTATTATTATTATTATTATTATTATTATTATTATTATTATTATTATTATTATTATTATTATTATTATTATTATTATTATTATTATTATTATTATTATTATTATTATTATTATTATTATTATTATTATTATTATTATTATTATTATTATTATTATTGTCGCGAACACAAGTTGCGACTAGGAGCATAGCTCTAGGGAAATGGGTAGAGTTAAATGCTTGGCTGTGATTAACTATTTATTGTACTGCATATGGAATACAAGTACGGCTGACATGGGTCTGGAAGAGACCTTAAATATTCCTTAGGCCTTGATGAGGCCTAAGCGGTTATCAGACATAGACAATGTTAAAGTTTTTAGGCTCTTACCTCGAAGATGGTACGTGGACTGTGCAGAGGGTTGACGGACGTGGCCCTCCCGTGGCAGCGCTCTAATTACGCCGAAAGACTCCCCCGGCCTCAGATCTCTATTCCCTTATATAGATTATTGCCACCCACGGGAGATCCCAACATTGTGACGTCCCTTATACCATATAAGGTCGGGCGACGCCCGACGCCTAATTTGAATTGGCCAATCAGGAATAAGAATTCCAATGTTCTAGAATTTCCTGTATGATGTGTCCCGAGCAAAGTGCGTTTCTTCTACCGTGCAGAATCGCACGTACACCATCAGGAACTGATGTCAGGGTAAGTCCCCAGGGGTTTCACCGGAAGTGGTCACCCTCCATATTCCTGTCACACCATCCATCCTGTTATGAAACATTGCCCACGAACGAGAATTTATGTGATTCAGAAAATATATGAGTTAATCTGAACTAAGGGAATATTTTCTCTAAATAAGATTCCGAAGAATAATATGTTTCTATACATCCCTCAACAGTCCACGTGACATTATTATTATTATTATTATTATTATTATTATTATTATTATTATTATTATTATTATTATTATTATTATTATTATTATTATTATTATTATTATTATTATTATTATTATTATTATTATTATTATTATTATTTATATTATTATTTATATTATTATTATTTATATTATTATTATTATTTATATTATTATTATTATTTATATTATTATTATTATTATTTATATTATTATTATTATTATTTATATTATTATTATTATTATTATTATTTATATTATTATTATTATTTATATTATTATTATTATTTATATTATTTATATTATTATTATTATTTATATTATTATTATTATTATTATTTATATTATTATTATTATTATTTATATTATTATTATTATTATTTATATTATTATTATTATTATTATTATTATTATTATTATTATTATTATTATTATTATTATTATTATTATTATTATTATTATTTATATTATTATTATTATTTATATTATTATTATTATTATTTATATTATTATTATTATTATTATTATTTATATTATTATTATTATTATTTATATTATTATTATTATTATTTATATTATTATTATTATTATTATTATTTATATTATTATTTTTATTATTATTATTTTTATTATTATTTATATTATTATTATTATTATTATTATTATTATTTATATTATTTATATTATTATTATTATTATTTATATTATTATTATTATTATTATTATTATTATTATTATTATTATTATTATTTATATTATTATTATTATTATTATTATTATTATTATTATTATTATTATTATTATTATTATTTATATTATTATTTTTTTTTTTATTTATTAGCTATAACAAGCATGCCCCATCGCAGTAAGCGATACTACATGCTATTACATTGATACCTGTTATAATTTTTTTTTTTCTTTATTTCTATATTCACTGTCACTATCACTTCTACTATCTTCCAGTTGTCCTTTAAATTGAACTTGCTGTATTTATATCTGGTCCTTTGTTTATTTCATATCACTACACCATATCACTTCCACTATCTTCCTATTAGCAGTTGGAATATACTATTTTAATTCACCAAAATTAATGCTTTGAATAAATGTTTTGAAAGCCCTTATGTTGTTTGTGATTAGCTGCTCTTTAGTCACTGGCCATTTGTTGTTATTAGATTCAATGGCTTTCTTCATTACTTCCCTTTGCTGTTTTAGTTTGCCACATCGATATATCAGATGTTCTACTGTTTGCTCTTCTTGTAAACAGATGCATCTAGAGTCCTGTATTATTCCCAGCCGGTGTAAGTAGGATTTAGTTAGTCCGTGTCCCGTAATCATTGCTGTCAGTGTGAAATTCAAGTTAATTTGTGTGCTCATTCTTCGAACAACTGATGGGAAGAACTCCTTGCAGGCTGCTCCTTTCGTTGTATTAGTCCACTCTTCTTGCCACTTCTGCATCCCTTGTTCTTGGATTTCACTGACATTATTATTATTATTTATATTATTATTATTTATATTATTAATATTATTATTATTATTATTATTATTATTATTATTATTATTATTATTATTATTATTATTATTATTATTATTATTATTATTATTATTATTTATATTATTTATATTATTTATATTATTTATATTATTATTTATATTATTATTATTATTATTTATATTATTATTATTTATATTATTATTATTTATATTATTTATATTATTATTATTATTTATATTATTTATATTATTATTTATATTATTTATATTATTATTTATATTATTTATTGTTTATATTATTATTATTATTATTATTATTATTATTATTATTATTATTATTATTATTATTATTATTATTATTATTATTATTATTATTATTATTATTATTATTATTAACGAAGCATTTATTTTATTCGTTGAAAACGTTTAATGTTTCTATAACAACAGCACTACCACAAAATGTTAACATTAATTTATTGAAAGACCTGGGAAAACAATGCGCAGATTTCTTTTGTTTGGACAGAATAATTAAGCATAGAGCAAACTATTTCGTTTCTTGTTTCCTCAGCAGAAAGTACTGCGCTTGTCTCACCTCAAGACGACTGCATGCAAATGTAAATGAACACGTGCGCCCCCAGTACAGACTCAACTGCTCGATAAGAAAGTCCGTTGAAGTAGCTTAGCCACAACAGTCCATTGTTTTGCGCCAAGCCCGGCGTCACACAATAATTATAAACAATGTGGCATCAACAGAGGTCATTACTGTTGCCAGCACAAGAACAAAATCAGCACGAACCTTCGCAAAACCCGATCATTCTTGATACAGTACTCAAGCGGAAAATGCACTTTCCTGAACATGGGTTACATAAACTAGGGAATGTGGAGAAAGAAAAATTCTCCACTGCGACCATATGTTGACATAACATAAAAACATAATACGATCAACTGATAAACAACATGAAAAACGCTCACCTAATTTCAAATGTTCTAGAGGGAACCATTCCCTAAGTAAACTTCACAAATTTCACAAACAGCAATGTGTATTTCGAATAAATATGTTGTTTTAAATTATAATCAGATACGCAATACCCAGCTTCAAATATTCCACTGGGATCCATTCCCCAGACAAACAATAAAATACGGATATTTGAAACAAAATTAATTCTGTTCATTGCAATTTTAATATTCTAATACATTTGAGTTCATTTCCTTTGCTAATTTAATTCTCATACCATCTGTGCAAATACACCTGAGAATTAGGTGAGGAGGTCTCACTGAAGTAGACCTGAAAGATGAGGAGTCTTTGGAGAACCTTACGCAGTGAGCGGCAGTACCTCAGTTGGTACTTATAGACTGTCAGTATCCACTGACGGACACAAACAGGAAGTTTCCAAGTCATACATTTTTTAGCATTGTCCTCAGATAAACCGCTTCATTCTGGATGATTTGTGCATAAATAAATATGTAAAAATCTTTCAAACACATAGCTTATGTGAAGTACTACTCTTTTCTTTCCAGTGAATGATTTACGAGATATTATTTCTTTTTTGTTTGAATTTGCAAATATTTATACCTCTTAGAAAAAGATTCGCGCGCGCGCTTGTGTGTGTGTCTGTCAGTGGACAGCATAACTCAAAAACGAAAACTTGACTAAAAACGAAAGTTGGTATTTAAGTTTAATGTATTTCAAGGATGCGACACAAAGATTTTGAAGAAAATAGCCCCACCCTAAACTACCCTATACATGGAAAATTTTTCGAACATTTTGATTTTCTTGAAAATGGCTTTAACGATTTTGATTAAGATGTCACACGTTTGAGATATTTTTATGAGAAATGAAATGTATATGTTGAATTTTCTGGCTATAGCTCCTGTAGTCGTATTTACTCTGGACGACTTTTGCATAACTGGTAAACCGTTAGAGATAGACCAAATCATACAATTTACGATCGTATGTCTCAATAACTTTTCTTGTAGAGTGAACTATTTCGGATATATTCCTTATTATGTGTGAGTTTCGGAAAACTTAAAACTTTCGTGAAATGGAAAATCGTTGTTCATTTTTTATATGTGCAAAGAGAACGGAATCTCAAAGCTTTAAAAGATTTGACTATCGCTCAAAGCCTACTATTCTAATATTCCCCTTGCACCTACAAGGAAATAAGCAATAAGATATGCTTATCTCAACTAACACGAATAAGGTATAGGAATAAGAGTTTATAAGAATGGTTAGTACAAGAGTAGAGAAAGTCATGTTAGTGCAACACATCAGATTTTAGAAATAGGAATATGTGATTCGTTTCTTGATTCCTTGGCCTTGCAAAGAGGATGGAAGGTTAAGACTATGCCAAATATTGATGGACTTCTTAAACGTAAGCAGTGCCAAAGATATCAGCAATGAACAGATGTTTATCGTACGCCACTGCAACACATTGTACGACTGGGGGTTAAAAAGAGGGAAGTCCGTGTATATTCGAAAGAGGTAAACCCACACCCCCTTTCGCAAAGGTTGGACATCGCTGTGAAAAACAATACATGACCAGAAATAGTTATGTTGGTGCAGATTTTTATATATTTTACATAAAAATCGTATCTTAAACACTGCCGTTATAGGTTTGTTGCGTAATGCCCGACTATAATTTACGAGGTTGACAACAATAGTAACTGGAAAAGTCTGCAGAGCTTTTATTGTTGTTTTACCGGACTTTTGGCATCATGAGAGATGATTGTTGAACAGTTAATGAAGACCCAATTTCCTTTTTGGGTGAATGGGCATGCTGCCATTCGTATTTCCGATAATTATACAACAGAGTATGTCTAGGTATGTTTCAGGATGGACCGGAGGCAGGCAGGCAGCCAGCGGATGGTCCTGTCTCGTTGGATCGGAAGCTGTACTCTCGTGCGTTAATTATCCCGCTGTGGACATAACGTACCAGCAGCCCTGTCATCAGCTGGGCTCAAAACCACTTTACCAACATTGAGGCAGTTATACCAGACCTACCTCTGATATGCCAAACCTGGTCTAGAGGCGTTTCATGTTTACAAAAATCCTACTGAAATAAATCCTAGCTTCAACGGACCCATTAGTAAGTGGAAATCTGTCTAAAACGGAAATATGTAGTGGTCACATGAATTTAGGGTTAAAAACGTGCTTAATTCCCTGTATTAAACGGAAGCTATCTTCACAGACTTAGCTTTAAAAGCTTTAAAACATTCGACTATCGCTCAAAGCCTACTGTTGGCTGGGCCTGTGGCGCAGTTGGTAGCAGGGTTGCCAACTCGTACGATAATTATGGGGGTGTACGAAGAAATATCATTTTCACTGGTTTGTCACACCAGCGAAACGAAACTAATCACAAATGCCCTCATGGCCTTTCTCCACCCCTCTAAGGCAACCATTTCATATCCTACTAATCCTTCTACCCTTTATCTTCTTGTTGCCAGTGTGCCCAGATCTGGTAATCTCAATGAAGAAGACAGTGTTCAGAAAATTGATGACCAATGGAGAAAACTCTGAATAAGTGATATTCCGTGTGAAATAAAGAACATGCCTGAACCTGGCAGGTTTTGAAGTGCTGTTAAACACATGCCACCTTGGTGGAAATACTGATTTCAAAGAACCAGCAGCCTTTGCATTATCAGTGATTTCGTTTTCCCACAGAAAAGCTTCTTGTGAACGGGTTTTTTCTAAACTGGGCTTAATAAAAACTAAAGTTAGAAGCAAACTGGCACTATATATGGTAAATGAACTTATTCTATTGCCTTAGTTCTGAAATAATGCGGTAGATCCGAAAATCTGCAAGTGACCGAGAACATGTTAAGGTTTATCTCGACAGCAAAATTGTATAATGCTGCAACGGTTGAGGAAGATGAACTTTCAGATAAATAATACGACATAACTTCTAAAGTTGCAATACTGGTTGAGGTCATCAATCTTGTAAGTGAATATCACAAACATCGTTAGTATTACATTTTCATAAGTGTTATGCTGTTATATTTATTGTTGTAGCGTTTGGTTTAAGATGTACGATAATCGTGAATCCAAATCTATAATTTTGAGTGGCTGGTACGATAATTTTACTTTTAAATATTGGCAACCCTGGTTGGTAGAGCACCTGCCTGCTGTGCTAGGGGTCCCGGGTTCGATTCCCGGCAGGGGGTAGGAATTTTTCTCCAGCCAGGATTATTCCTCATCCTTCCCTGAGTCTGGAAGTATGAATGAAAGTGTGAATGTGTGTGTGAATTCAAAGAATAAAAACCCCCCAAGATAGAAAAACCCAACGTAAAAGTGTAACATCATTTGTCAATAGCCGATATGATCTCTGCAGTTAAAAGCGGGATCTAAATGGGAATAAAAAGCCTACTGTATTCCCAAATTGTGCTAGCACCTAAAAGAAAATTAGCTATATTTATCTGAATCAACATGAAAAGATAAGAGGAATAGGGGAATAAGAGTTTGTAAGGATATTTAGTACAAGAGTAGAGAAAGTCATGAGAGTTTAACACATTTTATAAGAGGGCTCCTCAAAGGGCAAGTACACGCCCTCTCCCCCCTACACTGACCAAGGCAAGTAGAAGCATACCTGCTAGTCAGAGGCGGATAGTGCGGAGTATATAAGTAGTACATATAAATCAATGGGAATATGAATATTTCTTTCTCTACTGGTAAGTACGGAAATTATGTATTTCACCCAAAAATTCGATGTTGAGATTTCACAAGAAATATGTGTTTTGAGGCCCCCTGAATCCCCCACGCAAAAACATTTGTTACAAAAAGGTCCGCGCGAGCGCGCTTTTGTGTGTGTGTGTGTGTGTGTGTGTGTGTGTGTGTGTGTTAGCCTGTGAGAAACATAACTCAAAATCGAAAAATCGGTTAAAAACCAAAGTTGGTATTTAAGTTTAACATATTTTAAGGATGTGACATGAATTACTCTTTACATGGAAAATGTTTCAAAAAATTTCATTTTGTCTACTATAATTTTGAGATATTTTTGTGGAAACGAAATGCATAGTTTGAATTTTCTGGTTATAGCTTATGTAGTCCTGCTTATTCTGGATGACTTTTGCATAACTAGTAAACCGTAAGATAGACCAAATCTTACTGTACAAAAAATGTAGATGTTGCTAAAATACACAATTTATGTGCAAATAATTGTCTTGTACAATAAACCATATCGTTATTAATTGTTGATCTTAGCCGAGAACTGTATTTGAAAGCTTTAGAAGATGTGTTCCATATTCTCCTTGTACCTATATGCAAAAAATAAACAATAAGATATCTGCAATTTGTTTATCTCAAATAACACGAAGAAGATTTAGGAATAAGAGTTTGTAAGAGTGGTTACTAGAGTAGAGAAATTCATGTGAGAGCAACACATGAGATTTTTCTGGTTCATTCTATGTTTTGGTGTGTAACTCAGTAGCCACGGATGAATGCGTCATTCTCTCCCGGCGGGTACAAAGAGGTGATTTCAACCTCCCCTAACTTGCCTGCAGTTGAGCACCCCTGTTTAATAACAAAGCTTTTCTGAATTGAGGAGTCTGTACTCTGTAGTAATAAACTAACAAAAAATCATAACCGTGCTTCATGCTGTGATCTGGCAATATTACAGGATTTAGAGAAAGTTGGTTGAACTTCGCTGGGGTCAGCAATTTGTCGGTATATGAGAGCTGAAAACACATTTG
Organism: Tenodera sinensis; assembly: GCA_030765045.1. Classification (NCBI taxonomy): domain Eukaryota; kingdom Metazoa; phylum Arthropoda; class Insecta; order Mantodea; family Mantidae; genus Tenodera; species Tenodera sinensis. The sequence continues at coordinate 113,467,300 of CM060970.1, read as the reverse complement.
GGTTAAAATGCTGTTTCTGGAAGCTCAGCGGGGAGAGGGATGAAGTATCGTATTTTAGATTAGGTACAGACAGGACCTCCTTCAGGGAACTTTCCGTTGGACAGCTTCCAGAGGTTAATCCTTTATTTTCCCTAGCATCTACACTTTCACAAGCCCCTGTAGTCCTATTTACTCTGGATGATTTTTGAATAACTCGTAAACTGTAAGAGATAGACAACATATTACTGTACAAAAATATAGATCTTGTTAAAACGCGCAATTTATGTCTGAACAAATATTTTGTAGAGTGAATCATTTCGGAACTATTCCTTATTATTTAGAGTTGTGGAGAACTTATACTTCTGCCAAATGAAACATCGTTATTTCTTTTTTCTGTTAGCCGTGCAAAGAGAACGGAATTTGACTCACACAAAGCCTATTGTATTCCCATATTCTCCTTGTACCTGCAAGGAAATACCCAACAAGATAATTTGTGCAAATGTTTATTTCAACTAACACGAAGAAGAAAAAAATATGCCAGACATAGGGCATTTTAATCAAAATCGTCAGAGCTATTTTCGAAAAATTTTCCATGTAAAGGGTAGATGAGAGTAGAGCAATTGTTTTCCAAATCTTCATAAAGCATCCTTAAAAGAGATTAAACTTAAATACCAACTTTGGTTTTTAACCGACTTTTCACTTTTAAGCTATGCCTTTTTGTGGTTCAGGGATCTCAAAAAGTGTATTTCCGGTGAAAGTTTGTCATCGAATTTTTGGGTGGAATAGAATACTTCCTCTACTTACTATACCATACGTAGTAGAGAAAGAAAATGTATAGAAAATTCAAATTTTAGTCCCAAAGTCGCTTAACTAACCTTCCAGTCAAAACTATGTTTATAATATTGAACCTAAAATTGCGCAACGCGTTCGACTTTTGTTATTGATAGAATGTATTGTGGTTCTTGCTAGATTGCTTTGCTCAAGAGTTAATCTTTAAAACTGTTTAAGACATGAGTACCTTTAAGGCATTTTAATGCGAACGTTCCCTTTCTAGGTCAAGGTTTAAGAAAATTAACGTCTTTCTCGACTTCTCCTCGGACTTCCGAAGAGGATAAAGCCATCTGGTGTCCACCAAACAACAGCAGATCCAGCAGGCAAAACACTCCAGCTCAACATGATATCGACAAGGACCGTGATTTCTATGTGCATTTTCTGCAATTTAGGTAAGTGCTTATACCAAATATTGCTCTCTTTCGATTTATTTTCTAGTATTTACAGTAACTAGAGAAAGTGTCGTATTCCAACTCAAAATTCGAACTGTTTGAGACTCCCTGAACACCAAAAATAAAATAAAAAATCTGATGTGTTGCATTCACATGACTTTCTCTACTCGTGTACTAACCATTCTTATTCCTATATCATCTTCGTGTTAGTTGAGATAAACATTTGTACAAATTATCTTATTGCTTATTTCCTTGTAGGTGCAAGGGGAATATTAGAATACAGTAGGCCTTGTGCGATAGTCAAATATTTTAAAGCTTTGAGATTCCGTTCTCTTTGCACGCTCTTTCTCTTTGCTCCCTATTTTCAGTAATCATTCATTGACATCTTGGATGCTATATGTGCGTTCCATTCCTCTTTGCTTTTTTCCATCCATTCAGTCAGATTTAGATCTTACATATCTCTCTGATTTCTTCATTTCTTACTGCCAGTCTGCTAGTCTTGGACAGCATAACTCAAAAACGAAAAGAAGAAAATATCCCCACCCTAAACTACCCTTTACATGGAAAATTTTTTCGAAAGAATTGATTTTATTGAAAATGGCTCTAATTATTTTGATTAAAATGTCATATGTTTGAGATATATTTATGAGAAATGAAATGTATATCTTGAAATTTCTAGCTATAGCCCCTGTAGTCGTATTTACTCTGGACGACTTTTGCATAAGTGGTAAACCGTAAGAGATAGACCAAATCATACTCCACGAAAATGTAGATCTTGCTAAAACACACAATTTATGTCTCAATACATTTTGTTGTGGGGTGAACCATTTCGGAGATATTCCTTGTTATGTGTGTGAGTTTCGAAAAACTTAAAAGCTTTCGTGAAATGGAACATTGTTGTTCATTTTTTATATATTAAGTGTGCAAAGAGAACGGAATCTCAAAGCTTTAAAATATTTGACTATCGCACAAAGCCTAGAATATTCTAATGTTTCCTTTGCACCTACAAGGAAATAAGTAATAAGATAATTTGTACAAATGCTTATCTCAACTAACACGAAGAAGATATAGGAATAAGAGTTTGTAAGAATGGTTATTACAAGAGTAGAGAAAGTCATGTGAGTGGAGCACATCAGATTTTTTTTTGTCTCACATACTATGTCCCAATTCTTCTCACTTGTTTAATTATTGCATCTATGTCTTACCTTTCTTTTTGGGGAATTTTTTTCTGTTCATTGTCCTGTAATTTTTATTTGACTAAAATTATTGCAGTGTAGGTTTTCTATTATAATTATCTATATCCTATTATAATTATCGTTTCACCATGTAGTTGTCCCCCCCCCCCCCCCCCCCCCCACAGGGGCCTACTGCGGTAGGTACGGATTAAGCACACCCGGGTTCTAGAGCCGTTCACCATCATTTCAACCCTCCCATCGCCACCCGTTCGGAACTTTTTTGCTCTGCCCCATGTTACTAATATAGATATTAAGTTGAGTAATATGACTTTTTTTTTGGTTGTAATCAGGAGCAAGGACCTGCGGTTTATATGAATGTGGCTAAACTTAACAGCTGGATCAAAGATCTTCAAGAGCTTCAAGGTTGTCGTAATGAGTCTACCATAGACAACCTTTAACACATAATTTTCTTCATAAAATATCGTATTTAAGCTGGCGTTAACTTGCAAAATGTATTTTTTCCTCCGTTGACAGAAAAAGTCATTTCTTGGGTAGTTCAATTTCTTTGATATTTTGAGTGCTTATTCAAAGTTTTGTCGTTTTGTCTATTGAAGTGCACAGTAAAGTGACATTTAAATTGCCACACACGTTAGGAATTTAAATTTAACAGCCTATAACTAATAATATAATGAATTCATCTCAATAAAACACTTCTACATGATTAATCAATATATTGGTTATTTAATTCGCAAATAAAACAAAAACATTTAATTTGTGTTATACCATTTAATGTCATCTTAAGGGACCCTAGGACTGAAATTTGAATTTTCCATATTTTTATACTATGATATCAATACTTTGCACTCTTAAGGGTATTTGTTATAAACTACTATGGAAAATTACAGCACAACCTGTTTAATTTTGAATTATAAATTATTATTAATTATTCAATTTATTGATAATACGAAAATGTCCTCTTCTTTCCTGTTCTTTCCCTGACTACTCTCCCCTTATGCAGGACTTACACCCCCTAGAACTTACAAGCCACTGCCTAGGGTCAGACGCCTGTCGGGGAGCACAGGAACCTCTGGACTAGACAGAGTGAAGACCTGGAAGCAGGTGGTCAGCCAAGAACCAGGTATGATAGTGAGGAACTGGATGATATGAAATGCAGGTGAAATGCATGATTGGAAAGGTAATAATGGAGAAAATGGTGGAATGAATACTTGTAAGAGTACGTACTTCGAGTTTGTCGCCAAATATTGATGGAGTTCTTAAAAGTAAAATAAGTAACGACTGAACAGATGTTTACCGCACAAGATTTGAAAGTGCATTCTTAAAACAAACGCAACGTATATATAACCAAACCGCCATTGCAACACACTGGAAGTCTTAAAGAATAGCACAGTCCGCATACAGGGATAGGAGTTAAATTCAACCTCCCCTCTCTCACAAACTCAGACAAAGTGGTGCGAACGCACCTGAAACGTAACGCTATGCGTTGTCTCAAAATCCACTTTTCCCAAGTGAGTCGAATTTCCCTGCCTAAAGAAGTGGGGCAGTGCCAATGCAGGATTGCAAATAAGTCACACGCATTTGCCTATTTTACTGCAAATTGGTTTAGAGACAGATACACTGAAAATAAAACACAAATTAAACCTCAGGATAAATTGGCGCCGAGTCTAGATACAGAACAAGCTCTCAAGGTCGACTGTTACTACCCACACTTCGCTTTCTAACTGCTTTGCGAATCTTCAGTTTGTTTTTTCCTTAAATTTATTACATTACCATAATCATGAAAAATAATTCATTATGTCGAGATGAATAATGTGTGTGCTTGACTAACTGAAAGGAGCTGTATAGGACAGATGCTAAAAAAGTCTGATGTGTTGCACTCACATGACTTTCTCTACCCTTGGACTAACCATTCTTACAAACTCTTATTCCTATATCTTCTTCGTGTTGAGATAAACATTTTTAGTAATTATTGCTTATTTCCTTGTAGGTGCAAGAGGGATATGGTAATACAGTAGGCTTTGAGCGATATTCAAATCTTTTGAAGCTTTCAGATTCAGTTGCATTTGACGAAAGTTCAAGTTTTCCAACTCACACAAATAACAACAAATACGAGTAAATACGACTACAGGGGCTATAGCCAGAAAATTCAAGATATACATTTCATTTGTCATCAAAATATATCAAACATATGGCATTTTAATCAAAATCGTTAGAGCTAGTTTCAAGAAAATCAAAATTTTCACAAAATGTGCCATGTAAAGGGTAGTTTAGGGTGGAACAATTTTCTTTAAAATCTTCGTGTTGCATCCTTGAAAGACATGAAACTTAAATACCAACTTTGGTTTCTAAGCGACTTTTCGTTTTTGAGTTATGCTGTCCACAGACTGACAGAGACACCTTTTTCTACCTTTTTCTTTGCTTCTTTTGGAATTTAGGGGGCCTAATCGTCCATAAACACAGAAAAAACCACAGAAAAGGCCAAGTGGGGAACAATCGCAGGGAAACCAGCAAAGAAACAGCAAAACTAATAATTAAATTGGATAACCAATGCAAATGGCTGCGAAAAATATCTTTTTCTACCTTTTTCTTTGCTTCTTTTGGAATTTAGGGGGCCTATTCGTCCATAAACACAGAAAAAACCACAGAAAAGGCCAAGTAGGGAACAATCGCAGGGAAACCAGCAAAGAAACAGCAAAACTAATAATTAAATTGGATAACCAATGCAAATGGCTGCGAAAAATATCTCGACCTGTTGATAGATCTCTTTCCATTGTGCAGGCGTTAATAGATAGGTTTAGTGTTTTAAAAACCGTGCAAAAGAGGCCAAGAACTGGAAGACCAAAGTTGCTGACAAGGCAAGATAATACGGGAAATAACAAAGGAGCTAAAATCAGGTTGGCTGCACATCTGGGAAGAAATGGTATTTACGTTCCAGCGCAATGTTTATCCAGAGGCTGGATATTATGGTCGAGTACCTCGGAAGAAGTTCTGGGTAAATAAGGAAAACCAAATAAGGTGATTAAATTTCGCAATGGAGCACGGGAATAAAGCAACAGACTTCTCGAAAAGGGTGGTTTTTCCGACTTAAGTAAGTTTAATATTTTTGGTTCTGATGGAAGATGTATGGTGCCCCATCGATGTCGCTCAGTGATGTTCTGGGGGTGCATGAGCTGGTGTGCTAACGACCCTAAACATACATCTGGAAATACTCGCTTGTGGCTGCCTTCAACATGCCAAAGCAACTTCATACACAAAACCTATACATCAAGTTTATATTCGCTTCCGCCACTGCACGCCTTGAAACCTGCTTTGTTTGTAAAGACGGGTGTATCAGAACCGCAAAATAGAGGTGGTAAGTGGAGAGAATAGACACTCGATTGCATTCCTGTCACCCCTCTTCCCCTTCCATGTCCTGTAACATGTAAAAGTAAAGAATTTCACCCAAAAATTCAATACCGAGATTATGATGTTAGGGAAAGGTTGTAATCAGTTAATCAACTCCTATATAAAGGTTAAAGTATGCGTTAGAATGTAATTAGCGATGAACCAGCAACTTGATAACCTCGCTTTTGACCACAACATTTTTACTGACCGTATTCACTTATAAGTTTAATATTCCTTCAGTGGGTAGTACACACTCAACTTTCCTGATTAAAGTTTGCAACTTCTGGCTTAGGTTACGTTCAAAACTTGGGCCTTAACGAGGTGCAGCAGTAACCCAGTGCAATCTCTAGCGGCAGTGCAACACATTGACCCCACTTCTTTTTTCCACAAAGAACCTAACCTCTACTTTACAGAAAGAAAGCAAACCCTTCTTTTCTCCGTTTCAAAAACAGAACTTTTATTACCTTTTACTTTCATTAATGCTTACCTTTACTAAGTAGGGAAAGTACTTCATTCTACCCAAAAATTCTATACCGAGATTTCACAAGAAGTGCACGTTTTGAACTCCCTGAAGCCAGAATACTTTCTCTACCATGCACTTGCATCGTTACAGAAGAAAAAAAAAAGCATAAGTTCTGAACCAATTGGCTAAAAATATGAAATTCAGGTCATTCCATAGCGAAATTTACGCTGCAGCGAGTGGTACCACTGTTACTAAGATGGCCGCTGCCTGTGTGAGGTAAAAGTGGTAAACACTGGAATTTTATTGAAAAAGTACGACATATTTGTATTTTATTGTGCCAGATTGTAAAATACATTTTATGTTTTAAAGCTGCGGTTGTCTCAGAAGCCATGAAATATAATAATCTCAAATTTACAACATGTGGATCTAGTTTTGTGCTGACCAGTTAAATATTTATAAACATTGTGTTATTTTTCAGTGAAATTTAAGGAAAAAAATTTTGAAAACGATTCTAACATTCACATAACTAGACATATTTCATAAGAAGAGTATTTAAAGTATTAAAAGTATTTAAAAACATTGCCTGAAGTAGCTGTAAAATTTGAAATTCAAATCTGTAATACTTCTTGAATAGTTCTTATTTTCCCCTTAACCCAACAGATATTAAAAAACTTTTACATGCGTGTGTGCCTGCTTCCTTAAACACCATAATTAAAAAACCAAATCTCCGTAAAATACAAAAATAGGCATTACAGAATCTTCCAGATATTCAGCCTGAACATTTTCAAGAAAGTATCCTGCCCTAAACTATCCTTTAGATGGAAAAACTGTCTAAACTGTTGATTTTTCAAAATACCTCTAAAGACTTTGATTAAAAGAGTGGAGGAATACTCCAAACGACTTTTCATTGAGGTTGGTCAGGGAATAGACCTGGTTTCCGAATGTACATAAACAGATCGTCCACTTTCACTTTAGCCTATGTTTTGGCAGGTAACGGTTGTGATTGGCGTACGTTCGTACAGTAAACATAGAGGGAGGCGTGTGGTAGCAGTAGTGTTTGTTTATGTACTGAACCAGTGAAAGTGACAATCGGTAGTGTCCGCAGCTTCTTTTCGACAAAATGATCACGTAGGTAATGGTCAGAGACAAAAACCTAAGATACCAAATGTACTCCAAATACAGAGATCTACCACAGGTTTAGATTGATGTAATGACTTCCCTTCCATCCTGTAATATATATTCAGAAAATACCTTCTGAAGCTATAATAAATAGAAGCCTTAAAACAAAAACGAGGAAAGAAACGCGAATGAATTTTTATAAAATAATGACCGTGCCTACTTTTTATGGCTCCGAAACATGGACGTTGACAAAAGTTGAGACAAACAAGATACAGGCTGTCGAAATGGGATTTTTAAGAACAGTACAGGGATGCAAACTTTTAGATAAAGTTCCAAATAAAAATTAAGGGAAGAGTAGAAATAAATCCTTTAGCAGATAAAGTTTTCACTTACAGGAATGAATGAAGAGAGCATGTTAGTAGAATGCCTATTGGAAAAAGACATCCAGGAAGACCAAGAAAAAGATGGTCAGATATATTTTGAAGCCGGAACAGACAGCATTGCCTAATCCTTGGAGTGAAGATGAAGATGAGTTTCTCAAATTGTAAATAAATACCTGTAAAATCACTAAATTTGGACTTATGCTTTTGATCAAAATGGCGTTTGATATTGCAACACTTTGCATTTGCACATTTTATTTAGTGCGCTTCAAATTATTTCTGATAGAATCTTGCACCAAGTTTTGGGTAGAATAACTTCTACAAGAAGACAGTTCTTCAGTGATGGATTTGTAGCAAGTGTATTCACAGTGATAGAGATTATAAACAAGTATCGCGCGATAGTGAATAGCGTAATGTGTGTGTGTGTGTGTGTGTGTGTGTGAGTGTGTGTGTGTGTGTGTGTGTTTCAACAGCTCCTGTAATTCCGCTCCACGTTGTTTGTGTTGCTGGACAATCACTGTATTACAAAGCGATTAACAAAGCATCGGGCCAGATGGTCTCGAAGCAATACCGTCATAAATATTTAGTGTCCCTAACTAATATCATCACATTGCTCTTCTGTGTGGAAAGGGATTGCTTGTAATTAAATCTCACAGAGATCTACATCTCTATAGTCACGTTTGGAGCAATCGTACACAAACAGAAGCATCTGCTACTTTCAATTACCCTCTACCTGGGCAGAAATCTACACTCACATGTATTTCTCTGTCTATTCTTCAAATTAAAATACAAACTCAATATGGTTTCAGGTAGTACCTTTTCTTTAAATACTAATAACACTGAAAAAATCTGATGTGTTGCACTCACATGGCTTTCTCTACTCTTGCACTAACCATTCTTACAAACTCTTATTCCTATATCTTCTTCGTGTTAGTTGAGTTAAACATTTGCAGAAGTTATTTTATTGCGTATTCCCTTGTATGTGCAAGGGGAATATAGTAACACAGAAGGCTTTGAGCGATAGTCAAATCTTTCAAATTACGTTCTCTTTCTACGGCTAATGTTCAAAAAATTGAATAATGATGTTACATTTGACAGAAGCAAAGTTCTCCAAAGCTCACACAAATATCTGCGAAATGGTTCACTCTACAAACAAATTTGTTGGGATATAAATTGTGTCTTTTAGCAAGATCCACATTTTTTGTACAGTAAGATTTTCTCTTTCAGTATGTACCAGTTATGCAAAAGTCATCCAGAGTGAATAGGATTACAGGGACTATAGCCAGAAAATTTATTTTGTCATAAAAATATCTCAAACATATGGCATTTTAATCAAAATTGTTAGACGCATTTTCAAGAAAATCAAAATTTTCTATGTAAGGGGTAGTTTAGGGTGGGGCTATTTTCTTCAGAATCTTTGTGTCGTATCCATGAAAGACATTAAACTTAAAAACCAACTTTGGTTTTTAAGCGACTTTTCGTTTTTGACTTATGCTGTCCACAGACTGACACACACACGCACGCACACACACACACACACACACACACACACACACACACACACACACACACACACACACACACACGGACCTCTTTCTAAAAATGCCTTTTTTTGGATTTACGGGGCCTGAAAACATATATTTCCGGTGAAATCTCGCCAACGAATTTTTGGGTGGAATACAATACTTCCTCTACTTTACTATGTGTAGCAGAGAAAGTAAAACCTGGGGTAATGTTTCAAGGAAGAAGACAAATTTGCAAATTTTGGTCACCTTTGAACGACAATTTCAGTAGGTTACCCCTTAAAACAAAGGATTTCACAGTCTGTATAAGGATTTTTTAAACTTTTTTCTGGGGTGTCACAATTTATTTGAACATGGTTGATGTGGTGTCCGATACCGCCGAAGCAAACCGGATGATTGTGGGTGCATGTTGGATGGGTCATTGTCTTGGGCAGGTCGGATTGTTGGGCGGATGCTCTAACACTCACCTACGATTTGGGGAGAACATGTGTGGAACTGTGGAAGGAAGGGGAAGTCTGGGTGGGGAGTGTCAGAATGTCTTCTAGTCTCCAGTGCTGTTGTGTGTCCTTGTAGAATCTCTTCTAGCGACTTATGCGACTTGTTGAAGTGGTCATGGAGGCTATTGTTCTTGGTGAACTGTGGCTGGTAACGTTGTTTGCAGATGGTGCCCTGGACGTCCTCGAAAGCACGAGTCAGGGCTGCCTCCCATGCTGCAACCCGGTCGGTGAGAGTCTCAAGTGTTTCCTGTAATTTCTACAGCACGGCGGTGTAGAGTCTGTTGTCCCTGCGGTCTTGTTGTCACTGCTGTACTGAAACTCTTCTTGCTTCTTCCTGCCATGCTGTCTCTGCGGTGGTTTTCAGTTTCAGTTTGTTTATTATAGAGTATTGGCCTGGTGCCGGTACATGGGGCCGAGCTTACAGGCTATATTTGACATTTATATACAATTTGCTTACTTATAACTAATTACAGTTTTCGGTTTGTACAAAAACCCATACGGTGACCGTCTATCGATAACCGAGAATAGTTTTCTTATCTCCTTTAAGTTCTATTCAGTTTTGTAAATATGTACATATATATTTACATATTTACAATTATATACACGCATACATACACGCGCGCAAACACACACACACACACACACATACACACACACACACACACACCCCTTCACTGGGCACAACAGAATATGCGTCCCAGCGCACTGCACTATTTACACTTCATATATACACTCGCTCTTTTCCTGCGCGGGCAGGGGACAGCTCCTGAATATTTTCCGAGGCGAGGGCCTCTGCCGGAACATGTGTGTGGCTTAGGACCGAGGTTGCGCGGACGCGCATTTGCCGGCGAGCCGTGCCGCTTCTAGAATATTTTTATTCTAGTATGTTTACTGTGCTTCGGCTCGCCTTTGCCGATGTTGGCGATCACGTCATTCTGTGGTTTCTAATGCGCGTCCATGCCTCCATTGCTCGTTTTTCTATTGCCTCCGGGATGAATGGGATCCGGGTTTCGAGGTGAAGAGTGTGGTTAATATTGAGGAGTGGAGCAGAGGGGATTTTTCTGAGGGAGAGGCTTTGGAGGGTTTGGAGTTGTTTCAGGGCAGTTTTGGAGGCATTAGCCCAGGCCACACACGCGTACAGGACCACCGAAAGAATAAAAGACCTATATAGTATCAGTTTTGACTTCAGTCGCAACTGTTTACTACGGAAGATGGGGGCGCACAACTTTAGCCGCTGTCTGCCTTTATTGGCGCTATTTTTAATGTGGGTGGACCAACACATTGTGCAGTCCAAGGTGACACCTAAGTATTTAACCTGCTGACGGCAGTGCAATATTTGACCACCGACCGTTAGGTCCATTGCCAAAGTGTGATGCCGCTCAGAGAAATGAATCAGCTGGCATTTGTCGGGATTAATTTTGATTTTCCAGTCATGTTGCCATGAGAGGAAGTTGTTCACATAACGTTGCATTTCTGCAAGGCCGAAACGTGGGTTTCTATGGTGGTTGTATATTGCAGTGTCGTCAGCATACATGGCTACCTTGCATCTGGCGTCCACTGGGCAGTCATTTGTGAATAATATGTACAGAAAAGGGGACATTATTGCCCCTTGTGGGACGCCAGCCCGCATTACTCGCTCCCGTGAGGAGGAGCGGCCCACTTGGACGTAAAACTGCCGTTTTTCTAGAAAATTGTGCAGCAACTATAGATAATTTTGAAGAGCCGGGAAATTGTGGTGCAGTTTGTAAATGAGGCCATTGTGCCAGCACCGGTCAAATGCGGCTTCTACGTCCAGAAATAGCGCCAACGTTGAAGCCCCATTTTTAAATTGCTCTGTTACGTCATCAGTTAGTCTGAGGAGCTGTAGTTCAGGGAATGTCCTTTTCTAAAGCCAAATTGTGAATTTGAGAGTTCATGTATTGCCAAGACTTATTTATGTAGTCGAGAAAGGATACATTTTTCGAGCAATTTACCAATAGTAGACAAAAGACTAATGGGGCGGTAGTTTTGCGGTTGTCTGGTGCTTTTCCCTTTCTTTGGGAGCATGATAACCTTAGCTCATTTGCAAGTAGAGGGGAAATAGCCTTGCTGCAAACAGGCGTTAAATATCTTTGTTAGTTGCACCAGAGCTTTTCTCGGGAGATGCTTAAGTTCCTCATTAGTCACTTTGTCTGGGCCGGCAGCTTTCCCATTAGGCAATTTCCTAATGAGCTTGAAAACTTCCTGCGGTGTTATGATGGGTAGGTGTTGCTCTTGCTTCTGCGCCACCCAGGTTTGTACCCATGTCTGTACCTCCCGTTCTATTTCGCGGTTGGTCACTGGGTTTTCGGTGAATCTGTCTTGGAGACAGTCAGCGAAGACCTCGGCTTTCTCCTCTTCGGAGAAGTGCAGGCCGCCTTGAGTGTGCAGCGCCTCAGTTGCGGAGTTAACGCTCGTGGAAACTTTGAAAGCCTTTAGTAATTTCCACAAAGAAGAGTCCGAATGGGTGGTACTCAGCATTTTGTTTTCCCACTGCTCAATTTTGTTGATTTTAATTTGTTGCCGAATGACATTGCGTAGTCATTTTGCTAGCACTTTATATTCAGTCTCTCGTGTGTATCGCCAGAGTTTTGTCAAGCGTCATCTCCGCGCAATGAGTTGCTATACCTCGGGGTACGTGCAAAAACCGGGTGGTCTTGTGGTGTATGTGGTAGCACTTCTCTTGGCTGTGTGTAGTGAGGCAGTAACGTTTTCAATGGCGACATCTATGTCTGCCTCGCTATAGTATGACTGGGTTGCGCCATATAGATGGTGAACTTGTTCCAGTCGGTGTCTGCCCTCTTTCGAGGGCCAGAGACACCGGCTGAAATACCACCCTGTATGTCGAAATGCACAGGAAGATGGTGACCAGCGACCGAGTTCAGGTCGTACAGGTTCTCCTCTACGGGATGTCGTGTTTGCACAGCACCTAGGCGCTAATGCGACTTTATCTGTGCGGTATTGGAGGTTGTCTTTGTGTTGTCATGCTTTTGTGTTCTTGGCAATGGTTTCTTTCTGTATGCCTAGTTTAGGATACAGAAAGGGGGCAGGAATAGGTGTTGGGGTAATGATGTGTTAGAAGATGCGAGTGGCATTACCCTTATCCAAGGGCGTCCTTGGGTAGGCGGTAGCTTTTCCTTCTTCGAGGTGCTCTGTGGTCGTATTGACCTAATGCCCGTACCAGCTGATTGGCGTGGGAGTTTAGTTTGGAGTGCATGGTTCGGGATCGCTCCCTTACCAAGTCCATGATGTAGGGAAGTCCTGATTGGTCGGAGTCCAGGCTGTGATACACAGTAAAGTTTGTGTCTCTCATTGCGAAGGTCTTGAGTTCAAATCCAGGCCCTCCAATCTCATCTTTCTTTTCTTCTTTTTTCCTGGCTTTGCTCAGTTACCCAGGTAAATATCAGATTGGATAATATTCAATAACACTACAAAAAGTTCCACCCGAAGTCTAAAACAACAGTAAAAATGGCAATAGATGGTGATAGCGAATGCTATGCCATGTATGCACAGATAACGCAAGCAGATGCACTGAACGGCACTATTATGTCATCTGCTGGCAAATGTAGAAGCTGGCATAGAGTTGCTTAGTAGTAAGATGACGGAACAGTTACCCAGCACTAAGATCTCAGTGGTCACGTGACAAAGCTAAATAAGCCCTGCGGCACACAGAGCCACGAGGTGTCTCACAATAGTGCGTTGCGATATAACCGCGTAGTTAAAGCGACCTAAATAGAGACAGAAAGAGAGAGAGAGACAGAGAGAGAGGCGGGGGGGGGGGGGGGGAGAACATTTATAAGAATAGAACATTGTGGATATCTATTTTTTCTAACTTCCTAGAGAAGCAAGGACAAATGAATACTGTTCATCACTGAGAGACAATTAATAGGCAGTTATATTTATTTAATGACGCTAATAACTGTCACAAATATATAAATGTCCCAGGTTGGATTTTGTTCCATAAGAATTATTTTACATGACATAAATCTACTACTGGTCAGACCATCGCCAAGGAGGCTTATATGTCATCGCCCTACACCAGGCGCTCACAAGTGTATCAACTTAGGGGCCATTCACCTAGACTTGCATTCGTGAGATTCTGGGTTCGATTTAGGTCCTGCCTTAGATTCCCTTTAAGCCCTATTCCTTGTGTGTAGTTTACCGGTTCAATGCGTCAAATAATAACAAACTGAAAGGAGAGAAGCTAACGCCTTATTTATCAACATATTGTGACGTCGGCACGAGGCAGTGACAACACAACAAAGGAAGGTAGGAGGCGGGCTGCTGTATTCTGCAGCGGGGGGCTCAGTTTAATTGTTACATCACCAAGTTACCATTTTGTTAAATTTACAATAACCAATAAGGTTTACGATGCTGCTAGCGCTCCACACTTACTCGTTTTCATATTTAATATCTGAAATAAATGTCTTCCATTTACTAATGTTAACTTGGTGAAATGAGACACATGCAGAGACTAACTTTTATACGGTGTGTTAAAAGCTTTCACTGAACGTACCATTTTTCATGCAAAATAAAATATTGGTTTGGCAAGGCTCTACTTTGAGTTTCCATTCCCAGACGTTCCCACTTATCAATGTCGTCTTCTGGAATGGCGAGAGAAAATAATTAAATTCTCTTTTGCCTGTCTTCCTTCTCGCTTTTAATTTGTCCTGTCAGAGATATTTCATTGCACTGCTGGTGCTAAGAATACATAACCCCATGTCTTCATTTTATATAATCGCATGCATAGTGTGAACCAAATTTGGATCATGGTATGAATATGTATGTGTGCTTAGCACGGCCATAAAAGAAAATGGCTCACCACAAGAAAGTACAAGTTGACTCCTGCACTACTGTCCATTCAGTCCACAAGGTTACAAACTTAAACATCTGATGTGTTGCACTCACATGAATTTGTCTACTCTTGTACTAACCATTCTTACAAACTCTTATTCCTATATCTTCTTCGTGTTAGTTGAGATAGACATTTGCAGAAACTATCTTATTGCTTATTTCCCTGTAGGTACACCTAGGTACAGGCGGCCTTAAGTAAAATAGAGCAAAATATGGGTATATAAAGTTTGAAAGAAAAATAGTTCATTATTGTTTTTACTTTGTCTACTGGTAAGTAGAGGAAGTATTGTATTACGCCCAAAAATTCAATGTCGAGATTTCTCCGGAGATATATATTTGAGACCCCCTTAAGCCAACAAAAGTATTTTTAGTAAAGGTCCGTGTGTTTCTGTGTGTCTGTTAGTCTGAGGACAGGATAACTCAAACGAAAAGTCGGTTAAAAACCAAAGTTGGTGCTTAAGTTCAGTCTTTCAAGAATGTTACTCGAAGATTTTGAAGAAAATAGTCCCACCCTAAACTACCCTTACATGGAACATTTTTCGAAAATTTTGATTTTCTTGAAAATGGCTCTAACAATTTTCATTAAAATGTCATATGTTTGAGATGACAAAAGAAATGACAAATGAAATGTATATCTTTAATTTTCTGGCTATAGCCCCTGTAGTCGTATTTACTCTGGACGACTTTTGCATAACTGGTAAACCGTTAGAGATAGACCAAATCATACTATTCAAAAAATGTAGATCTTGCTAAAATACACAATTTATCTCTGAATAAATTTTCTTGTAGGGTGAATCACTTCGGAGATATTCCTTTTTATGTGTGAGAGTTTCGGAAAACTTAAAACTTTCGTGAAATGGAACATCGTTGTTCATTTTTTTATATATTAAGTGTGCAAAGAGAACGGGACCTCAAAGCTTTAAAAGATTTGACTATCGCACAAAGCCTACTGCATTCTAATATTCCTCGTGTAGCTACAAGGAAATAAGCAATAAGATAATTTGTACAAATATTTATCTTAACTAACACGAAGACGATATAGGAATAAGAGTTTGTAAGAATGGTTAGTACAAGAGTAGAGAAAGTCATGTGAGTGCAACACATCAGATTTTTTCATGTTAGTGTTAAAGTGTATTTAAATAAATTTCGCGATCATAAGATTTTAATCTAAATTGCAATGCTAATGTAATTATTGAAAAACACAAGATTAAAACCACAAAAGGTAAGGGATATTTATATAACTTTTAACCTTACAATTTAAAAGCAATCAGACTTGCTCCTATAACATAAAATAAAAACATTGAAACTTCTATCCTTGGACACACTTTGAACCTAATTACGTATTTATTTTGCGCACATTGTGGTTTTCCACCAACTTCTTAATATATGGGGAAACATGAATTGCAGAAGCAAGTCTCAAATCAGACGAAAATGCTGTTCTTAGACAGAAGTTCGTCATTAAAGTAAAACAAAATTGTTCGCAGAGGTGTGTGTGTGCTGTTACGGGCAACGTGGACCTGCTCGGCTCCGAAGCGCGCGCTTGCGCTCAAGCGCACCGTTTGATATTATTGATTTGTGATAGTCTTGGAGTGTTCAACAGGTGAGCAAATGTTCGCTTCCCCTACACATATTTTTGTATGTTCACTGACCAAGGCAAGCAGAAGCAGACCTGCTAAGCAGAGGGCTTTGATATTCCGTTCACTTTGCATAGGTAAGAGATAAAACAAGTAGAGTGTTTGTTAATGAGGACCTTGCTTCTGCTCATTGGGCAGGAAATCTGCGGAATAATTTCTCACGGTCTGTACTCATATATACTTACACATAGCAATGTTTGACTATTCACACACATTTCCCTCACATTCTGCTCGTGCATGAGCAATTTTCCAGTGAGCTAAACAAACCGTTACAGAAGTGTTTATGGCAGCCATGTAATCATGGGGGCGATGCTGCAAAATACGTGTACAGCCAGCTGCAAATGTTTTCCGGCGGGTGAAAAGGTGTAGGGGGAAGAGACGAAATATTTTCTTATGAATTACTTACGCCTGGTCCACCCGGCTCAGCGACGGTTTTACCAGTTATTTACTTTTGGGTGCGTTCCTCTGATATGTGGTCAATGAGTTAAATAATAAATTTTATCCTATAAAAGAAAACAATCAGCATATTTATTTCTGTGCGTTTTTAAACCAGTAACATTTTTGTGGTAGCACTAACGGCGTTTCAGTTATATGTTTAGTGATTTCCTTAAAAAAAGATGATGCATATAATGTATTCCTCGTTAATTATTATTATTATTATTATTATTATTATTATTATTATTATTATTATTATTATTATTATTATTATTATTATTATTATTATTATTATTATTATTATTATTATTATTATTAATTAGTACTATTACTACTACTAATAATAATACATTAACCGGTTCAGGTGTAAAGGGTGATAGGCAAGAGGGGGGAGAAGCTACGTCGTAACCTATACAGGTTGAATAAAACCATCTTGCAAATTTTACAGCGCGCATGCGTATGTCCTCATGAATAGCTTAAAAAGTATGGTATATTAAAAATATTTAAACGTTTTAAATGTAATTTCATTATAGAGTAATATGACGCCTGTAATGCAGAATATTTAGTTTCCAACCTCGCTGCTAGTTCGTTCTGGATTTATAATGTTAATGTTATTTTCTTTACATTGAGATAACTTTCTAACGAACAAGTGTAAGAGAAATGTTGGAATGATATTCTCTTCGGACTTACTAACACATTACTTCCCTCAACCTTATAGACAGGTATGAGCTGGCAAGTCGACCTTTGTGACCACTTGGCATAGCAAATAGATAAGCTATCCTGGCTTCCCCCCGCGGGTAGGAGCATGTGATTCGGAAAGCATTTGAAGTCGTGAAGAGTATCTGTCTTTGACTAAATTTTCATCTCTGTGGTCTAAACCAAAATGGGAGATCTTGAAACTTGAATACATGTGGTGCAGTGGATCGGTGCTTCATAACATACGTTAGGAAGACTTCGATATCGAAGCTGAAATATTCGAGATACATGTCACGTTGTGCCTATCACTCTTTCACAGAAAATCAATCTGCCAGAGAGAGGCCTTTACAAAGTAAACATCTGGGCTTAAAAGAAGCAGAATCCTTTTGTTCTGAATTAAAAGATAGCGCAGGATCGCTTCACAATGAAAAATCCACAGCCCTCCGTCACTAAAATAATAAATGATGGTCTTATGCATTCTCTTCCGATTTCAAAGCTGACTAATGGACCGTTAAACTATGCACTTAAGCTTCTATGTACTACAAAAACAGTAAGAAAAATCTGATGTGTTACACTCACATGACTTTCTCTACTCTTGTACTAACCATTCTTACAAGCTCTTATTGCAATATATTCTTCGTGTTAGTTGAGATAAACATTTGCAAAACTTATCTTATAGCTTATTTCCTTGTACAGTAGGCTTTGTGCGATAGTCAAATCTTTTAAAGCTTTGAGATTCCGTTCTCTTTGCACTGTCAACATATAAAAACATAAATAACGATGTTCCATTTGACGGAACTATAAGTTCTCTAAAACTCATACAAATAACAGAGAATATATTCGAAATTGTTCACTCTACAAAACATTTTATTTAGCGATTAATTGGGTGGCTGGTCAAATCCCACAGTTTTTGAACAGTAAGATTTGGTCCATCTGTTGCGGTTTACCAGTTATATAAAGGTCGTCCAGGACTACATAGGCTCTAGCCAGAAATTTCAAAATATACAGTTCTTTTCCCATAAAAATATCTCAAACGTATGGAATTTTAATCAAAATTGTTAGAGCCATTTTTGAGAAAAGTAAAATCTTCGGAAATGTTTTGTGTAAAGGGTAGCTTAGCATTGAGGTATTTTTTTTTCAAAATCTTCATGTGGCATCCTTGAAGGATACTGAACTTGAATACCAACTTTGGTTTCCAACCGACTTTTGGTCTTTGAGTTATGCTGTCCAAAGTGACAAACAACACCCACACATACACTCACACACACGGAACGTTTTCTAAAAATTAGTTTTTTAATTAGATATCGAAACGTGCCAGTTGAGTGGATAGAAAGAGGAATTTTGAAGTTAAAAATCCCAACTTTTTAAACAACTAGTTTACTTGATATAGCTGAAATTCAAGTATTGTACATAATCAGAGAAAACAATTTTATTGGTGTATTGAGAGTTTGAAATATCTATATTTTATAGGAGCTACACAATTCTGAAGAATATATGGAACGTTTTAAGTGTTGGTGTATAGTATATAACTATCTAATTTATTATGCCAACCATTAGAAAAAATATTCTGGCTAAAATAACAGATTTTTGTTCCAACATCTTACATCTACAAGATTTTAACGTGATGTATAAGTATTTAATATAGTGTGACGTATGGGTCGACGTACAACAATGGACGGACAGGGACAAGATATTTCATACGACATGCCCAACCGGCGAGTAAACAATGAGCCGGCAGAAATAAAAGGAATCGAGAACGTTCGCGAGGGTTTTAGCAGTCATCGCGGTGCCCGTCTTTGTCGAGTTTTTCGAAGGATCGTGTGACGTTATTCGCAGTATAAAAGGATATGAAACGGCAGCTGAAAAAAAAGTTGAGTCAATCAGTGAGGAGTGAGTTTGAGAGTAGAGTTACGGGAATCTGTCGGTAGTGTGTGTGTGTGTGTGTGTGTGTGTGTGTGTGTGTGTGTGTGTGTGTGTGTGTGTGTGTGTGTGTGTGTGTGTGTGTGTGTGTGTGTGTGTGTGTGTGTGTGTGTGTGTGTGTGGTCGTCCCGGAAGATACGTCGCTCGTCGCGAGTGACTAACGTTGTAGTTAAGTGTATGTATAAGAGACAGCGAGAATGAAGAAAAACTTTAAATAGACAAGGCAAGGTTATGAGAAGAACACTTGCGAGTTGTGGTAGAGGAAAGACTGTGGATTGTGTTAACTAGAAGAAAACTCCGCAATTGCAGTAAAATTTTGCAGGAAAATGAAGTGACAAAAATGTAAACGGAGGGATTTTTATCGTTTTGTTACACTGGTGTCAGAAGTGGGATACGTCGAATAGTTGTTTTGATAGAATAATATTGCACACTCTCATACCACCAGGTTAATCTCTTCCAATCATAGAGAAAAATAATCTTCTCAATTAGTACAGAAAACGGGTACAATTATTTAGAATGTTCTGCCACGCAATTTAATTACAACATATACACAAAGAGAATCAATTAAAACATTTATACATGAACATTATTAGGGGAGGATTTACATAATGAAACATACACATTTTCAATACCTCACAAAGGCAATTAAAGTAACAAATATAACAAAGGAATAATTATCACTTTGTAAACTCCGTCTTCTATCATTAAATCATATGTATGTTTCTTGCAATAAAATGTAACTGCGTTTTAATTTACACTCAGCAAAGTTTATTGTATTTTACATTCTGTGGAATAGTAACAATTGTTTTTGCTTTCTCTACTATATAGGGGAAGTAATGCATTCCAACAAAATGCAATTCCAAGATTTCTCCGGAAATACTCGTTTTGGGACCCCTGAATAAAACAAGAGATAATTTTAAAGGAAACATCCGTGCGTGTATGTGTGTGTGTGTGTGTGGGGGGGGGGGGCGGATTTATGTCATCTGTCTGTAAACAACATAAATCAAAAACGAAAAGTCCATTAACTCACTCACTCACTTTTTAAGGTACAAATTGTAAATCTTGGTTATTTGTATTTATTAATTTTTTGTGTGGTCGTATCCATTTAGATTTCAACCTCCCCTAACTTGCTTTCGATTGAGCACCACTATGCTAGCCTCTATTTACCAAGACAGCGGGGTTGAAACCCGGTGGAGGACGGTGGATTGAGTATGGCTTCCTTCTGAAGGGAGGTAAAGCCGGTGGTTCCGTGTTCGTAAATTAACGAGACGAAAAAGTACATCAAGCCTGAAAAAGAGCACACAATTTATGTTCAGATAATTATTTTATTATAATTTTTGTACTGTGAAAAATTTCGGTGATATTCTCTGTTGTTTGTGTGAGTTTTGGAATTACTAAAACTTTCTCAAATGGAACATCGTTATTCAGTTTTTTATACGTTAAGCCTGCCAAGAGAACGTAGTTGGAAGGTATTTCAGATGTTTATGATCACAGATTTTGGTTATGTTTGAATTCCTCGTCAAATTTACTAATTCGTTGTATTTTGTATTATGGTTCTTTGGTTATCAATACTAGCGGTAATTCCACTATTTATTACATCATCCGTGTACTTCTGTAGAACGCACTCTACCTGCGCGCGAGGCGAGACTCGAACCCGCAATTCCCTGCATTTCCAAGCATTAAAGCTAAGCAGAAATGCAAAAGAAAGCATGGGCTCACATTTTCATTTAGATTTACCTCTGAATCTGCTCTGTAATTTTCATTAAGCTCTCTTTTGCTGCTTTTGTTATGTGGACATATGAACTAATCCCAACAAATCCTAGCTTAAGGTATACTTGACCTTGCGGATAATAAACTAAACAATACAAGAGAAATTATGCTAAATCTCCATGGATCTGTTAATTCCAAAATCGTGCTCTTAAAGTCGTTCGTGCTGCTGGCATAAAGGTTGCCTAGAAACCATGACGTCATACAGCTGTTGAATCCTCAGGTTTGTCTGTCTAAACTGATATAAAGAGGGGAAAAGGTTTGTGTATTTTAGGTAATCGCAGAAACACCTGTACGTTCTGCCGGACTTAGGGATATTAAGCACTATTTAACATTGTCTCTCAAATTACTAAAATTTTAAGGATTGACAGAATTCTTATACTTGAATATGCATTACAGTTATAAAAATCTGATGCGTCACACTCACATGACTTTCTCTACTCTTGTACTAACCATTCTTACAAACTCCTATACCTCTACCTTCTTCGTGTTAGTTAAGATAAACATTTGTACAAATTATCTTATTGCTATTTCCTTGTAGGTACAAGGGGAATATTAGAATACAGTAAGCTCTTGAGCGATAGTCAAATGTTTCAAAACTTTGAGATCCCGTTCTCTTTGCACGCTTAACAGGACCAAAAAAAGAGAATACAACAGAACCACTGGTTAAAAACATAGAATAAAGTAAAAGAAAATATCTGAAATCCTAAACCCACATGATTTTTTCGATCATTTTTCCATCTGCCACATATTAACCAAAATTAACATTTGCAAGGGGGTTAAAGGAAGGAAGCACGCTTTGAGCTATAGTCAAATATTATAAGAGCTGGATTCCTATGTGATAGCTTTGAAATTCCGTTTAAGTATTTGGAAATTCAAACCACTAACAAAGACCAACTCGGAAAGGGTTAATGTCAATTTGTCATAAATCGCGCGCCTTAATGATGTATGCATTTTATGTACCTACTCAGATTTTGTCTTTACAGTTTATAATTATGTAAGTCACTTAAAATTAAGGGGATTTCAGAACCTACTCCCCGAAAATTGAGGATATTGATTTCACTTGTGAGAAAACATACTGAAATTTATGTTAATCAAAATCGTTAGAGCCATTTTACAGAAAATCGAATCAAACAGATCGAATATTTTAATGTTTAATATGGGGGAATTTTTAAAACAAATTTCTTGTGGCATGTTTGAAAGAACTGAACTTAATTCCCACTGGTATTTGATCGAGTTTTCGTGTTCGAGTTCTGCTGTTTGTGGACACACACAGACACACACAAACACACATTTTGATGGGTGCTATAGTTTCTCTAAGTTTCCACCGTCACTGCCACTGCCACCGCCACCGCCACAATTCGCAAAAATGCATCCTTTATATCAGTGATATTCAATCTTGGGTAGAAGACTTCTTAGATGATACGTAAAATTTAATTTAATCCCTGTCCATGTGGTATTAAATAAGTTATAAATATTATAATCTATTTTAGATACGGTTATGTATTTTCTGTACTTTTGATACGGTTATAATTTTAATTAATAACTCTAAGGCTATGCCTAGGGGTACAAGGTGAAATGAAAACTTTTCTTTGGAAATGCGTGAAGAAAAAAAGGTGAATACCACTGCTTTATACAAATATATTTAAAGATCACACGCATCCCTACTTGCATGAACTATTACAAGTTTTTAATTCGTCTTACAACCATCATTATATAATTTTCCATTTTAAAGCCGATCCTTAGGCGAAAGTACCGGAATCATAATAATCTCCCGTGAGGTTAGGTAAAAACATTGCCTCTAATTACATGTGCTAATAGCCTGGGGCATTTATCTAGTGATCGGATGGCTGGCTGGAAGTTTTCAGGTAATTTAATTGAGTTTAACAAAGGCTTTTTTTGTTATGACAAAAACTTCAATAAAAATTATGATAACGGACGTGAGATTAAAAGCTAAAGCATGCTAACCTATGAGCCTTTACAAGGCTTGTTCAATCAGAAGCGGTTTTTCTTTTCATAATAATAATATTACATAATCACGGTATCTTTATGACAGTGCCTTATGGATTTAACATGTTCCTACACTTTTTCTGCCAGCTAGCAAAAGTTGATAGAGATTGCATTATATGGGATTCCTTATAGGGCTTTGAGAGGAAAAGTACTTAACAATATTAAAAAAATCTGATGTGTTGCACTCACATGACTTTTTATACTCTTGTACTAACCATTCTTATAAGCTCTTATACCTATATAATTATCTTATTGCTTATTTCCTTGTAGGTGCAAGGGGAATATTAGAATACACTAGGCTTTGAGTGATAGTCAAATATTTTAAAGCTTTGAGATCCCGTTCTCTTTGCACGCTTAACATACAAAAAAAATGAACAACGATGTTCCATTTCACGAAAGTTTTGTTTTCCGAAACTCACACACTTAACAAGGAATATCGTCGAAGTGGTTCACTTTACAAGAATGTGAATTTTGGCAAGATCTACATTTTTGTACAGTAAGATTTGGTCTATCTCTAACGGTTTACCAGTTATGCAAAAGTCGTCCAGAGTAAATACGACTACAGGGGCTATAGCCAGAAAATTTAAGATATACATTTCATTTGTCATAAAAATATCTCAAACATACAACATTTTAATCAAAATCGTTAGAGCCATTTTCAAGAAAATGAACCTTTCCATGCAAAGGTTAGTTTAGGGTGGGGCTATTTTCTTCTGCTTACAAGAAAATACAGATAAAATCGTTAATAAATGTATTTCTATTTACGTGAAGCAGATAAGAGGATATGCACTTGTAGAACTAGTTTATTCAAAAGAGAGTAGAGAATGTTATGTGAGACAAATACGTCACCTATTTGTAATGTAGAGCGAAATGTGAATATGTGGTTAAATGAACTGTTAAAGTTACATTTAATGTCAATTTTATTTTACAAATATGAGGTATTCTCCGTGAATTAAAATGCCACAAATCACCTAAAACTCGCTCTTGCCAATGATGACAAATATTGATTTGCAAAATGCATATATAACAATGGAGTACAACTCAAAGGGTGAATGGTTCATTAAGCTAAAATATAACTTTCATATAGGTATGACATATTTATGTCCATTTAACTGAATAGACGATCAGTGTGAAAGCTGAAAAATTAACGCTCCCTGTGCTTCACAAACAATTCAACATTCCGGTAATTAAATGTCAAACGTGAAACATCACAAAACAATTTCTGCGCGTGGGATGATATCACAGAGTACCTAGATATCAGATCGAGCATTTCTACCCTATCATGGCCTGTGTTCAACTATACAAACACACCGATTTAACGGTTCGTATCTGTAAACTATACAAACCACAAAATATTCCACTGAATGATGTGAGTTTTCACATTTCTACTACGTATAGTGAGTTGGGGAAGTATCGTATTCCACCCAAAAATTCGAAGTCATGATTTCACCGGAAACATATGTTTTCAGAACCCCTGAATCCAAAAGAGCATTTTTTGAAAAAGGTCCGTGTGTGTGTGTGCGTGTGTGTGTGTGTGTGTGTGTGTGTGTGTGTGTGTGCGCGCGCGCGCGCTTGCGTATGTGTCAGTCCGTGGACAGCTTAACTCAAAAGCGAAAAGTAGGTTAAAAACCAAAGTTGGTACTTAAGTTTAAGGTCTTTAAACGATACGACACAAAGATTTTGAAGAAAATAGTCCCACACTAAACTACCCTTTACATGGAACACTTTTCGAAAATTTTGATTTTCTTGAAAATGGGTCTAACGATTTTGATTAAAATGTGATATGTTTGACATATGTTTATGACAAATGTAATGTATATCTTGAATTTTCTGGCTATAGCTCCTGTAGCCGTATTTAATCTGAACGACTTTTGCATAACTGGTTAACCGTTGGAGATAGACCAAATCATACTACAAAAAATGTAGATCTTGCTAAAATACACAATTTATGTCCCCATACATTTTGTTGTAGGGTGAAAACTTTCGGAGATATTCCTCCTTATGTGTCAGTTTCGGAAAACAAAACTGTTCGTGAAATGAAACATCGGTGTTCATTTTTTTATATGTTAAGTGTGCAAAGAGAACGGAATCTTAAAGCTTTAAAAGATTTGACTATCGCACAAAGCCTACTGTATTCTACTATTCCTCTTGCACCTACAAGGAAATAAGGAATAAGATAATTTGTACAAATGTTTATCTCAACTAACACGAAAAAGATATAGTAATAAGAGTTTGTAAGATTTAGGGGGCAAACCATATATTTCCGGTGAAATCTCGACATCGAATTTGTGAAATTAAGTTATTTTGTTGTTTAACGACGCTGTCAATTGCCAGGATCATATCAGCGTCGCCGGTGTGCCGGAATTTCGTCCCGCAGGAGTTCTTTTACATGCCAGTAAATCTACTGACATGGAGCTGTCGTTTTTAAGCACACTTAAAAACCATCGGCCTGGGCCGGGTTTGAACCCACGACCTTGGGACCAGTAGGCCAGCGTCTAACCAACTGAGCCACCCAGACCGATATCGAATTTGTGGGTGGAATACGATAGTTCCTCTACGTAATAGTAGAGAAAGTAATAAAAATTGACTGTACATTTGAAACACAAATATGACACTGAGGAGATAAGCGATTCCAGATTGCCTTAGCACATGGAATCTCATATTAGAAATTTCAACACCAAATTCACCTGAGAATACAACACAGTTTGTAGCGAACCAAGCAGCCAGCTGGAAGCTTGCTCATAAAGGTTTATACAGAGTATAAATCGACATCGTTTCTACCTTGTATAAGCATATTTCATGTCCCATATCGTTATTTTCAACCTTCATTGCATATTGCACTGCGGTATACCACATGATGATATGCCACGATCATTTAGTGTCCTCATAACACAATGTAAGTATCGGATCTAACAGTGTGTCTTGGAAACGGCGCTCTTCTTACTGCATGAGTGTTAAGTAAGGTTATGTTCCTTGTAGCTACATAGAATGTTTAACCATTCAGTCGCATAAGCTATAAAACTGGAACTGGAACTTCGTGTGGTAGTTTATAAAATAAGGAGCCTTAATATACAAAGTATTGACTTTATATCTATAAAAATATAGAAAACTCATTTTTTTTTGCGTAGAATGCAATAGTTATTTCCTACAGAAAATAACAACTGTTTATTACGCACATTAAAAAGCATTTGTCACTACAACGCTGTGAGTACAGAGATCGAATTGAGAAAATGTGAAGATTGAGCGAGCGCACGATACATAACCTACAAAGGTTCCAGATTATCTGCTTCATGGCCCCGCACAATGCTGCAGGCAATAGCCGGAGCTTCAGTGAACTTCCAACCAGCAGCACAAAGGTCTGGCGTGTGCTTTGCGGATTACACCCAAACACCAGCAAATTAACAAATCAGAGCTTAAAGCCAGAGATTAAAACAGTACCTACTATATCAGATCGGCGGCTTTGTTCCCACATTCATTCATTTACACACCATAAGTTTTGGTTTCTCTACCACGCACCTAGTGGCAGGAGCTAGTACTGAATTCTACCCAAAAATTTAATGTGAGATCTTACTAGAAATGAATACTCACTGAATCCGGAAAAACAGAAGCATTTGTAGAAAACTATAGTGAGTCTGTATCTTGCATTGGCGATGGCATATCTTACAAACAAAACAAAAATAAATAAATAAATGAATGAGTGAGTGAGTGAGTGAATAACATACATAACATACATAACATACATAACATACATCAATCAAATAAATCAATAAATAAATAAAGAAAGAGTTAAAGAGCTAGTTAAAGAGCTAAAGAGCCGGTTAAGGAGCTAAAGAGCTGGTTAAGGAGCTAAAGAGCTAGTTAAAGAGTTAAATAAAAAATCTGATGTGTTGCACTCACAATTACTTCCTCTACTCTTGTACTAACCATTCTTACAAACTTATTCTTCTATCTTCGTGTTAGTTGAGATAAACATTTGCAGAAATTATCTTATTTGTCCTTTTCTTGCACGTGCAACGTGAATATGGGAATACAGTAGGCTTTGACCGATAGTCAAAAATTTTAAAGCTTTTAAATTCCATTCCCTTTGCATGGTTAACATATAAAAAACTGAATATCGATGTTCGATTTGACAGAGGTATCACTTCTCCAAAACTTACACGAATAACGAGAAATGGTTCATTCTACAAGAAAGCAACATCTACATTTTTTGTATAGTAAGATTTGGTCTATCGTACGGTTTACTAGTTATGCAGAAGCCTTCCAGAGTAAATAGGACTTCATGGGCTATGGCCAGAAAATTCAAGATATACATTTGATCTGTCATAAAAATATCTGAAACATTTAGCATTTTAATCAAAATCGTTTAAGCCGTTTTCAAGAAAACAAACATTTTCGAAAAAGTTTTCATGGAAAGCGTAATTTAGGGTGAAACAATTTTCTTCCAAATCTTCGTGTGGCATTCTTGAAAGACATTAAACTTAAGTACCAACTTTGGTTTTTAAACGACTTTTCGTTTTTGAGACACACACGCGCGCGCGCACACACACACACACACACACACACACACACACACACACACGCACACGCACACACACACACACACCTTTTTCTAAAAATGCTTTTCTGGATCTAAGAGGCCTAAAAACATATTTCCGGTGAAATCTCGACATCAAATTGTTGGGTGGAATAAAATATTTCCTCTATGTTACTATAGGTAGTAGATAAAGTAAAAATAGGGGAATATAAGCAAGTTCACTTCTCTACTTACTATACGTACTGGCTAAAACAAAAAGAAAAATTATCGGCTGAACACCAAACTTTATACTTAAGTTCTGTGTTTGTCAAGTTTGATAAGTACACGCGAGTACGCAGCAGTATTGCGCGGAGCACGGGTGTAAAGGGAGTGGCACCGAAAGATGATAGCCATAAATAAAATAGCATAGGTAAAAGATAAAAGCTCACATGTTTGGTTGTCGGATAATTTATCATTTATACCTGCGATTAGCATAAAGAGATAGCACTTCAGTTATTTGTATGTTTCCCATTTATTTCTAAAATGAGACGCTTAGCCACAAAATAATATTAAATAATTGGATTCCAGCGCATTTGTTGGAATAAATTCGTGAGGATACACTTGGCAGTCGGAGATCTTAGCGTGTGTGCAAAACAGAAGGTCAGGAATGTTGACAGTCAACACTTCGTTCTGATGATAACTGCTCGGAAAGCTTGAGAGTCGAAATCGTCAGTGACATAGTCACCTAAGAAGGATGGATAGGAGAGATGGTCAAACATGTGATGGTGGGTAGAAAGAAACGGGGACAACCTCCTCAAAAAAATCTGAAATATCGCGGAATGTTAATATGCTGGATTTGACTGAAGGGGAGTAGAAGATTTGGAATAAAAGATAACCGCTGAAAAGTGAAAAGGCCTCAAAGCCCCAAAAAACCATGTATAGAATTAAATGTTGAAGTTTTATCTATATAAAAAACATTCAAATAAACCTTCTTAAGTGTGAATTCGATGTCTAGATTTCACAGGACATACTATATGTTTTGTGGTCCAAAAAACATTTTTAGAAAAAGTTCCATGTGTGAGTGTCAGTGTCTGTGTCTGTGTGTATGTTTCTGCAAACAGCATAACTCAAAAACGAAAAGCCGGTTCAAAACCAAAGTTGCAATTTAACTTTAAAAAG
The DNA here is from genome assembly GCA_030765045.1 of Tenodera sinensis. Lineage (NCBI taxonomy): Eukaryota > Metazoa > Arthropoda > Insecta > Mantodea > Mantidae > Tenodera > Tenodera sinensis. The sequence continues at coordinate 113,438,513 of CM060970.1, read as the reverse complement.
TTTCAAGGATGCGGCACGAAGATTTTGTAGAAAATTCCTTTACTAACTATACTTTGCAAGAAACATTTTTCGAAAATTTTGATTTTCTCAAAAATAGCTGGCATCCACGTGACAACGCAACATTTTATCATGGGGTCATTAGTGAATTTTTTGTGTAGCTCAGGTAATTAGTGTTCTAGTGAGTTTAGTCAACCAGAAAATCTTTAGCTTAAAGGTCAGATCCTGGAATGTCAGACGCCAGGCTCTTGCCAAAAAATGAAAAAAAAAAATGTAAATATTAAAGAGGAAAGGACATTCTTGGAATTTTAGCACAGCACGTGGTGAACTTCCAGACATCTTCACTGGCACCCAAACAATTCATTGAAATCCAGGAACATAAGATTACTCTTCCAGGTATCGTCGTAATTTGGGTTAAATAGCTTCAAATAGGCGTACCAACGAGCTTGAAGATATAAATTTCATTTGTCATTATTTAATAACTGTGAGCCGAGTGTAATTCTAACCTGACACTGCTACACGTCAACATGTGCTTGTTGGCGGAGTGATACAATCCCAATGTTTATGTGCTTTAAGTTGGGAGGGACTATAGTTCTGTACACAAGAAAGCATATTTAACACTTTCAGCTGTAGGATTATTAGCACAAGACTTAGTTTTTGCCTGCTGTAGATTGTCTCCATTTTCTTTCAACTTAAAGTTTAGCTTTCGTTTTGCTTTATAATATTTGCACTCCACACTCTTGACCTCATATTTTCTAAAATACACAAATAATACAACAAATCAACTACAGACATGGATCCTTAAACTGGTTTGTGAACAATACAAATACATTTATTATATTTTTGATTTTTTGTCAGCAGATAGCAGCACTTGTGCAATTAGAGCACCCAACATCTATATTTTTAAGGCAAATGTCTCATTAAAATCTAGAACAAAAAAGGCTAGACCAGGTTTTAGCTAGAAACTGAAATGTGACAAATTGGGCACATCCACGTTTCATTGAAAACATCTAAATACAATTTAAGCACAGCAATGTCTAGGTGTACCTATCTGACAGTTAATATTTAATGGGCATATTCTGGGTAAGTTGAGAATATTAAGTTTCTGAAGAATATCACAATTTGAATATTGCGCTCTGGAAATTCTCTTGTGGAATATGGGAATACATTACTAGCATGAAAAATACTTGCGTATTTCGACTGTTATAAATACCTACACATCCAGCTTCTAATCAGTATATATTGATTTTAATATGATTCAGAAACGGTGCCGTCTAATATCACACATAAAAACATAGAAAGAACCACCCATTAACCTCACATAAATATTTAAATATTTCAACTCACCCTTTAGAAGCTACGGTTACTTAGCAACGAGAAACTGGTGCATCAGATTCTTCTGCACTGACAGCCGATTACCTTAAATTCCACGCAAGATTTTATTGCTCGCGTTTCACTTCAAAAGTCCTAGCATTCCTCTCCACCAAATTACACTGAGACAACCTGGACACATCACGAGTAAACATCTGAGGGTCGAGTTTTCCAGGAAATAGTTGAAGCACGAGGCTGCACGTTCTTTTGTGCAATCGAGGAACAAAAACCGGTGCAAGTTCATACATTTCTGAACCACGACGGGTTCGAAATTAAAGAAATCTGATGTCTTGCACTCACATGACTTTCACTACACGTTAACTATTGTTACAAACTCTTATTCTTATAATTTCTTCATGTTACTCAAGGTAAACATTTGTGCTGTTAATCTTCCTTCTAGATGCAAGGAAATATGGGAATACCTGAAGCACTGACAGAGTTGTGCACGGATGTCGCGGGGGTAGTTGTACTGTGAACATTCCCTACCTTCCGCTCTATACACGCGGGGTTGCCAAGCAATTGCTCACGAGTTTATTCCAATAGACACGCTGGAATCCAGCCCTTTCGTATCATTTTATGGCTAAACGAATCATTTTAGCAGCATATGGTAGACATAACGCATCTTTTGTAGCTCTACCTCTACCCTGAATCCAAAAAAAAAAAAAAAAAAGATTAAAAAAAATTAAGAAAATGTGTGTGTGTGTGTGTGTGTGTGTGTGTGTGTGTGTGTGTGTGTGTCAGTCTGTGGACAGCATGACTCAAAAACGAAAAGATGGTTAAAAACCAAACCTGATACTTAAGTTTAATGTCTTTCAAGGTTGTGACACGAAAGCTTTCAAGATTATAATCCGACCCTAAACTACCCTTTACATGGAACATTTTTGAAAATTTAGATTGTCTAGAAAATGACTAACGAGTTTGATTAAAATGAGATATTTTGAGACAAATGAAATATATATTTTGAATTTTCTGGCTATAGCCTATGTAGTGCTGTTTACTCTGAGTGACTTATAAATAACTCATAAACTGTAAGAGATAGACAAAATCTTACTATACAAAAATGTAGATCTCACTAAAACACACAATTTATGTCCAGATTAATGTTTTTATGGAGTGAACCATTTCGGAGATATTCCTTCTTATTTGTGTCAGTTTCAGAAATACTTGACTATCGCTCAAAGCCTACTGTATTCCATATTCCCCTTGCAGCTACAAGGAAATAAGCAAATGATTGTCTCAACTAACACGAAGAAGATATAGGAATAAGAGTTTGTAAGAATGGTTAGTATAAGACTAGAGAGAGTCATGTGAGTGCAACACACCAGATTTTTACTTATGAAACGATGCCCTATTGAGGAAAATGGTACAGGAAATTATGTTTCAGCATAACTTGCCTTTGAAGTCTGTGCACTCCTACCCCTAACACCTTGTATGTATAATGCACATTTCGTAAGCGCATAATTTAATCTCGGAAGTTAGAAACGCTATTTCCTCGATCTGGGTTAAGTGCTTACCAAACTAATATCTTCACATTGCACCTTGCACAAACTTTGGTTCCTCGTGCAGCGTCATGTTTCAACTGTTTCCTGCATGGCAGTCGACCTTCATCTGTTTCATATTGCTTGTAATTAGCGGGAACAGTGTTTTATGAGCTTAAGAGAACAGAAGCTATAAAATCGTTACTAAAGTCATCAGTTTCCAATGTAGAAAAGCCTTATGGATCGCCCCTTGTTGCTAAGCAACCTTTGCTTCTAACAGGTGAGTTTAAAATAGGTACCTTTATGCTCAACCATACCCAAATTTATTAATTATAAGTCTGTTAATGATCCTTTAATGGCCTCCTTAAGTTCAAGTTTTCATTAAATGACTGCTCTTCATTCGACAATTAAATTTTCATTAAAAGACAGGTGTTCCACCAATCAGAGAATTTCCATGCAGCAATGACAAAGCGCACTATCGATTAATTCTCGAAACGCAACTAGTGCGAGGTTAGAAAACACTAAAATGGCGGGCACTACTGACAGTGAGATGCAACTTACTCCACCTGCCTAAGTAAGATGCAAATTACACAAAACGCACAAATTAACCTCAATGCAGCATCAACTTCCAAGAATATTGCACTAAGTACAGTCCCTAAGCAAATTAATTTCACTAATTGTACAATAAATAACTTATCTATACATGAAATAAAGTTTGGTCTGAAAACCAATATATTCACTTTGCCTTCTATTTTACAATGTTGCCTATATGGGCCATGACCAGAAAATATAAGATATACACTTCATTTGTCATACAAATATCTCAAAGATATGGCATTTTAACAAAAATCGTTAGTCATTTACAGAAAATGAGAATTTTCTAAAAGCTTTCCATGTAAAGGGTAGTTTAGGGTGGAGGAATTTTCTTCAAAATCTTCGTGTCGCATCCTTGAAAGACACTAAACTTACACAGATTCACACGAGCCTTTTTCTAAAAATGCTTTTATTTTGGATTCAAAGGACTTCAAAACATATATTTCCAGTGAAATCCCAACATCGACTTTATGGGTGGAATACAATACTTCCTCTACATACTATACATAGTAGAGAAAGTAAAAAGTGAGTGAAGCTGTGAAGAGAGAGCGCCATCTTCCGGTTTAGATGTATTCATTTCCTCTGCTTGCTGGGTGTTAATTAGAACATGTGGGGTGTCTATTGTAAGTGAGTCACTTCCCTTGACTCCCCAGGAAAACGACTCGACTCTTAATTACTCCGACTGTGGAGGAAGTGGGTTGCTTTGGACTTGATGGTAACAACATACCTACCACAAGGAATGGAAGTGTGAGTGAGTGGGTGGGTGGGTGGGTTTAAGGTCGACAATGAGCTCATTTTGGCGCGGAGATGGAAAAGGAATATTCAGAAGACGTCTTTAACTCAGAGAAAATGTGCTGCGTTATACTCACATGATCTTCTCTACTGTTGAACTCTTATTCCTATATCTTCTTCGTGTTAGTTGAGATAAACATTTGTACAATTTATCTTATTGCTTATTTCCTTGTAGGTACAAGGGGAATATTAGAATACAGTAGGATTTGTACAATAGTAAAATCTTTTAAAGCTTTGAGATACCGTCCTCTTTGCACGCTTAACATATAAAAAAATCTGATGTGTTGCACTCACATGACTTTCTCTACTCTTGTACTAACCATTCTTACAAACTCTTATTCCTATATCTTCTTCGGGTTAGTTAAAATAAACATTTGTACAAATTATCTCATTGTTTATTTCCTTGTAGGTGCAAGGGGAATATTGGAATACAGTAGGCTTTGTGCGGTACTCAAATCTTTTAAAGATTTGAGATTCCGTTCTCTTTGTACACGTAACATATAAAAAAATGAACAACGATGACCCATTTCACGAAAGTTCCAAGTTTTCCGAAACTCACACACATAATAAGGTATATCTCCGAAATGGTTCACCCTACAAGAAAATTTATTGAGACATAAATTGTGTATTTTAGCAAGATCTACATTTTTTGTATAGTATAATTTGGTCTATCTCTAACGGTTTACCAGTTATGAAAAAGTCGTCCAGAGTAAATACGACTACAGGGGCTATAGCCAGAAAATTCAAGATATACATTTCATTTGTCATAAAAATATCTCAAACATATGACATTTTAATCAAAATCGTTAGAGCCATTTTCAAGAAAATCAAAATTTTCGAAAAATTTTCCATGTAAAGGGTAGTTCAGGGTGTGGCCATTTTCTTCAAAATCTTCGTGTCACATCCTTGAACGACATTAAACTTAAATACCAACTTTGGTTTTTAACCGACTTTTCGTTTTTGAGCTATGCTGTCGACAGACTGACAGACACACAGACACACACACGGACCTTTTTCTAAAAACGCTTTTTTTGGATTCAGGGGGCCTCAAAACATGTATTTCCGGTGAAATCTCGACTTCGAATTTTTGTGTGGAATACAATACTTCCCCTACTTACCAGTAGAGAAAGTAAAAAGAACAACGAGGTTCCTTTTCACCAAAGTTTGTTTTCCGAAACTGACACAAATATCAAGGAATATCTCCGAAATGGTTCACTCAGATATAAATTGTGTGTTTTAGTAAGATCTAGATTTTTGTACACTAAGATTTTGTCTATTTCTTACGGTTTACCAGTTATTCAAAATTAATCGACAGCAAACAGTACTACATAGGCTATAGCCAGAAAATTAAAAATATACATTTCATTTGTCATAAAAATATTTTAAACATATGGCATTTTAATCAAAATCGTTAGAGCCATTTTCAACAAAATCAAAATATTCGAAAAATGTTCCATGTAAAGGGTAGTTTAGGGTGGGGCTATTGTGTTCAAAATCTTCGTGTCGCATCCTTAAAAGACATTAAAGTTAAATACCATCTTTAGTTTTTAACCCACTTGTTGTTTTTGAGTTATGTTGTCCACAGACTGACAGGCGCGCGCGGACCTTTCTCAAAAAATGCTTTTTTTTTTTTTTTTCTTTTTCATTCACGGAGTGTCAAAACACATTTCTGGTGAAATCTCGACATTGAATTTTAGGTGGAATACAATACTTCTACTTACAGTAGAGAAAGTAAAAATAGTCAATTTTATAATTTTGCGGTCTTTTTCAGTCCCACGATCTATAGAACCCACACTTGCCAGTGCTCAGGAAGAATGCATAGAGAAAGTCATGTGAATGTAGCACATTAGACCTTTCTGTTTGGTAATGCAGGAAGTACGAGTTAAATGGAATCCTAAGAGCCTGCAATTTCAGATGCCAGCTCTCAGCATTCTCTATTGCATCAGGTCAGTATCAATTGTCAACCCTTACTATTTAGTCGATTGCCCCATTTGTTGAAAGATGCGTCGCTTGTTCCCGTGACTTTAAATTGATCCATTTCTCACTCATGGTAGCAGCCTAGATTTCTCTTCAAGAGCTTTCTTCCTCATTGACCGGCCGGTGTGAATCAAATTGTTAATAATGGGGACAAACGAAGCGCGTGTTGACAATGTGCACGCCTAGACGGGTCAACCACCCATCTACTTCAATTTGTTTCCCGTTGACCCAGCACCATCCAGGTCCTCAACTTCGTTAACCTTTCATATATCTATGTCGTGCTAGAGAAACTTAATGGAAGCATGGGTTTTTCCTAAGGGTGGTCCCACTGAGCTTAGCTTGAGGTCATACACAAATTCCTACCCCAGATAGTCATATAATTATTTTTCATTGGTGGCAACTTTTGAGATTCATTTTGGTAGGTTAATTATTCTAGCTAAAATGTTTTCTCTTTTGCCATTCCTTCCGTTTGAACAAATCACCCTCCTAGGCATCGATCATTCTATGAATGTGTCCTATCCAAGTCGCTCTTGGCCTGCCCCGCTTCCTTCTTCCACGAGGTGACCGTTCTAAAATGGTCTTGGAACACCTGTCCTTTAATGAAAGTTGAATTGTGTGATTGGTTGAAGACCAGTACTTTAATGAAAGATTGATCCATTAAAGGATCGCTATCAGACTTATAATTAATACACTTTGGTATGGTCGAGCAAAAAATTATTTAATGCTGCATCTCCTAAGGTTTATAATCCTAAGCATGCATAAAATACATCCAACTGGTAGATAATTTTAATATAATACTCCTGAACGATAGTAAGTGCGACAAACATTCATAATTATTAAAATTTAAGTTATTATTAAGAGCATTATTTAAACTCACGCTTACCATTATGCCAACAGCTATTAGGAACATAATCTGGATACTCACCTGTAAAACAAAAGAATAGATAATTTGAATTTCTGGCTGACAAAATAAGTACTTTATTTCACTCTAATTTTATTTATTAAACACAGAAAAAGCCAAACAAATCAAAGAAATTTTAGTTCCATTAAATAAATTCCTCTGCCTTATTATAAAGAGTAATATGCTAAGAACACATTTATGGAAATTAAACTTCTTCGACAGCTTTTTATTCTTTAAATAATGGATATTCCTTGTAATATTCTTCGACTTAAGGTTAACAAACTAACTACAGATTTTTTAGTATAATCTGAGACAATTCAGTTCATCGTAATGACGACTATAATAATATGTCATAAAATATAGGATTATTTCAGTTACTATTACGATCAGATAAAACGTTTTATTTTAATTTTACACGTGGCTTATCAGAAAATTATTTGCTCGTGAGACATTAGAACACTTGCACTCGTTTACTAAGTATCTCACTCAGACATAATGGTGCAATTAATCCACTTATAATATAAATAACTGTTAATTAAGTGAATTTAAGTCACCTGTGTTTGAAGTCGTAACTAAATATGAACAAAACATTATGGCAGACACAAAGTATAATGGCGGGTGGCAGGAGGAGTTGGTCAAAACAAAATGCAATCATAGACTTCCTGTGTCTTGCTTTGTTATATAGTTAAACACACTGAAATCACGGTGTAAAACAAGTGATATACGATCATTTTCGCCCACAATATTTATATGAACAGCTGGAAACAGAATACTGTAGTGCTGCCTAAATAAGACAGCTACTTGAAATATACAAACGCTCAAAACCTGATCGAAGCACTATAAGGAAGAAAAGAAAATAGTTCCATTGCTGTTTAAAACCTGTTTTTTTAATGTTTCCCTTGTAACATATAACACTTAAAAGTTTTATTTAAGACAACCTGCCAAAAAAAAAAAAAAAAAAAAAAAAAAAAAAAAAAAAAAAGAGAGAGAGAGAGAGAGAAACGTACGTCCGTGTGTGTGTGTGTGTGTGTGTGTGTGTGTGTGTGTGTGTGTTTATTTTACAACAACAATTTATTTCTGCATGTTCCATTACAGAAATGTAATACTACATGCATATGGTTTTACATAATTGAACATATCTAAGATTACAGTAGAATCGTTATTGGTTTCGTACAATTATGAAATGGTAGTTATTTTTAAAAGTTCAAAGTCTATATTGTTCACATACTTGTGGAATAGTTTCATATGTTTTTCCACTAATTCTTGATTTGTGATAGGCCACTTCGCACCTTTAAGTGTCACGGCTTTCTTGAAATCGTTTCTTTCACGGCTAAGTAGTTCACACTCCCATAGGATGTGGTGCACCGTTTGTGTTTCCTTTTTACACACACATGTTGGATCATTCGTTAATTTGAATCGATGGAAGTATTCACCAAACTTCCCATGACCAGTAGTTACTGCTGTGAAGTTGTGGGTAAGCTTAAAATTCATTTTTAGTTTTTTTTCAACGCTGGGGAAATAGGTCTTTGTAAGTGCAGCATTTTGTGTGGTTTTCCACTCGTTTTCCCATCGTTTCAGACTCTCTTGTTTCAGTTCACTTTTCATGGTGCTAATGGGCTTTAAATCGTACACTATTGCTGTAGCTGTGTTGTTGGCTGCTTCTTTAGCTAGTGTATCAGCAAGCTCATTTGCTTCAATTCCTATATGCCCTTTAACCCATGTAAAGTTTATCTTCCATTTATGTGTGTGTATGTGTGTGTGTGTGTGTGTGTTTGTGTCTGTCAGTCTGTGGACAGCATAACTCAAAAACGAAAAGTGGGTTAAAAATCAAACTTGGTATTTAAGTTTAATGTCTCTTAAGGATGCGACAAGAAAATTTTGAAGAAAATAGCCTCATCCTAAACTGCCCTTTACATGGAAAATTTTTTGAAAATTTTGATTTTCTAGAGAATGGCTCTGACGATTTTGACTAAAATACCATATGTTTGACACATTTTTATAAAACTGAAATGTATATCTTGCATTTTCTGGCTATAACCCCTGTAGTGGTATTTACTCTGGACGGCTTGCATAACTGGTAAACCATTAGAGATAGACCAAATCTTACTATACAAAAATGTAGATCTTGCTTGGGAAACATTCCTTGTTATTTGTATGAGTTTTGGAGAACGCATACTTCTGTGGAACATCGCTATTTATTTTTTATATGTTAAATGTACAAAGAGAACGGAATCTCAAAGCTTTAAAAGATTTGACTATCGCACAAAGCCTACTGTATTCTAATATTCCCCTTGCACCTACAAGGAAATAAGCAATAAGATAATTTGTACGAATGTTTAACTGAAATAACACGAAGAATATAGAAGAATAAGAGTAAGAATGGTTACTTTTGCTGAAAAAGTAGAGAAAATTATGCGAGTGCACTGAGTTTTCATCTAATTAGCCTATTATATATTTCAATTTGCGTATTTAAAGACTATGTAGGTAGTTACTGCAGTTAGAGCATTGCTGCCTTGTAGTCAAAGTGAGCAAATAGGTACGTAAACAGATAACAGAATAATTCTTAGAATTTTGCTTCAAGCAAGTCTTAGCTAGAAATCCAAATTTTGCATGGAGTTCAACAGAAGTTTATTCGTAGTAATACTTCAAGAAGAAGACGACTGATTACACAAGGAACATGCCGGGCGCCCAAAATTGTGGTGTAAATGTCACGAATTCTAGCATCAAAGTAGCTTCTTCAGTGTTTGTCACGTTTACAACACTGAAACAAAGAAGTTTCCTCTCTGAGTTCACTTGGGGATTTGTACTTATGCAGTTTACTCAAATTACATAACTATCTGTAACTACGTATTCGTAAAAACTGAGTAATGATGGTGATGATACCAAAATAGATGCCTAAAGATGGAAACGGTATACGTCGGCTTACTGAGAACATCTTCAGTATAAAAATCTGATGTGTTACACTCACATGACTTTCTCTACTCTTGTACTAACCATTCTTACAAACTCTTATTCCTATATCTTCTTCGTGTTGGTTAAGATAAACATATGTACAAATTATCTTATTGCTTATTTTTTTGTAGGTACAAGGGGAATATTAGAATACAGTAGGCTTTGAGCGATAGTCAAATGTTTTAAAGTTTTCAAATTCCCTTCTCTTTGCACGCTTAACGTATAAAAAATGAACAACGATGTTCCATTTCACGAAAGTTTTTCGTTGTCCGATACTGACACAAATAACAAGGAATATCTCCGAATTGGTTCACCCTGTAAAAAAATTATTTTGACATAAATTGTGTGTTTTAGCGAGATCTACATTTTTTGTTCCGTAAGATTTGGTTATCTCTTACGGTTTACGAGTTATTCAAAAGTCATCCAGAGTAAACAGGACTACATAGGTTATAGTCAGAAAATTAAAAATATACATTTCATTTCTCATTTTAATAAAAATCGTTAGAGCCATTCTCAAGAAAATCAAATTTTTCGAAAAATTTTCCACGTAAAGGATAGCTTAGGGTAGAGCTATTTTCATCAAAATCTTTGTGTCGCATCCTTGAAAGACATTCAACTTAAATATCAAATTTTGTTTTTAACCGACTCTTCGTTTTTGAGTTATACTTTTCTTAGTCTCATACACACATACACACAAACATACGTATTAGAGGAAGTAAAAATGCCAGCTGATAACGATCCTCTTAGCAAATTTGAACGGTCTCTGACGCCCAGTTTAGAATGGGGCAATGAGCGTCCAATTTATCCCCCAAAATAAAAGTCAATGTTGACCCGTGACCCGCAATATAGGGAACGCATTGTATAGTATAAAGTTACTTCGGGGAAAAGATCTGAGTTAATCTCTGGCAACATTACACAATCATAATTGATTCCACGTGGGTGCTCTTATTCTTCAGCAAGAAAGATACAAGAGCTCTTTAATCGTGGATGGGTTTCCAAGAAACTGCTCATTTAGGTTGGCTGCCTCCCCCCCCACAAACTCAACAACACATTACCTACGGTTGCACGTGTATATAACTAGCATATGAATATCCACCCCAAGAGTTTCCTTATGCTAGTCCAGTAGTCAATAAATCAAGTGTCTCTTACACATTTTGTACAACACTGGTAATTGTGAGTTCTGTTGACAGTATACTATGCATATTTTACCTTTATCATGAAAATGAAATTTTATTCTGGGGTAATTCAGTTAAAGAACATCGCTCATGCAAAAGAAGGTTGTAAGAATTCTCTCCAACACACACAGAGACTCTCATGCAAAGATATTTTTAGAAGACTGCACACATAACCTCACTTTTTGAAGTCACGGTCGTTATCAAATGACATGGTTTATATGGTGAAAAACAAGTGAGCGATTTGCTTCACGTAAGGCAGCCGGCCGCTAACAAGATGTGGTGTAGACGCAATCTGTCACTCTTGAAACGCTCTGAAGGCGGACGGAGTCTAATTAATGAGAAATCCGAAAGGCGGCGCGCACACCTTTTGTCAGTCAGGACACCCACACCGTCAGTTAATGATGGAGAAGGAACTCGTTGAGACTGCAATGGCTAATCTGACAAGGATCAGAGAGACAGCTTTGTACAACGTTTACCTGCTCACTCAGGTACCACGACGTGATCGATTTAACATAACTTAATGCCTCTTATTAACCATAACCTCACATTTATATATTCAAAACTCCAGAGCAACTTCTAATAAAGGGAACAGTTCCGAAATACCCAGCACTCTGGGGCAACAAACCCCCAGAACTCCATTCATTTGTCAGTTGTTGCTTAGTGCTAACGGCTTTTGTTGCAGTTTTCAACGCCTATGTGTTTGATACAGGTCTGCGTGGGCTTGAAAATTGTGATGAAGATTATGATGAAGATGAAGATGATGAAGCACGACGACGTCATGGTCATCATAATTTTCCATATCAAGGATTGGGTATTTCCCGTTCCGAAGTCAAAGTATCACTGAAACCGCTGCTTCCATCTCTTTGTTTGGGTCGTTCTACATCCCGTCTTCCTCTTGGCTTACATAAAAGTGCTTGCAGCGGTAGACGCTCAGCAGACATTCTTTGCGCATGCCCATACCATCTCTCCAGATACCCCCTCACTTCTTTCACCATACTGTTTTGTATCTTCCATTCTTCTCTAATTTCTTGACTTTTTCTCTAAGACTCATTCCTAATACCGACCTTAAAAATCTAATTTCAGCTGCATCAATACGTCTTTTGTTCTTGCTCTTGTCACCCATGTTTCACTTCCATACGTCAAGGCTGATTTTGAAGCGACGTTATCCAGTCGAATCTCTCATGTTTTTTTCCAAGTATCTCCTTATACATTTATTTATATTATTAAATCTTTGTATATCTTCTTCCAAGTCTCTATTTGTCTTATATATTGATATTTCACATCCCAAATATCTGCTAGTATTTACTTGTTCTATTATATTATGATCTACAACTATTTATTTTTCCCTCTCATTGCCATTACTTTTCTTTTTGGGATAGATATTTTCATGTGATACTTTTGTAAGATATTGTTTAATTTTGTTACATTAACTGGGAGATAATCTTCCGAATCCGCCAAGAGAACATGGTCATCTGCAAAGAGTGTGTTATTTATTTAATTGTACATGTCAAATGTTCCCTTGTTTCCATTCCTATGATTTTATTCATGCATAAGCGTACAAAGAGAGCGGAATGTCAAAACTTAAAAACATTTGACTAGCGCTCAAAGCCTACTGTATTCCCATATTCCCCTTGTGCCTGCAAGGTAATAAGCAATAATTTGTACAAATGTTTATCTCAACTACGAAGAAGAAGATACAGGAATAACAGTTTGTAAGAATGGTTAATACAAGGTTAGAGAAGGTCATGTGAGTGTAACACGTAAGATTTTCTTGTGTAACTTTAGAACCTATTACTTTCTCTACTGGTAAGCAGAGGAAGTATTGTATTCCACCCAAAAATTCGATGTCGAGATTTCACCGGAAATATATGTTTTGAGGCCCCCTGAATCCAAAAAAAAGGCATTTTTAGAAAAAGGTCCGTGTGTGTATTTGTGTGTCTGTGTGTCAGTCTGTGTGTCAGTCTGTGGGCAGCATAACTCAGAAACGAAAAATCGGTTAAAACCCAAAGTTGGTATTTAAGTTTAATGTCTTTCAAGGATGCGACACGAAGATTTTGAAGAAAATAGTCCCACCCTAAACTACCCTTTACATGGACAATTTTTCAAAAATTTTGATTTTCTTGAAAATGGCTCTAACGATTTTGATTAAAATGTCATATGTTTGAGATATTTTTATGACAAATGAAATGTGTATCTTGAATTTTCCCCCTATAGCTGCAGTACTCGTATTTACTCTGGACGACTTTTGCGTAAGCGGTAAAACGTTAGAGAAAGACCAAATCATACCATACAAAAAATGTAGATCTTGCTAAAATACACAATTTATGTCGCAATACATTTTCTTGTAGGGTGAACCATAACGGAGATAGTATTTTTTTATTTGTATGAGTTTCGGAAAACTTAGAACTTTCGCGAAACGGATCATCGTTGTTCATTTCTTTATATGTTAAGTGTGTAAAGATAACAGAATCACAAAGCTTTAAAACATTTGACTATCGCACAAAGCCTACTGTATTCTAATATTCCCTTGCACCTACACGGAAATAAGCAATAAGTTGTACAAATGTTTGTCTCAACTAATATGAAGAAGATATAGGAATAAGAGTTTGTAAGAATGGTTAGTACAAGAGTAGAGAAAGTCATGTGAGTGCAACACATCAGATTTTTTTTACATGCGAGGGAACCTATTTTAGATACCTAATTTAAGATTTTTAGGAACTAAAAGTTTGAAGTATAGTGAGAATTATGATTATCTCAGATCATAAATGAGTTTACATAAACAATAGCAGTTACATAGCCACAGTAATTAAAGCACACGTGTGTGAACTGCGAGTTGACCTGTGATTCTGCAACTTTCCCAAACTTGAAAGAGTTCACTTCTTACGAGGCGGCTGTGGGTAGCAGTGACAGCTGGTGGTGAAATAAGCGGTATTGTTTGTCAATATCCACGACTAGGAAAGCCATTCTGGGCAATGGTACCGGCCTTCCTGTGGGAGAACAGGCAATTGGACGAGTGGTCGGGTTGTTGCGACATAAGGAACTTGACCCCTTACAGTTCTATCCATCCTGCACCTAAAAATAATACAATGGGTTTCGTGTACTAATTTCAAGCGTGGGATGTGAAGGAAGCAAAAGTAACAGGTATACCTTCTCATGGCCGATTGGGAACGAAGATAAACGATTCCAGAGCGCTTGTGTCCATGTCCCAATCTGTTATAAGAAATCACTTCCTATCCGTGTCCTTCAGTAGGATAATTTTGCTGTTGTTTATTTCACAAATCTATATTTATTAAGCATACTCAATAATGAATCTTTAGTAACATTTTCATAAAAATCTGATCTGTTGCACTCACATGACTTTCTCTACTCTTGTACTAACCATTCTTACAAACTCTTGTTCCTATTCATTTTTGTTGAGATAAACTCTTGCAGAAATTATCTAATTGCTTATTTCCTAGTAGGTGCAAGGGAATATGGGAATACTTTGAGCGATAGTCAGATTTTTTAAAGCTTTCAAATTCCATTCTCTTAGCTAACATATAAATAATAACGATGTTGCATTTGACGAAAGTTTAAGTTGACGCCAATAACAAGGAATGTCTCCGAAATGGTTTACTCTAAATATATATATATATATATATATATATATATATATATATATATATATATATATATATGGATATAAATTGTGTGTTTTAGCAAGATACACATTTTTACATTCTCTACAGGTAAATAGAAGGAAGTATTGTATTCCCCCCAAAAATTCGATGTCGATATTTCACTGGAAATGTATGTTTTGAGATCCCCTGAATCGAAAAAAAAAAGTATTTTTAGAAAAAGGTCAGTGTGTGTGTCTGTGGACAGCATAACTCAAAAAAGAAAAGTCGGTTAAAAACCAAAGTTGGTATTTCTGTTTAATGTCTTTGAATTAAATATTTTAAAGAAAATAGCCCCACCCTAAACTACCCTTTACATGCATAATGTTTGGAAGGTTTTGATTATGTTGAAAATGGCGCTAACGATTTTGATTAAAATGTCATATGTTTGAGATACTTTTATGACAAATGAAATCTGTATCTTGAATTTTCTGGCTATAGCCCCTGTAGTCGTATTTACTCTGGACGACTTTTGTATAACTGGTAAACCGTTAGAGATAGACCAAATCTTACTATACAAAAATATAGAACTTGCTAAAATACACAATTTATGTCCAGATAAATGTTCATGTTGGGTGAACCATTTTGCAGATATTCCTTGTTATGTGTTTGAGTTTCGGGAAACTTATAAACTTGCTGCACAAAGCATGTAGATTTCGTTAAAACACAACTTATGTGAATTAGCTTTTTGTGGAGTAAACAATTTTCGAGATATTCATTGTTATTTGTTTGAATTTTCAGAAACCTGTTGTGTTCTCAGATGGGAAGTCGTTGTCCTTTTTTTGTGTGTTGGGCATGCAAAGGGAATGAATTTTACAGCCACCCATAGCGACTACGTATTAAAAAATTGACTATGGCTTAAAGCCTGTTGTATTCCCTTGTTGCCATTGTACCTGCAAGGAAGTATGCAACAATGTTTCTATAAATATGAGGTAGACTGAAAAAGAGGGAGAAGCTGTTTTTAAGGATATATTCTACAAGGCATAGAGAGAGTCATGTGAGTTTACACATCAGGTTTTTTATTTATTTTTTTTTCTATTTTTTATTTATTTTTCTTGTGGAGTTAAACTTTTCCGAGATATTCCCTGTTACTTGTTATTTTCCAGCACTTACTCCTTTCTCAATTGTCTTCTGTAACCGTTACATTATTTTCTGCCCATACCTAATGGTGAATGACAAATACCTTGGTGACGTCAGATACACAGCAAGAGAATTGATGACCCAGGGTCATGGGGTCTTGAGTTTTCAACCAGCGAACTCAGTGTGAAAAATAACCTTAGGTCGTCGACATAGAATAATGAATCTGATAGGTAAGTTAATTCATTGCACTCATATGACTTACTCTACTCTTGTACTAACCATTCTTACAAACTGTTATTCCTATATCTCCTTCATGTTAGTTGAGATAAACATTTGTACAAATTAACTTATTGTTTATTTCCTTGTAGGTACAAGGGGGATGTTAGAATACAGTAAGCTTTGAGCGATAGTCAAATCTTTTAAAGCTTTGAGATTCCGTTCTCTTTGCACACTTGACATATAAAAATGAACAACGACGTTGAAAGTTTTAAGTTTTCCGAAACTGACACAGATAACGAGGAATATCTCCGAAATGGTTCATTCTAAAAAAAAAGTTATGAGGATACAGATTATGTATTTTACCGAGATCTACATCTTTTATACAGTAAACTTTTGTCTATCTCTTACGGTTTAGGAGTTACTCAAAAGTCATGCAGAGTAAACACGACTACATGAGTTATAGAAGGAAAATTTAAAATTTACATTTCATTTGCCATAAAAATATCTTAAATATATGTAATTTTAATCAATGTCGCTAGAACCATTTTCAAGAAAATCAAAATTTTTGAAAAATTTTCTATGTAAAGGGTAGTTTAGAGTGGGGCTATTTTCTTTAAAATCTTTGTGTCGCATTCTTGAGAGATACTAAAAGAAAATACAAATTTTGGTTTGTAATCTATTTGTCGTTTTTGAATTACGCTGTCCACAGACTGACACACACGCACACACACACACACACACACACACACACACACACACACACACACACACACACACTGACATACATACACACGGACCTTTTTCTAAAAATGTTTTTTTTTTTTTTGGATTCAGGGGGCCTCAAAACATATATTTCCGGTGAAATCTCGATATCGAATTTTTGGGTGTAATACAATACTTCCTCTACTTACTATACATACTAGAGAAAGTAATAAAAAAGCATCACAATAATGTTTATACAACGTTTGCGTAGCACTATTGATTTCCAAATCCTCTAATTAAATTACCTCATCGCATGATGACTAAATAATTTTTTCATCATTTTGAAAGCACTGATGTCATTACTATTCGTACATATAATTCACCATGAGCCTTTTCTCCTTTTCTAGTTACACTGGTGTCGCAGACTTCTTAGTAACCATGCCTACATGATTTTTATCCACTGGCATAAAAAAGCTCAAGCTGCCGGAATGAAAGAAAACCGCATCCCAAATTAGGAGATGGTGCGTCAGCAGCAATGACCACTTGGAAAGTAACAACAGTTTTCTCACGGATGATTTGTCACTCACTCGGCAAGTGCGCCACTTGAACCTTCAGCAAATATATTATTTTCACGATGGAGTCAATATTCTCATGAAACTACCTAAACATTTATCGTAAGTAATGCCACGAGTTAAACGACGAATTAAATGTTGTTTAAATGTTTTATTGCAATTCTAACGTCTTAAAAGAAACATACAGCATGAATTTCTACATCGGTGTCCATTGGCAACGCGTACTAGATGCTCAAATTTTTTAAGATGGTTGTATTGTCAGAAGGTGCTCAGAATTTACAATTTCGTTCAATACAAAATTTGTCAAACTAACTACAAATATCTTTCCTGTTGTATTCTATGTTCTGATGTATTCTGTATTCTATGGTCTTCATTTATTTCAGCACCGAAGCGAGATTCAGCCATATTTGATATTTGAATATCGGCTCCATTGTGTCAACTTACATAAAACAACGATGTTTTATAGGAATTCTACCTAAACATTTGATATCTAGATTTCACTAGAAGTACACGTTTTGAGACCCTCCGAATAAAGAAACGTGTTTATAAAGATGTCTGTGTTTATGAACAGCATAACTCAATACCAAAGTTTGTAGTTAAGTTTAGCATATTTGAAGCATGCGACCGGAAAGTGTTCAGGAAAATTCCCCACCCCAGTTCGATATGTTTTGAAAATTTTAGTTTTTAGAAAAATTACTCTAACGTTTCTGATTAAAATGCCATATATTTAAGATGTCTACGCTTCAAATGAAATGCATATCTTCAACTTTGCAAGAATATCCTCTGAAGGAAGCCCTGTTCATTCTGGATGACTTTTTTATAACTGTTAACTGTAAAAGATAGACAAAAGTTGACCACAGAAAAAAACACTTCCAAGATATTAGTTGCTATTATTTGTGTAAATTTTGAAATGTTTACTCTTTTCTCAAATATTTATGTTTTAAACCATTACATAGCGATTGGCTCTTACCTATTGCTTAAAGCACAAGAGGGGCCAGAGCAAATCATATCAGATTTTTAAAGTAGCTTATGAAAATAGGAAGTCGTGAATTTGTAACAAAACACTCTTTTATTTCAATTCCATGGGCAAGAACTCGACATAAAAACCTTCATTATCGTGCACATGGCTTTAAAGAGCTACAATATAATTAAAACTCTCGTTTGGGGGGTTCTCGGAGTTTTCCTGAACTCAGTCTCTCACTCTCTTGAAATAAAACGAACCATCAACTTTCGCGGGGATACGCAATAGGCAATTTCAGCTCTCTCGGCCTGAGGCAGGCATTTTGAGGTTTCATTAAAATGCACGTCTGGAGTTGATAGTTTTTTTTTTTTTTAAAATTCTCCCTGCCCCTTATATGTAATACAACAGTGGAAATATGTTAACATTGCTTTATTTTATGGCATTTGTGTTTTACACGCTTACAAAGAAGTAGCTAACAACATTCACATGCCTTTCTCTACACAGCATCGTTTATTACATTCTCTATTGTTTCCCCTACTTGCTATACGCAGTAGAGAAAGTAAAAATAGTGAAGCGAATATCTGTCCTGTTTCAGAAGTATAGAAAAACTTTGTCTCACTTATTTCGAAGTTGTAGAAAACCAGTTCGGGAATGCTATGCAGTATTTAAATTCTTCTAAATGATATGCAGTGTTCTGCTGTCTCTTTTCTCCAACAGGGTGAAGAAATACCGGTTCAAGAAGCTTGATGTTGGTCTAATTTTGAGACATTCTGTATATTTATATAAAAGGTCATTATTTGACAGACATAGCATTGGTAAGATAAAGCTTTTAATTTCTGCTTAGTTATAACATGCAGCCAAGTTAGTTCCTCACACTATCATGCCTGTGTTGTTGACAGTGTCCCTTCTCTGCAGAAAGTTGACGCGTTATTGAAACGCATTTTCCTCTAATTCCCATGAATATGAAGCGGCGATTATATGCATGAACTTTACTTGCCTGGTAGCAGTTGTATTCTGCTAATAGACGTCGAAGTTTCGACTAAGTTACGCTGCTTATCTCGCACTGCAGGCGTTTCCATACCTTACCCTAACATTACCTGGAACAAAATTATCTATAACTAGTTTAAAATGTATCCTAACCTCACTCCTCTGTGCCACTGTAATTTATACAATACCCTCAGACATATTACAGATATCGGCATTAGTAATAGCCAAACAGACTGGGGCGGCGATATGCGCTAGCAAGAACGGGGTCTTTAACGATGACAATAACGTTCTCGTCAAAATTTATTGGGACGTAAATTGTGTATTTTAGCAAGATCTACATTTTTTGTATAGTATGATTTGGTCTATCTCTAACGGTTTACCAGTTATGCAAAAGTCGTCCAGAGTAAACACGACTACAGGGGCTGTAGTCAGAAAATTCAAGATATACATTTCATTTGTCATAAAAATATCTCAAACATATGGCATTTTAATCAAAATCTTGAGAGCAATTTTCAAGAAAATCAAAATTTTCGAAAAATGTTCCATGTAATGGGTAGTTTAGGGTGGGGCTATTTTCTTCAAAATCTTCGCGCCGCATCATTGAAGGTCATTAAACTTAAATACCAACTTTGGTTTTTAACCTACTTTTCGTTTTTGACTTCTGCTGCCCACAGACACACACACGGACCTTTTTCTAAAACTGCTTTTGTTTTTTATTCAGGGGGTCTCAAAATCGACATCGAATTTTTGGGTAGAATACAATACTTCCCCTACTTACCAGTAGAGAAAGTAATATGTAAACATATGTAAAACGAAATTCAGGTATAATAACTCTAGTATAGTGCATATTACATAGAAGTCCCAGCTCTAATCGTCGTCATCATCGGCGGCAGCGGCAGCAGTAGTATTATTGTTGTAATTGTTATTGTTACTATTATTATTATTATTATTATTATTATTATTATTATTATTATTATTATTATTATTATTATTATTATTATTATTATTATTATTATTGCAGAATTGATTCTATCATATATTTTCTTATA
This sequence comes from Tenodera sinensis, assembly GCA_030765045.1. Lineage (NCBI taxonomy): Eukaryota > Metazoa > Arthropoda > Insecta > Mantodea > Mantidae > Tenodera > Tenodera sinensis. The sequence goes on along the minus strand of CM060970.1, from coordinate 113,418,050 downwards.
AGTGGAATGGAGATAGGAAAATACAGTGAGCTTAAGCAAATCAATAACAAGAAATATCTCGAAAATGGTTAACTCTAAAAGGAAATGTGGTTGACATTGTTGTGCGTTTTAATAATATATTTTCTTCGTAATAAGATTACTACTTACCAGTTATTCAAAATGAATAGAACTTGGGAGGTTACTCACTGAAATTTCGAGTACAGGGTTCGTTTTTTTTTTTTCTTTTTTTTCTTTTCTTTTTTGTGAAAATATAAACATATGGTAATTTCATAAAACATGTTACTTTTTCTTTGAAAATAAAGCTCTTTAAAAGTGCCCATGTAAAGGACATTTTGGGATGGGGGATTTGATTTTGAAAACTTTCGTATCGCCTCCTGAACTTAAATACCAAATTTGTTATTTAACTGACTATTCATTTGTGAGTTATACTGCTCAACACACACACAGACACACACACACACACACAGCTCTTTTTCTAAAAGTGCTCAATTTGGTTTCAGGGAGTCTCAAAACGGGCATTTTTGTTGAAATCTCGTTATCGGATTGTTGAGCAGTATATATGTTCTCTATCTAACGTAGTTGTGAATATACGGAGGGAATTGGGCACTGAAGCCAGGCTAATTGTGCCTATACCCCCAAGGGGGCACCCCCGGGAGGAAGGACGAGGTGAGAGGAGACACCGGGCGGCCAGATCCCGACTAATGGGACAGACATTGGCAGGGCCCCTAAGATTTTCCAAGTCTGACATCACCGCGAAGTCTTTTAGTCTTCCGTAGCCAACTTAGAGGGACCCGGATCTACGTGGTATGGAAAGATTTGCTATGCGCATTTCTGAATATTTTATTTAGTTATTATTTTTTTTACAAAAACTATTTGCCATAAACTGAAAATAATAACTAGCTTTGTTTGAGTGTCTTTGCACGACATGCATGTGACTTTTTACTATAATTGGGTCAGAACTATTGTCCCAGCCTCATTTTATGTGCTGAAAAACGTAAATATAGAAAAATTGAGTTTTCTATAAAAACGTGTATTTTTAGAGCTAGCTAGAAGTGTTTCAAACAGTGAAAGTCGACCCAAACAAGGCTCGCAGTTTCACGATACTTAGTGTAAAGGAATATTTGTTTACAAAATGGGTGCTTACTACCTGTCCCTTCAACTGGACACCTAAGTATTACGTGCACTGGCATCTTAAAAATGGCGGAATTTGAC